>OX451736.1:633143783-633743783 GCA_948472305.1 Vicia faba | reverse complement strand
CATTTTGTTTTATTATTTATTTCTTTTACTTTTTTTATCAGCAAATAAATAACCAAAAATCACCAAAAAAATTTGGATTAGATATTTTAATTAAATTAAATTCTTTAAGAAATTAATTAATTAAACTTTAACTCCTTTTTAAATTAAAATTAAATAGAATTAGGAATAGTTTTATATTTATATCATTTTCTTTTCTTTTCATAATAAAAATCAATAAAAAAGGGACTTAGACTAATTTCTTAATTAAATTTTATTTTTCTAAATAATTTTAGAATATTTAATTTAGTCATCTTCATAAATAAAAACAAACAAAAAGATTTCCTTTTCTTTAGGATTTTTAGACATCTTTTCTCAACTCGCGCGCATTTATCTATTATTGCATTTTTCATATTGTTGTAACTGCTCAAGGGTTGTAATAGAATAATTAGGATTTTATTTTCTGCTTTATTTCCCTTATTCTTGGACATGTAATTAATCTCCAAAGCCCTGTAATAGCTTAGATTTAACTTTCTTCATTTTAAATTTCCGCAATATATATTAACTGTTAGTAATTAGGCTTATATGGAAATACTAATAACAAAACGTTAGCAAACCTAACAAAAGACTAAAATAACTGAATATAACACACAATTGCACATATACACCTCTAGGGTACCCCCCTTTGGTTGCCTTCGGAAATAAAACAGTCATGTTCCTCGAAACAGGGACGCTTTAGCAAAGACCCGTAAATCAAAAAGATCATAGTCCCTCGATGACCCTACAGTTGCCTTTCGGTAAATGATCTAGTCCCTAGACAAAATTGATAAAGCGTCTCCACATGTTGCCTTTATGACTGTACGTCCCTTCGATTGTCCCTCAACATCCAACAATAGGGATACCTACTCACTAATGGTAGGATAGTACTGTCTAAAGGATAGGAGGAAAAGAACGAACCTTTTCGAGTACAAGTAGATAGATGTTAGATGCTTGATCAAATAAAATAAACTTTTACACTTACACATTTCAAAAACAACTTTCAAAAACATTTGCTTTGTCAACACTCTTGAGGACTGATACAAGAGTTAACACAAAGCAAATCGCTGCACTAAGACATTTTCAAATACTTTTCAAAAACACAAAGCACAAGGTATTTCAAAAATGAGCTAAGCATCTAAGAGTCCGTAGATAACTACAGATGGAAAAGGTGCTAACACCTTTCCTTTCCATAATCTACCTCGCTTACTCAAAAAATTCTCGAAAAGGTATTTTTCTGTTCTTTTCACCCTTTCCTTAACTTGGATAAAAGAAAAGTCAGTGGAGACTCTTGCTTGCCGCAACATTTGCGAACACAAATGCAAAACCAGTATAACTGTCGGTTCTGCCACCGTATCATAGAACTAGCGACTCTGTTGAGGATACTTATAAAGTGGGGTTACCTTAGAGTTTAGTTTATCACTTTAAAATTACTTGTATGTTTTGCTTGCTTTATTTTTAATGGGTTGCTTGGGTTATTTTTAAAGATCCTACACCCGAATTTGGGCCACTTTATTAGGTAAGTAGCAATAAATCATGGAGGTTGTACGGTGTAGACCGATATGAACGAAGTGATAGCTACGTTAGCGTGATACTCTGGTTTGTACTAATGTTTGTTGAGTCAGTCAAGGATAACATTAGGCTTCCTTATAGTGTCATTAAGCGCTAACTGACCTTTAGAACCTTTAATTGACTCATCCTAAGCCATTAGAAAGTAGTGAAATGATCGGCTTTGGTTTCGACCGAAGATTGGTTGATACTCGATGCTACACTCATTGAGATTGAACTTTTGGGATATTCCGGCCGCAATACTTCGGTGCTTGAGCTAAACAATACCTAAAAGAAAGGTCAGTGATATGAGACTCCTTAGAACCTGATTACTATTAATAGGACAAGTTGAGCCAACTGAAACTTTAAGAGGATACTTACGTTTAAAACTCATGCAAGCCTTTAAACCTAGGGCCTCTGTGTGACTTATTTGTGTTTGATATACTTGTGATTTCAAAACATAATCATAACATCATAAACATCATAACATGTCATGTACACTAACCATTTCAAGGGCCTGTGGATTTATCTCTCCTCTGTTTTGTAGGTTATAGATTCAACTCACAGAAAAACCATCTGAATCAATTTTGTAGAGATTCCTCCCAAACTCAAAGAAATGGTTTTAAAAGTTCCTGAGAGTTCATCATTCAACAAGAGATATGGTCACTTACCCAGTTTGGTTACTACCGGTTTTAACGAGGGTTTGATGAGTGTCTTATTCCAGTTCTTTGACCCTAAGCACCACTGCTTCACATTTCCAGACTATCAGTTGGTGCCTACGTTGGAAGAATTCTCTAAAATACTCGGTTTGCCTATATTGGAGCAGATACCCTTTACCAGTTTAGAACAAGATCCAACTGCTGAAGATATTGCCATAGCTTTGCACTTGAAGCCATCTGACATTGAGTCCAAGTGGGAAAGAAGAAGTGGAGTTAAGGGCCTCCTCACAAGTTTTCTGATGAAGAAAGCCCATGTATTCCTAGACGCTATGAGTTACCATGCCTTTGAATATGTTTTAGCTCTTTTGATCTACGGGTTGGTTCTATTTCCCAATTTAGACCAGTTTGTAGATGTCAGTGCCATCAACATTTTCCTTGCTCACAATCCAGTGCCTACATTGCTCGGGGATATTCTGCATTTTTTTACAAAAATCTATTCATTCAATATTAAATATTTTATTTTAATGTTATTAATTATTAATAACATTCAACTTTTAATTATAATATAACTATCTTTTTAATATAATAAATTTTTAATTACAATATAATAATTAATTATCAATTATATAATAAAAATTAAAAAAGTGTCATCTAAATTGAATTTAAATTTTAAAATTACAATTAAAAAATATTTTGTATATTTTTTATAACAAATTATTCATAATTTTAAGTAAATAATTTAAAGATGATTACATTTCACAATTATAATTAAAATTTTAACTATTACATTTATTGTTTAATTTCATATTTATAAATTTACTTTAACATTTAATTTTTAATTATAAATTTAAGTTATTCTTTATTAATAATAATTTAATTTAATTATATTATAATTATATTATAAATAAATATCTTTTCAAAATAAAATTTAAAATATTAAATTATTTAATATATATATTTGAAATCTCTATGACATAAAACACAGAAGTTCGTTCGAATATATATATCTAAAATAAATTTAAAATCATAAATTTATAAAATATGTATAATAAAGTATTTTCAGATTTTGAGAGATTTATAATAAAGTGAAAGAAATTATTGGTCCAATATTGTCCACCCGTCACTAAAGGAGTAAATTTTTTGAGTTTGGAAATGATCAACACAATCTACTTTTCTATAATAATTCCCACCTAGACAATCCTATGATTTCATTTTTTTATCTCTAAAAATCGGAACAAAGCACTAGCATAACATAATTAAACCATATATCACTTCTAATCATTCACCTATCAATCACCGAAACATCATAAAAAACAAACAAACAAAACACAACATTCTGTTGCTTTGTTCGAACACAAAAAGGGACCAAACATGGCAGGAATGCTTCCCGGAGTTGAATCTGCTAGAAGAAGACGTGTCCATAAGGCTGGAGGTTTTTCCGATTCACCATCTTTAGCTTCTAATAACAGACGCTCTTCTTTCTGTTTGTATTCAACTAACTCTGAATCTCGTCTTTCTTCGTCTTCTTCAATGGTTTGTTCTCTTCATTAATTATTTTCCTTTTTATATATATATTTATCAAATATCAATTTTAATGGGTATGTCTTAATTTTATTTTTATGGGTTTTAATATATAAAGCAAAGGAACATGTTATACCAGACACAGCAAGATGAGGATATGGTAGGAGCAGCAAGAGAAGCTAAACAAAGATTGGATGATAAATTCAGATCACAAAGGGTATCTGAAAACACAAGGTACTAAAAAACAAAACTGTTTTTTTTTTCTTTTTCTTTAATGATGTCAAGAACCCAGATCTGATTTTTTTTTTTTTTTTTTTATGATGAGAAAACATAATTTTTCTTTTATTTATTTTATTTTGTATTTCTTTATCAAATTTATGTTGTGTTATATTTTTAAAATATGTAGTTATCTGAATGAATCTAGAAGATGTTTTTGTGTATTTATTACTTATGAAAGTTGTTATGAATTATTTATTAGGAAAAAGAACATGAAGTGTGTGGAGGGTAGAAAAGAAAGCATAGAGGAGTTACAAATTGAGGTGTATGGTTCAAAGAAAAGTGGTCCAAGGAAGTTTAGCTGGAGCAAATTGAGCTGGGAAGCATCAGAACAAGAGGATTGTGCTGTGTGTTTGGAATCATTTAAGATTGGAGAGAAATTGATTCCTCTACCTTGTGCACACAAGTTTCATTCTACATGCTTGAAACCTTGGTTGGAAAATAATACACACTGTCCATGCTGTAGAACTACCATTCTTTCCTTCTAGATTTCTACTTTTTCTCAATTGTCTAAATTTGTAACTTGACTTGGTTTTGATGAATTGGGATTTTTTTTACCTTGACTTGTGTTTTCTTGAATTAGTAATGGATGGATTGCAAATTGAGAATTATTTGAGACAGATGATTTTTATGAGAGCTAAAAAATTTCAATATTTTTGACTTTTTTTTTTACATTTCTTCCATATGCTAGGCTTTTCAAATATAAGCATTTTCAAATTGAAAGTCATTTTAAATGATGATTTATGAGAGGTTTAAAAATACTAAAGCTGATAAAAACTATTTTTCAATTTGATTTACATTAGAGTATAGGACAAAGAGAACAACAAAACACAAGTCTTTTGGTGAGAGAACAACTCTTAAACACGTAATTGCTTGATAAATCATATACAACACAAACAAGTTAACATAAAATTTATTACAATAACCCTTTATATATAGACTTTATATTTATAACTTTAGAGTACTTAATACTTCGAACAGTCTTTGATGCAATTTTATCCGTTGGTAGCGCACATTGGATCATACAATACTTAATGGATAAGACACATATAAAGGTTTCTGAAGCATCATTTTATCCTATTATGCCATTTGTGACCTGCAACGTAATTTCTTTCTATTGTCTAGTATCATTCTTTCTTGTGAATTCTGTTGTTCTAGTTTCTTGGTTAAGCTCATTCATGATCTTCGCTCTTTGTTACTTGACATGCATAAACAACCAATCAATTTTTATTAACATAAAGTTAATATCTTTCTTTTATATTCGCCTTTTTATGGTTTTATGGGAAGTGAGTTTTTGATTCCTCTTATTTTCTTTTGATAGGTTTTCCTAGTTGTTGACACCTTCTGATATTTGTGTTTGTATTTGAACTTACTTATTTAGTCAACATTATTTATATTAGTCTCTTTTCGCATAATTTCTTGCTATGAAGAATGCACCCATTATGTTTCATTATGTTTCATTTAATGATCTCCCTTTTGCAATTGCATCTAGTGAATTTAGAGTATGTTATAATTTTTAAATATTAGTGCAGATATAACGGGTGTACCGACTGTGACATTATTCTTTCATATCTTTAAGATCGAAAACAACACGACTAATCACACGTGAGGTCTAGGTTTGATTTCTCTTAGACAAGTCTCCAAATTCTTTGAGACCTATTTTGACAGTATGAACAATTTCAAGGATCACTTCTTCTTGGTCACTCTCCTTAATAGAGAAGCTCATGTGAAGATATGTAAAATTGAACCTGAGGCCCCCATACATGTGTACAAATTTATTGCGCAAATTCTAGTCCCAGAGTAATTTCTTAACAGGAAACAAATATCATGTTTATAATGAGGATGGTCTATCCCAAAAAGAGGTATACTTGAAGATGCAACTAGTGGTTTTTTTTTGTTTGAAATTTGATGAAACAAATTGGCTCTTGGATCTTACATAGAAAAGGATATAAGAGCTTGAGGAGTATTTGAAGGAGTCTCAAGAAGTTTGGAACAAGGCTGAGGACGGCGATCGTGAGATGCATCTCAAGAACCTTTCCTTGTCCAAGGAGTATGCTAAGTCATTGCAAGAGAGTTCCTCTATCCCTCAAGACTTTTTTTAGTGTACTTTGCAGTAGATAGAGTACTTTTATTCCATCAGACCTATCTCTTGAGATCAATTCTGTGTTGACCAAGTGATTGAAGAAGGGAAGGTGTTTTCCTTGGTGGATTATCCTAACCTTTATTTTTGTTCCAATGTTCTTGTACTTGGCATATGTGTATCCAATGAATAAGTAAACTTTATGATTCTTGTCCTGCATGTATATTTCATTTTTTTTTACTTACCATTGTTTTTACTTGTTTATGTGATACTGCTTTCAGTCTTGAGTTCCTTTCTCTAGGATATATCTGTTTTTTCAAGATCATGAACGAAGTTTTAGTGGACGGCTCTAGGAACCTTACCCAACCAAGGGTCAATAACCATTCCATGTCCCAGATGAGAACCTGGTGTTGTACCCCAAAATTTGCTCTCCCTTTTTCACAAGAAATCACAACCCCAGGGTTCTTCTCTGATTTTTAAGATTGGCTCAGGAATTGATCAAGAAGATTTTTCTTTGGCAGTAATCCAGGATTAGGGTTTGCGCTCGCATTTCTCAGAAGAAACTGAATCCTCAGAAATTCAGTTAACTGTTACTTTGTTTTTACGCTTGTTCAAGATTACTGGTTGTTTCTCAAAACCTAATTATCTAGGATAAGAGCTGGGACTTTTGTTTGGAACATTAAGGCATTTGTTTGATCAGTGGAGTGAAAGGTTTATGGAATGCTTGTTTGTTTAACTCTACAACGCATATGTTAATTGGAATACTACGCGTATTGTGATTGATGCAAGGTTGCGAGACTGCAAAGTTTGTTGGTTATTTATTTTATCTGGATTAAAATTATTGGGATACAATTCCAATTATTTTGGTTTGAGAATTTTAAATAATTAAATAAACAATGCAAGGAAAAGTTGGAAGATATTTGACAAAGACTTTTTTATTTATTTATTTCAAATGTTGTTGCAAATTTTATTCGAATATTGTAAATTTACAATTTACAGTATTTACAATAATATTCGTTTACAATAAATGAAAAAATATAATAAATCTAAGCCTAAATCTCTTGAGATCTTTGACTTCTACTTCTACTGCTTCCTCTATCATCCAACTGGTACTTACCTGCAAAAGACAGAAAGAAGTTAGTATAAGAATTTTCAAGCAGAAGCAGATAAAAAGAAAAATCATCATTAAAGTCTGCTGGCCGGAATCAGAAATGCTATGTTCATCATGTTTCATTTTCCTCTCTGTAAATCACATGAAGATTTCTCTTCTCGGTTCACAGAGAGAAAAATAAAATATATAAAATGCAAGCATGTCAAACTAAAAGCATACAACCAGACATCAAAGAACAAGACACATTCCTGAAAGGTTGCAGGAATGTGTGATTACATTAGATGATGTGGTTGTTAATGAAGGTGAGTTGGTACACTATACTTTCTATGTAGATGTCAAACTAGTTAATACAGTTGAGGCATTGAAAAATTTGAAGTGGGTGAAATCTATGAATGAGAAAATGAATTCCATCGAAGTTAACAACACTTAGTCACTTTTCGATTTGCCTTAAGGAAATAAGGAAATTGATGTCAAGTGGATATACAAGGTGAAGTTGAATCGCAAGGGAGAAGTAACTCAAAACAAGGCTAGACATGTGGCAAAAGGATTTCTTCAGAAGAAAGGAACGATTTCGATGATGTTTTTGCACCTGTTTCCAGGATCAAAACAATAAAGATGGTTGTTGGTCTAGTAGAAATAAACAATTGGCACATATGTTGGATGGAGGTAAAATGTGCATTCCTGAATTAACCCTTAGAAGAATAAGTTTATGTTGCATAACCAATTGGGTTTGTGAAATAAGGCAAAGAGAGAAAGGTGTACAGGCTGTATAAAGCCATGTATGGACTCAAGCAAGCTCCAAGAGCTTGGAACAAGAAGATTGACAATTTACTAAGGGATACAGAATTTGTGAAGTGTGCAACTGAGCATGAAGTATATGTAAGAAGAAGAAAGAGTGAATTGATTATACTATGTCTCTATGTCGATGACTTGTTAATAACAGGTAGCTGCAAGAAAGAAATCGAGGAATTTAAAGGTGATCTTAGAAACGAATTCGAAATTTATGATCTGGGTGACATTTCATATTTCCTTGCCATCTAATTCTACAAGAGTAGTAGAGGATTGATGATGCATCAAAGAAGATATGCAAGTGAAATTCTCAAGAGATTTGAGATGGAGGAATGCAATTCGACTTCGACACTTGCTGAACCAAGATTGCAAATGTCAAAAGATTCAGATGAGGATGATGTTGACCCAAGCCAGTACAAAATACATATTGGGTCATTAAGGTACCTTTTCACACAAGGCACGATCTAGCATACAATGTGAGTATGGTGAGTAGATTTATGCAAAATCCAAAGGTATCACATCTAGCAGCGACGAAGAGGATACTAAGGATCCGACTCAAGTTGATGTAGTGATCCTGAGGATCTAAAATCCACAACTGACTATGTGTTTATGCTAGGTGTTGCACCATTTGCTTAGAGTTCGAGAAAAGAACTAGCAGTGGCATTGTTGTCATGCGAAGTAGAGTATATAATTGTTTCTCTTTGTGCATGTCAAGCAAGATGGATGGTGAACTTGGCCGAAGATATTACAACTTAAAATCATGGAGCAATTACCATGAAGATCAACAACATGTCAGCTATCAATCTAGCGAAGAATCCAATAACACATGGTCAAAGCAAGCACATCATAATGAGGTTCCATTATCTTCGTGAGCAGGTAGTAGAAGGGAAGATGAACTTGGAACATTGCATATTTGAGAATCAGATTGCAGACATTATGATGAAGAGTGTGCAAGTCGATGTGTTCAAAAGACTAAGAGCTATGATGAATACAGATATCTTAGACACAATGAATTAGGTGGTGTGTTGAGATTGTAATTTCTTATGTCGAAACAACATGTTTCTCGACAGAAGTAAGGTTGTGTCGAAATAGTCTAGCCTAGTGTGTGTCAAAATGTTGAAGGAGTAACCTCGATAGGTATTTCAACTTAGACCTATTTTAGTAGTGTTAACTGAATTATGTATTTTGGTTTTTGTATTTATGGGATTTGGCTTAGAGAACAAGCAAACTCATTATAAATATAGGGACTAACCCCTATTTTGTAATATAGATTATTTACAAAATTTACAGTTACAAGTGAATAAGATTTTTTGCAGTTTGTGAACAAAGAGAAACTCTGCAGAAATCACCATCTTCTTCCTTTATTTTTTCAAACATTAAGTCTTTCTTTCTTCCTCAATTTATTTCTTTTCATTGCTATTGTGTATCGATAATAATTTTGTTCATCAAAATTGATAGAAATTCTTCATAAATTTTATTGGATTTTTAACATCAGAGTGACTTTATTTCCACAGCGTTATGGTTGTTTTACATATGCTTAATTTTTAGGGTAAAGTTAAGCTTTGTTTTTCATTTTAAGTTTTGTGCATTTTTATTATTATGATCGAGTTTAAACACAAATTAGAATATTATTCTATGGTTATCATAAACAAACAACTAGCTTTTTATTTGAGTATTAGTGAGCATAATGGATCTTCAACTAATATGTGGGGATTTTGTAAAAGAAGTTAACAAGGTCTCAGTAATAAAATAAAATGTGAAATATTAAATTTTTTATGTGTTGTATAATTGTACAGTCTAGGACTGGACAACACTCAGATTAGGTTGGATTTGGATCCAAAAACTCAATCCGGCCTAAACCACGGGTCTAAAAGGAGGGCCCAATCCATTTATATTATCGGTTTTGTCTATTTACAGGTTATCGTTTTGTGGATCGGTTTAAATGGTGACCCAATTTAAATTTTTTGATACATTTTTCATGATTTGTGAATAAAAAAGACAATAGAAAATCGAGAATACCAACAACAGTAACTAATTAGGTATAAACATCCCTAAAAAACTGTATCATACCAATTAACACGCATTAAAAAATAATAATAAACAGAAAAAATTACAACGGGAATTTCTTGTTACTTCCTAGATCTTTTTTCAACCATCATCTTCTCAATCAATAACAACAACACGATTTAAACAACCACATGTTTCTTCTAGATCTTTCTTCCACCACCCATCTTCTCAATCAAGAACAACATCACAATTTAAACAAACACAACATACTTGTTCCTGGATCTTTCTTCAAGCTTCCATCTTCTCATCAAGAACAAAATCAGACTTTAAACAAGTTAAAGCTATAAAGAAAAGAAAGTTAGATAATTAATACAATCTCAGTTCAACATTTGAAAAATATAGACCTAACATAAATAAAAAAAGAGTGAAGAGATGTAAGTGAAGAAGCAAATGAAAAGAGAGTGAAAGAGATGAGTGAAGAAGTAAGGCAAAGGGGGAGAGAGACACAAAGAAACGACTAGGGTTTTTCAGTGATATATTGGTATTAGAGATGGTTAAGTATATATTGGGCTTTAAAAAGTTTTAAGTTTAACCCAATATAAATTACTATGGCCGGGTTCAATTTCATTTGGGTTGGATTTGTCCAACCGAACCGAACCACTACAAGTTAATTGAAACTGTTTAATTCTTCCATGTGGACCCGACAACTGTTTTTTATTCGATGGCATGCAAGCGATTATTGTGGATCGGACAGATAAAGGCGGTTTACTAAAATCCTATCCCCTAGTACAGTTTAAAGAATTGGCCGTTAATATTATACTTTTCATGTGTTGCAAATATAAAATATATCTGATTTGTAAATTCTATAAACAAATGTGAAGTGACCTAGTGGTATCAGAAAGAAGACGATGTAACATGACATCTTCCAATTTATTTTATTTCATAAATGTCCTTGAACAAATTGGGGGGTGCCTAAGAACGAAATTTCCGAATTTTTTTCTGGAAATTTTAAAATATATTGAAATTTTTGATATTGTACTGGAAACTTTAAAATTTTCGGTAGTGTAATTTTTTTTTTTTGTGTTTTCCTAAAAAGTGAAGTATCATATTTTTTGCAGTATTTTTATGAAATTTAAAAAAAAAACAAAAATTTTCTGATAAACCCCCAAAATTTTCCATAAAATCAATATTTTTTGAAACTTGTTGATTATTCACAAGGATATAATAGTAAAAACATACATAATAAAGATGTCATGTATAAGTGTGAGGTGACATGTTAAATCCTCTAAAAAAACTTAAATGATACTTCCTCCGTCTCACAATAGGTGTTTTTTTTGAGATTTTCACACTTTTTAAGATAATGATAATTATGTTGATTTCAATAATAAAATGAATCTCATTTACTAAAATAACCTTATTAATAATAAGTAGTGGAGTAGTTATATGAATAAAAATATAATAAATAATGGTGTATGTTAGTAGAAAGAAATAATAAATATTACATTAATATTCTAAAAGGACAAATAATTTAAATAAAATACTCTTTTTGATCCTATATGTAAATGCCAAAGTTTATTTTCATTTCTTAACTTCAAAAAATTTAAGAAACCAATATAAACTTTTTTTTAAGTTAAGAGATTAAAATGAATTTTCACATTAACATAAAATACCAAAAAAAATATTTTATCAATAATTCAAAATTAATAAAAATATGAAAGAGAACACCTTTTATTAAAAAAAAAAAGAAGAGAATACTTTTTTTTTAATACATTTGAAAGAAACTAGCTTGATACTTTTAAAATAAAAAAATCAGAATAAATGTAAATAGAATAAATATATTTTATAATTTAAATGACCTTTAAAATCATAAACCACAATGGTGGATATTAATCAAACTTATTTCAAAGAAAAAGTAGAGTCGAAAATCTCAAGCGCTCACCATAGTGGATAATCCATTCCAAGCCAGTTTCCGACGGCAACGTGTTTTATTTTGCATCTACTTTGAGTTTCACATTCTTCAGATCTTAGTTTGTAATATAACAAGAATTTTTGAAGGAAAAAAAATAGATCTTTTTCCAGTGTGGTAGATTAGGTTAGATAATAAGATTCAATGTGCATAGTTGAATCCTGATGAGTAAGAATGCAATCAAATTCAAAGAGTTCGAGGCTTGCTCCAGCTTTGAGTATATTTCCAAATCTGAAAGCCCCTCACAAAACCCTACTTTTCCACCAAATATGTGTTCTTCTTATCACATTTCTTGCATATGCTTCATTCCATGCATCTAGGAAACCTCCCAGTATTGTTAAGAGTGTTTTGGGACCCGCTGCTCCAACCAATTTAACTCATGTTGATTTAGGTTGGCCCCCTTTTAATGGAACTCAGGGAACTCACCGGCTCGGCGAGGTTGATCTCGCATTCCTCACTGCTTACTCTATTGGCATGTATTTGGCTGGTCATGTTGGAGATAGGATTGATTTGCGCTTGTTCCTTGTGTTTGGGATGATGGGTAGTGGGGTTTTTACTATACTTTTTGGGTTAGGGTACTGGTTAGATGTTCATGTGTTGGGCTTTTTCGTCACTGTTCAGATTTTTTGTGGAGTGTTTCAGTCTATTGGTTGGCCTTGTGTTGTTGCAGTTGTGGGGAATTGGGTCGGGGAATCAAAGAGGGGATTCATAATGGGGGTATGGAATTCTCATACCTCCGTGGGGAATATAATTGGTTCCGTTATTGCCTCCGGTGTCTTGGAATTTGGATGGGGTTGGTCTTTTGTGCTGCCTGGATTTCTCATCATTTTGGTTGGGGTTTTGGTATTTTTGTTTCTTGTTGTGAATCCCGAGGATGTAGGTTTTGCGCATCCTGGAATGGACATTGAAATGACTCTCGAGGATGTAGGTTTTGCGCATCCTGGAATGGACATTGAAATGACTCTTGAGACGGACGCTGCAGAGGTTCCGCCAAAAGTTGATTCAGAGGAAGCAAAGCTAATTGTTCCTGATAATTCAGTTACAGATTCTTCATCTGCTATTGGATTTTTAGAGGCGTGGAAGATACCTGGAGTTGCTCCGTTTGCATTTTGTCTCTTTTTTTCAAAATTTGTTGCTTACACTTTCTTGTATTGGTTACCCTTCTACATCAGGCACACAGGTAATTCTTCTTTCACCTAAAAACATAGGTTATTAGTTTATTACTGGTAGCTCTACCTCTCTAATACAGTGTCTTGGAGGACTGGTTCTTGGAAATTGCAATTGAGTAGATTAATTACAGTTTATGTTAATTCATGTAAACGTACCTTGTTTTTCTTCACGAATCACAATCGCAATGTTTTTTTTTCTTGATTTTGTAATTTGGGGTTCGTTGCAGAGGTTGCTGGGGTTAATCTATCTCACAAAACTGCTGGGTTACTTTCAACAATATTTGACATTGGAGGAGTCTTAGGAGGAATAACAGCCGGTTTCATTTCTGATATGATTGAAGCGCGTGCTGTTACTTCAATTATGTTCTTGTTTCTATCAATTCCAGCCCTTCTTTTGTATCGCTTTTTGGGGAGCATTTCTATGTTTACCAACATCACATTGATGTTTCTTTCTGGATTTTTGGTGAATGGTCCATACTCGCTAATCACAACTGCTGTGGCTGCCGATCTCGGTACTCAGGGCTTTAGTGGTGGGAGTTCTCGGGCACTGGCTACTGTTACTGCAATCATTGATGGTACTGGTTCTGTCGGAGCTGCTCTTGGACCACTTCTAGCAGGTTATGTTTCAACTAGGGGATGGAACAGTGTATTTTTTATGCTCGTTTTATCTATTTTCTTTGCTGGTTTATTCTTGATTAGAGTCGTAAGAACTGAGATACAAGAGAAACTTTCTGGAAAGTGATTTGAAATTTTGAGAAATAATAATTCTGTTTTACTATAGGTCCTTTGTTCATAATACATTACACACATTTTTCACAGTATATAACTATTAGCTATTAAAGAAAAAAAATATTTTTGGAATGCTTCATTAACGTTTGTAACTTTGTATAATGTTTTCATTCTTTATTTGATGATTGTAAACTCATAAGTAGAAGAATGTCTAGGTGAGACAATTCAACACCTTATTGTTCATGCATGCAGTCATTTTGTTGCTGTCTTTTATTGAAAATTCACAATTGTTTCTATGGTTTTCACATTAGATGATTTATGGGTTGGTGACATTTATGGAACCATGCCAGCTGTTGTTATATATAGAGCTGGTTTGTGTAATGACAAGTTGTTTCGTATGCCTTCTCTTGTCCATAGAGTTTTATCACACTAGAGAACTTAATAATTGGTTTCTGGATGGTAGTTTTTAGCCAGAAAATTTGCACGAGTAGAAGATTCTGAAGTCCTTCCACATTTATATGCTCGCATTCTTTCGACAACCAGAGGTGGTGGTGGGTTGAGTTAAAACACACTATCACAACTGTCAAGTTGTCTGTTGATCTTCTCTTGATTGTTTCATGAACATTTTCCTTGCAGCTTAGTTGCTCTTCATATGTTCTTGAAATCTCCTCTGCAAAATCTTTAACATTTTTGCTACTAAAAAGTAAAAACATTCTATATTTCAGCATTCATTCATTTCTTTCATTCTTCAAGGTGCCAGACGCCTAGAGCGTGAGTGACATCTATCATGAATGTCCTAAGAGGCTTAGACATTATTTGATGGGAACCTGGAATTCAGAATATGAAGTAAAAGCAAGAGAAAAAATAAGGGAAAATATAATTTATTTGATTGATGAAGAAAATAAAATTGTAGAAGGAAATGAATCCCAAACTATTGGATGGAGAAAACTGTCAAAACCATAATACTTTTCTCAATATTCTTGCATACCCACTACAATTCACCCACCTCTCTATTTTTCAATTGCTAAGGAATAACTAACTTACCAATTAAGAATCCTAACTCACTATTTATAACCTATATTCTCTATTACATAATAACCTTTATTTTCTTTCTTATCCTTATATATGGGTCTAGATCATTATTGATGATTGGATATTAAAAATTCAAACTGTGATAATTCACTATAAGAACATAACTAGCTCAGTTTAAATCATGAACTATCTGTTACAATTCGGTTCTTTTTTATTTAATCTAATAGTTCTTCAAACAATGTTAAGTTTTGGTTTTAAAAAAATCAACTAAGGTCGAAAAAGTGCACAGTTCAGTTTTTTAGAAAAGTAGTTCATATTGGATGTTAAATATAACTCAAATGTATTATAGAAGCTTCGGTGGTCGTTTCGTGTAAAACTGCTTATTTGAAAAGTATTTTTGTAAAGCTGAAAATCTAGAGTTTCGAAGGAGAAATCGATTTTTCAGTTTGAGGAAACCGGTTTCTGTCACGTGTTTCAGCCTCTGGAATTGTTTTCTCAGTTGAGGAAATCGGTTTTCCTGTTTTATGAAATCGGTTTCTAGAGCAATTTTGAGTTTTTAAGTTGTTTGTTGGGTCAGTTTTGATTCCATTGAGTTTTAGATGTATCTTATAAATACCTCATGTAATGTGTGATTTCAGTTAATGTCAAAATTTACTTCTCTCTTTCTCTCTCTCTCTCTCTCTCTCTCTCTCTCTCTCTCTCTCTCTCTCTCTCTCTCTCTCTCTCTCTCTCTCTCTCTCTCTCTCTCTAATAATCTCCAAATTTCTCTCCAACTTCATCTTCTCCAATTAACCTTTTTTCACCATTGATTCACCAACTTATTTTTGTGTATGTTCCAACATTTGGCATCAAGAGTCTTGGTTCTGATCTATTAATTCGCTGCAAACATGTCTACCATTTCCAATGATCGAGTCCTACCAACCTTCCAAATCTTGATTCCAAGAACTATGACAAATTGTGCAAATAAATGAAAGTTTTGTTTGGGTATCAAGAAGTTCTCGAAGTCGTTAACGATGGTGTTACACCACTTGGGACATAAGCTACAGCTACTCAACAAGTTGCATTCAAGGAAGAGAAGAAGAAAGACTACAAGGCACTCTTCTTGATACATTCTTGCGTCGATAATGATAACTTTGAAAAGGTTGGCGATTGCGTTTCGGAGAAAGAAGCGCGAGAGATTTTGAAGAAAGCTTAAGAAGGGGCTGATAAAGCAAATGTTGTGAGGTTACAAACTCACAAGAGGCAGTTCGAGCTGGCACAAATGGAAGAGGAGAAATCGATCAATATTACGTTACGCGTATAACGCGTTTGGTGAATCAAATGAAGTCTTGCGGTGAAACCATGTCGGTGCAAAATGTAGTAGCAAAAATCTTGTATTCTTTAACGTCAAGATTCAACAATATTGTGCTTGCAATCGAAGAATCAAATGATCTTCTTACATTAAGCAATGAGCATCTTTAAAGCTCATTAGAGGCTCGTGAAGAAAGGATGGATGAAAGAGGAAATAACAAGGTCAAAACGGAGATTGTGTTGCAAGCACAGTTCAATGAGAAGAACAAGAGATCGAAAGGAAAATGATCTTCAAAAGGGAAGACAAATTCTTAGAATTTTTGTGGATAAGAGTCACAAAATTCAAAGGCTTCGATGTCGCAAAGAGTTGAGAGCAGCTCCAAAGGTAGTGGCCAAGGTAACCACACCAAGAAATTTGATAAGAGTGGTGTGAAGTGTTACAATTTTCACAAGCTTGGTCATTTTGCAAAAGAATGTAATGCAAAATTGAGAGAAAATCAAAGTGATGAGACCAAGGTAGCTCGACAAGAGGTGGATGATGATAACACACTTTTGTTCATGATCACAAAGGAGAATTATGGCAAGGAAAAGCTGCTGGACAATAACATTAGCAACTGTCAGTGGTTGGGCAACATCGTCTGTAGTGCATAAAAGCTGCAAAAACGCGTCCGGAGCAAAATGTAATGGTAACCGTTCAAGATGGAGTCCAAGGCAGTGATGAGTGTTACTTGGATTTCAATTGTTCGGCGTATGTGATGGGTAGAAAAGATTGTTTTGTCAAAATCAATCAATCCACAAAGAATAGAATAAAATTCACGGATGACACCACTTTAGCGACCGACGGTGTCAGTGATGTTTTGATCATGAAGAAGGATGGGAGTCATTCCTTGATCAAAGATGTGATATACATCCCTGGAATTAAATATAATCTCTTAAGTGTTAGCCAATTGCTTGAGAATAATTACACAATTCGTATGGAAAACAAGATTTTATGCGTTTATGACCAAAATGGTGTTTTGGTTCTTAGAGCACCCATGGCTGCCAATTGAACTTTCAATATAGAGTTGAAAGTAAAGGAACATATGTGTCTTGCTATAGCGGCAAGTCGTGATGAGTGGTTATGACATTACCGTCTTGGACATCTCAACTTTCGAGACCTCGACGCGTAACAAAGGAATGGTATGGTGACCGGACTGCCTAAGATCAATGTTCCAACTGAGAAATGTGATGAGTGTGTTCAAGGGAAGCAACTCAAGGATAGTTTCAGCAAGGATGCAGGTCATAGGACCAAAGATCACCTTGAGATGGTGTACTCGGACGTTTGCGGGCCAATGCAAGTCGACTTGTATGGTGGAAATAGGTACTTTGTCACTTTTATTGACGATTTTAGTAGGAAGCTATGGATTTATATATCAAGAGGAAAGATGAGGTGTTTGATGTGTTCAAACATTTTCAATCCATGGTAGAGCGGCAAAGTGGTCACAAGTTTATAATTCTCAAAATCGATGGTTGAGGTGAGTATACCTTGAGTGATTTTGGGAACTATTGTGATGATGAGGGTATAATGCATGATTTTGTGCCACCTTATACGCCTCAACAAAAATGGTATTGCCAAGAGGAAAAATTGTTCGATAATGAATATGGTCTGTAGCATGTTAAAGAGTAAAAATTTACCGAAAGAGTTGTGGGGTGAAGCCGTATCTACAGTCGCCTATTTGTTGAATAGGTTACCTACAAAGAAGCTTGATAAAATAACTCCATAAGAGGTATGGTCTGGTTTTAAACCAAGCTTGAGTCATTTAAAAGTTTTCAGTTCAGTTGCATTTTGATATATTCTGGGTCCGCTTCGAAAGAAGTTGGGTGACAAAGGGGAGATGATGTTACTTGTTGGTTACCATCCTACTGGAGGCTACAAATTGTTTGATGTTAGTAGCAAGAAGATCGTGATAAGTCGAGATATGGTCATGGACAAGTTGCGGCTGTTTGACAGCAGAAAAAAAGTCCATGACAGTATAGGAAATCAGTTTCCTAGATGAGGGAAACCAGTTTCCAACATGATTTTTACATCTTGAAGCCACTGGAATTGAATTTTTGGAAGAAGAAGCTGATTCCCCTATTTCTGGAACCCAGTTTCCACCAGAAAATGCAGAAAATTAGCATTATGCAGAGACAATTTAACAACCTGTCAAAGTTGAAAATGGTAAATCCAGTAGAAAACCAACAAGACGTAGAGGTCTACCCTAGAGGCTCCGAGATTGTGAAGTATTCCATGATAATGAGATCAACAATGATGGTGATCTTATTCACTTGACGCTTATGGCTGAATTTGAGCCCGTGAGCACGGAGGAGGCATTAAGCGATCCAAAGTAGGTGTGTGCAATGAAAGAGGAGCTGGAATTGATTGAAAAAAACAATTCGAGCTGGTCGATCTACCGGAATGGAAAAATCCAATAAGAGTGAGATGGGTCTATAAAGTAAAGGCAAATCCAAAAGGCGAAATTGTCAAGCATAAGGCTCGACTAGTTGCGAAGGGATTTTTGCAAAGAAAAGGTATAAACTATGATGAGGTGTTTTCACCGATGGCTAGATTAGAAACTATACGACTGGTTATTGGTATTACGAATAACAATAATTGGTCAATGTATCAAATAGATGTAAAATGTGCATTTTTGAATGGTCCACTTGAGGAGGAAGCCTATGTAGAGCATCCCCTGGTTTTGTGGTGACAAATCAAGAGGGAAGAGTCTACAAATTGAATAAGATACTTTATGGATTGAAACAAGCTCCTAGAGCTCGGAACAAACACATTGATGCTTTTCTAGTTGAAGTTGGATTCAAAAAGTGTATATCTGAACATGGTGTTTATGTGAAGACGGATGCAAGCAAATATGTGATCATACTTTGCTTATATATGGACGATTTATTGATCACGGGCAAAAATGAAGTGAATATTTTTAAGTTCAAGATGGAAGAATTTGAGATGAGTGACCTTGGCTTAATGAAATACTTTCTTGGCATAGAGTTCCATAAGTCAAAAAATGGGACTGCTTATGCACCAAAGGAAGTAAGCACTTGAGATCTTAAAAAGATGTGATATGGAGCATTGTAATATTGGCATAATACCGGATGAAGCAAGGTTGCAGCTGTCCAAAAGTGATGATGAGCAAGATGTGGATCCAACTCAATATCGGAGGTTAATTGGATTGTTATATTACTTGTGCAATATGCAGCTAGATTTGACATTTAGTGTCGATATTGCAAGTAGATTCATGGAGAGACCAAAGGTGTATCACTTGGCAGCAATTAAGAGGATCATAATATATATCAAAGGAACTCTTGGTTGTGTAATTCTCTTTCTAGCAGTTGATATGGGCAGAAAATGTGAGGTTCTCGGTTACACGGATTCCAATTAGTGCAGAGATAAGGATGATCGAAAATCTACGACTGGTTATGTCTCTATGTTCGATGGAGCTCCAATCTCTTGGTGCTCTAAAAAGGAACCTGTGGTGGAACTCTCTTCTTGTAAGGCCGAGTATATCGCTGCGTCGATGTGTGGGTGTCAAGCTGTGTGGCTTATGAATCTGCTGAAGGAGTTGAGCAACAAAATTGAAGAAGCTACCACAATCTTGGTTGACAATGTTTCATGTAACACCCCCTCTAAATCCCACACAAATATATGGCATAATTAGAGTAAATTAGCATGCATATCGGACGAGGGTGTTACATTTACTTAACGACAACAATACAGTACACTGGTCATGCTTATAACACACATTTAAAATCATGTTCCGTACGCTAACACATATGCATCTCACAGCGGGATAATTATCATATTAAAATAATACTAATGATTGAAATCTCATACTGACAATCATATCATAAAACATTCGGCCCTAAAGGCCACCGTTACATAATCTCGAATACAACATAAATATCTAGAGAGTATAACAAATATCTCTCAAACAAAATATAAATATAATAATATAACATGAATCCAAATGTTCTCCATATTACATGACCAGAGCATGACTCACTACCTAAATAAAGGTAAACAAAGAACTAGCTCCTTCGGCTAATCCTCGCTAGGAGCACCACCACTATCCTCGGTACCCGAGCGATGTCGTATAAAACATTATTCTAACAGAAGGGTGATAATTCATAGCATTATAGAAATATATAATAATAAGTAATGCATAACAAACATACATCAAATGAATTCATCACACTTTGCATAATCAAGTATTCAACATACTTCAACATAATTCACATGATTTCATATACAACATTACTCAATGATTCAAGATTCAAAGATAATCTATCACAAATACCACAAATGTAACATTCACACCAATATCACATATTACACACCAATTCAATATTCCACATCGACACATGTGACTTCAATGCGAATGAATGCAATATGCATGTGGTACCAATTGTTATCCTTACCGGTCCTGCCAAGTCCATCTCTCAGACAGATAACCACCAAAAAGCTCGCCCTCTAAGCTTCAAACTAGTCCTCTAGGTTTGGGATAAGTCAATAATTCCTACGAAATTACCAAATATTGCATCTTGACAACTCATGATGCATGTGCAATCTCAACATAAATATGCAATTAAGGCCATCTCCGTATCTTAATCATACAAGCATATCTCACATAATTCAACACATTTGAATTAACTTCACCAAATTGCACAACATACATATTTCATGTCATCAATCACACACAATGCACTCTTATAGTATTAATAATCTCAACACAACATTATAACATGTAGAAAACAATTCCAAACCATGTTATCTTCAATCAACATCAACTCCCAACAATTACATACACAAAATCAAGTATCATATTTCCATCAAAAAGTGCATCAAAACCAATCCAATATAATTAAATTCCACAAAATTCATGACAATTCATGATAAATCATATACATCTATGACCCATAACAGTTTCAGAAGATAATAAATTTTGCATTCCAGATCGCGCTAAGCGGCACCTAGGGCGCTAAGCGGCCTCGCGAAAAACCAGAAAAATCTATTACGGACAACTTCTGTATTGCTCCGAATTTGTTCATACAAATGAAATTCAAACACATATATTTCACCAATTAAATGTATTATAACCTATATCTAACATATAGTATCAATTACAAACATCAAAACATGATTTCCATCATCAATTTCATGATTTCAGAATTCAAACCCTAACATGTCAAAATCTAGAAATTTAAGAACAAATCCCTAATTCATGCTTACTATCCATCACATATCATTACATACACATATAAATCAATGAATATCCACCCTTACCTTATATGTAGATACTCTAGAGTTCTTCTTCTCTTCTTCTCTTTTCTCCCTTTTCTCCTCTTTTCCTCTTTATTCTCTTCTCTTATTTTTACAATTCTCTCTCTTTGCTTTACAAATATCTTACTAACTCTTATTTCACTAATGGGTTTATCTCATTTTCACATTAACCCATCTTACCAAGGCCCAATTACTTAATAATGTTATTCTCACTCTTACTAACCCAAAACATAAATAAATTGTTAATCCAAATAATCCATATATTCATAAAATCACACAATTTAATTAATTACTATATCTAATAATAATTAACAAAATAAATAACTAATAAAATAAATAATAAATAAAATTGGGATGTTACAATTAAGCCATTAATCTTGCAAGTAATCCCATAGCACATGGGAGGAGCAAGCATGTAGAGATGAAATTTCATTACTTGAGGGAATTGGTGTGTGCAGGCCACCTGAAGTTAGGATACTGTCGAAGCAAAGAACAACTTGCAGATTTGTTAATAAAAGGGGTGACAAATGATGTATTCAAGAAGTTTGTGAGGAGTTTAGGGGTGAATAATATTGAGAATTTGTCTTAAGGTTGTGTATTTGATGCTCAATATAAGCCAAATGCATTATAGAAGCTTCTGTGCTCGCTTCGTGTAAAACAACTTATTTGAAAAGTACTTATGGAAAGCTGAAATCAGGAGTTTCAAAGGAGAAACTGATTTTCTAGTTTGAGGAAACCAGTTTCTATAACGTGTTTCAGCCCCTGGAATTATTTTCTCAGTTGAGGAAACCGGTTTTCCAGTTTTAGGAAACCGGTTTCTATCACGATTTTTTGAGTTTTGAAGTTGTTTGTTGGATCGGTTTTGGTTCTATTGGGTTTTAAATGTATCCTATAAATATCTCATGTAATGTGCGATTTCAGTTAATGCCAAAATTTACCTTTCTTCTCAATAACTCTCTCTCTCTCTCTCTCTCTCTCTATAATAATTTTCAAATTTCTCTCCAACTTCATCTTTCCCAATTAACCTTTTTCACCATTGATTCACCAACTTATTTTTGTGTATGTTCCAACAGTTTAGTTTCAATTGAAACATAAACAGAAGAACTAAATCTTTATACCAACTTGGTTGACACCAAACCGTTATACCAATTTAGTTTGAGACGTACCAATAATATTTTGGTTAAGATTTACACGAATTATCGTATGGTGAATCTTGAGTTGTTCTAGATATTATGTTGTCATAGAAATATCTATTTCTAGTATTCACTTTCCATATACTATTGAAGTTAGTGTAGTTGTACTAGAAGAAACACGGGATATGATTGGTTTACCTTTGAGCCCCAAAGAACATAAATAATACTCTCATTTTCCTAATCCCAAGAGGTAAAATTCAAAATCTCCAAAACTCCTTAGACCAACTAGCTTGTGCAATGCAATTGTGAAAATAGTTACAAAGACAAAATAGTCTAAAGTTATTTGGCATCCTATAAAGAAGCTTCAAGTCAAATGGACAACTTGGATAAATCTCAAGCATCATTTTGTAGAAATGTGTGTGAAGACTCATAGGTGATCTACAATAGGATGGGAATCACATATGCCCTTGCATGAACCCTTGTTTCAGCTTTGTCACACTGTTAAGAAGCAATCATCCCTTGTGATTCTTTGGTCTTCATTGGAAATAAAAAAATATGAAATAACAGCTATCAAGATTTTTAATTTTTTTAGAAATTATCATGGTTTTACCGTATTTAAGAGCACCTCCAATGGTGCAATCCATTTTTGAGGATTTTTTGTAGGATCCATTAAGACACATCATCTTGAAGTAATTTATTTAATTTTCACTCCAATAATACAACTCTAAAGAACTCATATTGGTCTCACAACTTTACTTTTATATATTAATATTTTATTTATTTTAGCCTAAACAATATTAATTTTGAAGTAAAAGATGAAAATTTTGATAAAATATATTATCAAATGAAGGCTAACGAAAATAAATCGTAAGAGAAAAATTTAAAAATTAAGAATAAAGTAATGAAATTGTGAGAGAAAAATAAAAAATTTAAGAGAAAATAAAAATGTGAAAGAAATTTTTTGTGTAAAATATTTCAAATATAGTGTATTTATAATCAATTAAAAGTGTTAAAAAAAGAGAAAAAAAGAAAAGAAATAGCAGTTATTGAATAACACTTTTAATTATATTATTTTTTATTCCAAAGAACAATTTCATTGCACTATTACGGTTGGCCAAACTGGCCAACTCCAACGACTGAAAATAAAAAAGCTACATTTTCCATAGTGGATAACTAAAGAAAAAGCCTCCGTTGGAGGTACTCTAAGTAAGGTCCGAACATATGCGTCAATGATAGTAGATTTCTTCGAAGGGATATTGAAGTATTAGCTATGCTAATAATCTTCACTCTGTGAAGATGAAAGAGATAAAGTGTAGTGAAAGAGAAAGAAGATATTGAAGATAATAGAATCATATTGAATCATTCATTGCGTTAAAGCTGTACAAGGCACTGCATTATATATCCAGCATGAGTCAACAAACACTATCCTAGTTAGACAAACCAATAACCCAACTGACTGAAGCACTAACCAATAGTTAGTTAAACTACTAACAAACTAATAACTTATTACAACAACTATGTTGGATTATCAATCATCTCTAAGACCCCCTCAAGCTGAAGAGTAGTGAGTTTTACATAACACTTTGAGTTTTTCAGAGTTTTTGATATGCAGACGTGCCAAGAGGTTTAGTAAGGGTATTTGTTATCTGAAGAGCTATATGAACATGTTGAATTTTAATCTTTCCAGCTACAACTCGCTCCCTAACAAAATGGATATAGAGCGTGATGTGTTTTGTGAGCGCATGGAGAACATGATTATGTAACAACAAAACAACACTAAGGTTATCACATAGAAACATAGGTAGATGAATGGGAATACTTTGCTATGAAAGAAGGGATTCCAACCAAAGTAACTCAAAGGTGGTATATGATAGGGCACGATACTCTGCCTCTGTACTGGAACGTGAAACAAGTGACTACTTCTTGGAGCTCCATGACACTAAATTCGAATAAAAGAAAATCCAAGAGCCAGAAGTAGATTGTCTGTCATCTAGATCGCTTGCCCAATTTAAGTAACTATAGGCTCTAAGAGAGAACCTAGAAGCAGAACAAAAGGAGACATATGTAAACCGTAGTTGACTGTGCCACTCAATTACCTTAATGTTCTTCTGACTGCAGCCCAATGAGAGTCTAAAGGACAAGCCATGAACTGACAAGATTTATTCACAAAAAAGGCAATATCAGGTCTAGTTAGAGTTACATATTGAAGTGATCCTACAATGGATCTGTAAAGTTGCGGATCAGAGAACACATTTATACCATGTTTTCTTAACTTACAATTGCTTAACATGGGAGTAGGAACTCCATTGACATGTTCCATCTTAACTCTTCTCAAAAGGTCTTTGACATATTTGGACTGAGTGAGGAGCATATAGCCATTGTTGCAAAAATTGACTTCAATACCTAGAAAATAGCTAAGTCTGCCCAACCTTTTTAGAGCAAATTCATGATGCATCTTGTTGATCAACTATTGGATCAAAGATGTACTAGAGCCAATAATCAGGATGTCATCAACATACACTAAAGCATATAAAGCAACCCCAAGTTTGGAGTAAACAAACAGAGAAGTATCACATTTAGAAGCAGTGAAGCCAAACTGGAGTAATGCTTGAGTCTGTTTCTCATACTAAGCCGTTGGGGCTTGCTTGAGTCCAGAGATAGCTTTGTGAAGCTTGCACACAAGTGTCTTATTAGTATTTACAAAACCAGTTGGTTGAGTCATGTAGACTTCATCATGTAAGATATCATTTAAGAAGGCACTGTTGACATCTATTTGTTATATATCCCACTTGTGAGTAATGGCAAGAGTAAGGATGACTCTAATAGTAGTAGGTTTGACAACAGGAGAGAAAGTTTCAGTGTAATTAAAACCATGTTCCTGATAAAATCCCTTGGCTACAAGTCTAGCTTTATATTTGTGTATTGTACCATCAACATTTTCTTTTATCTTAAAGACCCATCTGCAGCCTAAAACTTTTCTATCAGGGGGTAAAGTGGTTAGGGTCCAGGTGTTATTGGCTCATAGGAAATTAAATTCATCAGTCATAGCCTTAACCCACTCAGGTTTAGTCATAGACTGCTTAACACTGGTTGATTCAGACTTTGTATGAACAAGAAAAGCTTTAGGTTTTGACTTACCAATTTTAGCCCTGGTTAACATAAGGTGATTGTTTTGAAGGAGAGGAGTAATAGGTATGTTAGTTCCAATGGAAGTAGATTGAGATGACACAGATAGAGGAATGCGAGAAGACAAGGTAAATTCATTTGAGCAAAATGAGTTAGTGAGATCTTGAATAAATGGATTCTCTCTATGGAACTAGATGGTTGAGATATGAAATTATTATCAGTATTGATTAGAGTGTTAGCAGTGGGATGGTTAGCTTCAGACTTGTCCTTTGGACATCTGATATTAGCAGAGCCATGCTTAGAGCCTAAAGATGTTACATTATTATAAGAGCTATCCTCACTGAAGATCTTACCTTTTAGAGAGTAGGGTACAAAGTTACCAGATTTATTAGTTGTAGGACAAGAGATTTCCTGATGCAAATTGCAACTAGGAGGATTGACAAGACTCTGTCTTGTAGCAGATTGAGCAGATGTGACTGACCTATGACCTGAGACAGGTTAGATAGATGTATGTTTATAACTAGGGGACTTAGTTGAGTCAACAGAGTTAGAGTCCTGGTGCTTAGAGGGTGGAGATGAACTTGTAGTGTTGGGAATTTGAATGTTATCAGATTGAGGTAAGAGATTGGAGACTTGAGTGGAAAAGGTTTATTTATTATGTGTATATCCTGAAGAAATGGCTCCAGGATTGAACATACAACTGATGCTTTTGGATTCAACAGATTTATTCTTAGGAGGAAACAACTTGGGAAAGGGAAACATTTTCTCATTAAATGTAACACCCTTAGATACATACACTTTACCCTCTTTACTGACACACTAGAACCCTTTATGTTGAGGAGAAGGTCCTAAACAAATACACTTCTGACTTCTTAGTTGGAGTTTGTGTTTATTATAGGGCCTAAGAAGAGGGAAGCAGAAGCACCCAAAAACCTTAAAACAGAATAGTCAGGATCTTTGCTATGTAAAGCATGAAAAGGTGAATTAGAATTAGGTAAGGTGGAGGAGGGTAATCTATTAATAATGTGCACAATAGTAGAGAAGCTATAGTTCCAATATGACATAGGTAGGGAAATATGTGCTAACATAGTAAGACCTATTTCAACAATTTGTCTGTGTTTTCTCTCCACGGTACCATTTTGATGGGAAGTATAAGGGAAAGTAAGCCTATCTATGATCCCTAACTTAGTTAGATACTTGGTAAAGGGTCTAAATTCTCCTCCAAAGTCAGATTGAACTGATTTGATGGTGAGATTGTATTGTGTCTGAACAAAGGCGTGAAAGTTTAAAAGCTATAACTTCAGTCTTCTGTTTTAACAAATACAATTAGGTATATCTAGTATGACCATCAACAAATGCTATGTAATACTTGTATCCAAAGCTATACTCATTAAGAAAGGGTTATAACACCACATTTTCCCATAAGAATAATTATATCAACAAACATGAAATATATCAGAGTCTA
Organism: Vicia faba; assembly: GCA_948472305.1. Classification (NCBI taxonomy): domain Eukaryota; kingdom Viridiplantae; phylum Streptophyta; class Magnoliopsida; order Fabales; family Fabaceae; genus Vicia; species Vicia faba. The sequence goes on along the minus strand of OX451736.1, from coordinate 633,716,559 downwards.
TGCACGAGATGTCACATAATTCAAAATTTCATAAAGTCCCAAATCACTTTATTACTTCATTTATTCATGGAAATCAACTAAGCAGTAGAGTAATTCAATTTAATTATCTTCCATGGTGCTAAGGCCTCAACAATAATAAAAACTCCACAAAATTCCTAGATCAACATAATCATGAATTAAGATACGTAACAATAAAACAATGCAAAAACATAGAAAGTTCCAAAATTCTGTGTTACGTATCAGAGCGAGACCCTCTTTATTCAAATGAAACACACTAAAGACTCTAACCTATCTTCACGCTTCTATGAACTATTCTCAATCGCCCGTGCATTACCCACGTGGAGGTAACATTCAAATAGAAAGAGTAAGTAATCACAATTTATTACAAAAGATATAAGGAAAAGATATAGTAGTTATAAATAACATCAATCATGAAATCCGTACATCATCATTTGCCAAGTATTATACTCAAAACTTTATACCATAATAACATACACACATCTTCATCATAAATCATCGAAATACATTCTTCATTCATATAACACGACATCAAATCAAGACAGTGCAGTGCAATGCAACCGATAACAACTAAATGCATGTGGTACCAATAGGGCGTAAGCCCTCTTCAGTGTGCCAAATAGGACAACAACAGGGCACAAGCTCTAAACACAACACAATTACATGCTAATAACAGGGCATAAGACCTCACCAATGCATGCATCATCATCATGCAACATCCAACTATGCAACCACAAGGCATAAGCCCACTACATTTTCCAATAAGGCCACCAACATTATTATCATCATGCAACATACATCATAATATCAACAACTCATCATAGCAACACATACCTTATTAAAATACTAACAATTCATCATAGCAACACACACATCATTAAAATACCAAAAATTCATCATAGCAACATTATTGTACCCCAAAATTTGCCCTCTCATTTATCAAGAATTTTCTCACAAGATCTCTATTGGTTCAAGACTGCACAAGGTTTGATCAGCTCAAGATACGTCCTCAAACACTGATGACTCAAAACTAGGGTTTGAGTTTGCACAAGTACAATTGGACTTTTAATGCCCCATATAGTTTCTATGGATCATATTGGGCTCTCAAGCATCAGGTCAAAGATGGAACTTCTGAATCCTCGAAAGGAAGAAGAGGAAACTGTTGAAAGGGAAAAGCAGATAAAAAAAGGTGTGAAGTTGCAGATAACCATGCCGAATTCAAAATCTGGTTCAGGCTGTTCGAACCACATGATTGATCGAAAGGAGTGGTTGCCAGATTTTTGACAAGTCCAAGAAGAGAAAGCTTGCTTCGATCCCCAAGCTTTGACTGGGAAATGGCTTCTTCAAGCAACCTACTTCGATCTACCTCTAAACCCTTCGAAACACATAGTTTTGACACTATGAATTACAATTTAACATACCACCTAATTCATTGTGTCTAAACAATCTATATTCATCATGGTTCTTAGTCTTCTGAATAGTTCGACCTGCACTCCCTTTGTCATGATGTCTGCAATCTGATTCTCAGTTCTGCAGTGTTCTAAATTCATCTTCCCATCTTCTACCTCCTCTCAGAGATAATGGAACCTCATTTCGATGTGCTTTCTTCGACCATGTACTATTGGGTTCTTCTCCAGATTGATAGCTGACATGTTGTCTATTTTCATGCTTGCTTCGATCCATAAGATTCGACTGGGAAATGGCTTCCTTCGAGCAGCCTGCTTCGATCCACCTCTAAACCCTCCGACACACATAGTTTCGACACTATGAATTACAATTTAACCAAAAAAAACTTGCTGATAATAGTTCATTGCAAGAAGAAGGTACTGGCGACATAGTCTTTCAAATGAGAAATGGAGGAAAAGTTATGATTAAAGATATGCTCTATGTACCTGGAATAAAGTGCAACTTGCTAAGTGTTGGACAACTAGTCGAAAAGAATTTCTCAGTTGTCATGAAAGATGGAGTTTTGAGATTGTTCGACACCAAGAACAATTTAGTCTTAAAATCTCCGTTGTCGAAAAACAGGATATTTAAGACAATGATCAATTCGAAAAAAGTTCAATGTTTGAAAACTGTTCGACCACAAGGATAATTGGTTGTGGCATTTGAAGTTTGGACATTTGAATTTTTGACCACTTAATCAACTGATTACTCAAGATATGGTTACTGGTATTCCAAGTCTTGAGATGCCTGAAAAAACTTTGTGAAGTTTGTTTAGTAGGAAATCAATCCAGAAATTCTTTCATTTCGACTATGCCAATGAGATCATCTTGCATACTCAAGATGGTACATTCAGATGAATATGGTCCATTCAAAGAACATACAATTGGTGGAAACAAATATTGTTTTAACTATTGATGAGTTTGGTCGAAAGTTGTGGATCTATGTGATCAAAATGAAAGGGCGGAGTATTCGACCAGAGTAAAGAAAAAGATCAAAGTTCTACAGAGATTCAAGATCTTTGTAGAAGGAATCAAGTTGAAGACAGAATTTTGAAGAACATTGATCAAATCCATAGGCCATGCTACATGAGCTTGCTTTGTAGGACTTAAAATTGTGTTTCACACCATAATTAATTGTTTACACAATTAATTAAGTTCTTACCCAAGTGTTTAAAGTATTGTCCAAGCCAATTTTCCCTTAATGGCACAAAGTTACCATTGCCATTTTAGAAAAGCAAACTTTATGCAAATTGTCAATGCATTGAGCCTTGTGACCTTTATCTCTGATTGCAAGCAATATTAAAAAGCATGAATCAAGTCTCCTGCACCCAAAAAACATCAGGACATGCTTATACTTGAACTTTGGAACCATGAAAATCCATTCAACTTGATTTTTTCATTTTCAACTAAACCATAACATGTTATCTCAAGATTCTGGTTACTACAATATGTCAAACCTCTTCCCTATAAATATAGACATTATTTGCAACATAAAAAAGGAGATTACCAGCCTTAGAACACTCCCAAAACTCTCAAAAAACTCAGAACCCGCACACAAGCACAAAACTTGGCACATTCTAACTTCACACACAAAATCTCAAATCCCTTTGTGCGTTTTTTGGCCTTCCGATTCACTAAGCTTCCATACACCACATAGGAACTATTCCAACCCTTAAAACACTTCTGTAACTCCTCCTTCCTTATCCACCATTTTCAAGAATCCACCATTACAGCTTGACTTGTCCAAAGCAGTTGGGCAAGCTACAAGACATTCTAACAATTGGAATAGCTTCAGGGAAGACCAGACGAGCTTAATCCATCATAAAACCATTTTTAGAAGTCGTGTAGAAGTCATTCGAATTTCACTCTAAGAGGTAAGTTTTTCAAACTTGGAACTCTTCATTCAAGCATCATTTGTATATACATTGTGAAGAAAACATGTAGATATCATCTCTAGGAAGCTCACCATGTCTATAGTTTTAATTATCGTTGTTTATACATTGATAATTTTCAACTCTAACCAGCTAGGTTTCAATTTTGGTACCAAACAAATTCGTACTAACCTCTGATCCATAATTTTGTACCCCAAAATTTTCCCTCTCATTCCTCAAGACATTTCTCAAAAGGGCTCCCAAAATTCAAGCTTACACAAATATATTTGGACTTTTCAGCATCAAAATTAAAGAAGAAATTGCTAAAAAAAACAAAACAGATGAAAATGCTCTTTTTGATAAAATTAAAGGAAAAACAAGTTTCTTTCGATTTTGCATCCTTCGATTGGAAACTTTGGCCTTGGTTGCATCTTTCATTTGGACGCTGGATTCCTTTGGGGCAAGTTCATTTCATGCTTCGATTGAGGCATTGGACTCATTTGGCTAAGATCATTTCCTGTTTCGTTTTAGCGCTAGACTTCGGTTGAAGGTTTGTGCAAATCTTTCGTTTGGCCATACAACATCTTCCCTGCGTGTTAGCCAAGATATAAAAGAAACAATTTCCCACCATAATAACATGCACAAGGCCAAAGTCCCCTTTGAATCAATTTGTTACAAGCTTCGACAGGGCAACACTTCCCATCAAACAACTTCAATTCACAAGGCAAAAAGTCTCCTGATGATGTCCTTTGATTCAGGAGGCCAAAGCCTCCCTTCTGCCCTCTTTCGATCACACGTTTTTACCCCTGCAGCCCCTGCAGGCCTCCTTGAATATATTTGCATAAGGTCACAAGGAAGGAACCTCCTGCATACCCTCTTCCATTTGGCCATATGGTCCCTTTGCAGGCAAATTTGAGTGGACAGTATCTCCCTTGGAAATGGCCTGCTTCAACACAAAAACTATGCACTATACCAATGCCTCATGCAAAGGAAGTACCATTGTGGTGCATTCGAAGGGCTTTCCAGACATGCCTGGATGACACAATCGAATGACATGTGTTACTGACCCATCCCAAGAGCATGCCTTTGTACCGTTCGAAGGAACCCATGAAGGGCCTGATCGAAGGGCATTAATTTGGCCCCTTCAAAGGATATCCATGTGAGCCATTCGAATGACACTTTGATTTGAAAAAAGAGATGGTTGTTGAAGAGTTTGGTCGAAAGGAAAGGCTAGGGGGTCAAGAAAAAAGGTTAAGATTCCAAAGGAATTTGTTGACCAAGTCCCATGCGTTTCCAGGCTCAAGCCTGATACATTGGCCATAAAACTCCAAAACTGCTGCACAGCAGTCCTGCAACGCTGCCTTATTCCTTGCACCAAAAGGGAAATAAATCATTGTCCCTCGAAAGCTACAAATACAACATACCTTTTTTGTTTGAACCTTTTGTTTTCCCTCCCAAAACATCATCCCAGGCCATCTATAAATAGGAGACATCACCACACATGTTAGGGGTGCCTGGAGGATTGCAAGGAAACACTTGTGAAAATTCTCAAAAAATCCTCAAACACTTCCCAACATTCTTTTTCAAACACTTCTACACACTAAGAAAAAACCTTCGATTCACCCTCCAAGTGACCATCAAACTAACCTTCGACCCACTCCCCCAGCTACCATACAGTAGGCCTTTGAGTTATTCTATCACTTGTTATAAAAGAGCTTTCTATCCACTCACACAAACTCTTTCGATCCAATCACTTCTTTCACAAAGTAGCAACTGGACTAGCCTCAGGAAGGTCCCAACGAACTCTCATTCTCCATCAAAGAAAGCACTTGCATCTCCCTTCGATTTAAGGACTTCAAGAGGTAAGTTTCTTTCAAACTTGAGTCTATTCTATTTTAATATCATGTGCACATGCCAATAAAGAAAAATGTAGATATTTCTAGACCATGTTTTAGTTTTCGATTCTGACTGCCTATATGCTGAAAACTCAACCTTAATTAGTTATGCTTTGGACTTTGAGACCCATTAGTTTTTATGCAAACCCTGGACTGTAGTTATGTTTGGATATTTCATTTTTAGAATTTAAGACAGGTTTGTTATACCCTTCGATTGGCTAGCTGCACAAGCCTTTCGAATCACAATATGAGGGCCCAATATGCTTATAAAGAGTCAGCAAAGAGCCTGTGTCAAAGCATGAGCTTTGTTGCTTCTAGGCTTCAAATGAAGGCCAGGCCCTTGCTGTCTCCAGGCCTCAAATGAAGTCCAAAACCTTGCTATCTCCAAGCCTTAAGCGAAAGGTAAAACTATGTTAACTTCCAGGCCCAGACGAAAGGTGTGACTATCCTGATTCCAACCCCCAGTCGAAGGAGACAGAAAGGAAAATTGAAGGGCATGACTCCACTGACTTCAGAACTCAAATCGAAGGAAGCCAGAGAATGCAGAATCGAAGGGCCTTTCTACCTGAATCAAAAAACCCATTTTTCTTGCTTTTATTTTATTTTTGCCTTTATGTTTTCATGCTATTTAATATGATTGTAATAGTGTAGGGTTTTATCTTCTTTTTTTTTGCATTTTATTATTTTTGTATGATTTCTAGTAAAATAGGGTATGTATGATAAGATAAAAATAACAAGTAGATAACCCCTAATAAAAGACTAAATGTATGCAAACAAACACATTACTCATACACATGCACCCTTAGGGTAATTGCACTTGTTGCCTCGAAAAAATAGTCATGTACCTCGAATATGGACGTTTTAGCAAAGACCCTCGATAAAAGATCGTAGTCCCTCGATGTCCCTCAATGTTACCTTCGGTAAATGATCTAGTCCCTAAACGATATTGCTAAAACGTCCCATAGGTTGCCTTCTATGACTATACAAATGTCCCACGCCCGCCCCTTCACATCCAATAATGGGGCTTCTTACCAAATCAATGGTAAGATAGCAACATCTAAAGGAGGAGGAAAAGAACCTTTAAGACCTTTTGAGTAGGTAGGTTGCTCCTAGTTGCTCGCTTGCTCACAACAAAAACATCTTATACACCCACAATTTAACTTTGAAACATTTTTCAAAAGACAAAACACTTTGTACGCGTTCTTATAGAGATGAAAACCATTACAAAGACATTCCTTTTCAAAACACTTTCAAAACCCACATCACAAACACACTTTCAAACAAAAAGCAAGTGATCTAGCAAGCAACTAAGAGCCCGTAGATAACTACGGATGAGAAGGATGCTAATACCTTCCCTTTTCATAACCTACCCCCCGAACTCTAGAAAAATAATCTCGAAGGTCTTTCCTGTTCTTTTTAATCTTTCCTTATTGGATAAAAGAAAAGTCGGTGGCGACTCTTGCTGTCCGCAAAAATTGCGATCAAATGCAAAACACCCTAGTCAGTTCTCCCACCGTGTTACAGAACTGGCGACCCTGCTGGGGAAAATACTTAAAAGTGGGGTTACCTTAGGGCTAGATCACCTTTACTTGCCTTTAATTGTTTGTTTTGTTTGCTTTATATTATGGTTCCTTGTTTGGGTTTGTTTTGATCCTCTACCCGGATCTGAGGCACCTTTTTAGGTAAGTAGCAATAAGTTGTGGAAACTGTGTGGGGTATACTGACATGGTTTAAGAAATAGCTACGTTAGTGTGACACATTTGTTTGTACTAGTAGACCTTGAGTAGTCAAGGAGAATACAGGGCCGTTGTGTGGTGTCATGAAGCACTAACTGACTTTAGAACATTTACTTGAACAACTTGGCCATAAGGAAGTAGTGAGGTAGCCGGCTTCGGTGCAGTCCAAAGTTGGTTGATACTCGATACTACGCTCATTGAGATCAGACTTTTGGTATATTTCGGTTGCTAATAAAGAGGCTTGCGCTGAAACAATGCCCGATGAAGAAAGATCGGTGATATTGAGATTCCCTAGAACCCGTTTACTTTCTAGGATAGGTTGAACCAACTAAACTTCAAGAGGGTACTTACCTACAAACCTCATGCAAGCCTAAACCTAAGGATTTATTTTGATTTAACTTGTGCATATGCTTGTACATAACATTATGACATCATACCATAGCATTTTAGACTAACCATTTCAAGGATTTTGAGATTCATCTTTGTTCTATTTTGTAGGATATGACTCCCACTCGCAGGAACACAATCCAAGTCAACCTTGTACGAGTACCTTTTCAGCTCAAAGAGTTAGCATCAAGGGTCCCTGATAATTCTCTGTTCACCAAAAGACATGGACGACTTCTCAACTTGGTCACCTCAAGCTTTGATGAAGATATGATGAAGGTGTTTTTCCAGTTCTTTGACCCTTTACACCATTGCTTTACCTTCCCCGATTACCAACTTGTACCTACCATGGTGAATTCTCCCAACTCTTGGCAATTCCCATTCTCAATCAACTACCTTTCAACGATACTGAAAGAGACCCAAGCCCTGAAGAAGTCGCCCGAGCTTTACACTTGCAACAATCCGACGTCGCGGATAATTGGGAAACAAGAAGTGGTGTCAAAGGGTTCCAAGCCAAGTTCCTTTTGGAAAAATCTCAAGATCGTTGGAACACTTTGGATTTATAAGCTTTCGAATAAATTTTGGCTCTTCTCATCTATAGGATGGTACTATTTCCAAATCCTGACCAACTTATAGATGTGAATGCTGTCAAAATCTTCTCATCTCACAATCCAGTACCTACTTTGCTGGGAGATATCTTGCATTCTCTCCACTCTCGCACCATGAAGAGAAGAGGAACCCTCATGTGTTGTACTCATCTTTTGGCTAGATGGTTTGTTTCGAATCTTCCTCGATCCGTTGTGAAGAATGAGCAAGGCTTGAGATGGTCCAATAGGCTGATGTCACTCAGACATTCGGATAGCCACTGGTGTTCTCGATCCTTGGAAGACATTACTATCATTGACCGTCGTGGGGAATTCCCTAATGTCCCTCTACTTGGCGTTAGGGGAGGTATCACTTATAACCCTTTCTTAGCTCTGCGACAGTTTGGGTACGCACGAAGAGATGGTCCACATGATGCGCTCATCCAAGGGATGGTGTTCGACTATGAGAGCAACAATCAAGGCTGCCGTCAGAGGTTTATACGAGCTTAGAGGATGGTAAACAAAGAGGATAGTAAGACATTGGGACACAAAAATTCCTTTCCCCTTGAGCCTTACCTTAGGTGGGTACAAGGTCGTGCTCAGAGTCTCGTAATGCCTTAACCCTCCATCCTCCCTATTATCATGGAGCCTGTTGCTGAAGGAGATGTCCCGTATACTGTCCTTCATCCCAACATGCCTACCTCTCTCGAAGACTTGCAAAGGGATTGGATTCAGCTAAAGGAAGAGCGAGACACTTTCGAAGCCCAATTCTACATCAGTGAGAAGAAAGTTCTAGAACTCACCAAGCAGCTTCATGAAGAGTGGGGTTTGAACGCCTACATCGCACCAAAGAGGATGTGTCAAACCTTTTTGTCTTAGGAGTTTTTGTATTTTATTTATTTCATTGTAAGCCCAAAGAGGCATGATGTACTCGAACTTGGATTTATTAATGCAACGTGTTTTCCTTTTTGTCTAAAACAAATTTAAATCTCTAATTTCCTTGAAATCATTTGCATGTGCATCTTCATTCATCATAACACAAACATGTTTCTTACAACAGGTCTTCTTATCTTTCTACTGTTTATTTTAGTGAGATGGATATTGAACAGACAATAAAAGATCTTCAAGCATAGAACGCTCAATTCCAACAAATGTTCTTGGCTCTGGCTAAAGGACAAGAGGACTTGAAGACTTTAATGATCAAAGAGAAGAAGAAGAAGGCGAAGAAACCAGTCGGTGTTTTGAATCTGGGAAGAAGGTTCAAAGGACCATCCAAATGAACTCTAGACTTCGCAACCTCTTCGAGTGAAGGAGATAATCAAGAAGGGAAAAACAAGGAAGTAAATGACCACCCCGAGTCTGAAGAAGAGGAAGAAGTAGACTACTCTGAAGAATGGTATCCCCCAGCTGACGATAAATACAAGCAGCTGGAGGATCGCCTCAATTCTATGGAGATCAAGAGGGTACCCAAATTAGATAGAGCTAGGACTTGTATCAGGGGTTGTCATCCTGCAGAAATTTAAGGTCCCCACTTTCGCTAAATATGATAGCGTCTCTTGTCCCAAGCTACATTTAAGGTCATACGTCAAGAAAATTCAACCCCATACTACTGATAGGAACCTATGGGTACATTTCTTCCAAGAAAGCTTATCAGGGACGCATTTGGATTGGTTCTATCAGTTGGAAGGAACCAATATTCGCAATTGGGAAGATTTGGCTGCCCTTTTTTACAAGCAATACCAATATAATGCTGACCTAGATCCAACTCGAACACAGTTGCAAGGCATGTCTATGGGTGCTGGTGAAGGTTTCAAAATTTATGCTAAAAAATGGAGGGATCTCGCGGGAAGAGTCCACCCCCTCTATCTGACAGAGAATTGGTGGATATGTTCTTAGGCACGTTATCTAGTCCATTCTTCAACCATCTGATAGGAAGCTCTTCGGATGGATTTACTGAATTAGTCATGACTGGTGAGCGGCTAGAAGCCGGTATAAAGAGTGGCAAAATTCAAAGAGATGTATCCTCGAGCACGATGAAGAAACCCTTTAACGGAAAGAAGGAGGTAAGTGTTGCATATGACCACATCAATCAAAACAAAGTTGAACGTCGCCCGACAGTAGGGGTTGTTATGATTTCCAGTCCTGTACCAAATCAACAGCGAAACTATCAACGCAGGCCAGAGGCACCCATGAGACGATTCACCCGGATCAACATGACCTTGTCCTAAGTTTTGCCACATCTTTTGAAGTCCAATCTAGTAACTCTAAAGGAAGCTCCCAAGAACCCCAATACTGCTTCTCCTTGCTACAACCTGAATGCTCGATGTGCCTGTCATTCTGAAAGCCTGGGGCATGATATAAACGATTGTTGGGCCTTAAAGAATAAGGTACAAGACCTTATCAAGGCGAAAGAGATCGAGTTTGACCCCCCAGAAACACCTAATGTGATAACAGCGCCAATGCCCAAACACGGTCACGGTGTCAATGCTGTTGATGGTAATGGTTTTGTTTCCTCCGTGAATGATTTAACTACTCCCCTTTTAACTATTAAACAAAATCTATTGCAAGCCGGTCTGTTTCTGGGCTGTGATGAAAGTTTTCGCTTATGTACGTCTCTACCAAATGACAGTTTGTTACTGAAGATGGGCGTCCAACGTCTGATGGCTAACAAAGAAATCCTCTTTGAAAAAGTTCCTCTTGCCAGAAATTCCTGTGAAGATGTATCAATAATCACTATTTCTGACAATCCTCCCATGGTCTCCACCAAAAGACCCGTCAGGATTACATTTGTTCCAAAACCTTCTCCCCTAATCATCACCATGTCGGGGCCAATACCATATTCTTCGGATAAAGATGTTCCATGGAACTATGGGGCTGACGTCTATTATCATGGCGTCAAGCAATATCTATTGGCTATCAAAGACAAAGTTGCAAAAGAAACTGATTCTGACATCGTCAATATCGTTGGGACCAGTAAGATAACAAGAAGTGGAAAAGTCTTCTCACCCGAGATATCTCCAAAGACCATTACTACTCCTGTAATTATTCCCGCTACCGCTCCTACCTGCATTCCCAGTGATACTTTCGTTGACAATCCTACTGTTATCCCTGCTGCCGAGACAAGAGGCAAATAGGTATTATTTGAGCCTGTCCAGAATAAGGCACATCCAGAGGTCATTCTTGAAGCTTCTAGCAAAGAGATGGAAGAGATACTAAAAATAATCAATAAAAGTGACTACAATATCGTGGAACATTTGGGGCAGACCCCCTCGAAAATATCAATGTTGGCCTTACTTTTGTGTTATGAGGCCCATGCCAAAGCCTTGGTAAAGTTTCTAAAGACCTCCCATGTGCCCCAAGAGACCTTCATTGATCAATTTGAGAATTGTGTGGCCAATCTAATTGCTGATAATGGACTGGGTTTTTCTGACTCTGATTTAACTCCCAAAGGAAGAAAACACAATGATGCCTTGCACGTTTCCATTGAGTGCAGGGGCACTATGTTACCCCACATTCTGGTGGATACGGGTTCATCGATGAACGTCTTACCAAATGATTCTCTTGACCGTTTAGATTGAGAGGGAATCACTCTAAAGCCTAGCAACATTGCGATGAGGGACTTTGATGGTTCTAAGAGAACAATGCACGAAGAAGTAGACATCCCTATAAAAGTTGGAACTCAGACTTTTGATTCAACTTTCTATGTGATGGATATCCGCCCTTCCTATTCATGTCTATTGGGATGACCCTGGATCCATGGCACTGGTGCCGTCACTTCTACCCTACATCAGATGCTGAAGTACCCAATCAAGGGAAAGATTGTCACAATCCAGGAGGGGAGGAATACATGGTTAGCCACTTGAACTCTTTCAGGTCTATTGAAATGGACGGTGAATTCATTGAGACTCCATGTTAGAACTTTGAGGAGGTTCCACAAACAATTGCAGCAACAAAGACTACTACCAAGACTCCGAAGGCTACCAGACCTCCTTTGAAAATGGCCTCTCTAAAGGATTCTAGAGCAGTAGTTGAGGAAGGTGGATGTACCATCTGGGGTCAACTTCAGATATTCCTTACAAATCTAACAAATTTGGTTTCAGTTTTACTAAGGAGGCCCAAAGATTTGTTCGACGAACTCGTGCTGGGAGACCACCTTTACATATCAGTAATTAAGGAGTCAACACATTGGAAGACAATGATGGCTATTGTGACATGGACGAGTGGATTTTTCCAACCATCAGCGGTGGACTCAGCAATTGCGAGGCCAAAGAATTTGTCCCTATTACTTTTATTCAAGAGTAATTGTCTTTTAAATTTTTTAGACTTGTAATAATTAAACAATTTAGACTTTAAAACCTCGTGTCTTACCCGAGGCACAATGGTCCATTTGTGAGGGTTATTACTTCATCTTCATATGTCATCAATAAATCACAGACGTTTTTGCATGCAAAATTTTACACTCTTTGTTCTTTTTTTCTACCTTTTTATTTTATCAAAGATATTTATGCTCTTACACACACTAATATATCGAAATGCAGATCCACATCCACAGGATCCCATGGGTAACAATTCTGCTATGGCCTATTGTGACTTTGAAAATCCGATATACCAAGCCGAAGACGAAGGTGAGGAAGATTGTGAGGTACTAGGGGAACTAGCCAGGTTATTGCAACAGGAAAAAAGGACCATAAAACCCCACGAAGAGCCGGTTGAAACAATTAACTTAGGTACTGAAGAGGACAAGAAAGAAGTCAAGGTAGGCGCCAACTTGGAGCCTAGTGTCAAGAAGCGCTTAACTCAGTTGCTACATGACTATGTTGAGGTCTTTTCCTGGTCATACGAAGACATGCCAGGACTCGACACTGATATCGTGGTCCATCGTCTGCTGACAAAAGAAGACTGTCCTCCGGTAAAACAGAAGGTCTGTCGCATGCGGCGAGAAATGTCAAATAAAATCAAGGCTGAAGTCATGAAGCAGTTCAACACCGGATTCTTAGCTGTCACCTCTTATCCACAATGGATCGCCAACGTTGTTCCAGTGCCTAAAAAGGAGAGTAAGGTACGCATGTGTGTGGATTACATAGACTTGAATAGGGCAAGCCCCAAAGATGAATTCCCGCTTCCCCACATTGATATTCTGGTTGACAACACCGCACAATATAAAGTATTTTCCTTTGTGGATGGTTTCTCCGGATACAACTAGATCAAAATGGCACCCGAGGACATGGATAAAATAACTTTCATCACACAGTGGGGCATGTTTTGTTACAAAGTTATGCCATTTGGGTTGAAGAACGTTGGGGAAACCTATCAGCGTGTCATGGTAGCTTTGTTTCACGACATGATCCATCACGAGATAGAGGTCTACATGGATGACATGATAGCCAGATCTCAGACTGAGGAGGAACACCTTGACCATCTGCAGAAACTGTTTGAAAGACTGAAGAAATACAAACTAAGGATGAACTCGAATAAATGCACTTTTGGAGTGAGGTTCGGCAAGCTCTTAGGCTTTGTTGTCAGAGGTAAAGGTATCTAAGTGGAACATGCAAAGGTAAAAGCAATACAAGAAATGCATGCTCTTTGCACTGAGAAGGAAGTTAGGGGATTCTTAGGACGGCTAAACTACATCGCCAGGTTCATTTCCCATCTAACTGCTACTTGTGAACCAATTTACAAATTGCTGAAGAAAGATCAAGTGGTGGAATGGAATGACGACTGCCAGGCTTCCTTCATTAGGATCAAAGAGTACCTTCAAGAGCCTCCCATTTTGATGTCGCCGGTTGAGGGAATACCCGTGATCATGTATCTAACAGTCTTGGAAAATTCAATGGGGTGTTTGCTGGGGAAGCATGACGAGTCTGGCCTAAAAGCATGCAATACACTACCTGAGAAAAAAGTTTATCGACTTTGAAACCAAATATTCACTACTCGAGAAAACTTGTTGTGCTCTGGCATGGTCTGCTCGCCGGCTAAGACAATATATGTTGACTCACACTACCTTATTAATATCCAAGATGGATCCGATTAAGTACATATTCGAGAAGCCTGCCCTCTCAGGAAGAATAGCAAGATGGCAGATGGTCCTGACCGAATACGATATTCAGTACACTACCCAGAAAGCAATAAAGGGAAGTGTGCTAGCCGATCACCTGGCTCATCAGGCTGTAGATGACTATCAATCCATCAATTTCGAATTTCAGACGAAGACATCATGGTGGTAAACAATTGTGAAGAACTCATACCATATAACAGACCTGAACAAGGATCCCGATGGACCTTGGTTTTTGATGGAGCTTCCAACGCACTCGGAAACGACATAGGCACTGTGATCATATCCCTTGAAGGATGCCATACTCCCTTCACTGCTAGGCTGTGTTTCAACTGTACCAATAATATGGCAGAATATGAAGCATGTATTATGGGTCTCAAAGCTGCCATAGATTTGGGAATCAGGTCCTTAGTGTCTTTGGAGATTCAGCCTTAGTCATCAGTCAGATCAAAGGAGAATGAGATACGAAGCATCCTAATCTCATCCCTTACAAAGAAAATATGTTGACAACAATCCCACATTTTGAAGAATTACCTTTGAGCATTTTCCACGAGAAGAAAATCAATTAGCGGACGCGCTAGCCACTATGTCATCCATGTTCAAAATTAGGTGGGATAATGAGGCTCCTAAGATCACCATCGAGAGGATGGACGAACCAGCTTACTGTCACGAGATTGATACTGAAAAAGTAGTGGACAAGCCTTGGTTCCATGGAATTAAGAGATATCTCGAGGCCCAAGAATATCCAGAGAAAGCTTTAGTCAATGACAAGAAATTCCTGAGAATATTCTCTGCTAAGTTCTTCCTCAGTAACAGAGTTCTCTATAAGCGCAACCACGACTCTACTTTGCTCTGGTGCATAGACAAGAGTGAGGCAGACAAGATCATGGCTGATTTACATGAAGGTACCTTTGGCACCTATTCTAGTAGACACACGATGGATAAAAAGATCATACGGGCAGGATACTACTGGTCCACCATGGAAGCATACTGTCACCAGCATTCACGAACCTGTCATAAGTGTCAGATCTATGCTGACAAGGTACATGTGCCTCTAGTTTCTTTAAACGTGCTGGCCGCTCCTTGGTCATTCGCAATGTGGGGCATTGACATGATTGGAGAGATAAAACCTACAACTTCTAATGGACACCGCTTCATCTTGGTTTCCATTGATTAATTTATGAAGTGGGTCGAGGCAACTTCATTCGCTTCTGTTACTAAGAACATTGTGGCCCGATTCATCAAATAAAATCTTATATGTCGGTACGGTATTCCAGAGAGAATAATTACAGATAATGGTACTGTTGTACCCCAAAATTTTCCCTCTCATTTCTCAAGAATTTCCTCCCAAAATCTCTCATGACATCAAGTTTACAGCCCTGATACATCTATTTATGTTTGGAATAGGCACAAGGACAAAAGGGTCAATTGCTTACTGGAAAGTCAAACTTTGACTTTTTTTGGTCAACATTACATTCCAAAGATCAAATTTCATCAAGACATTCAATAATATCAAGCTTGATCATCAAGAAGTCAATAAAGTCAAAAGCCAACTTGAAAAGTCAAGATTTCCAAAACTTAGAAATTTTCTGTGTTTTTATACATGATAATTTCACCACTTCATGCCATTCTTTCACCAAGATGAAAGACGGTTCAAGGGAAACTTTCAACATGAAAGTTGTAGATCTCTATGATATCCATAACGTTGCTTTACATAACTTCTCCTAGAAGTGCTTGGATTTTGAGTTATAAATTCATGAAGTCATGACATTTTCATTTAACACTTAGAGAAATTTTCAACAGATTTTGTTCAGGATTTTATCCCAACTTCTTGGCATTTTTTTCACATAGTTCCAAGATGATTTTGTCAAAATGGCCAACATGAAAGTTATAGAGGTTGTTTCAAGCTTTCCAAAACATCCAAGAGCATGAATTTATCATATTTGAGCTAGAAGATTCAAGGGCATGAAGTTGAGCATCCATTATTGAATTGCAAGTCATTTTAGTGTAGAACACATAACAAAAACCCTTTTGATTTGTTGCATAATCTTATGTTGCAGGCCTCCTTGCTTGAAAATATCATCATAATTTAATGCTTACACCCACTCTTGAGCTATTACCCAAGTGTTTAAACCATTGCCCAAAAGATCTTTCTATTTATGGCATAAAGGCACCATTGCTATTCTTGAAAAGCAAGATTTTTGTACAAAGTTTGTTTTGAGCCCATACCTTGCTTGTTGCTGATTATACTCCACCATAAATCATGGGAAGTAGCTCCTCTATACCAGCAAATTTGGTACTTCACCTTGGGACTATGGAGTACTTGACTTAGTTTGATCTTTGTAATCCAACCAAATCATAACATGTTGTCTTATAAACCTAATCAGATCATATGCACAAACCCCTTGCCTATAAATATAAGAAGCATTTGCAAGAGAAAGAGGTTGGAAAAAGGTTAGAAAAATAGAGAGAAAAGCCAGAAGTTTTATTAGTAAACCCTCAAAATCTCAAATTCACAAAATCCATAACAGTCCACAAAACTTCCACTCTTGAGTTTTAAAGTCCAAACCTTTGAACCTCTCATACCTTGCAAATTCTGTCCAACCATCTAAACACTTCACATACATCACCTAGAAATTGTTCAAACTCAAGAACAAGTTTCTACAACACCTCTGTTTTCTCTTCCAATTTCAATAACAGTCAAGACAACAACTCAAATTCAGAGTATAAAGATCCAACTCCAAGGTAAGTTTCTTGACTTTAGTAATTCATTTTTGAAGACAAAATGTAGTAACCATTGTCCTTAACGCTAACCTTTTGTTTATCTTTCATTCTTTTCATTATGTGTTGAAAACTAACCCATGTATGCAGCAAGACAATGTTGAAGTAGAAAAAATGACAGTATGAGTTGACATATAGCCTTATGAGTCGATACATACTGCTTTACATGCCCATAACAGAAGGAAAAACAATGTATGAGTCGACACATAGCCTTATGAGTCGATACATACTACTTTACAGGCCTAAAACAGAAGGAAAAACAATGTATGAGTCGACACATAGCCTTATGAGTCGATACATACTGCTTTATAGGCCCAAAACAGAAGGAAAAAATGGGTATCCCGGTGGACTGAAAACCCGAAAGGGCGGTCCAGGCAAAAATTAGGGATAAAAGCGTAATACTATGTCTCATTGGATCACCTTGCATCCAGAATCCGGTATCTACATCAAGTTCAGATGACATCGATCAGTCAGCTTCATTTTCGTTTAGGTCATCAAGTGATGAGACGCTCGGAGTTATAAAGGCAATAGCAGAGTTGAAACCCAGTGGGATCATTCATTTCACACAGCTGTTTTATTTTCTCTTGTACAAAATTTGTATAAACTCTTTTGTTCGGCGGCGTTCTCTTACTAGGACGTCAGCCTCTTGTACACAAAACGCCTATTTTCAGGCCATTCAAAAATCAATATAAATATACTTTTCAGTTAAAGTGCCCATTGTTTTTCTTTTTTTTTTGTTTTGTTTTGCGAAGAACGTCCAAGGTTCAATTTGTGATATATGCATTGACAGTAATTTGCTAACTCATGAATATTTGCATACGAAACAAAGGATTAATTACAGGTAACATTAGAAACAGGGGCAATAAAAGAGTTGTCTAAGCAATCTAATTGTGCTGTCCTCCAAGGTACCAAGGTAGGTTCAGCTAAAGAACATAACCAGTACATTCCAATTCCCCAGAGAGTAAGTCAGCAAGACAATATACTCTCCTCGAGCAAAGCAGTTATCAACCTTAAGGAAGTTGGGTATTCTCCCGCAGATCTCAACCTTCCCCAGCAGCATACACATATTCATAACAAGCATCCCCGGCAGTCTTGGCCTAAAGATTGTTCCCCGGCGGTATATCAAACATTCAAAGGAATCACTTCCCCCGCAGTTCAAAACTTCCCCAGGAGAGTCCAATCCAGGAAAGTTGGAATTAATCTCCCCAAGCAGTAAGCTATCCCCAGTAGATTCTGGAAGCTTATCCTCGCAAAGCACGAACGCGTCGCCCGGCTTTATTCAAAGAGTTATTTCCTTACCAGGATATAACTGGGTTATCCTCAGCCAAAAGCCACGGAAAGATCGTCGTCAACACAGTTCTTTCTTATCCCCAGCGAAGTCTATCGACACTTCCGATACAACAAGGATATCCCCAGCAAGCTATTATCAACAACTCAGCAAAGCATCTCTCTCCCCACAGAGTATTGCTCCCCAGCAAGATTTCTAGAGTACTTTGTTCCCCGCAGAGTAATTCATTCGCCAAGTTTATCCCCCAACGGAGTCATCTTCTCCTACCGGTATTCTTGCAACTATCATCCCCAGCGGAAGCGAAATCTATTCTTCAATGTCAGCCCAGGAGTGACTTCCCGGCACCCGTCAAGGATTTGCTTTCCTAGACGAAAAACACATTCATAAAACATCACATACATCATTATAGCATGCATAGACGCATCATATCTTACAAATCTCATTTATGTTGAGAACATCATCGCTTGATCCATATCATGCATTGCATATGACTGACCTTTACCTTTCAGGAAAGATTCAGTTAAATTCTCAATCATATTTCAAGACCTAGACCGGTTCAGTTAATCGACTCCAAAGATTTCTTATCCAGTCCAAGGCCTTCTCTAGTCCAGCTAAATCGACTCCCAACAGATTTTTCTGATGAAGACTCAGTAGAAGTTATCCAGGTTTTTCTCAAACGTCCGCTTTTGAGATTATAATTTCCTATGGTTCTCTCCCCAGCGGTGCGGAGATGATAATTCCATTCCAGGTTTTTCTCAAACGTCCGCTTTTGAGATTATAATTTCCTATGGTTCTCTCCCCAGCGGTGCGGAGATGATAATTCCATCCCAGGTTTTTCTCAAACGTCCGCTTTTGAGATTATAATTTCCTATGGTTCTCTCCCCAGCGGTGCGGAGATGATAATTCCATCCCAGGTTTTTCTCAAACGTCCGCTTTTGAGATTATAATTTCCTATGGTTCTCTCCCCAGCGGTGCGGAGATGATAATTCCATTCCAGGTTTTTCTCAGACGTCCTCTTTTGAGATTATAATTTCCTATGGTTCTCTCCCCAGCGGTGAGGAGATGATAATTCCATCCCAGGTTTTTCTCAAACGTCCGCTTTTGAGATTATAATTTCCTATGGTTCTCTCCCCAGCGGTGCGGAGATGATAATTCCATCCCAGGTTTTTCTCAAACGTCCGCTTTTTGAGATTATAATTTCCTATGGTTCTCTCCCCGGCGGTGCGGAGATGATAATTCCATCCCAGGTTTTTCTCAAACGTCCGCTTTTGAGATTATAATTTCCTATGGTTCTCTCCCCAGCGGTGCGGAGATGATAATTCCATTCCAGGTTTTTCTCAAACGTCCGCTTTTGAGATTATAATTTCCTATGGTTCTCTCCCCAGCGGTGCGGAGATGATAATTCCATTCCAGGTTTTTCTCAAACGTTCGCTTTTGAGATTATAATTTCCTATGGTTCTCTCCCCTATCCTGCGGAGATGGTAATTCCCACCAAGATTCTCTCAATATTTACTGTTGAAGTTAAAGTCGCCCAAGGTTCTCTCACCGTTCCTGCTGAGGTAGTAACCATCCCTGGTTCATTCATCATCATTTGAAACTCCAGATCCAGCTCCTGTAACCAGGCAGGACACATCTATACCAAGCATCTGAAAACCAGCTCCTGCAACATGACAGGTACTCATTTTTTCTTTTTCAGGTATGCAGGTTCTCGCTAAGGAATCTCTTACGCGATCAACATCCAGATGGCATCTATAAGCCCATCATCCTATCCATCAATCTCTGAATGGCATCTATAAGCCCATTCCCATCATCACATTGCTACTATGTGAGCGCAAATTTCTGGGCACTCTAGTGTTCAATCATCTTCTACCCTCGGATTACGAAAGGCACGTCAGCCAATCTGCATCCTCAGGTCTAAGAAGATTGAACAGGGGCAACTGTTGTACCCCAAAATTTGCCCTCCCATATTCTTCAAGAAATTGCCAAGTCAAGCTTCAAAGTTCCCCAGGGGTTGCACAGTTCAAAGGTCTCCTAAACAGTCAAAATTAGGGTTTTGGTTCTGATCAAGAAAATGAAGTTTCCAAAGGTCCAATCAAGTCCCACATTCCAATAAATATGGTCAAGCATCCTCATACAAAGTTTCAAGACTTTCAGCACAAAATTGCACAGTCAAAAACCCTAATTGCACTACAGTCAACTGTAGGGGCAAAATGGTCATTTGACAGTCAAAAGTTCAAATTTTTGGTCAACATCTTATTTTGAGGCCACAAACATCATTTGATCAAGGCTTGATCATGATTCTCAAAGCTTAGCTCAAAAATCATCAAGATGCAAAAGTTTCCTTATTTGGACAACTGAAAAAGTCAACTGTAAATTGACCAGGGCATAACTTTCACATGGATTATCAGAAAAATCCCATCTAAATCTCATTTTGAAGAGAAAGACATTTCCTACAACTCCTCTTCATACTTCAAGTCCAAGAAATGCTCTCACAAAAAGTTGTCAATTTCAACATTATAGGTCATTTTCAAAAGTCAACAAAAAGGGACTTTAAGTCAAAGACCATAACTTGATATTGGTAAATCAAAATGACATGGGACCAAAGACATTGGTTATAGGACTCAAAGACCTTTCCAAAATGTCCAAGAACATGAGCAAAGCTTAAAAATTGAGCAAGTTATGCCTTGTGGAAGTTGGGAAATTTTTGGATATTTTGAAAAGTCAACATTGCTTCAAATGACCTAAAATTGCTAATGGGCCTATTTTTCTTCCACAATTCATCATCCAAGACATGTGCACGACCACTTGGCCCAAAGGGAAGTTTTTCTTCATTTTTTATTTATTTATTTGAATTTTTATTAATAATAATTCATTTAAATCAATTAAATACATGAAAAATATTTAACCTAAGTTTTTCAATCTTTTTGTGCATGAAATATACTCAATAATTCGTGCATAATCAAATATGGAAAGATTTGAAGAGAATTGATCATGATTGGTACAAAATAGCATGGAAAATATTGAAAAAAAGATCTTTGAAAATCAAATCTCTCAAACCATGAATGCCAAGGATTTGGATTGTTTTATTTGACCTAATTCACTCTATACTTAAGCCTGAACACAAACCTAATGAAAAAAACCACTCAGCTGCGCAAAAACCCCATTATCAAACTCAAGCTTTTTTGGCAAAAATTCCAATTCTGAAAACCTAGTTCTAGGGCGATTCAAGGCAGGATTTTGATCTCATTAGCTTGCTAAGGCTTCATAGAAGGAATTTGCATCAAAAACTTCAAGTTTTCGTGCCCAGAAACGTGAGAACGATCTCACCTGTACACAAAAAAAATTCATAATCGTGCATCTCAATTCATGCATCCTTTGTAATTTTTGATGCTTGATTCATGTTCATTATAAGATTCTGAAGCTAACCATACAAACTAATTGCGTTTTTGTGCGATATACATGATTCTACCATTGATGCAGGCTAGGTTTTCTTGAAATCCAAATTAGGGGTTTCTTGATACTGTAAAATTAAGAGACCTCACTGCCATAACCATGTTCAGCTCGCTTAGACGAAAAGAATGGCATGCTCGCGCTTAATTTATATACCAAGGGGGCCTAATCGCTATTATCAGAATAAGCATGTTTTGAGGGGGTTCAAAACCCCCGTTAAATGTTTGCTATTTTTTTCAGGAAATCACCAACGAGGAAGATGATTATGTGGAAGGCGCTGTTTGGAACATTCAAATTCTTCGCGCGTTTTTGAACCACTGACTATTTTTCTTTTATAATGTTTGTTAGTTATTGTATGTTAAACACGCGTGGGATGGCTTAGTGGTATACGTATGCGTTGGTAACGTTCATGACCTGGGTTCGAGCCCCAGGTCCTCACTATTTACATGTTATTTTGCAATCAATGTTCCCATGCAGTTTCAAGGCTGAAGCGTATCATGCACCTTCAAAATCCAACGTCCACGCGTCCCAGGAGATTCAATCAATGGCCACAATCTGAAGAACATGATGCACTCAGTCAACAAAGATCCATGCCAGCGTAAAAAGTCTTACAGGCCAAGGTTATTAGGCTTAAATTGCTAGCCATTTACCTCACAATTGGGGACAACACCCCCCTGAGGTTTGCAATGTTTTTTTTGTTTTTTTTCATTCCTTTTTTACTTTCAATTATTATTTTTAATTAATTCTGTTAATTTAATTATATTTTCATAAAAACACAAAAACCATAAAAAAATCAGAAAAGAGAAAAAAATAATAAATATTTTATTTTAGTATTTTTATAAATAAATTGCATTAATTCATTTAGCTTTAATTTAGGGTTTAATTGTAATACTTTTTTTAATAAAAATATAAAAAATATAGAATTAGGGTTTATGATAATTTTTATCCCTTTTTATTTTTCTTTCATAATAATGAAAATATTAAATATTTATTTTTGTAATTAAATAGCATGTAAATTAATTAGGGTTAATATTAGGTTTAAACTTTAATATGTTTTCATAATAAAATAAAAATTGTAGAATTAGGTTTAATTGCATTTAATTCTTTTTCCATCAAAATCATAAAAAACCAAAAAATACCAAAAAACAATTTCTCTTTCTTTTCTTAATTAATCAATTCCATCATTTAATTTAATTTTGCAAAAAGGGTCCAACGCCCTCGTTTAATTCTTATTAAATTCGCATGTTCATTTTTATTCTTTATAATTTTGATGTATCTCTCCCAAAGCCGCGTAACTAATTGCCTGCACTTTATTTTCATTAATTCTTTATTTTTCTGTCAAATCGGGTTCGAGAAATTTTGGTGATGTGGACCCGCGCCTTTTGTAATAGCTTAGAATCTTTTACTTTTCGCAATTTTTAACTGTTAATCAAAGCATGAAAGAATGAATGGACAAAAATAAAAACAAACGCTAGACCACCAATAACATGACAAAAGACAAAAATACTTGAAAACGACACACAAATCGCACACACCACCCCTAGGGTACGCCTCACTGTTGCCTTGCCTCGAAAGGTGATCGTCGAGTAGAGGATGTCTTAGTAAGTCCTCATGATCCGGGAACCTGGCATGAGGGGAGCTTCTAAGGTGTCTTCCTATTGCTCTGGTGACCACCATGTCCCAAACCTCGAATTGACCCGAACACCTCCAACGGTGGTGCTACCTACCTCTCAATGGTGGGATGGCACTACTTTAAAGGACATTTACACAGACGAATTCCTTAGGGTAGGTAGGTTCTCGTAGATACTTGCTCTAATTTTAAAACAAATCAAAAATACTTTTCACACCAACACATTTTCAAAAAGCTTTCGAAAGCATTTTTTCAAACACTCTTGAGGACCGATACAAGAGTCGAACTGAAATTTTCAAAGAAACTTTTTAAAACCCACAGTTGAAAAGCAAACAAACCATTTTGAAAACACAATGAGCAAGTATCTAAGAGCCCATGGATAACCATGGATAGAAAGGGTGCTAACACCTTCCCTTTCTATAACCTACCTCCCGAACCGAGAGCAATCTCTTTAAGGAATTTTTCTGTGCTTTTGTCCTTTCCATTTGGAGAAAATAAAAGACGGTGGCGACTCTTGCTTCCGCGACATTTTGCGAACCAGCTTTAAACAGTCAGTTCCAGATCCACCGATCACAGAACTGGCGACTCTGCTGGGGAATAGACTTTTATAAAGTGAGGTGTACCTTAGGGTTAGTTCATAACTGTGTTTTCAATTGTTTTCTTTGTGTGCTTTAAATTGTGGGACTGTCTTGGGAGTTCTATAGATCCTAACCCGGATCTGGGGATACCTTCTTAGAAAGTAGCAACAAGGCTGTGAGGGAACTGTGCGGGGTATACCGACATGGTTGAAACAGTCTGCTACGTTGATGTGGCACTTTGGTGTGTACCAGTAACCCTTGAGTTCAGTCAAGGAGAGTACGGGGCCTCTGCGTGGTGTCATGAAGCATCAACAGACCTTAGGAACCTTAATTGAACAATCTTGGCCTCTTTAGGGTAGTGAGATAACTGACTTTGGTACAGTCCGAGGTTGGTTGATACTCGATGCTACACTCAATTGAGGGTTGCTTTCCTGGAATATTTCGGTCGCTAGTTCAGTGGCTAAATCGAAACGATGAACAATGAAAGCAATCCCGTGATATTGGGACCCTTAGAACCCGGTTACTTCTAATAGGACAGGTTGAGCCCACCAACTTCAAGAGGGTACTACCCAGACCCCATGCTGGCCTTAAACCTTAAGGGCTTGTCTTGTGTGCCTTGTGTGCCTTACATGTCTGTCTTTGTAAATATATGTGGTGTGTTTAATCATAGCATTATGACATCATCCAGCATCATATGCATTGACTAACCATTTCAGGGGTTCAAATTTTCATCTTTGTTCTTGTTTTGTAGGACATGGAAACTGTTCGTAGAAAGACAATTCAAGTCAGTCTTGTAAGGATCCCTCCTCAGCTTAAGGAACTTATATCCAGGATTCCTGAGAACTCTTCATTCAGTGAAAGACATGAAAGTCTCATCAGCTTGGTCAATACCAACATTGAGGAAGACATGATAAAAGTCCTGTTCCAGTTCTTTGACCCTCTGCATCACTGTTTCACCTTCTTGGATTATCAGCTGGTACCTACATTGGAGGAGTTCTCCCGGCTCCTGAAGATCCCTATCCTTGATCAGCTACCCTACAACGGTACGGAAAAGGAACCTAAGCTTGAAGAGATTGCTAAAGCCTTGCACCTACAGTCATCTGACCTCAAGGGACATTGGGAAGTTAGAAGTGGTATCAAAGGGTTCTTAGCCAGGTTTCTGTTTGAAAAGGCCCATGAATGTTGGAACTCCCTTGATTTGCAAGCTTTTGAAGAAGTGGTGGCCCTCCTTGTCTATGGTTTGGTGTTGTTCCCTAACCCAGATCAGCTTATAGATATCAGTGCTGTCCAGATCTTTATGTCCAGGAATCCTATACCTACGTTGCTGGGGGACATCCTTCACTCATGTTACACTCGAACCATGAGAAAAAGAGGTGTCCTTATGTGTTTCACTCCTCTCCTGGGAAGGTGGTTTATTTCGCACCTTCCACAATCAGTCTTGAAGAATGAACGGGGTTTGAGATGGTCACAACGGTTGATGACTCTTACACACGCGGATATACATTGGTGCCCTCGGTCTAGAGAAGATGTCACTATCATTGATCGTTGCGGGGAGTACCCTAATGTTCCTTTACTTGGAATCAGAGGAGGTATTACTTACAACCCATGTCTGGCTTGGAGACAGTTTGGTTATGCTCGGAAGGATGGTCCTCATGACATGTTAATTCCTGACATAGTTTTTGACTTCGACAACGATACTCAAGGACTTCGCCGGAGGTTTATCAGAGCTTGGAGGATGCCAAGTAGGATAGACAGCAAGACACTGGGGCACATGAACTCCATGCCATTGGAACCTTATCTCAAGTGGGTACGCGCCCGCTCCCAGAAATTAGTGATGCCTTATCCTCATATGCTCCCTGTGATCAAAGAACCAGTCTTGGAAGGAGAAGTGTCCTACACTATTCAGCACCCTGATATGCCCACATCCTGGGAAGAGATGCAGAAGAGCTGGATCCAGCTTAAGGAGGAAAGGAATTCTCTTGAGACCAGTCTACATGCTAGTGAAAAGAAGGTCTTGGAGTTCACCCGCCTGTTACATGAGGAGAGGAATCTCAACACTTACATAGCTCCAAAGAGGATGCGTAGTATATTTTGGGATTGACTTACTTTTGTATATTTTGCCCATGAGGCTTTGATGTACTAAACAATGATTTCCTTAATGATAACGTGTGTTCCTTTTTGTCTACAACAAATTTGAACTTTCGAACCCTTGAATGCATTGCATAAACACATATCATTCATCATGTGCATAGCAGGTTTTTCCTCTTTTCAGGTTGCTTACAGTTCTTCACTGTTTATTTCAGCATCATGAATCCCGACTCGTCATCAACTGAGACATCCATCAAAGCTCTTCAGGCGCAGAATGCGCAATTTCAGGAATTAATCAAGGGTTTGGCTCAAGGCCAAGAAGAGCTGAAGGCTATGCTCCTGAAGAAGGAGAAGAAGAAGAAGAGAAGAACTGTTCTGTTCAACTCGGGCCGAAGGTTTGGCAACACCTTGCAGAATGAAGAGGCTGGTTCTTCTGTTGGCAAGAGTA
This sequence comes from Vicia faba, assembly GCA_948472305.1. Classification (NCBI taxonomy): domain Eukaryota; kingdom Viridiplantae; phylum Streptophyta; class Magnoliopsida; order Fabales; family Fabaceae; genus Vicia; species Vicia faba. The sequence continues at coordinate 633,690,311 of OX451736.1, read as the reverse complement.
CTCCTCAAACAGAAAAAGGTCCTAGTCCGGTAGTCTCCGACAACGAGACTGATTTTGATGAAGAGCAGTATCCTCCGGCAGAAGACCGTTACAAGCAGCTGGAAGATAGGCTGAATGCTATGGAGATACAACAGGTACCTGGGCTGGACTTTGGAGATCTGGGTTTGTCTACTGGTGTGATTATTCCTCGGAAGTTCAAAGCACCATCTTTCACTAAGTACGACGGGGCGTCTTGCCCCAAGCTACATCTCAGGTCCTATGTTCGGAAAATCCAACCGTACTCAGCGAATAAGAATTTATGGATCCACTTCTTCCAGGAGAGTCTTTCAGGGACTCATCTCGAATGGTTCTATCAGCTGGATGGGACCAAGGTTCGTAACTGGGAGGAGCTGGCTACTGCTTTCTATAAGCAGTATCAATATAATGCCGACCTTGCCCCTACACGTACCCAACTCCAGGGTATGTCGTTAGGTTCAAGTGAAGGTTTTAAGGAGTACGCTCAGAAGTGGAGAGACCTGGCTGGCAGGGTGCAGCCACCATTGACTGATCGGGAGTTGGTAGACATGTTCTTGGGGACCCTATCTGGGCCATTTTTCAACCATCTTATCGGGAACTCGTCTGCAGGGTTTACTGATTTGATTCTGACCGGAGAAAGAATTGAGGCTGGGTTGAAGTCTGGAAAGATTCCGAAGGGTGCATCGTCTAGTTCTGAGAAGAAACCCTTCAAAAAGGAGGCTAGTGCTGTATATGGCTCCCGGAGGTCAGAAAGATTTGAGCGCCGCCAATCTGTCAGTGCGGTAACGATTGCCAAGCCTGCTGCCGCTCCTCGGCCAACCAATCCTCAAAGGGCTGAAAGACCCCGGAGAGAGTTCACCCGTTTGAGCATGACTTTATCGCAGATCTTGCCACAGTTGCTCTCAACCAACTTAGTGACTGTCAGAGAGGCGCCGAAGTTTCCAAATACTACATCTCCTAAATACAATCCAAATGCTCGTTGTGCTTACCATTCTGATAGCCCGGGGCACTCCACTGACGACTGTTGGGCCTTAAGGAGCAAGCTGCAGGACCTTATTGACGCCAAGGAGGTACAGTTTGAGGCATCTGAGAAGCCTAATGTAGTGACAGCTCCCCTGCCTGCTCATGGAGTGAATGCTATTGGGGACGAAGACGAAGTGGATGAAGCTGAGTTTGATAGCTGGATCTACCCGGCAACCGACAGTGGACTTAATAATTGGAGTGCAAAGGACAACCTATCTGTTTCTCTTGTTACTAAGTAATGAATTCCTATGTTTTGGTATCTGTAGTAAACAATAAATAAACTCTATGGCCCGGTGTCTTACCCGAGGCATCGTGGTTTTATTTGTGAGGGCATATAAATTGTCATTTCATATATCATGAATGAAAATCTTGGACGTTTTCTCGCATTGCAAATCTTATGCTCCTTTTCTGTCTTTCTTTTCTTTACATATATTTCAAAAAATAGCTGTATTTACACACACACTCACTCATACAGGTTTCAATCCACCCTGGATCTCACTGGTAACGACTCCGCTACTGCCAGTTATGACTTCGAAAATCCGATCAACTTAGCCGAAGACGAAGGTGAAGATGATTGCGAAGTGCCTGGCGAGCTTGCAAGACTGTTGCTTCAGGAAGAGAGGGAAATTCAACCCCATGAAGAGCCAGTGGAAATAATAAACCTGGGTACTGAAGAAGACAGGAAAGAGGTAAAGATCGGTGCCAACCTAGAGCTCAGCGTGAAGCAACGGTTTACTCAAATGCTGCATGATTATATGGAGATCTTTGCCTGGTCCTACGAAGACATGCCCGGGTTGGATACCGACATTGTGGTCCATCACTTGCCAATTAAGGAAGATTGCCCTCCAGTTAAGCAAAAGGTCCGTCGGATGCGTCCAGAGATGTCTGAGAAGATTAAAGCCGAGGTTATGAAACAGTTTGATGCCGGGTTTCTTGCAGTGACTTCTTACCCTCAGTGGGTTGCTAATGTGGTGCCGGTACCTAAGAAGGACGGTAAGGTCAGAATGTGTGTCGACTACAGGGATCTGAATAGGGCCAGCCCCAAAGATGACTTCCCCCTACCTCACATTGATGTCCTTGTTGATAATACTGCTCAGCACAAGGTATTCTCTTTCATGGATGGTTTTTCAGGCTACAATCAGATCAATATGGCACCTGAAGACATGGAAAAGACTACATTTGTTACTCAGTGGGGCACCTTCTGTTACAAGGTCATGCCTTTTGGACTAAAGAACGCTGGGGCAACCTACCAACGTGCCATGGTTGCTTTATTTCATGACATGATCCATCATGAGATAGAAGTATATGTTGACGACATGATCGCAAGGTCCCAGACTGAGGAAGAGCACCTATATCATCTGCAGAAGTTGTTTGACCGGTTGAAACTGTACAAGCTGAGATTGAACCCGAACAAGTGCACCTTCGGGGTAAGATCTGGAAAGTTGCTAGGCTTCGTGGTAAGTGACAAGGGCATTCAAGTGGACCCTGCTAAAGTTAAAGCTATTCAAGAGATGCCAGTTCCTAGAACAGAGAAGGAAGTCAGAGGCTTTTTAGGACGCCTGAATTACATTGCTCGCTTCATCTCGCATCTGACTGCTACCTGTGAGCCAATCTTCAAGCTGCTGAAGAAAGATCAAGTAGTACGTTGGAATGATGAATGTCAGGCTGCTTTTGACAGAATCAAAGAATATCTCCAAGAACCACCTATCCTTATGCCACCGGTTGAAGGGAGACCTCTGATACTATATCTAACAGTGCTTGACAATTCAATGGGGTGTGTGCTAGGGCAGCATGTCGAGTCTGGCCGAAAAGAGCACGCCATTTATTACCTTAGCAAAAAGTTTACCGACTGTGAGACCCGATACTCACTGCTTGAGAAAACTTGCTGCGCTTTGGTATGGGCTGCTCGCCGGCTGAGACAGTATATGCTGACTCACACTACCTTGTTGATCTCAAAGATGGATCCTATAAAGTACATATTTGAAAAGCCTGCTCTGTCTGGGAGAATTGCAAGATGGCAAATGATCTTGACGGAATACTACATTCAGTATACGACCCAGAAAGCCATCAAGGGGAGTGTATTGGCAGACCATTTGGCACATCAGGCCGTAGATGATTATCAGTCAATGAACTTCGAGTTTCCGGATGAAAGCATCATGATAGTAACTGATTGTGAAGTACCTGGACCGGATGAAGGACCTGAGGAAGGATCCCGATGGTCTTTGCACTTTGACGGAGCCTCCAACACTTTGGGAAACGGTATCGGCGCCATCATCATATCTCCATAAGGTACTCATACTCCGCTCACTGCCCGGCTATGTTTCAACTGTACCAACAACATGGAGGAGTATGAGGCGTGCATCATGGGTCTTCAAGCTGCGATCGACCTAAGGATTAAGTTTCTGAGTGTCTTCGGAGATTCCGCTCTTGTGATCAATCAGATCAAAGGAGAGTGGGATACGAAACATCCGAACCTTATCCCTTACAGAGAATGTGTGTTGACCTTGATCCCCCACTTTACAGAGATAACCTTTGAGCACTTTCCAAGAGAAGAGAATCAGCTGGAGGACACGTTAGCTACAATGGCTTCTATGTTCAAAGTTAAATGGGATAATAAGGCTCCCCGGATCATCATCTGGAAACTGGACGAACCGGCATACTGTTGTGACCTCGAGACTGAATTGGTGACTGAGAAGCCTTGGTACCATGAGGTGAAGAGATATTTGGAAGCTCAGGAATACCCTGAAGGTGCCTCTGTCAATGATAAGAAGTTCTTGAGAAGGTTCACGGCCAAGTTCTTCCTTAGTAACGGCATCTTGTACAAGCGAAACCATGATTCAACCCTACTGCGTTGTGTGGATAAGACTGAAGCAGAAAGGATCATGGAAGAGCTACATGAAGGGACCTTTGGTACACATTCCAATGGGCATACAATGGCAAAGAAGATCCTTCGGGCAGGGTATTACTGGTCCACAATGGAAGCCGACTGCTACCAACATTCCAGGACATGCCATAAGTGTCAGATTTATGTAGACAAGGTGCATGTTCCTCCAGTTCCCCTGAATGTTCTGACTGCGCCTTGGCCGTTTGCAATGTGGGGCATAGACATGATCGGTGAGTTTAAACCTACGGCATCCAATGGGCATCGCTTCATCCTAGTGGCGATTGACTATTTTACGAAGTGGGTCGAAGCAGCATCCTATGCTACGGTAACCAAGACTGTTGTGGCACGGTTCATTCGGCACAATCTGATCTGTCGGTACGGCGTCCCAGAGAGAATTATTACAGATAACGGTACCAATCTGAACAATAAGATGATCACTGAGCTCTGCGAGCAGTTCAAGATACAGCACCACAATTCTTCTCCTTACAGACCGAAGATGAATGGGGCTGTAGAAGCAGCAAACAAGAATATCAAGAAAATCGTGCAGAAGATGACAGTGACTTATAAATATTGGCACGAGATGTTACCGTTCGCTCTACATGGGTACCGTACCTCAGCCAGGACGTCAACCGGGGCAACTCCTTTCTCCTTGGTTTATGGTATGGAGGCAGTCTTACCGATCGAAGTACAAATACCCTCTCTCTGGATAATGAAGGATGCAAATCTGAACGAGGATGATTGGATCCAGACACGACTTGATCAGCTCAACCTTATTGATGAAAAGATACTTGCTGCTATCTGTCATGGTCAGACGTATCAGAAACGGATGATCAGGGCATTTAACAAAAAGGTCAGACCACAGGAATATCAAGTTGGGGATCTGGTAATCAAGCGAATCATCCTTCCTCAGAGTGATCCAAGGGGCAAATGGACCCCTATGTACGAAGGGCCATTTGTGGTTAAGCATGTGTTCTCAGAAGGAGCCATGATTTTAACCAATATGGATGGTGACGACCTTCCTCACCCCGCCAATGCGGACATAGTAAAAAGATACTACGCATGAAAAAAGACCCGCTAGGCTGACATGCCTAGGCAAAAATTAGGGCTTCCCGGCGAACCAAAAGGGTTCGGGCAAAATGAAGGGATGAAAATGAAAAAATCTGTACACCCGGAAATTCGAAAACCTGAAAAGGCGGCTTGGGCAAAAATGGGTATCCCGGTGGACTGAAAACCCGAAAGGGCGGTCCAGGCAAAAATTAGGGATAAAAGCGTAATACTATGTCTCATTGGATCACCTTGCATCCAGAATCCGGTATCTACATCAAGTTCAGACGACATCGATCAGTCAGCTTCATTTTCGTTTAGGTCATCAAGTGATGAGACGCTCGGAGTTATAAAGGCAATAGCAGAGTTGAAACCCAGTGGGATCATTCATTTCACACAGCTGTTTTATTTTCTCTTGTACAAAATTTGTATAAACTCTTTTGTTCGGCGGCGTTCTCTTACTAGGACGTCAGCCTCTTGTACACAAAACGCCTATTTTCAGGCCATTCAAAAATCAATATAAATATACTTTTCAGTTAAAGTGCCCATTGTTTTTCTTTTTTTTTTGTTTTGTTTTGCGAAGAACGTCCAAGGTTCAATTTGTGATATATGCATTGACAGTAATTTGCTAACTCATGAATATTTGCATACGAAACAAAGGATTAATTACAGGTAACATTAGAAACAGGGGCAATAAAAGAGTTGTCTAAGCAATCTAATTGTGCTGTCCTCCAAGGTACCAAGGTAGGTTCAGCTAAAGAACATAACCAGTACATTCCAATTCCCCAGAGAGTAAGTCAGCAAGACATTATACTCTCCTCGAGCAAAGCAGTTATCAACCTTAAGGAAGTTGGGTATTCTCCCGCAGATCTCAACCTTCCCCAGCAGCATACACATATTCATAACAAGCATCCTCGGCAGTCTTGGCCTAAAGATTGTTCCTCGGCGGTATATCAAACATTCAAAGGAATCACTTCCCCCGCAGTTCAAAACTTCCCCAGGAGAGTCCAATCCAGGAAAGTTGGAATTAATCTCCCCAAGCAGTAAGCTATCCCCAGTAGATTCTGGAAGCTTATCCTCGCAAAGCACGAACGTGTCGCCCGGCTTTATTCAAAGAGTTATTTCCTTACCAGGATATAACTGGGTTATCCTCAGCCAAAAGCCACGGAAAGATCGTCGTCAACACAGTTCTTTCTTATCCCCAGCGAAGTCTATCGACACTTCCGATACAACAAGGATATCCCCAGCAAGCTATTATCAACAACTCAGCAAAGCATCTCTCTCCCCACAGAGTATTGCTCCCCAGCAAGATTTCTAGAGTACTTTGTTCCCCGCAGAGTAATTCATTCGCCAAGTTTATCCCCCAACGGAGTCATCTTCTCCTACCGGTATTCTTGAAACTATCATCCCCAGCGGAAGCGAAATCTATTCTTCAATGTCAGCCCAGGAGTGACTTCCCGGCACCCGTCAAGGATTTGCTTTCCTAGACGAAAAACACATTCATAAAACATCACATACATCATTATAGCATGCATAGACGCATCATATCTTACAAATCTCATTTATGTTGAGAACATCATCGCTTGATCCATATCATACATTGCATATGACTGACCTTTACCTTTCAGGAAAGATTCAGTTAAATTCTCAATCATATTTCAAGACCTAGACCGGTTCAGTTAATCGACTCCAAAGATTTCTTATCCAGTCCAAGGCCTTCTCTAGTCCAGCTAAATCGACTCCCAACAGATTTTTCTGATGAAGACTCAGTAGAAGTTATCCAGGTTTTTCTCAAACGTCCGCTTTTGAGATTATAATTTCCTATGGTTCTCTCCCCAGCGGTGCGGAGATGATAATTCCATTCCAGGTTTTTCTCAAACGTCCGCTTTTGAGATTATAATTTCCTATGGTTCTCTCCCCAGCGGTGCGGAGATGATAATTCCATCCCAGGGTTTTCTCAAACGTCCGCTTTTGAGATTATAATTTCCTATGGTTCTCTCCCCAGCGGTGCGAAGATGATAATTCCATCCCAGGTTTTTCTCAAACGTCCGCTTTTGAGATTATAATTTCCTATGGTTCTCTCCCCAGCGGTGCGGAGATGATAATTCCATTCCAGGTTTTTCTCAAACGTCCGCTTTTGAGATTATAATTTCCTATGGTTCTCTCCCCAGCGGTGCGGAGATGATAATTCCATCCCAGGTTTTTCTCAAACGTCCGCTTTTGAGATTATAATTTCCTATGGTTCTCTCCCCAGCGGTGCGGAGATGATAATTCCATCCCAGGTTTTTCTCAAACGTCCGCTTTTTGAGATTATAATTTCCTATGGTTCTCTCCCCGGCGGTGCGGAGATGATAATTCCATCCCAGGTTTTTCTCAAACGTCTGCTTTTGAGATTATAATTTCCTATGGTTCTCTCCCCAACAGTGCGGAGATGATAATTCCATTCCAGGTTTTTCTCAAACGTCCGCTTTTGAGATTATAATTTCCTATGGTTCTCTCCCCAGCGGTGCGGAGATGATAATTCCATTCCAGGTTTTTCTCAAATGTTCGCTTTTGAGATTATAATTTCCTATGGTTCTCTCCCCTATCCTGCGGAGATGGTAATTCCCACCAAGATTCTCTCAATATTTACTGTTGAAGTTAAAGTCGCCCAAGGTTCTCTCACCGTTCCTGCTGAGGTAGTAACCATCCCTGGTTCATTCATCATCGTTTGAAAATCCAGATCCAGCTCCTGTAACCAGGCAGGACACATCTATACCAAGCATCTGAAAACCAGCTCCTGCAACATGACAGGTACTCATTTTTTCTTTTGCAGGTATGCAGGTTCTCGCTAAGGAATCTCTTACGCGATCAACATCCAGATGGCATCTATAAGCCCATCATCCTATCCAACAATCTCTGAATGGCATCTATAAGCCCATTCCCATCATCACATTGCTACTATGTGAGCGCAAATTTCTGGGCACTCTAGTGTTCAATCATCTTCTACCCTCGGATTACGAAAGGCACGTCAGCCAATCTGCATTCTCAGGTCTAAGAAGATTGAACAGGGGCAACTGTTGTACCCCAAAATTTGCCCTCCCATATTCTTCAAGAAATTGCCAAGTCAAGCTTCAAAGTTCCCCAGGGGTTGCACAGTTCAAAGGTCTCCTAAACAGTCAAAATTAGGGTTTTGGTTCTGATCAAGAAAATGAAGTTTCCAAAGGTCCAATCAAGTCCCACATGCCAATAAATATGGTCAAGCATCCTCATACAAAGTTTTAAGACTTTCAGCACAAGATTGCACAGTCAAAAACCCTAATTGCACTACAGTCAACTGTAGGGGCAAAATGGTCATTTGACAGTCAAAAGTTCAAATTTTTGGTCAACATCTTATTTTGAGGCCACAACATCATTTGATCAAGGCTTGATCATGATTCTCAAAGCTTAGCTCAAAAATCATCAAGATGCAAAAGTTTCCTTATTTGGACAACTGAAAAAGTCAACTGTAAATTGACCAGGGCATAACTTTCACATGGATTATCAGAAAAATCCCATCTAAATCTCATTTTGAAGAGAAAGAAATTTCCTACAACTCCTCTTCATACTTCAAGTCCAAGAAATGCTCTCACAAAAAGTTGTCAATTTCAACATTATAGGTCATTTTCAAAAGTCAACAAAAAGGGACTTTAAGTCAAAGACCATAACTTGAGATTGGTAAATCAAAATGACATGGGACCAAAGACATTGGTTAGAGGACTCAAAGACCTTTCCAAAATGTCCAAGAACATGAGCAAAGCTTAAAAATTGAGCAAGTTATGCCTTGTGGAAGTTGGGAAAGTTTTGGATATTTTGAAAAGTCAACATTGCTTCAAATGACCTAAAATTGCTAATGGGCCTATTTTTCTTCCACAATTCATCATCCAAGACATGTGCACGACCACTTGGCCCAAAGGGAAGTTTTTCTTCATTTTTTATTTATTTATTTGAATTTTTATTAATAATAATTCATTTAAATCAATTAAATACATGAAAAATATTTAACCTAAGTTTTTCAATCTTTTTGTGCATGAAATATACTCAATAATTCGTGCATAATCAAATATGGAAAGATTTGAAGAGAATTGATCATGATTGGTACAAAATAGCATGGAAAATATTGAAAAAAAGATCTTTGAAAATCAAATCTCTCAAACCATGAATGCCAAGGATTTGGATTGTTTTATTTGACCTAATTCACTCTATACTTAAGCCTGAACACAAACCTAATGAAAAAAACCACTCAGCTGCGCAAAAACCCCATTATCAAACTCAAGCTTTTTTGGCAAAAATTCCAATTCTGAAAACCTAGTTCTAGGGCGATTCAAGGCAGGATTTTGATCTCATTAGCTTGCTAAGGCTTCATAGAAGGAATTTGCATCAAAAACTTCAAGTTTTCGTGCCCAGAAACGTGAGAACGATCTCACCTGTACACAAAAAAAATTCATAATCGTGCATCTCAATTCATGCATCCTTTGTAATTTTTGATGCTTGATTCATGTTCATTATAAGATTCTGAAGCTAACCATACAAACTAATTGCGTTTTTGTGCGATATACATGATTCTACCATTGATGCAGGCTAGGTTTTCTTGAAATCCAAATTAGGGGTTTCTTGATACTGTAAAATTAAGAGACCTCACTGCCATAACCATGTTCAGCTCGCTTAGACGAAAAGAATGGCATGCTCGCGCTTAATTTATATACCAAGGGGGCCTAATCGCTATTATCAGAATAAGCATGTTTTGAGGGGGTTCAAAACCCCCGTTAAATGTTTGCTATTTTTTTTCAGGAAATCACCAACGAGGAAGATGATTATGTGGAAGGCGCTGATTGGAACATTCAAATTCTTCGCGCGTTTTTGAACCACTGACTATTTTTCTTTTATAATGTTTGTTAGTTATTGTATGTTAAACACGCGTGGGATGGCTTAGTGGTATACGTATGCGTTGGTAACGTTCATGACCTGGGTTCGAGCCCCAGGTCCTCACTATTTCCATGTTATTTTGCAATCAATGTTCCCATGCAGTTTCAAGGCTGAAGCGTATCATGCACCTTCAAAATCCAACGTCCACGCGTCCCAGGAGATTCAATCAATGGCCACAATCTGAAGAACATGATGCACTCAGTCAACAAAGATCCATGCCAGCGTAAAAAGTCTTACAGGCCAAGGTTATTGGGCTTAAATTGCTAGCCATTTACCTCACAATTGGGGACAACACCCCCCTGAGGTTTGCAATGTTTTTTTTTGTTTTTTTTCATTCCTTTTTTACTTTCAATTATTATTTTTAATTAATTCTGTTAATTTAATTATATTTTCATAAAAACACAAAAACCATAAAAAAATCAGAAAAGAGACAAAAATAATAAATATTTTGTTTTAGTATTTTTATAAATAAATTGCATTAATTCATTTAGCTTTAATTTAGGGTTTAATTGTAATACTTTTTTTAATAAAAATATAAAAAATATAGAATTAGGGTTTATGATAATTTTTATTCCTTTTTATTTTTCTTTCATAATAATGAAAATATTAAATATTTATTTTTGTAATTAAATAGCATGTAAATTAATTAGGGTTAATATTAGGTTTAAACTTTAATATGTTTTCATAATAAAATAAAAATTGTAGAATTAGGTTTAATTGCATTTAATTCTTTTTCCATCAAAATCATAAAAAACCAAAAAATACCAAAAAACAATTTCTCTTTCTTTTCTTAATTAATCAATTCCATCATTTAATTTAATTTTGCAAAAAGGGTCCAACGCCCTCGTTTAATTCTTATTAAATTCGCATGTTCATTTTTATTCTTTATAATTTTGATGTATCTCTCCCAAAGCCGTGTAACTAATTGCCCGCACTTTATTTTCATTAATTCTTTATTTTTCTGTCAAATCGGGTTCGAGAAATTTTGGCGATGTGGACCCGCGCCTTTTGTAATAGCTTAGAATCTTTTACTTTTCGCAATTTTTAACTGTTAATCAAAGCATGAAAGAATGAATGGACAAAAATAAAAACAAACGCTAGACCACCAATAACATGACAAAAGACAAAAATACTTGAAAACGACACACAAATCGCACACACCACCCCTAGGGTACGCCTCACTGTTGCCTTGCCTCGAAAGGTGATCGTCGAGTAGAGGATGTCTTAGTAAGTCCTCATGATCCGGGAACCTGGCATGAGGGTAGCTTCTAAGGTGTCTTCCTATTGCTCTGGTGACCACCATGTCCCGAACCTCGAATTGACCCGAACACCTCCAACGGTGGTGCTACCTACCTCTCAATGGTGGGATGGCACTACTTTAAAGGACATTTACACAGACGAATTCCTTAGGGTAGGTAGGTTCTCGTAGATACTTGCTCTAATTTCAAAACAAATCAAAAATACTTTTCACACCAACACATTTTCAAAAAGCTTTCGAAAGCATTTTTTCAAACACTCTTGAGGACCGATACAAGAGTCGAACTGAAATTTTCAAAGAAACTTTTTTAAAACCCACAGTTGAAAAGCAAACAAACCATTTTGAAAACACAATGAGCAAGTATCTAAGAGCCCATGGATAGAAAGGATGCTAACACCTTCCCTTTCTATAACCTACCTCCCGAACCGAGAGCAATCTCTTTAAGGAATTTTTCTGTGTTTTTGTCCTTTCCATTTGGAGAAAATAAAAGACGGTGGCGACTCTTGCTTCCGCGACATTTCACGAACCAGCTTTAAACAGTCAGTTCCAGATCCACCGATCACACCACACAAAGCGCATTTTCAAACAAAATCAAGTGATCTAGCAAGTAACTAAGAGCCCATGGAAAACCATGGATGAAAAGGGTGCTAACACCTTCCCTTTTCATAATCTACCCTCTGAACTTAAGAAAACATCTCAAAGGTCTTTCCTATGCTTTTTCACCTTTCCTTTTAGATAAAAGAAAAGTCGGTGGTGACTCTTTTTAACCGCAACATTTGTGATCAAACGCAAAACACCCAAGTCAGTTCTCCCACCATATCACAGAACTGGCGACTCTGCTGGGGAAAGCTCTAAAAGTGGGGTTACCTTAGGATTATATCATATTTAATTGCTTTCTTTGTTTGACTTGTATGCTTTATATTATAGTTCTTTGTTTGGGTTTGAATCCTCTACCCGGATTTGGGATACCTTATAAGTAAGTAGCAATACATTATGGAAACTGTACGGGGTATACCGACATGGTCTAAGCAATAGCTACATTAGTGTGACATATTTGTGGGTACCGATAGCCCTTGAGTAGTCAAGGAGAATACAGGGCCGCTGAGTGATGTCATGAAGCACTAACTGACTTTTAGAACCTTTACTTGACCAACTTGGCCATTAGGACGTAGTGGGATGACCGGCTTTGGTGCAGTCCGAAGTTGGTTGATACTCGATGCTACACTCATTGAGACTTGACTCCTGAGTTTTGTTTGGTTGCGAGTCAATCGGCTATCAAATGAAGCTTGTGGGAAAGGTCAGTGATATTGAGATCCCTTAGAACCCGGTTACTATTAAATAGGACAGGTTGAGCCAACTAAACTTCAAGAGGGTACTTACCTACAAATTCCATGCAAGCCTAAACCTAAGGATTTGTCTGCTTTGTATGCATATGAACCTGCTTACTTTGCATACTTATACATAACATCATAACATCATACCATAACATTTTCAATAACCATTTCAAGGATCTCGAGGGCCTTTGATGCAGGGTTACATTGAACCAGACGTTTATCAAGGGGGAAGAGGATTTATTTTCCTCTAACCAAACAATGTCAAAGATCAAAGCACAAAAACTTGAGTCAAGGGCTATGACCCACTTGACATGGTGAGCTTAATTCTCGTGGAAAGACATCCACCGATACAAAGTTCTCCAATAAAAGATGTAAGTGACTACTAACATTTACCCAGCGAGATCCTTGAAAACATGCATCCACATATCATGCATCATATCATGATAGGTTTCTCCCATACAGGTCTCCTTATCTTCCTACTATTTATTTCAGTAAGATGGATATGGAACAAACGGTGAAAGACATCCAGGCTCAAAACACCCAACTTCAAGAGATGTTCTTGAATCTGTCCAAGGGACAAGAAGAGGTGAAAGCTCTCCTCACCAGGGGCATGATCATAGGAAATCCTGAGGACGACAGAGATGACAAGTTGGAGCGGCTATAAACTGAAATGGCAACAATGAAGGTCCAAATGATGGGACAACTGGTGGGTCAGATGGCTCTTATCCAAAATATGGCTCGAGGACAAGAAGAGTTGAAAGTTCTTGTTAACCAACTTTATCAAGACGGTTGCAACTGTATGAAAAAAATGGTCATGTTTGGGGATCAAGTCACCTTTCAGCATCCCATGAGACAAGGAGCCGGTGTGGTGGAAAGTAAACCGTTCCAATTTGTTGTCGCGTCTCGAGCCCAACAACAACCTCGCCAACAACAATGAGAAAATCAACAAAGGAAAAGCGAGCCCAAAAGACAGTTTACCAACATCAACATACCACTATCTCAAGCTTTACAACACATGCTGAGGATGAATCTGATTACACCAATAAGACCTCATCCAAATCCCAAAACTTTATCTCCCAGCTACAATCCCGATGCCAGGTGTGCCTATCATTCCGATAGTCCTGGGCATGATACAAACGATTGTTGGGCGCTGAAGTATAAGGTTCAAAACCTGATCGACAAAGGAATGCTGGAGCTCACACAAGATGACCAGACTGAATTCTTCTGTTGTCCCTCAAAGGCTCACCACCTAAAGTGACAAGTTCAGACAAAAAGGCTTCTGTTTATTTTTGAATTTTCAATTGTAATTTCTTTTGTTATTCAAACAATTATCTATTAATGTCAAACTCTGTTTCATTAATGCATTGCATATGTTTGTCTTGAATTCATCCTTTCGTTTTCACTATATTTAAACTATGCTTTTTATTCTTCTTATGACATTTAACTCTTGCTAAAACTTACAAGCCTTTAGAGGGAGGATGACGAAGACAATGCCATAATCTTATACAATATGCTTTTGGATAGACCTTGCTGACGATGTACATGCGTTTCTTTCAAATCCTAAGCACTGGAGTTATAAGGAAGATAATCCCTAGTCAACCCCTTCGAGCCAAAGAAGTAGAAGTTTTCTGTTTTAACACAAATTGAAACCTTTAGTCAAAACCTGGGGCAGCGTAGTCTCTCAGATAATTCAAATGCGCATTCAAATCTCAAACTCTCATCTCATAAATACAACGAATGACATAAAAAAATTTCTCTGGAATCAAAAGACGGTGATGGTTCCCTACCAAATAGACAGTCATTATCTTTCAAAAGGAAAAGCCCACTAAGTCAAAACCTACAAAGGAGGCTCAAGAAAAAGTGGGGCATCCTGCTGACCGTAATCTCAAAACAAGAGCAGTCACGAAAAAAATCAGGGATAACAAATCAAAATAAAGAGGTCACTACAAATCCTTGTCCAACATGAAAAATGTTGCAAAAAATGACTCCCTTCAGATAAACTAAACTTGTCTGAACCATCACCAAAACGTCATTGGAGTTCAAACACACAATTAACTGAGTTTAGGACTGAAGAATATCACGAAGAATGGGCGGGTACAAATACACTTTGAGTCTTTATCCTTTATTTCTTAAACCGTGAACTAAGCCACGTTACAACCCTTCAAAAGTCCTAATTGAAGCATGGGTTAGTTCAAAAGCATACTGTTACAAAAGGTATCCTGACTCCTGTAAGGCTTTACTCTAAATCTTGAGTTGAATTTTCCTGCAAAAATTCTTTTATCTGCTAAAAATGCATTTTTTAAAACTTCAAGACAAGCATAAACTTTGCATTATTTTAATATCGCTGTTTTCATATGGCTATTTGTTTGACAGCGGAGAAATTCACACAATGAATATCCGATGAACGAAAGCTCTCCCAGTGAACAAAATCACTTTGAATGGGATGACACTTACAATGACAAATCTCCTATCAACAAGGGGGTATGACATGTCACTATCTAAGCACACCTGGGGAAGTTCAGTCAAGATTCCAAGAAATCTCTTAAGAAGTCCAGAATAACCAGGGACAGGTCTCCATCTCCATTACTTGGGGCATTGAATGCAAATTCTAACAAAAGGTTACATACAGTCAATTTGTTCTTGGAAGTGCCACAAACACTTGCTACTAGGGGCAGTGACAAATCTCCCTAAAATCCTTCTTATAGGATGACTCCCAGCCAGAGTTTCAATCTCTGAAAACTTCTTCCCAACTGAGTCGACTTCAAGAATCCTCGAGGATTTCTGCCAGTAAAGTCATTGCCTCTCCAACAGAGTAAGCAAAAGGGTTTATTTCCCCAACAAACGGCAGGATTCCCCAGCTTGAGGTGGCCTCTCCGACTACTACAAATCAAAGGACCACAACTCCTCTTCTCCAGTAGACTACTCTACAATCTCCAATAAGTTACTATGAAACCTGGACCCGACCAGATATCAATTTAACTTCGACTCCCCAGTAGAGCATAGGACGACTAAGACTCCTGAACTCTTTTCCCCAAGCAGGAATCAACACTCCCCACAGAGTTATCTCATTATCATTATCCCCACGAGGACGACTGTAATAAACCTTTCCCCAACAGGTTTTACTTCCCAAATAATAATCGAGGAACCATAAAAACTCCCCAGCCGAGTTCAAATTTCCCCAACAACAATCGAGGAACCAAAATTCCCCAGCCGAGTACATCTTCCCCAACCGAGTTTGTATTCCCCCGGCATAGCCTATCTTCCCCAGTTGAGTCTGTTATCCTCAATGAGCCTGTTATTCCCAACTGAGTGTATCCTCCCCAAGCTGAGTCTGTCCTACCCGACTGAGTCTACACTCTCCAGCTTGAATTTTCCTTTCAGATTATTGCAAATCATAGGGCCACAACCCCTGATCCCCAGTAAAGTCGTCAGCAAAACCTTTACTATTTCCAAAAAGTTACCGTGAAACCTGTACCTTACCAGATAATAGTTGATCTCAATTTCAAGATACTATAAAACCTGGACCCGACCAGATAGTAGTCTAACTCTTCAAAGATATAGAATAACCTGGACTCAACTGGACCAAGGTTTAACTTCTTCTCCTCAGTAGAGTTTTCCTTTACCCCAAAAAGTTGTTGTGAAGCCTGGATCCGACCAAATAGAAATCACCCTCAGAGATTCATTGTGAAACCTGGAAACCGACCAGATAAAAATTAAATCCCCAAACAGTTTATTGTGAAACCTGGACCCGACCAGATAACAATTGACCTCATCAACCTCAGTTACCGCAAAGCCTGGACCCGACCAGATGGCAGTTTTTTCAAATAGCTTATTTGTGAAACCTGGAGCCCGACCAGATAACAATTAACTATGATCCCCAAAGAGACACTATGAAGCCTGGACTCGACTAGATAATAGTACAACTTTCCAAAAACCATGAAACCTGGACCCGACCAAATAATAGTTACCACTTCAAGTTACCGTGAAGCCTTGATCCGACCAGATAACAGTTAACCTCTGTATCCCCAGCAAGTTGTTGTGAAGCCTGGATCCGACCAGATAACTATTCAATTTCAAGAAATTTTCTGCAAAGCCTGAAATCTGACCAGATAATAGTTAATTCGTCTCTTCCCCCAGTAAGTTACTGTGAAGCCTGGATCCGACCAGATAGTAGTTGACTACTTCATCCTCAACAAATTGTTAAGCCTGGATTCGACTAGATAGCAGTTGACTACTTCATCCTTAGCAAATTGTGAAGCCTGGATCCGACCAGATAGCAGTTGACTACTTCATCCTCAACAAATTGTGAAGCCTGGATCCAACCAGATAACTATTCAATTTCAAGAAATTTTCAAGAAAGCTTGGAATCCGACCAGATAACAGTTAATTCGTCTCTTCCCCCAGTAATTTACCGTGAAGCCTGGATCTGACCAGATAGCAGTTGACTACTTCATCCTCAACAAATTGTGAAGCCTGGATCCGACCAAATAGCAGTTGACTACTTCATCCTCAACAAATTGTGAAGCCTGGATCCGACCCAATAGCAGTTGACTACTTCATCCTCAGCAAATTGTGAAGCCTGGATCTAACCAGATAACTATTCAATTTCAAGAAATTTTCAACAAAGCCTGGAATCCGACCAGATAACAGTTAATTTGTCTCTTCCCCCAGTAAGTTATCGTGAAGCCTGAATCCGACCAGATAACAGTTGACTACTTCATCCTCAGCAAATTGTGAAGCCTGGATCCAACCAGATAACAGTTAACATTCAAGAGATATTCCCCAGCGAAAGCATCCTTTCAATAAAGTTTGAACATATGCATATTCTTCATCCCCAACGGTAATAAGGGATTCAACCTCCCAGAATTTCCATAGCAGCAGTCAGAGATTTATTTTCCCGGACAGAAACATACATCTCATATTCATACATCATAGCATGTACACATCCTATGCATTTAGCATAATACCACATCTGGTGAACATCACGATATTGCATACAACTAACTCTTTACCTTTTCAGGAAAGATCGATCGACATATAAAGGTTATCATCTTTTGGAGTAGTAATTGTCCAAGATTCCTTCATCATCTTTTGGAGTAGTAATCGTCCAAGATTCCTTCATCATCCTGCTGAGGTAGTAATTGTCCAAGATTCCTTCATCATCCTGATGAGGTAGTAATCGTCCAAGATTCCTTTATCATCCTGCTGAGGTAGTAATCTTCCAAGATTCCTTCATCATTCTGCTGAGGTAGTAATAGTCCAAGATTCCTTCATCATCCTGCTGAGGTAGTAATCTTCTAAGATTCCTTCATCATTCTGTTGAGCTTTCAGATATAGTTCAGATACGCTCCAGATACGGATGCCATCCTGATACTCATTCAGATTCAGCTTTCAGATACAATCCAGCTACGATCCAGATTTGGATGTCATTCTATCACCCAAATACAGTCCAGATACAATCACCTCCGGATGGAATCTTTAAGCCCATCTCTAAAAAATATCCATCATTTCTCCAAATGGAATATTTAAGCCCATTCCCTACACAGTCAACTAACACATCTTCGAGTGCAAATTTTCGGGCACTCTAGTGTTCAATCATCTTCCACCTTCAAGTCACAAATGGCAGACTCGCCAATCTAACTCTTCAGGTTTAAGAAGATTGAACAGGGGCATCTGTTGTACCCCAAAATTTTCCCTCTCATTTCTCAAGAATTACATCCTAAAATCTCTCATGACATCAAGTTTGCAGCGCTGATACATCAATTTATGTTTGGAATTAGCACAAGGACAAAAGGGTCAATTGTATACTGAAAAGTCAAACTTTGACTTTTTTGGTCAACATTACATTCCAAAGATCAAATTTCATCAAGACATTCAATAATATCAAGCTTGATCATCAAGAAGTCAATAAAGTCAAAATCCAACTTGAAAAGTCAAGATTTCCAAAACTTAGAAATTTTCTGTGTTTTTATACATGATAATTTCACCACTTCATGCCATTCTTTCACCAAGATGAAAGACGGTTCAAGGGAAACTTTCAAAATGAAAGTTGTAGATCTCTATGATATCCATAACGTTGCTTTACATAACTTCTCCTAGAAGTGCTTGGATTTTGAGTTATAAATTCATGAAGTCATGACATTTTCATTTAACACTTAGAGAAATTTTCAACAGATTTTGTTCAGGATTTTATCCCAACTTCTTGGCATTTTTTTCACATAGTTCCAAGATGATTTTTTTCAAAATGGCCAACATGAAAGTTATAGAGGTTGTTTCAAGCTTTCTAAAACATCCAAGAGCATGAATTTATCATATTTGAGTTAGGAGATTCAAGGGCATGAAGTTGAGCATCCATTATTGAATTGCAAGTCATTTTAGTGAAGAACACATAACAAAAACCCTTTTGATTTGCTGCATAATCTTATGTTGCAGGCCTCCTTGCTTGAAAATCTCATCATAATTTAATGCTTACACCCACTCTTGAGCTATTACCCAAGTGTTTAAACCATTGCTCAAAAGATCTTTCCATTTATGGCATAAAGGAACCATTTCTATTCTTGAAAAGCAAGCTTTTTGTACAAAGTTTGTCTTGAGCCCATACCTTGCTTGTTGCTTATTATACTCAACCATAAATCATGAGAAGTAGCTCCTCTATACCAGCAAATTTGGTACTTCACCTTGGGACTATGGAGTACTTGACTTAGTTCAATCTTTGTAATCCAACCAAACCATAACATGCTGTCTTATAAACCTAATCAAATCATGTGCATAAACCCCTTGCCTATAAATAGAAGAAGCATTTGAAAGAGAAAGAGGTTGGAAAAAGGTTAGTAAAATAGAGAGAAAATCCAGAAGTTTTATTAGTAAACCCTCAAAATCTCATATTCACAAAAGCCATAACAATCCACAAAACTTCCACTCTTGAGTTTTAAAGTCCAAATCTTTGAACCTCTCATACCTTGCAAATTCTGTCCAACCATCTAAACACTTCACATACATCACCTAGAAATTGTTCAAACTCAAGAAGAAGTTTCTACAACACCTCTGTTTTCTCTTCCAATTTCAATAACAGTCAAGACAACAACTCAAATTCAGAGTATAAAGATCCAACTCCAAGGTAAGTTTCTTGACTTTAGTAATTCATTTTTGAAGACAAAATGTAGTAACCATTATCCTTAAAGCTAAAATTTTGTTTATCTTCCATTCTTTTCATTATGTGTTGAAAACTAACCCATGTATGCAGCAAGACAATGTTGAAGTAGAAAAAATGACAGTATGAGTCGACACATAGCCTTATGAGTCGATACATACTGCTTTACAAGCCTAAAACAGAAGGAAAAAACAATGTATGAGTCGACACAAAGCACGTATGAGTCGATACATGCATTGTATGAGTCGACACATACCATTATGTAGCGACTCATACTGAGTTGATTTGACAATACATGGGCAAGGAAAGTTATGTATCGATGCATAGGAGTTTGTGTCGACACATAATAGTTGAAAAATCCAATTTTTACTTCTTTTTACACTGTTTTTACATTTCCTTCATTGTTATTCGATATGGTTGTAATATTTAAGTTCCTATTTCACCCCCATTTGTAAATTGTACCCCTATCCCCAAATTATGTAATAGCGTCAGACTTTATATTTCCGCAATTTATCGCTTTCAAATACAAATGCTAGTAATTAGGGTTTTGTATGGAAAGACTAAAACCAATCAATAGAAAACCTTAATCAAAGACAAAAACAATGCATGAAAATCAATACACTTGCATACAAACACCCTTAAGGTAATCCCTCTTTGTTGTCTTTTGGAAAATAGTCATGTCCCTCGAATACGGGCGTTTTAGCAAAGACCCTCGATAAAATATCATAGTCCCTCGATGACCCTCAATGTTGCCTTCGATAAACAATCTAGTCCCTAAACGACATTGCTAAAACGTCTCATAGGTTGCCTTCTATGACTATACAAACGTACCTATGCCCGTCCATTTACATCCAAAGATAGGGTTTCTTACCAAATCAATGGTAAAACAACAATGTCAAAGGAAAAGAAAATGAACAAGAAAGACATTTGAGTAGGTAGATTGCTCCTAATTACTTGCTCCATCTCAAAAACAAACACCCTAGCTTATTTTAAAAACAAACACCAACACTTTCAAAAACAATTTCAAAAACACTTTCAAAACATCTTCCAAACTTGAAACATTTTCAAAAGCTCAACACTTTGTATACGTTCTTACGAACAAGAACTATTACAAAGTTTGCCTAAACGATGGCGCCTTTTCAAAATACTTTCAAAAACCACACAAAGCACATTTTCAAACAAAAGCAAGTGATATAGCAAGTAACTAAGAGCCCATGCAAAACCATGGATGAAAAGGGTGCTAACACCTTCCCTTTTCATAATCTACCCCTTGAACTCAAGAAAACATCTCAAAGGTCTTTCCTGTGCTTTTTCACCTTTCCTTTTGGATAAAAGAAAAGTCGGTGGCGACTCTTGCTAACCTCAACATTTGGGATCAAACGAAAAACACACAAGTCAGTTCTCCCACTGTATCACATGTACCAATCTCAACAATACTATGATCACCGCGCTATACACGCAATTCAAGATCCAGCGTCATAACTCTTCTCCTTACCGACCGAAGATGAATGACGTTGTAGAAGCCGCTAATAAAACATCAAGAAGATCATACAAAAAATGACAGCGACCTATAGGGATTGGCATGAGATGTTACCATTTTCTCTCCACGGTTACCGTACCACAGCGCGCATGTCAACAGGGGTAACTCCTTTCTCTTTGGTATACATCATGGAAGTTATCCTACCAATTGAAGTGCAAATACCTTCTTTGAGAATCATAAAAGATGCGGGGTTGAATGAAGATGATTGGATTCAAACTCTATTTGACCAGTTGAACTTGATTGGTGAGAAGAGGCTTATGGCTGTCTGCCATGGCCAGATGTACCAAAAACGTATGATTAAAGCTTTTAACAAGAAGGTCAGACGTCAAGTGTATTAGGTTGGTGACTTGGTAATCAAGTGTATCATACTGCCACAAGGTGATCCCAGGGGCAAATAGACTCCTACATACAAAGGACCATTTATGATTAAAAGCATATTTTCTGGTGGGGCAATGATCTTAACCACTATGGACGGCGACGAGCTTCCACACCCTGTAAACGCGAACATAGTTAAAAGATACTACGCAAGAAAAAAGACCCGCTAGGTCGAATGGCCTAGGAAAAAATTAGGGATAAATACAAAAAATATGTACACCCGGCAAGCTGAAAACTTGAAAAGGCGGCTTGGGCAAAAAAGGGTATCCCAATGGACTGAAAACCCGAAAGGGCAGTCCAGGCAAAAGTTAGGGATTTAAAGCGTATGACTATGTCTTGGTTGATCACCTTACAACCAATCTTCGATATCAATCCTCAAACTCAAACGGTTCTAATCAATCTGTTGTACCCCAAAATTTTCCCTCCCATTTTCACTCAAGACATGCCTCTAGAGGTCCTCAATTGCTCAAGGATGGCCAAGAATTGACCAGACAAATCCTCCTCCTAAGGCAACAAACCCCAACTAGGGTTTCAATTTTAAGCAAGATGTGTGAGTCCCAAGGATCCAAAATGTTCTCCATTGTCCTAATATGTCCTCAAGATCATTCATGCCAAATTTCATTCCTTGAACAACAAGTTTGCTCAGTCAACTGCTCAAATGCTTGGAAGTCAATTGTACTAGGTCAAAAGTTAGTTGTGGCCCAAATACAGTCAAGCTTCAAGATTTTTGGTCAACATCAACATTTTGAAGTAATATCCATCATTTGATCAAGGGTTAATCATGATTCCTCAAGAAATGCTCCTAACTCATCAAAAGTCAAAAATGGCAAATTAGGGTTTCTATAGGAAAAGTCAACAAAACTTTGACCAAGCATAACTTTCTAATACTTTATCAGAAATTTTTCATCCAAGGATCATTTTAAAGAGAATCCAATTACCTATAACTTCTCTTCAGCCCTCAAGTTCAAGAAATGCCTCAATCAAAATATATAAGGTCAGACATTAAAGGTCCTTTCAAAAAGTCAACAAAAACACCTTTTGGGTGAAAGCTCCTTACATGAACATGGTAGATCCAATTGAGATGAAACCAAAAGGGTTGTTTAGAGGACATACTAAGATCTCCAAAAAGTCCAATAACACCCTCATAGGGTTAAAATTGAGAAAGATATGCATTGCTAAAGTTGACCAATTTTAGGAAAATGCACAAAAGTCAATGTGAGCAAATTGGATCTTTTGGACTAATGGGCGTGTGTTTTGGATCTCAAACATATCCGTGGACTTATTTAAGATATTTAAATCCATTATTTTATTTTTATGATATTTGTTTTTATTTATTTGAATTTCTATTCATTTAAATCATAATAAATCAAATAAAATAATGAAATAAAATCCAAAGATTTGTTTTATGATCATATAATGAGTCTAAGATATGATGAGCAAGTCATGATTTCGTGAAAGGCTTGATTGGAAAGAAAAGGGCATGTTTTGGCCGAGTTTAGAAACTTAAAATTCCATAGGCAAATCAAATCTTTCTCTCATAAATCTTCAAGATTCCATCCAATTTTGTTAACCTAATACGTTCAGATATATAGGCATAACATTTCTAGACCGCAAAAAGGAGGATTGGCCGCATAGAACACACACACAAAGTTCCATTTTTTCACAAAAAAGTGGCAATCAGATTGACATTTGTAGAGGGATTCAAGGAGTTTTGATGCTTGCAATCCATTCCTGGGGACGTTCTGAAGCTAACAACATCATTCCCAAGCATCAAAGCATCCAAAATCGTCACTTACATCATCACGGTTTGCACATATTCTTTTGAAATAGATTTTGATCATACATGCGTTAGAAATAAATTTTGAGTATGAATTCTTGTTTGTATGATCATTTAGAACGTGTTTGAATGGTTAATTTCCAGTTTTGATGCATATATGATAACCTGCCATTGTTAGGGTTTAAAGGTTCATTTTAGGGTTTTTAGAGATAGGTATAATTAAGCCTAATAAAGGACACCATCATGCTCAGAGGATCAAACCCAGTTGATCCATGACCTTGAATTGGATTTATATTGCTTGTGTGAGATTTTTGAAATGTGCATGTGATTTAGTGACGGACACTGTCCGTAGGTAAAAGTATTAGGCTAAAACGATGGACAACTAAAGAAGATGAAGGTGTGGTTTGACCTGGTTGGTCCATTTGAAACAGTGCCCTTTTTTATAAAAGGGATTTATGGGCATTTCATTTTGATTATATTATTTTTTGATCATTTCATATAATGAATGAACACTTGGCTCCGATGGTAAAGGAAGCGCGCTGGAAGGAAGAGGACATGGGTTCGAATCCCAGGTCCAACATTTTATATTTTCTAACTTGTTTCTTGCATATCCAATAGGTCTCACCCCCAGGCGCGCATCATGCACCCTCAGATCTAGCCATCCAATCAGCATGGTTCTGGATCTAGCGCCTCTAGCATGCAGGCACACCATGGACCTCCATACCACAACAACATGGGATCAGGCGCAAGACGGTGGGCCAGCCAGACTTGAGCTTAGACAAATTCAACAACACCCCTTCCAGATTGGGTTTCACACCCCCTCAGGCCCATTTTAATTTCTCTATGTTTTTTTCATTTAGTTTATTTATTTAGTTTATTCTTTTTTTTTTAAATCATAAAAATCATAAAAAAATCAGAAAATCATAAAAATTAGGATTTAGAGTTTTTTTTAATAAAATTAATTTTTTGCAAATTAATTAATTAAATTAAATTTCAACCTTGTTTCATTAATTAAAATTAATTAGAGAGTTAGGTTAAAATTCAATTATTTTTTCATAAAAATATAAAAAAATATTTTTAATGAACAATTAGATTTTTTAGGGTTTAAAACTTTTTCCCGTCTTAATTTTGTGCGCTTTTATGTTTGTCATACGATTTATTTTTTACCACTTATGTAACTGCGCCTGGTTTGTAATAGCTAACTTAGGGTTTTTATTTCCTCATTTTTACTTTTCATTCATTACTCATGTATCTACACCAAAGCCCTGTAATAGCATAGGACTTTATTTCTCGCTTTTTTCTTTACATGCTTGTATATAATTGTTAGTAACTTAGGCATACATGATAAGAATCAATTAATCAACAGATCACTAATTGCAAGATAAACATAACTGAAAAAGAACACTGTTACACACTTGCACCCTTAGGGTATACCTCACTTGGTTGCCTCGAAAAATAATGGTCATGTCCCTCGAACATAGGGATATCTTAGCAAAGACCCTCAATTCTAAAGTCATCAAAAAGATCATGGTCCCTAACGTCCCTCGAGTTGCCTACAAGAAATGATCTTGTCCCTCGATGTTGCCTATATGATGACAGTCCCTTCGAATGCTAAGATATCCTTACATGTTGCCTTCAATGACCATAAAGTCCCTTTTGATAGTCCCTTAACAATCAACGATAGGGCTACCTACTCACTAATAGTAGGATAACACTGTCTAAAGGGTAGGAGGAAAAGAACACCTTTTTTCGAGTAGGTAGATGACTCTTAAGTACTCGCTCAAACCTGAAGTTTTCACACTTACACACTTTTCAGAAAAATCTTTTTAAAAACGCTTTATCACACTCTTGAGGACTGATACAAGAGTTACCATAAAGCAAACAAAAATCTTTCAAAACACACAAACATAAACAATTTTAGAAAATGAGCAAGTACCTAAGAGCCCATAGAAAATTACAGATGGAAAGGGTGCTAACATCTTCCCTTTCCATAATCTACCCCCTTACTCATAAAATCTCGAAAAAGGTCTTATTCTGTTCTTTTCACCCTTTCCTTTGTTGGATAAAAGAATATTCGGTGGTGACTCTTGCTTACCGCGACATTTGTAAACAAAAAACGCAAACCAGTATTAACAGTTGGTTCTACCACCGTATCACAGAACTAGCGACTCTGCTGGGGAAAATAATAAAGCGAGGTTTACCTTAGGGTCTAGATAATTTCTAAATTGTTTGGTTGTTTGTTTGCTTTACCTTTAAGGGATTGCTTGGGTTACTATAGATCCTACACCCGGATATGGGAAAAACTTTTAGGTAAGTAGCAATAGATCGTGGAAACTGTGCGGGGTATACCGATACGGTTGAAGCAATGGCTATGTTGCTGTGACACTTTGGTTGTTACCGATATCCCTTGAGTTAGTCAAGGAGAATACGGGGCTGCTGCGTGGTGTCATAAAGCATCAACTTACCTTAGAACCTTTAAATTAACAAATCGACCATTAGGACGCAGTGAGATGGCCGTCTTTGGTGTATTTCCAAAGCCGGCAGATACTCAATGCTACACTCATTGAGACTTGACTCCTAAGTTCTATTTGGTTACGAGTCAGTCGCCTATCGAACGAAGCTTGTGGGAAAGGTCAGTGATATTGAGATCCCTTAGAACTCGGTTACTATTTATAGGACATGTTGAACCAAGCCAACTTCAAGAGGGTATGACCTTAAAACCCATGCAAGCCTTAAACCTAGGGTTTTGGTGTGATCTGCTTGTGCTTGCTGTATATGTGGTTTCTTAGCATAATCATGACATCATAACATGGCATATCATACTAACTATTTCAAGGATTTTTTAGGGCTTATCTTTGTTTTGTTTTGTAGGACATGACATCCGTTCGCAGGAACATTATCCAAATCAACCTTGTGAAAGTACCTCCTCAACTCAAGGAGTTATCATCAAGAATTCCTGAAAGCTCTCCCTTCACTGAAAGACATGGCCAACTTCTCAACTTGGTCACTTCAAACCCTGATGAAGAAATGTTAAAGGTGCTCTTTCAGTTCTTTGACCCGTTACACCACTGCTTCACTTTCCCTGATTACCAGTTAGTGCCTACTATGGAAGAGTTTTCTCAGTTACTAGGGGTACCTATCCTTAATCATCTACCATTCAATGGTACAGAAAGAGATTCAAAGCCTGAAGAGATTTCTCAAGCTTTATCTTTACAACGGTCTGATGTAGTGGCAAATTGGGCAACCAGAGGAGGCGTTCAAGGATTTCTAGCTAAGTTCCTATTTGAGAAAGCTCACCACTTTTGGGATAACCTGGATTTACAAGCCTTTGAAGAGGTGTTATCCCTCCTCATCTATGGGATGGTACTATTCCCTAACACGGACCAACTCATAGATGTGAATGCGGTTAAGGTTTTTCTGTCGCATAATCCAGTGCCTACTTTACTTGGGGATATTCTACACTATTTGCATACTCGTACTATGAAGAGAAGAGGGACCCTTCTGTGTTGCACTCGTCTATTGGCTAGGTGGTTTATTTCGCACCTACCCCAGTCCGTCTTGAAGAATGATCAGGGTATGTGATGGTCCCGTAGGTTGATGTCTCTTACACATTCAGATATTCATTGGTGTTCACGATCCTCGAAGAATGTTACCATCATTGACCGCTGTGGGGAATTCCCTAATGTCCCTCTCTTAGGCATTAGGGGAGGAATCACTTATAACCCTTGTTTGGCGTTACGACAATTTGGTTATGCTAGAAGGGATGGTACTCACGACACACTCATCCAAGGAATCACATTTGCCTATGAGAATGATGTTCAGGGTTATCGCAAGAGGTTCATTCGAGCTTGGGGCATGATAAACTGAGTTGATAGCAAGACACTGGAGCACAAGAATTCCATCCCTCTTGAGCCTTACCTCAAATGGGTCGAGCTCGTGCTCAATGTCTTATGATGCCTTACCCCTCCATCTTACCTATGATCATGGAGCCAGTTACAGAGGGAGACACTCCTTACGTCATTCTTCATCCTGACATGCCAACTGATCTTGAGGAGTTACAGAGGTCCTGGATCTAACTCAAAGAAGAACAAGACACTTTCAAAACCCAATTCTACGCCAGCGAGAAGAAGCTTTTAGAGCTCACCAGGTTACTTCACAAGAAGAAGAGCATAAATGCTTACATTGCACCAAAGAGGATGCGCACGTGCGAAGCTTGAGTCTTCTTTTTCTTGGAGAGTTTTAGTTTTGACTTTGTTCCTTTGTGAGCCCAAGAGGCGTTACTGTGATTAATAAAACATCTTAATATAATTAATGTTTGTTCTCTTTATGTTTAAGCAAATTTGAGTCTTAGAAATCCTTGAAAACATTGCATACATATATCATACATATCATTGCATAAGCAGGTTTTGTAGCAGGTTTCTCATCCTCTTCACTGTTTATTTCAACAATGGCTCTAGAACAAACAGTGAAGGATCTACAGACTCAGAATGCACAATTTCAACAGATGATCATGGCTCTGTCCAAGGGGAAAGAGGAACTGAAAACCCTGATTGTTAAAGACAATACTAAGAAGCCAAGGAAGACAGCTGGTGTGGTAAATCTGGGAAGGAGATTTAAAGGACCGCTAAGGCAAGTGGTTGAGCTAACATCTTCCTCCAAAGAAGTAGATAACCAAGAGGAGGATACAAGAGAGGAAGACCATAGTCTGAGGGAATCTGACAATGAGACTGATTACAATGAAGAGCAGTATCCTTCGACTGACGAAAAGTACAAACAGTTGGAAGAACGCCTGAGTGCCATGGAAATCCAGAAGGTGCCTGGGCTGGATTTTGAAGAGCTGGGTTTGGTCTCTGGGGTTGTCATCTCGCAAAAGTTCAAGGTACCAGTATTTTCCAAATATGATGGGGTTTCATGTCCCAAAATGCACCTCCGATCTTATGTAAGGAAGATCCAACCTCACACTGCTGACAAGGACTTATGGTTCCACTTATTTCAAGATAGTCTGTGCGGAACTCAACTAGAATGGTTCTACCAGCTGGAAAGGACCAACATCCACAATTGGGAAGACCTGGCCGCTGCTTTCTACAAGAAGTATCAGTATAACACATACCTTGCTCCCACCCGTACTCAACTCCAAAGTATGGTTATGGGTTCGAGCGAGGGTTTTAAAGACTACACTCAAAAGTGGAGGGACTTAGCAGGAAGAGTCTAGCCTCCCCTGTCTGATAGGGAGCTAGTGTATATGTTTCTAGGTACCCTGTCTGGTCCATTTTTCAATCACCTGATTAGAAGCTCCTCAGCCGGCTTTACTGAATTGATCTTGACAGGGAAAATAGTGGAAGATGGAATTAGGAGCGGTATGATCCAGAAGGATGTATCTTCCAGTACAGTAAGGAAGCCCTTTGCTGGGAAGAAAGAGGTTAGTGCTGTGTACAATCAAAGGAATCAGGACATAACTGAACGCCGTCTGACGGTAGGGGCTGTTATGATCTCTAAACCTGCACTTATTCAGCAAAGGAACAATCAACCTAAAACAGAAAGGCCGCAAGACAGTTTACCAGGATAAATATGACAATGTCTCAAGTCTTGCCACATTTACTGAAGTCTAATCTGGTAACTTTGCGGGAGGCTCCAAAGAATCCCAACACTGCCTCTCCACATTACAACCCTAATGCTCGTTGTGCTTACCATTCAGAAAGTCTAGGTCATGATACCAACGACTGCTGGGCTTTGAAAAACAAGGTGCAAGACCTTCTCGAGGCGAAGTAAATTGAATTTGACGCTCCCGAAATTCCCAATGTTATCACTGCTCCTATGCCCAAGCACGGACGTGGTGTTAACGCTATTGAAGATGATATGTTTGTTACTACTGTTTAAGATCTTGTTACTCCTCTTATGACCATTAAGTGGAACTTGTTGAAGGCTGATTTATTTTCGGGCTGTGGTGAAGGTTTCCACTTCTGTTCATCTCTACCGACTGGTTGTCATTTGTTGAAGGCAGGTGTTCACCGCCTGATGGATGATAGAGAGATTTTGTTTGAAAAGACTCATGTTCTAACCATTTCTTGCAAGGATATTTCAATAATAACCATTTCCACGAATCCTCCCAGGGTCTCCACCAAAAGACCCGTCAGGATTACATCTGTTACAAAGGCGACTGCACTGATAATTACTATGCCAGGGCCAATCCCATACTCCTCGGACAAAACTGTTCCCTGGAACTATGGGGGTGACGTCTACTATCATCGCGTCAAGCAAGACCTGCTGGCTGTTGAAGACCGGGTTTTTAAGAATGCTGATCCTGACATTGACAACATTGTTGGAACCAGCAAAATAACAAGAAGTGAAAGAGTGTTCTCCCCTGAGATTTCTCCTCCAAGAGATGTTACTGGTCCTGTGATCATTCCTACTTTTGTTCCTGCTAATAC
Organism: Vicia faba; assembly: GCA_948472305.1. Lineage (NCBI taxonomy): Eukaryota > Viridiplantae > Streptophyta > Magnoliopsida > Fabales > Fabaceae > Vicia > Vicia faba. The sequence goes on along the minus strand of OX451736.1, from coordinate 633,660,539 downwards.
TACTACTACAATTCCTGTAATTACCCCTGCTGACACCCCTATCACCGAGACACAGGGCATAAACATATTGATTGAGCCTGTCCAGACGAAGGCACAATCAGTATCTATCCCAGAGGCTTCCTAGAAGGAAATGGAAGAAATTTTGAAGATTATAAAGAAGAGCGACTACGATGTAGTCGAACAGCTGGGGAAGACCCCTTCAAAGATTTTTATGCTAGCCTTACTGTTATGCTCCGAAGCTCATGCAAAGGCTTTGGTGAAATTTCTTAAAACTGCACATGTGCCACAAGAAACCTCTGCTGACCAATTTGAAGATTGTGTGGCCATTTTGACGGCTGATAACGGTTTGGGTTTTTCTGATGTTGATCTGACACCTAGAGGGAGGAAACACATTGATGCGTTGCATGTCTCTGTCGAATTCAGGGGCACTACTTTGGCTCATGTCCTAGTAGACACTGGTTCATCTTTGAACATGCTGCCTAAGAAAGCTCTGGACAGACTAGACTATGAAGGTTTGACCTTGAAGCCCAGCAACATTGTAGTGAGGGCTTTTGACAGTTCGAAGAGAATGGTGCACGGGGAGGTGGACATCCCCATCAAAGTTGGTTCTCAGACTTTTGACTCTACCTTCAATGTGATGGATATCAGACCGTCCTATTCTTGTTTATTGGGTCGCCCTTGGATTCACGGGGCGGGAGTTGTTACATCCACTCAGCATCAGATGATGAAATACCCGATGAAAGGAATAATTGTCACTATACATGGTGAAGAAGAGTACATTGTAAGCCATTTGAATTCCTTCAGGTATGTGGAGATGGATAACAAATTCATCGAAACTCCGTGTCAGAACTTTGAAGAGGTGCCTTAGACTATGGCTGCAACTGAAACTGTCACCAATATGCCGAAGATCACCAGACCTCCCTTGAAGATGGCTTCTCTCAAGGATGCAAAAGCAGTTATTGAAGAAGGTGGGTCTACCATCTGGGGACAACTCCATGATATTCCATACAAGTCTGATAAATTTGGTTTAGGTTTCTCTTCAGGGGCTCAAAGGGTTGTTCGACGCGCTCGTGCTGGAAGACCTCCCCTACGCATCAGCAATCATGGGGTCAACACTCTATAAGACAGTGAGGGTGACAATGACATGGATATATGGATCTTCCCTACTACCAATGGTGGACCCAGTAACTGGACAACAAAGGACTTTGTACCAATTACTTTTATTCAGTAGTAATTGTCTTTCTTGTTTTTTGGATATGTAATAAACAATATAAACTCTTTAGCCATGTGTCTTACCCGGAGCACAATGGTTTATTTGTGAGGGTTATCATATTTCAACTACATATGGAATTAATAAAGCATTGGACGTTTATGCATACAAATTTTGCGCTCTTTGTTTTTCTTTTCTGCTTTTACTTCGTCTATACAACTATGCTCTTACATACACTCACGTATCAAATTGAAGATCTATATCCACTCTGGATCCCATTGATAATAGTTGTGCTATTTCCAGTTATGACTTTGAAAATCTGATCAACCAAGCCGAGGACGAAGGTGAGGAAGATTGTGAGGTACCTGGAGAACTTGCTAGGCTGTTACAAGAGGAAGAGAGGGCTATACAACCTCATGAAGAGCCAATTGAGACAATAAACTTGGGCACAGAGGAAGACATAAAAGAAGTCAAGATAAGTGAAAACCTAGAGCTTAATGTCAAACAGCGGTTGATACAGATGTTGCATGATTATGTAGAGATCTTCACCTGGTCATATGAAGATATTCCAGGAATGGACACAGATATCGTTGTTCACCATCTGCCAACTAAAGAAGATTGCCCTCCGGTAAAGCAGAAAGTCCGTCGTATGCGCCCTGAAATGTCAGAGAAGATCAAAGCAGAAGTTATGAAATAGTTCAACGCTGGGTTCCTAGATATCACCTCTTATCCCCAATGGGTTGCTAACGTAGTCCCGGTGCCTAAAAAGGACTGAAAGGTACGGATGTGTGTGGACTACCGAGATTTGAACAGGGCAAGCCCCAAGGATAACTTTCCACTCCCCCACATCGACGTTCTGGTTGACAACACCGCGTAACACAAGATCTTCTCCTTCATGGATGGTTTCTCTAGTTACAATCAGATCAAGATGGCACCCGAAGACATGGAGAAGACAACCTTCGTCACACAATGGGGCACTTTCTGCTACAAAGTGATGCTATTTGGGTTGAAGAACGTCGGGGCAACCTACCAGCGAGCCATGGTAGCTCTGTTTCATGACATGATTCACCATGAGATAAAGGTTTATGTTAATGACATGATAGCCAAGTCTCAAACTGAGGAAGAGCACCTTGATCATCTACAAAAGCTGTTTGATAGGTTGAAGACGTACAAGCTGAGGTTAAACCCGAACAAGTGCACCTTCGGGGTAAGGTCTGGAAAACTTCTGGGTTTCATTGTTAGTAACAAGGGTATTCAGGTAGACCCTACAAAGGTAAAAGCTATACAAGACATGCCTGCTTCCCGCACCGAGAAGGAGGTTAGAGGCTTCTTGGGACACCTAAATTACATTTCCAGGTTCATTTCCCATTTATCTGCTACTTGTGAGCCGATATTCAAACTCCTGAAGAAAGATCAAGTGGTAAAATGGAACTAAGAATTCCAGAACGCCTTCGAGAGAATCAAGGAATACCTTCAAGAGCCTCCAATTCTGATGCCTCCGATTGAGGGAAGACCGTTGATAATGTACTTAACAATGTTAGATAATTCAATGGGGTGTGTGCTGGGGAAACATGACGAGTCCGGTCAAAAAGAGCACGTAATATACTACCTTAGGAAAAAGTTACCGACCGTGAAACAAGATACTCACTGCTCGAGAAAACTTGCTGCACTTTGGCATGGGCTGCTCGCCGACTGAGACAGTATATGTTGACCCACACTACTTTGTTGATATCTAAGATGGATCCAATCAAGTACATCTTCGAGAAGCCCGCTCTCTCCGGAAGAATAGCAAGATGGCAAATGATCTTGACCGAATACGATATCCAATACACGACCCAGAAAGCAATCAAGGGAAGTGTATTAGCTGATCATTTGGCTTATCAGGCCGTGGATGACTACCAGTCCATGAATTTTGAGTTCCCGGATGAGAACATCATGTTAGTGACTGACTGTGAAGAACCTGGACCATATGAAGGACCTAAGGAAGGATCCCGATGGACTATGGTTTTTGATGGAGCCTTCAATGCACTTGGCAACGACATTGGTGCTATAATCATATCTCCCGAAGGCTGTCATACTCCTTTCACCGCCAGATTATGTTTCAACTGTACCAACAATATGGCGGAGTATGAGGCATGTATCATGGGTCTCAAAGATGCTATCGACCTGAGGATCAAGTTCTTGAGCGTATTCAGAGACTCAGCCTTGGTGATAAGTTAAATCAAAGGAGAGTGGGACACGAAGCACCCGAATCTTATCCCTTACAAAGAACATGTGCTGACATTGCTTCCACACTTTGAAGAAGTCACCTTTAAACATTTTCCACGAGAAGAGAATCAGTTAGAGGACGCACTAACTACTATGTGTTGTACCCCAAAATTTGCCCTCCCATATTTCTCAAAACATTTCAAGAAAAATTCACAAGTCCAACCCGGCGCGTCATATTCAGGTATTCTTTCGCCAAGATATTTCTGATAATGTATTCTCAAATTCAGGTTCGGCTCAAGAGTCAATCCTTTAAAGAAGGTATCCGAATGTGTAAGTTTTCTTGAAGAAATATGGTGAAAAAGTGTGCTGAAAGTGCAGTTTTTACGCGCTAAAAAAATTCATAACTTGAAGATCGTGGCTCGTTTTGAACCCGTTCCGGTGGCCAAAATTCCGTCTTGACATTATCTACGTTTTCATCTCTCACGGCTGGAAGTCAATTTTGATCAGAAGGTCTTCAAAAATGTGGATTTATCAAGTATTTTCATACAGAAAATTTGTGACAGAAGTTTATTTGCGTCATGTTCAGAAAATCATAACTTGGTCGATTTTCATCATATCGAGCTGGTTCCGGCGCCAAAATTTCACAAATTGAGTTGGCTACATTTTCACAGGAGGTATCGAGTTCGAACGGTGTTCAAAAGGCCTTCGTTCTTTGCTCAGAGTGTGTGACACGCTGAAAATCCTGAATGCTGAATATTATTTCATCTAGGCCGAAACTTCGAAAATTCATAACTCGGTCAATTTTTATCGGATTGGGCTCATATTTTTACACAAGGTCCCTGACTCATAGATCTACAACTTTGCTTCAAAAGTCGAGACCGAATTATGCTCCGATCAATACCAGTTTTTTATCGAAGAACGTGTTAGAGTCGACACTGGAGCCCAAAATAAGTTTGTCTGAGCTGAAACTTCAAAAATTCATAACTAATTCACCGTTTATCCGATTGAGCTGATTTTCGGACAGGAGTTAGTTATCGATGTCGGATACATTTTGTTTTCACGTTTCAACTTCAAAAATTGCACTTAAGTCCCTGCGATTTAGCCTGGAAAGTGACAAACTCAAGTGAACATTGGAGGCCCAATTGCACATTCAAAGCCCATTTTCTTTACCCTAATTTCCATTATATAATCACCTTCTTTTCACACAAACCAGGGAGGTAAAAAAGAGAGAAAAAACCTTGCCACAACACTGTTAGAATATCAAATTCTTTCAAGAACCCTAAAACCTTTAAATCCTTATTACAAATCCCTCTCTCACTACAAACAAGCCATCACAGTTACAAACCAACACCTCACTACTTCTTCAGTAAGGATAAGGCTGGCTTGATCTCCATGATCCAAAGGGAATAAAAGCATTCAGGTCACTAATTTTCCAGTAAGGGTAGGATTGATTTGATCTCCATGATCAAAAGGGTATAATCATTCATACATGCCATATTGTGCCTAAACATTAAATTTCTTCATATATTGGCTTTATTTGCATTTTATGATTTTATTTAATGTGTTCATGAGATTCAACACTGCAGATTTAGACAGGATCCCATGCAGGTTCATTAAGGAACGTTGAGGCCAAAATACAAATGGCCAAAAGGCAAAATACAAATGGCCAAAAGCCAAATGGCCAAAAGCCAAAAGCCAAATGGCCAAAAGAACAACTTATACATGACGAGACAGACATCCTGAGAAGATTAAGGAACGTTGATGCCAGAACACAAATGGCCATGAAACCCAATCCAATGGCCAAAGGATGCAGACCACGGTACTCAGGAGTCAATGAACACGCATGTGATGCCAGAAAGTCAAACAAGGCTTTTTGTCTAATGGGCCAGATTTCTCACAAAAAAACCTCCCTTTGGGTCTGAATACCCCCATGGTTTGCACATTTTTATTTTTTTATTTGATTTTCCTTTTTATTCTTTTAATTGTTTTCAATTGTTTTCTTTAATTTCATAAATTAATTTTCATAAGATAAAAAATCAGAAACTAAAATATATTTAATTATTATTATTTCACTATTAATTTATTTTGTAAATAAACTTTAATAATTAGTTTAGTAAATTAGGTTTTAAAACTTTAATCTTTTTCTCAATAAATTAAAATATGTAGAAATTAGGTTTTTTAACTTTTTATCACTTTTCTTAATAAATAATTTTTTCTTATTATCATTATTATTAATTACTAATTTATTTTGTAAATACCCATGTAATTAATTAATTAGTGTAAATTAGGTTAAACTTGAATATTTTTCATAAATAATTAAAAACAACTTAGAACTAGGGTTTTATTTAACTTCTAATTTTAATTTTAATTTCTTTATTTCATTAAATACCAAAAACCTAAAAAACATTTCTTTCCTTTAAATTAATAATTAATTAGCTTTTTAATTTCATTTAATTTCTTAAAAGGGTCCAACGCCCTCGAATGTTCTATCTTTATTCTTTTCGCGCGTTTATCTTATTTTCCTTTGTGAGTATTATGTAATGTCTCAAGCCTTGTAATAGTAATTAGGAATTTATTTACTTTCCGCATTTTTTATTCAAAACGGGTCTTTGTTAATTTGGCGATGTATAGACTCGCGCCTTGTAATAGCGTATGATTTATCTTTCCGCACTTTAATTTCCGCACTTTTAAACTGCTAAACTTTGCATGAAAGAATGAATGGCCTAAATTAAAAACAAGCGTAGATCACCATGATACATGTACAAGATAAAACATAACTGAAAATAACACACAAATTCACACACCACTCTTAGGGTACGCCTCACTGTTGCCTTGCCCTCGAAACGTGGTCGTCGAGTATAGGACGTTTTAGTAAGTCCTTATGTCCATGACATGATCCAGTTGCCTCGAAACGGTTGCCTCGGAATTAAAAAGGATCAATGGCATAAGGGTAGCTTCTAAGGTGTCCTACTGTTGCTCTGGTGACCACACTGTCCCCACAAACGAATTGACCCGAACACCTCCAACGGTGGTGCTACCTACCTCTCAATGGTGGGATGACACTACCTTAAGGACATTTATACAGCCTAATTCCTTAGGGTAGGTAGATGACTCATAGATACTTGCTCTAATCCAAAACAAATCAAAACTTCTTTTCACACCGACACCTTTCAAAAAGCTTTCAAAAACAATTTTTCAAACACTCTTGAGGACTGATACAAGAGTCGATCTGAAATTTTTAAACGAAACTTTTTCAAACTCACTCACATTTTGAAAAGCAAACACTTTTGAAAACACAATGAGCAAGTATCTAAGAGCCCATGGATAACCATGGATAGAAAGGGTGCTAACACCTTCCCTTTCTATAAATCTACCTCCCGAACCGAGAAACTATCTCATAAGGAATTTTGTTGTGCTTTTGTCCTGTCCATGTTGGAGAAAATAAAAGACGGTGGCGACTCTTGCTTACCGCGACATTTCGCGAACCAGCGTTAAACAGTCAGTTCCAGATCCACCGATCACAGAACTGGCGACTCTGCTGGGGAAACTTTATAAAGTGAGGTGTACCTTAGGATAGCTCAGACTTGTGTTTTCAATTGCTGTGTTTGTTTGCTTTATATTTATGGGCACTGCATCGGAGTTACATAGATCCTAACCCGGATCTGGGGATACCCTGTTAGGTAGCATAAGCTGTGAGGGACCTGTCCGGTGTAGACCGACATGGGTGAAGCAGTGGCTACGTTGGTGTGGCACCTTGGTCTGTACCGATATCCATTGTGTTGCAACGAGGAGAATATGGGTCTTCTGAGGAGTCATTAAGCACCAACCGACCTTAGAACCTTAAATGACCCAACTTGGCCAATAGAACAGTAGCAGTATGCTACGTCCATTGAGGCTAAACTCTCGTGATGGTTCTGGCCGCAAGAAAAGATTGCGATGCTGGAGTTATGACCGATTGAGGGTAGTCAGTGATATTGGGATCCTCTAGAACCCAGTTACTTCTGATAGGACATGTCTTAACCAACAAACTGAAAGAGGGTAATACCTAGACCCCATACTGGCCTAAACTCTAAGGGCTCTCTTGTGTGACTTGCGTGCCTTCCAACTTGACTATTTGCATGCTTGTTATCTGACACTTGAGTTTCTTGCAGGTTTTTTTTATAGTCCTTAATCTGGACTCATAACAGGGTTTACCTACATTATTCCACGCATAGCATAACATCATGCCATCATACCATTGCATACATCCTACATAAGGACTAATCCATTTCAAGGATCTTAAGGGTCTGTGATGCAGGTCAGGATGAACCAAAATGTCTAGCAAGGGGCAAAGGGGATTTATTTTCCTCTAGCCAGGTTGGTGATTCGAGTCAGGGGCTATGACCCACTCGATATGGTGAGCCTTGACTCTTGAAGAAGGACTCTCAACAACATGAAGTTCCTTACATCAAGCTACAAAATGCAAACTCTAACAAATTTCTTGTTTACCCCGCAAGATCCTTGAAAACATCGCATGCATACATACACATCATTGCATAACAGGTACCCTTTTTTCTACAGGTTACTTACCTTCTTTGCTGTTTATTTCAGCAGTCTCATCATGAATCCGGAAACATCTACTGAGCAATCCATCAAGGCTCTCCAGGCTCAGAACACCCAGTTCCAAGAGCTGATCATGAGTTTGGCCCAGGGGCAACAAGATCTAAAGACCCTGCTTTCGAAAAAGAAGAAGAAGAGGACGGTGCTGTTCAACCCTGGACGAAAATCTGGGAATGGATCACGAAATGAAGTTGAGCAGACTACCCCATCTGTTGGGAAAGACAGTCCCCAAGAAAGGGAGGTTCCTAGTCCAGTAGTCTCCGACAACGAGACCGATTACAATGATGAGCAGTACCCTCCAGCCGAGGACATGTATAAGCAGTTGGAAGACCGGCTAAGTGCCATGGAGATACAAAAAGTGCCCGGCCTGGACTTCGAGGATCTAGGTCTGTCTTATGGGGTAGTGATCCCGCACAAGTTCAAGGCACCTGCTTTTGCAAAATATGACGGGGCCTCCTGTCCTAAGCTGCATCCCAGGTCTTACACGAGGAGGATCCAGCCCTACACGGCTGACAAGAATTTGTGGATTCACTTCTTTCAGGATAGTCTGGCCGGAACTCAACTCGACTGGTTCTATCAACTGAATGGAGCCAACATCCGCAGCTGGGAGGACTTGGCCACTGCGTTCTACAAGCAATACTAGTATAATGCCGACCTTGCTCCCACGCGCACTCAGCTCCAGGGAATGTCTATGGGTACAGGCGAGGGCTTTAAAGAGTATGCTCAAAAATGGAGGGACCTTGCTGGAAGGGTACAACCACCTCTAACTGACCGCGAGCTTGTCGACATGTTCTTGGGGACCCTGTCTGGTCCATTCTTCAACCACCTGATTGGGAATTCTGCTGCTGGGTTTACAGATTTGGTCTTGACCGGGGAAAGAATAGAAGCTGGCATCAAGTCAGGGAAAATACAGAATGGTGACTCCTCGAACACTGAGAAGAAACCATCCAAGAGAGAATCTGGTGCTGTCTATGGCTCAAGAGGGCAGAATAGGTCTGAGCACCGCCAAGATGTCAACGCGGTGGTTATTGCAAAACCGGCCGGCGCTCCTCAGCGTCATAATCAGCAAAGGGAAGAGAGACCTAAAAGGAAATTCACTCCCCTCGGCATAACTTTGTCACAGGTATTGCCACAGTTGCTGGAAACCAAGTTGGTAACTCTCATGGACCCTCCAAAGAATCCCAACAGGACGCCTTCAAGGTATAACCCCAATGTTCGCTGCGCCTATCATTCTGACAGCCCGGGGCATGCTACAGATGACTGTTGGACTTTGAGAAACAAGGTTCAGGATCTGATTGACGCAAAGGAAGTCCAGTTCGACTCTCTAGAGACTCCGAATGTGATCACTGCTCCCTTGCCAAAATATGGCTAGGACTGGTTTTTTTTGTTCATTCGAATGTTCAATTTGTAATTTTCTTTTGATTGTTCAGACATTTATTCATGTTAAATATTGTTATTTCATTAATGCACTACACATGTCTGTTTTGAAGTAATTATTTCGTATTCACTATATGCAAACTGTTTTCATTTTTCTGTGATGATCAATTCTCGGTTAATAATTCTAAGCCTCTTGAGGGAGGATGACGAAAATGATACCACGATCCTTACAGTATGCTTTTGAACAGACCTCGCTGATGAGGTACATGCATTGTTTCAATCCCTAAACACTGGAGTTATAAGGAAGATAATCCCTCGTCAACCCCTCTGAGCCAATGAAGTAAGAGTTTTTCTTTTCGAAAATTAAAACCCTTTATCATAACCTGGGGCAGGGTAGTTCTCTCAGTTGATCCAAGTGCATAACAAATGGCACCAAAGAGGTCCTTACAAAATAAAGAAAGACAGTGATGATTTCGAACAATCATAAAGACAGGCAGTCATTACCAAAAAAAAAAACTAAAGCCCAACAAGTCAAAACTATGAAGGAGACTTACGAAACTGGGGCATCCCGCTGACTGTAATCACAAAAGAAACAGTTCAGGCAAAATTTAGGGATAGCGAAATCAAAAAGAAAGAGGTTCTACAAACCCTCAACAAAAAAGGAATGACTGCCTATTCAAAATAAATTGTCAACATCCGAACCATCACCGGAATATCAGGACAAAGACTCAAACAAGGTCTAATGCATGATCAACTGAGTTTAGGTTTGAAGAACATCACGAAGAGCGGGTGGGTACAAATAAAATTTGAGCCTTTATCCTTTGTTTCTTAAACCGTGAACCAGGCCACGTTATAACCCTCAAAAGTCCTAGCCGAAGTATGGGTCGGTTCGAAAGCATACTGTTACCAAAGGTATCCTGACTCCTTAAGGCTTGCTATAAAATATTGAGTTGACATCACATTTTACAAAATTTGCTGGTTTTACTGAAAAATGCATTTTTCAAAAACTTCAAGACAGACATAAGCTTTGCATTTTTAACATAACTTTGTTTGCATATGACTTTTTGTTTGAATAGCATAGAAATTCGCACGACGAATGCCTAATGAACAAAAGCACCTCCAATCAAGAGGCATGGCCTGATCATTGTCCATCATCTGGGGCAGTCCAGTCAAGATTCAAGGAATCTCTCAAGATGCCAAACAGCCAGGGGCAAACCTCCGCCTGAGCCACTTGGGGCATTGGACATGAATTCCCAGCAACAAATCTTGCATGACCAAACATCTTCTGGTAGCGTGGCAACACAATAACAGGGGCACCTCCCTACATCCTGAGAGCATGGACATAGTCGGAAAAAATACTACGCGTAATCAAAGACCCGCTAGGTTGACACACCTAGGCAAAAATAAGGGCTTCCCGGTGAACCAAAAGGGTTCGGGCAAAAATGAGGGATGAAATGAAAAAAATCTGTATACCCGGCATGTCGAAAACCTGAAAAGGCGGCTTGGGCAAAAATGGGTATCCCGGTGGACTGAAAACCCGAAAGGGCGGTCCAGGCAAAAATTAGTGATCAAAGCGTACGACTATGTCCCGGCATCTTGTCACTTGCTTACCAGAAGAAGATTTGTCAAATCGGCAGTTATCAAAACCTCCACAGGTACCTTCTCCCGCAGAAACTGGGGCAATAATGAGTTGTCTAAATGATCCGGTTGCCCTGTCCACCGAGGTGCCAAGGTAAGTTTAGCTGAAGAATGCGACCAAGATACCTTCACTCCCTGCAGAGCGAACTCGTCTCCCCGGTTTTATTCAAAGGTTATTTCTCCACCAGAGCTTATAACTGGATTATCCTCAGCTAAAAGCCACGGAAAGATCGTCCTCGGCAAAGTTCTTCTTATTCCCCAGCGGAGTTCATCAAAACTTCCAACAGAGCACAACAACGGTATCCCCAGCGGAGTTATCCTCATCAACCTCAGCAAAGTACCTCTCTTTCCCCACAGAGTTACCTCCCCGCAGAGTAATCTATTCTCCAAGTTTATTCCCCAACAGAGTCATCTTCTCCGACCGGTATTCTTGCAATCATCATCCCCAACGGAAACGAAGAATCTCACTCTTCAACATCAGCCCAGGATTTGACTTCCCGGCATCCATCAAGGATCTATTTTCCTAGACGCAGATACATTCATAAACATCACATTGTAATACATCATGATACATGCATATACGCATCATATCATACAATCTCATGTGTTGAAAAATATTATTGCTTGATCCATATCATGCATTGCATATGACTGACCTTTACCTTTCAGGAAGGATACAGATCAGCTATGTAGACGAATACAGTCAAAAGAGACCAACACAGTCAAAATAGACAAATCCAGTCAAAAATAGACAAATCCAGTCAAAAGAAGACAAGTCTAGTTAAAATTACTTCCACCCGTCGTTATAGACACCTGTCGTTATAGACAACCCGTCGTTATAGACACCTGTCATTATAGACAACCCGTCGTTATAGACAAGAGCGAAGCAGACAGGATTATGGAAGATTTGCATGAAGGTACCTTTGGCACCCACTGTAGTGGACATACCATGGCTAAAAAGATCCTACGGGCAGGATACTATTGGTCCACTATGGAAGCAAATTGTTATCAGCATTCCAGAACTTGTCACAAATGCCAGATATACGTTGATAAAGTGCATGTACCTCCGGTTCCCTTGAGTGTCTTGACAGCTCCATGACCCTTTGCAATGTAGGGCATCAACATGATTGGAGAGATTAGACCTACCTATACCAATGGGAATCACTTCATCCTAGTGGCCATTGATTACGAAGTGGGTTGAGGCTGCCTCTTTTGCTACCGTTACCAAGAATGTTGTGGCGCGGTTTATCAAGCATAACCTAATTTGTCGGTATGGTGTGCCAGAGAGAATCATCACTGACAATGGTACAAATATCAACAATACGATAATCACCGAACTCTGTAAACAATTCAAGATCCAACATCACAATTCTTCCCTCTACCGGCCAAAGATGAATGGAGTTGTGGAGGCTACTAACAAGAATATTAAGAGAATCATACAGAAGATGACGGTGACATACAAATATTGGCATGAGATGTTACCATTTGCTCTTCACGGTTACTGCACCTCAACGCGTACGTCAACAGAGGCAACACCTTATTCTCTGGTATATGGTATGGAGGCAGTCCTACCTATTGAGGTCCAGATCCCTTCTTTAAGGATCATGAAGGATGCGAGTTTGAACAAAGACGATTGGATCTGGAATCAACTTGATCAACTGAATCTGATTGATGATAAAAGACTTACTGGTGTCTGCCATGGTCAAATGTATCAAAAACGGATGATCAAGGCTTTCAACAAAAAGGTCAGACGTCGGGTATATTAAGTGGGTGATCTAGTAATAAAGCGCATCATACTGCCACAGGGCGATCCCAGGGGAAAATGGACTCCCACATACGAAGGGCCATTTTTGACCAAAAGCATATTTTCCGGTGGAGCCATGTTTCTAACCACCATGGATGGTGACGACCTTCCTCACCCTGTGAATATGGACATAGTGAAAAGATACTACGCATAAATAAAGACCCGCTAGGTTGACCGACCTAGGCAAAAATAAGGGCATCCCGGTGAACCAAAACGGTTCGGGCAAAAGTTAAGGATAAAAACAAAGAAATCTGTACACCTGGAAAGTCGAAAACCTGAAAAGGCGGCTTGGGCAAAAAAGGATATCCCGGTGGACTGAAAACCCAATAGGGCGGTCCAGGAAAAAATTAGAGATTTGAAGCATACAACTATGTCCCATTGGATCACCTTGTGATAAGACTTCAGTATCAACTATCAAGCTCAAATGGTATCGATCAATCCACTCAGCTTCAGATAAGTAGCAAAGTGATGAGACGCTCGAAGACATAGGGGCAATAGCAGAATTAAAACTCAATGGGATTATTACACATAGCTGTTTGGTTCTCTTTGTACACTATTTTGTATAGTTTTCACTCTCACGACGGTGTTCTTCTACTAAGATGCCAACCTATTTGTACAAAATGGCTGTTATAGGAAAACTTCAGAAATCAATACAAATCATTTCTTTGAAAGTACAAAATTGTTTGTTTTTCTTTTTCTGTTTTGTTTTGCAAAAACGTCCAATGACTTATTCTTGACATATGAATTTGAATATGATTACTATTCATAAATATTTGCATAAGAAACAGAAAGACAGTTGCTCATGGCTTTAAGGAATGGGGCAAAGTCTAAAAAACCATTTTAGTCCCGACAGTCACTCCTTCCAACAGGTACAGGGGCAAAGACAGTTTTGAGACGAAGTCACCATTACGTATGACCCCATGATGTCTATGTTCCCCATATAGTAGAAACAACCAAAGTTTCGAGCTCTCCTTCCCCAAGCAGGAATTATCTCCTCCATCAAAATTCCTTTTCCAGCTGCAATCTATATTCCCCAGCCGAGTTTTATAATTTTAAACAATTATAAAACCTCCTCCCGAGTAGAGTTTATTTCTCTAACTACGGAAGTTCATTCCCCAACAGAGTTTATTTCTCTACAACGACAAAATCTTCCAACAAAGCATCTCCCTCTGTAGAGTTATTCTTAAGTAGAGTCAATCCCCGACAAAATATCCTCAAATAGAAAGAGGAATCCCCGGTAAATCATCTCCATTCATCATCCTCAGCGGAAATGAAGGATTCAGCTTCCCAACACTCTTTAGCAGTAGTTCGGGATTTACTTTCCCCGACTAAGAAATATCACAATAGCATTCCATATTCATACATTATGGCATGCACATGCACATCGCCTACAACAGAATCTCATTTATTTTGAGAACATCTTCACAATGTATTTCATACATCATGACATGACATATGACTAACTCTTTTCCTTTTTCAAGAAAAAGATCAAATCAATAAACATCATCGGCTACTTATGTGACCTAATAGTTTTCTCAAAATCTACGCCTGGTGAAAGGCTATTTCAGCATCGTCCTCAGAACGAAGTTCTCAGAAGACCTTCTCTGGTTCAATCCGATCGCCACTAAGATCTCTATGATTCCTATTCCAGTTGAAAATGACCCAAGACTTTTGTCTGGTTCAGTTTAATCGATCCTAAGATTCTTCTGATTTCCATTCCAGTCAAAGTTAATTAAAGACCTTCTCTGGTTCAGTCAGATTGCCACTAAGATCTCTATGATTCTTATTCCAGTTGAAGATGACCCAAGACTTTTGTCTGGTTCAGTTGAACTAATCCTAAGATTCTTCTGATTTCCATTCTGGTCAAAGTTAATTAAAGACCTTCTCTGGTTCAGTCAGATTACCACTAAGATCTCTCTGATTCCTATTCCAGTTGAAGATGACCCAAGACTTTTGTCTGGTTTAGTTGAATCGATCCTAAGATTATTTTGATTTCCATTCCATTCAAAGTTAATTAAAGACCTTCTCTGATTCAGTAATATCGCCACTAAGATCTCTCTGATCCCTATTCCAGTTGAAGATATTCCAGGACTTTTGTCTGGTTCAGTTGAATCGATCCTAAGATTCTTCTTATTTCCATTCCAGTCAAAGTTAATTAAATACCTTCTCTGGTTCAGTCAGATCACCACTAAGATCTCTATGATTCTTATTCCATATTGTGATCGGTGGATCTGGAACTGACTATTTAACGCTGGTTCGCGAAATGTCGCGGAAGCAAGAGTTGCCACCGTCTTTTATTTTCTCCAAATGGAAAGGACAAAAGCACAGAAAAATTCCTTAAAGAGATTGCTCTCGGTTCGGGAGGTAGGTTATAGAAAGGGAAGGTGTTAGCACCCTTTCTATCCATGGGCTCTTAGATACTTGCTCATTTGTGTTTTCAAAAATGGTTTGTTTGCTTTTCAACTGTGGGTTTTAAAAAGTTTCTTTGAAAATTCCAGTTCGACTCTTGTATCGGTCCTCAAGAGTGTTTGAAAAATTGCTTTCGAAAGCTTCTTGAAAAGATGTCGGTGTGAAAAGTATTTTTTGATTTGTTTTTGAAATTAGAGCAAGTATCTAGAGTCGTCTACCTACCCTAAGGAATTCGTCTGTGTAAATGTCCTTTAAAGTAGTGCCATCCCACCATTGAGAGGTAGGTAGCACCACCGTTGGAGGTGTTCGGGTCAATTCGAGGTTCGGGACATGGTGATCACCAGAGCAATGGGAAGACACCTTAGAAGCTACCCTCATGCCAGGTTCCCGGATCATGAGGACTTACTAAGACATCCTCTACTCGACGATCACCTTTCGAAAGGCAAGGCAACAGTGAGGCGTACCCTAGGGGTGGTGTGTGATTTATGTTCTGGATGTTGGCCATTTGTGTTCTGGCCTAAACATTTCTTAATCTTCTAGGATGTCTGTCTCGCCATGTATTGGTGTCATGCATAAGTTTTTCTACTTTGGCCATTTGGCTTTTGGCTTTTGGCTTTTGGCTTTTGGCTTTTGGCTTTTGGCCTTTTGGCTTTTGGCCATTTGGCTTTTGGCCTCAACGTTCCTTAATGAACCTGCATGGGATCCTGTCTAAATCTGTAGTGTTGAATCTCACGAACACATTAAATAAAATCATAAAATGCAAATAAAGCCAATATATGAAGAAATTTAATGTTTAGGCACAATATGGCATGTATGAATGATTATACCCTTTTGATCATGGAGATCAAATAAATCTTACCCTTACTGGAAAATTAGTGACCTGAATGCTTTTATGCCTTACTGGAAAATTAGGATCATGGAGATCAAGCCAGCCTTATCCTTACTGAAGAAGTAGTGAGGTGTTGGTTTGTAACTGTGATGGCTTGTTGGTAGTGAGAGAGGGATTTGTAATAAGGATTTAAAGGTTTTAGGATTCTTGAAAGAGTTTGATATTCTAACAGTGTTGTGACAAGGTTTTTTTCTCTCTTCTTTTCTCCTCTTTCCTGGTTTGTGTGAAAAGAAGGTGATTATATAATGGAAATTAGGGTAAAGCAAATGGGCTTTGAATGTGCAATTGGGCCTCCAATATTCACTTGAATTCGTCACTTTCCAGGCTAAATCGCAGGGACTTAAGTGCATTTTTTGAAGTTGAAATGTGAAAACAAAATGTAGCCGACATCGATAGCTAACTCCTATCCGAAAATCGGCTCAATCGGATAAACGGTGAATTAGTTATGAATTTTTGAAGTTTCAGCTCAGACAAACTTATTTTGGGCTCCAGTGTCGACTCTGACACGTTCTTCAATAAAAAACTGGTATTGATCGGAGGATAATCCGGTCTCGACTTTTGAAGAAAAGTTGTAGATCTACAAGTTAGGGACCTTGTGTAAAAATATGAGCCCAATCCGATAAAAATTGACCGAGTTATGAATTTTCGAAGTTTCGGCCCAGATGAAATAATATTCAGCATTCAGGATTTTCGGTGTGTCACGCACTCTGAGCAAAAAGTGAAGGCCTTTTGAATACCTTTTGAACTCAATACCTTCTGTGAAAATGTAGCCAACTCAATTTGTGAAATTTTGGCGCCAGAACCAGCTCGATACGATGAAAATCGACCAAGTTATGATTTTTTGAACATGACGCAAATAAACTTGTCACAAATTTTCTGCACGAAAATACTTGATAAATCCACATTTTTGAAGACCTTCTGATCGAAATTGGCTTCCAGCCGTGAGAGATGAAAACGTAGATAATGTCAAGACAGAATTTTGGCCACCGGAACGGGTTCAAAACGAGTCACAATCTTCAAGTTATGAATTTTTTAGCGCGTAAAAACTGCACTTTCAGCACACTTTTTCACTATATTTCTTCAAGAAAACTCACACATTCGGATACCTTCTTTAAAGAATTGACTCATGAGCCGAACCTGAATTTGAGAATATGTTATCAGAGATATCTTGGCAAAAGAACACCTGAATATAACGCGCCGGGTTGGACTTGTGAATTTTCTTGAAATGTTTTGAGAAATATGGGAGGGCAAATTTTGGGGTACAACACATATGAAGATACTCCAAGACTTTTATTTGTTTCAGTTGAATCGATCCTAAGATTCTCCTGATTTCCAATCCAGTCAAAGTTAATTAAAGACCTTTCTATGGTTTAGTTAAATCGACACTAAGATTTTTCTGATTTCTATTCCAGTTAAAGAAACTGCAAAGCTTGGAGCACGACCAGATAGCAGTCAACCTTATTATCCTCAGCAAGTCATTATGAAGCCTGGATCCAGACCAGATAGCAGTTCACTTCCATCTCTTCAATCAAGAGATGGCTCCCCAGTAGAGTAATGGACGACTGAAGCTCCTAAACTCTATTTCCCAAGCAGAGACCAACATTCCTCAGTGGAGTCCTCCTCAATAACAGGAATAAGGATTCCCATAAAAGAGTATCTCATCAACATTGTTATGGCATATTTAAGCCCATCTCCAACGATCTTCTGTCACATTCCCCAAATGGCATCTATAAGCCCATTCTCGATATTACTTACACAGTCAAGTATCGTTTCAGACGAGTGCAAATTTCTGGGCACTATAGTGTTCAATCATCTTCCACCTTCAGACCACGAAACGCAGACCAGCCAATCTACATTATCAAGTTTAAGAAGATTGAACAGGGGCAGATTTTGTACCCCAAAATTTTCCCTCCCATTTTCACTCAAGACATGCCTCTAGAGGTCCTCAATTGCTCAAGGATGGCCAAGAATTGACCAGACAAATCCTCCTTATAAGGCAACAAACCCCAACTAGGGTTTCAATTTTAAGCAAGACGTGTGAGTCCCAATGATCCCAAATGTTCTCCATTGTCCTAATATGTCCTCAAGGTCATTCATGCCAAATTTCATGCCTTGAACAACAAGTTTGCTTAGTCAACTGCTCAAATGCCTAGAAGTCAACTGTACTAGGTCAAAAGTTAGTTGTGGCCCAAATACAGTCAAGCTTCAAGATTTTTGGTCAACATCAACATTTTGAAGTAATATCCATCATTTGATCAAGGATTGATCATGATTCCTCAAGAAATGCTCCTAACTCATCAAAAGTGAAAAATGGCAAATTAGGGTTTCTATTATAAAAGTCAACCAAACATTGACCAAGCATAACTTTCTAATACTTTATCAGAAATTTTTCCTCCAAGGCTCATTTTAAAGAAAATCCAATTACCTATAACTTCTCTTCAACCCTCAAGTTCAAGAGATGCCTCAATCAAAAGATATAAGCTCAGACATTAAAGGTCCTTTCAAAAAGTCAACAAAAACACCTTTTGGGTGAAAGCTCCTTACATGAACATGGTAGATCCAATTGAGATGAAACCAAAAGGGTTGTTTAGAGGACATACTAAGCTCTCTAAAAAGTCCAATAACACCCTCATAGGGTTAAAATTGAGAAATATATGCATTGCTAAAGTTGACCAAGTTTAGGAAAATTCACAAAAGTCAATGTGAGCAAATTGGATCTTTTGGACTAATGGGCGTGTGTTTTGGATCTCAAACATATCTGTGGAATTATTTAAGATATTTAAATCCATTATTGTATTTTTATGAGATTTTTTTTATTTATTTGAATTTCTATTCATTTAAATCATAATAAATCAAATAAAATAATGAAATAATGAAATAAAATCCAAAGATTTGTTTTATGATCATATAATGAGTCTAAGATCTAATGAGCAAGTCATGCTTTCGTGCAAGGCTTGATTGGAAAGAAAAGGGCATGTTTTGGCCGAGTTTAGAAACTTAAAATTCCATAGGCAAATCAAATCTTTCTCTCATAAATCTTCAAGATTCCATCCAATTTTGTTAATCTAATACGTTCAGATATATATATGCATAACATTTTTAGACCACAAAAAGGAGGATTGGCCGCATAGAACACACACACAAAGTTCTATTTTTTCATAAAAAAGTGGCAATCGGGTTGACATTTATAGAGGGATTCAAGGAGTTTTGACACTTACAATCCATTCCTGGGGACGTTCTAAAGCTAACAGCATCATTCCCAAGCATCAAAGCATCAATAACCTTCACTTACGTCATCAAGGTTTGCACATATTTTTTTGAAATCGATTTTGATCATACTTGCGTTAGAAATAAATTTTGAGTATGCATTCTTGTTTGTATGAGCATTTAGAACGTGTTTGAATGGTTAATTTCCAGTTTTGATGCATATATGATAACCTGCCATTGTTAGGGTTTAAAGGTTCTTTTAGGGTTTTCAGATACAGGTACAATAAAGCCTAATAAAGGAAACCATCATGCTTAGAGGATCAAACCCAGTTGATCCATGACCTTTGTAACACGGTGGAAGAACTGACTTGGGATGTTTTACGTTTTATCGTAAATGTTGCGGATAGCAAGAGTTGCCACCGACTTTTGTTTAATCCAAAAGGAAAGGTTGAAAAGAACAAGAAAGACCTTTAAGATTTTTTCTGAGTTCGGGGGGTAGATTATGAAAAGGGAAGGTATTATAACCCTTTTCACCCGTAGTTATCTACGGGATCTTAGTTGCTTGCTAGATCACTTGCTTTATTTGAATGTATGCTTGTGGTGTGGTTTTTTTTGAAAGTATTTTGAAAATGTCTTTGTAATGGTTCTCGTTTCTATAAGAACGCGTACAAAGTGTTGTTTCAAAAATAGCTCAAAGAGGTGTTTGTGGAATGTGTTTTTTGAAAGTGATTTTGAAAAGGTGTCTTTGTAATGGCTCTAGTTTCTATAAGAACATGTACAAAGTGTTATCTTTTGAAAATGTTTCAAAATGAAAGTGTGGGTGTACAAAATGCTTTTTGTTGTGAGCAAGCGAGCAACTGGGAGTAAATATACCTACTCAAAAGGTCTTAGTTGTTCTTTTCCTCCTCCTTTAGATGTTGCTATCTTACCATTGGTTTTGGTAAGAAACCCATCGTTGGATGTGAAGGGACGGGCGCAGGACGTTTGTATAGTCATATAAGGCAACCTATGGGAAGTTTTAGCAATATCGTTTAGGGACTAGATCGTTTACTGAAAGCAACATTGTGGGTCATCGAGGGACTACGATCTTTTATCGAGGGTCTTTGCTAAAACGCCCATGTTCGAGGGACATGGCTATTTTTTCCGAGGCAACAAGTGATATTACCCTAAGGGTGCATGTGTGAATAGTGTGTGTGATTGCATGCATTTAGTCTTTGATTTTTGGATTGTCTATTTGTTGTTTTTATCTTGCCATACACACCTAATTACTAGCAATATATGAAAGCAATTAAAGCGCGGAAAGTAAAGATTCTACGCTATTAAAAACATTAGGGGGATGGGGTGTACAAATTTACAAATGGGGATTGCAAGAAACTAAAGTCCTAATTATCTATTACAACCATATTGAAATAATGTACAAGAATTGAAATGGACTTGTTTTGTTTTTGCAAAGAAGTTAGTTTACTTAAGAAAATATTTTGTTCTAAAAGAAATAAAATAAAACATGTGAATATGAAATATTTTTGGTGTTTTTGGTTATTAAAAGTGAAAATAAGATAAATAAGAGAAAAAGGAGTCAGAATCAGCACATTGCTGAAATGAGGAGGAACCGAAGTTCTGACTCTGATACACTGCAAGAGAGAAAATGTTAGTAGGCAAGTAGAAGGTCAGAAGTTCTGGGCCTGGGTACACCAAGTTCTGAGGTTGTTGGGAATGAAGGAAAACTTAGAGGTTCTGATTGCTGAGGGGGTTCAGAAGCTATAATGTAGCTGAGAACCTAGAAGTTCATATATCACTGGCAAATCAGAAGTTCTGGCTATTTGAGAGTGAGGTGATAACGCTATTGGGTAAGGTTGTCCAGAAGTTCTGATTTAGGAATATTGTCTGACAGATGAATGGGTAAAAATGTCAATAAATGAACCTAAAAAGATGCTTTTGGGGTTAGAACCGAGGATCCTTAGTACTAATGTCTTATGCACATGCTTTCTACCACTGGGGTGGCTATACATCCGGTATTAGAAGCAAAAGCATAAACATGTATCATAAAGTAAACTATGATGATAAATTTTAACTCTTTCGCCATGCCCGTCAGAGCATCTGCAGTTTAGTCATTTCTAAAAAAACGTAAATATATCAATTATGGAAGGTTTCCATCATGGTTTCAGAAACATAAAGAATGTCCAGACTGTAAATCAGAAACAAACATGTATCTGCTAAACTTAGTTTCCTTAAGAAGTTCTGAACTGATGTTCTCCCTACTTAGGCATACAAATATATGAAACCTCAGAATATGTACAACATCAGAGTCAAGATATCTATATTGTATTTTTGAACATGCAAATCTAACAATGCCTAAGTAATATGATGAGAGTCGGCAAAAGCTTACCTTGCAGCTGGAAAAGGTCCTGTGAGTCGGAGCCTGGTTCTGACTACTTGTAATGTTCTGATCAGCTTCCTCACGTGCTCAAAAGACTGGAACAAACTTTAACTTAGGTTATGAATGGCTGGGAAATCAGAAGCTGTATGGATGATTCGGTCAAGAAATAACTTGAGAGAAGTTGGAGTTTGAATGCAAGAATGAAAAACTAGCAGGTTTTGTATTTGTGTTTGCAGTTTCGGATTCCTGGAATTTTAACAAGGTTTCAAAGCTCGTTCTTTTCAAAAAAATTTGACCCCCCCTTTCACAGTTGCAAATAAAGTCCAATTTATAGGCAAGAACTTTGTAGCTTGGAGAAGTCAAAAGTAATAACATCATGCTAGCATGCTGTCTTGTTCTTGAAGCAAGATAAAAAAGTATGGTGGTTAGAAGCTTTTAGCCGTGCCTAAGCTGGATTTGTAAGCATGAATTAAGGAAAAGTACTCTCAAAAGCAAAAGCAAAGCATGGGCCCATCGTACTCTTGTACAAAAGTTTGCTTTTTTAAGGACAACAATGTACTTCTATGCCACACGTGGAAATATCCTTTGGATAAAAACTCAAAAGTGGTTGTGAGCATTAAATGATGATGAGATTTATCAAACCAGAAATCATGCAATGTGAGATTATGCATCATAGCTTAAATTTGGTCAGAAGTTCAGCATCAGTGCAACTTAAAACAAACATTCAACTTCTGATCCTTTAATCTCTTTGCTCCAGCATGTTCTGAGCGAGTTCTCAGACTTTCCAGAAATCTTATGACATGCTTTTTAAGCCCTCTTTGAATTACTCTTGCAACTTCTGACTGAACCTACGTGAAAATTAGCCCAGAAGTTGTAGACAACTTCTGACTTGAAAATGCTCATAATTTACTAAGTGCCTAAGTTTCAGAGACGTGTCTTTGAAGATGTACAACTTGAAATCCCAACACTTCTAGAAGAAGTTCTGTTCTGCAATGTTTTGGGTCTCATTGAGATCTAAAACTCTTGTGTTAGAAGTTCTTTTAGAATCAGCTTACATCATGGTGGAAATCTGGCCAGAAGTTCAGAGCTTGTCATATTCCTTAAACACTTAGAAAAATTCTAAGTATTTAGAATTTTGACCTTTGAATTTCTTGATGAAACAAAATTCATATTCCAACCTGTCTTGATTAAATATGATTCTTAAAACTTGACTTTGATCCAAAGTTTGACTTTTCAGTATGAAAATGATCAATTTGCCCTTGTGAATAACTTTCTTGGAAAATTTGTAATTCAAGGCTTGGAATTGGATGGAAGCAAACCTGAGGGTCCAGGATGATCCTTTGAGAAATGAGAGGGTAAATTTTGGGGTACAACAACCTTGAATTGGATTTATAGTGCTTGTGTGAGATTTTTAAAACGTGCAGGTGATTTAGTGACGGACACTGTCTGTAGGTAAAAGTATTAGGCTAAAACGACAAACAGCAGAAGAAGATGAAGGCGTGGCATGACCTGGTTGGGCCATTTTAAATAGTGCACATTTTTATAAAAGGGATTTCTGGGCATTTCATTTTGATTATATTGTTTTTTTTGTTTCATATAACGAATGAACACTTGGCTCAGGCGATAAAGGAAGCGCGCTAGAAGGTAGAGGACCTGGGTTCGAATCCCAGGTTCAACATTTTATATTTTCTAACTTGTTTCTTGTAGATCCAATAGGTCTCACCCCCAAGCGCGCATCATGCACCCTCAGATCTAGCCATTCAATCCGCATGGTTCTGGATCTAGTGCCTCTAGCATGTAGGCACACCATGGACCTCCATACCACAACAACATGGGATCAAGAGCAAGACGGTGGGCCAGCCAGACTTGGGCTTAGAGAAATTCAACAACCCCCCCTCCAGATTGGGTTTAACACCCCCTCAGGCCCATTTTAATTACTCTATGTTTTTTTTATTAATTTATTTATTTTGTTTATTCTCTTTTTTTAAAATCATAAAAATCAGAAAAATCAGAAAAATTAGGATTTAGAGTTTTTTTAATAAAATAAATTTTTTGCAAATTAATTAATTTAATTAAATTTTAACCTTATTTCATTAATTAAAATTAATTAGAGAGTTAGGTTAAAATTCAATTATTTTTTTCATAAAAATACAAAAAAATATTTTTAATAAACAATTAGATTTTTAGTGTTTAAAACTTTTTCCCGTCTTAATTTTGCGCGCTCTTATATTTTTCATATGATTTATTTTTTACCACTTATGTAACTGCGACCGGTTTGTAATAGCTAACTTAGGGTTTTTATTTCCGCATTTTTACTTTTCGTTCATAACTCATGTATCTAAAACAAAGCCCTGTAATAGCGTAGGAATTTATTTCTCGCTTTTTTCTTTACATGCTTGTATATAATTGTTAGTAACTTAGGCGTACATGACAAGAATCAATTAATCAGTAGATCACTAATTGCAAGACAAACATAACTGAAAAAGCACACTGTTACACACTTGTACCCTTAGGGTATACCTCACTTAGTTGCCTTGGAAAATAATGGTCATGTCCCTCGAACGTAGGGATATCTTAGCAAAGACCCTCAATTCTAAAGTCATCAAAAGGATCATGGTCCCTAACGTCCCTCGAGTTTCCTACGAGAAATGATCTTATCCCTTGATGTTGCCTATATGATGACAGTCCCTTCGAATGCTAAGATATCCTTACATGTTGCATTCGATAACCATATCGTCCCTTTCGATAGTCCCTCAACATCCAACGATAGGGATACCTACTCACTAATAGTAGGATATCACTGTCTAAAGGGTAGGAGGAAAAGAGCACCCTTTTTCGAGTAGGTAGATGACTCTTAAGTACTTGCTCAAACCTGAAGTTTTCACACTTACACACTTTTTAGAAAAATATTTTCAAAAACGCTTTATCACACTCTTGAGGACTGATACAAGAGTTACCATAAAGCAAATAAAAATCTTTCAAAACACACAAACACAAACAGTTTTCAAAAATGAGCAAGCACCTAAGAGCCAGTAGAAAACTACGGATGAAAAGGGTGCTAACACCTTCCCTTTTCATAATCTACCCCCTTACTCAGAAAATCTTGAAAAAGGTCTTTTTCTGTTCTTTTCACTCTTTCCTTTGTTGGATAAAATAAAAGTCGGTGGCGACTCTTGCTTACCGTGACATTTGAAAACAAAAAATGCAAACCAATATCAACAGTCGGTTCTGCCATCGTATCACACAATCCAATCAGCTTCAGACAAAGCAACAAGTGGATGAGACACTCAAAGACATGAAGGCTATAGCAGAATGGAAACCCCAAGGGATTATTTCACACAGTTGTCCTTTCCTTTGTATCTGTTTTCATTTTTACGACGAATTTCTCTTACTAGGGTGTTCGTCTCTTTGTACAAAAATACTTGTTCAAGTTAATACAAAGATACTCCTTTAAAAGTATAAAACTGTCTGTTTTTCTTTTACTTTCCTGTTTTGTTTGCAAAAACGTCCAGTGATTATTTTTGAACATATGCATTTGAACGTAATTACTAGTTACAAATGAATGCATAAAAAAGAAAAAAACTGAACAGAAAGACAATTACTAATGGCTTTAAGAAACAATATAATATCTATGGGCCATTCCATAAAATCCCCGCAGATACTTTCTCTAACGGAGCAGAAGCAAGGACATCCTGCTACAGGATCATTTTCATATCTCCAGCATGCAACCTAATGGTATATTTTGCTTTCATATCCCCGACGGAGCAAAACTTCCAGTTACTGCTCTAAATATTCCCCAGTAGGATTTCACCAAGGCCACGAGTAATGCACGACGTTTCCCTTCCCCAATAGAGTTTAATTCTCTAATGACGGAAACCCATCTATCAATACTTCAATTTCAACAAAATATGAAGGCTTGCACTCCACATTCCCAACAGCAATCATGGATTTATTTTCCCCAATCTAAACAACAGTGCATCAGAACAACTAATATGGGCATACATTGCATTCATACATCATAAACATCGACAACACAAATGCATATATCGCAATCTCATTTATCTTGAGAAACATCATTAAACCATGCATTTCATACATCATGGCATTACATACAACTAACTCTTTACCTTTTTAAGAAAAATCAATTAATAGAAAATTATCATCAAATTTTCAACAAGACAAGATCACTATTTATGGACAAATCAATGATAAGATAAATTCCCGAAACAGGACAGGGTGACTATCTACGTGACAAATACTTCCTTCAGACTTCAGCTGGTTCAGTTTAAATCTCAATGATTTATCCTGATTCTTTCCCGTAGGCACTTTCTCTGGTTCAGATAAATCGCTCCAAGATTTCTTCTAATTCTTTTCCAGACTTCTGCTGGTTCAGTTTAAATCTCAATGGTTTATCCTGATTTTTTCCCATAGACACTTTCTCTGGTTCAGATAAATCACTCCAAGATTTATTCTGGTTCTTTTCCAGACTTCTGCTGGTTCAGTTTAAACCTCAATGGTTTATCCTAATTTTTTCCCGTAGACACTTTCTCTGGTTCAGATAAATTGCTCTAAGACACTTTCTTCAACAATCAGCTTTGGATGGCATCTATAAGCCCATCTCCGCCAACTCCCCATAATTTCTCCAAATGGCATCTTTAAGCCCATTCCTTACACCTAAACCACAATATCATCAAGTGCAAATTTCTGGGCACTCTAGTGTTCAATCATCTTCCACCTTCAAGTCACGAATGGCAGATTCACCAATATAAATCTTCAGGTTTAAGAAGATTGAACAGGGGCATCTGTTGTACCCCAAAATTCACCCTCTCATTCCTCAAGACATTTCTCAAAAGGGCTCCCAAAATTCAAGCTTACACAAATATATTTGGACTTTTCAGCATCAAAATTAAAGAAGAAATTTCTAAAAATAACCAAACAGATGAAAATGCTCCTTTTGACAAAATTAAAGGAAAAACAAGTTCCTTTCGATTTTGCATCCTTTGATTGGAAACTTTGGCCTTGGTTGCATCTTTCGTTTGGGTGCTGGTTTCCTTTGGGGAAAGTTCATTTCATGATTCGATTGAGGCATTGGACTCATTTGGCTAAGATCATTTCTTGTTTCGTTTTAGCGCTAGACTTCGCTTGAAGGTTTGTGCAAATCTTTCATTTGGCTACACAAAATCTTCCCTGCTTGTTAGCCAAGACATACAAGGCATAATTTCCTACCATAATAACATGCACAAGGCCAAAGTCCCCTTTGAAGCAATTTGTTACAAGCTTCGACAGGGTAACACTTCCCATCAAACAACTTCAATTCACAAGGAAAAAAGCCTCCTGATGATTTCCTTCGATTTAGGAGGCCAAAGCCTCCCTTCTGCCCTCTTTCGATCACATGTTTTACCCGCTGCAGGCCTCCTTTGTTTGCAGTAATGGCTTTCCCAGTATTGCAAGCTTCGATTGAGCTTTTCATCCCTTGCATGCATCCTTCGTTTGGGGGTGTGAATCCTTCAGCAAAAGTCTATAGTCATGCCTTTCGTTTGGGCATGTGGCTCCCCTTTTTACAAGCTTTCGTTTGAATATATTTACATAAGGTCACAAGGCAGGAACCTCCTGCATAACCTCTTTCATTTGGCCATATGGACCCTTTGCAGGAAAATTTGAGTGGACAATATCTCCCTTGGAAATGACCTACTTCAACATACAAACTCTGCATTATACCATTGCCTCATGCGAAGGAAGTACCATGATGGTGCATTCGAAGGGCTTTCCAGGCATGTCTGGATGACCCAATCGAATGACATGTGTTACTGACCCATCCCAAGCTCATTCCTTTGGACCATTCGAAGGAACCCATGAAGGGCCTTATCGAAAGGAATTAATTTGGTCCCTTCAAAGGATATCCATGTGAGCCATTCGAATGACACTTTAATTTGAAAAAAGAGATGGTTGTTGAAGAGTCTGGTCGAAAGGAAAGGCTAGGGGATCAAGAAAAAAGGTTGAGATTCCAAAGGCATTTGTTGACCAAGTCCTATGCGCTGCTAGGCTCAGGCCTGATACACTGGTCATAAAACTACAAAACTGCTGCATAGCAGTCTTGTAACGCTGCCTTATTCCTTGCACCAAAAAGGCAATAAAACACTGTCCCTCGAAAGCTACAAATACAACATACCTTTTTTGTTTGAACCTTTTGTTTTCCCTCCCAAAACATCAGCCCGGGTCATCTATAAATAGAAGACATCACCACACATGTTAGGGGCGCCTGAAGGATTGCAAGGAAACACTTATGAAAATTCTCAAAAAATCGTCAAACACTTCCTAACATTCTTTTTCAAACACTTCAGCACACTAAGAAGAAACTTTTGATTCACCCTCCAAGTGACCATCAAACTACCCTTCGACCCACTCCCCCAGCTACCATACAGTAGTCCTTTGAGTTATTCCACCACTTGTTATAAAAGAGCTTTCGATCCACTCACACAACCTCTTTCAATCCAGTCACTGCTTTCACAAAGTAGCAACTAGACTAGCCTCAGGAAGGTCCCAACGAACTCTCATTCTCCGTCAAAGAAAGAACTTACATATCCCTTCGATTTAAGGACTTCAAGAGGTAATTTTCTTTCAAACTTGACTATATTCTATTTTAATATCATGTGCACATGCCAATAAAGAAAAATGTAGATATTTCTAGACCATGTTTTAGCTTTCGATTCTGACTACCTATATGCTGAAAACTCAACCTTAATTAGTTATGCTTTGGACTTTGAGACCCATTAGTTTTTATGCTAACTCCTGGACTGTAGTTATGTTTGGATATTGCATTTTCAGAATTTAAGACAGGTTTGTTATACCCTTCAATTGGCTAGTTGCACAAGCCTTTCGAATCACAATCTGAGGGCCCAATATGCTTATAAAGAGTCAGCAAGGAGCCTGTGGCAAAGCATGAGCTTTGTTGCTTCTAGGCTTTAAACGAAGGCCAGACCCTTGTTGTCTCCAGGCCTCAAACGAAGGCCAGAATCTTGCTATCTCCAAGCCTCAAACGAAAGGCAGAACTATGCTGACTTCTAGGCCCAGTCGAAAGGCGTGACTATCCTGATTCCCACCCCAGTCGAAGGAGACAAAAAGGAAAATCGAAGGGCATGACTCCACTGACTTCAGAACTCAAATTTAAGGAAGACAAATAATGCAGAATCGAAGGGCCTTTCTACCTGAATCGAAAAACCCATTTTTCTTTCTTTTATTTTATTTTTGCCTTTATATTTTCATGCTATTCAATATGGTTGTAATAGTGTAGGGTTTTATCTTTTTTTTTTTTACATTTTATTATTTTTGTATGATTGCTAGTAAAATAGGGTATGTATGATAAGATAAAAACAACAAGTAGACAACCCCTAATCAAAGACTAAATGCATGCAATCAAACACACTACTCACACACATGCACCCTTAGGGTAATTCCACTTGTTGGCTCAAAAATATAGTCATGTCCTCAAATATGGGCATTTTAGCAAAGACCCTCGATAATAGATCGTAGTCCCTCGATGTCCCTTAATGTTGCCTTTGGTAAACGATCTAGTCCTTAAACGATATTGCTAAAACGTCCCATAGGTTGCCTTCTATGACTATATAAACGTCCCACGCCCGTCCCTTCACATCCAATAATGGGGCTTATTACTAAATCAATGGTAAGATAGCAACATCTAAAGGAGGAGGAAAAGAAAATTTAAGACCTTTTGAGTAGGTAGGTTGCTCCTAGTTGCTCGCTTGCTCACAACAAAAACATTTTATACACCCACAATTTCACTTTGAAACATTTTTCAAAAGACAAAACACTTTGTACGCATTCTTATAGAGACGAGAACCATTACAAAGGCATTCCTTTTCAAAACACTTTCAAAACCCACATCACAAACACACTTTCAAACAAAAAGCAAGTGATCTAGCAAGCAACTAAGAGCCCGTAGATAACTACGGATGAGAAGGGTGCTAATACCTTCCCTTTTCATAACCTACCCCCCCCGAACTCTAGAAAAATAATCTCGAAGGTCTTTCCTGTTCTTTTCACCCTTTCCTTATTGTATAAAAGAAAATTCGGTGGCGACTCTTACTATCCGCAACAATTGCGATCAAACGCAAAACACCCTATTCAGTTCTCCAACCGTGTTACACATAACTTTTAAAAGTTACATAGTTAGATTCATATTAAAGTTTTGAGCAGGTTTGATGTTTACAATTTTTGATTTGGATGAGAAATGAAAGTTTTAGAAGGTTAACAATGGTGATGAACATCCCTGCGCGCGCGAAGGAAGAAGATGAAGCCATGTTCAAATTTTCATAAATGAGTTCATTTTATATTTAGTGTAAGTTGTATAACTAACAGATGAAACAGACCATCCCAATGGTACAAATAGCGCGCGCGTAAGGCATTTATGTATAAGGTTCTGGGTTCGAGTCCCAGCGAGACCTTTTGCAATTTTCACATTTTTTCCATTTACTTTTTTTGTTTGCAGGAAGCGCGCCTGGGCCTCCGTTAGCCGGGCCTTGACATTTTTATTTTTATGACCCCCCATTTTACTTCAACAATGCAACCCATTTTTATTTTATTTTAGTTCTCTAATTAAATGATTATTGGGCACGACCAAACAAAAACCATTTTCATGCAAAAAACCCTAAAAAATGAATTCTTGATTAATTTGATTTCCTTTTAACTTAGGATTAATTTTCATATTTTTTTATTAATCATATCCCTTTAGGTTAATTAGGTCAAAACAATTTTTCTAACAAAAATCCAAAGCAAAATCCATTTCTTTTTATATTCCTTGTACATTATATTCATGTTATTTCTTATACATTTATTCAATATGATTGTAATAGATAATTAGGTTTAATTTCTTGCAATCCCCATTTATAAATTTGTACAACCTATCCCCAAATGATGTAATAGCGTAGGATATTTATTTTTCGCAATTTATCATTTTCATATAAATTCTAGTAACTTAGGGTTTGTATGGAAAGATAAAATCAATGCTTAGAAAACACTAATCCAAGACAAAATAATGCATGAAAAACAAACCCTTTCACACTTGCACCTCTAAGGTTAACTCCACTTGCTGCCTTATGAAAAATGGTCATCTTATGCATGTGAGACGTCTTAGCAAAAACAAACAAAAAATACAAGATCATAGTCCCTCAATGACGCTTCAAATGCTGCCTTATGAATGATCTTAGTCCCTCAAGAGAAATGCTAAGATATCTCACAACATTGCTATTCATGACTATACGATGACCCACGCACGTCCCTTTACATCCAAGGATAAGGCTTCTTACCAATCAATGGTAAGATAGAAATGTCAAAGGAAGAGAGAAATAAACAAAAGACTTTTGAGTAGGTAGAACGTTCTTAGTTGCTTGCTCACAATCCATTTTCAAAAAAAAAATCTTTTCAAACACACCAAACACTTTCAAAACATGAAATATTTTCAAAAAGTCCAACACTTTGTATGCATTCTTATAGATACGAGAATCATTACAAAGTTTGCCTAAACGAAGGCGCTTTTCAAAAATACTTTCAAAACCCACCACAAACACATTTAAAACAAAGAAATTTGAAAAAATGATCTAGCAAGCAACTAAGAGCCCATGGATAACTATGGATGAAAAGGGTGCTAACGCCTTCCCTTTTCATAATCTTCCCCCCGAACTCAAGAAAATATCTCAAAGGTATTTCCTGTTCTTTTCACCCGTTCCTTTATTAGATAAAAGAAAAGCCGATGACGACTCTTGCTATCTACAACAATTGCGATCAAATGCAAAACAACCAAGTGAGTTCTCCCACCGTATTGCCGAACTAGAGACTCTGCTGGGAAGTACTTAAAAGTGGGTTTACCTTAGAGTTAGATCACATTTACTTGCTTTCATTGTTTGATTTGTTTGCGTTACATTTACGGGTCCTTGTTTGGGTTTGTATTGATCATCTACCCAGATCGGGGAATACCATTAGGTAAGTAGCAATAGATTGTGGAAACTGTGCGAGGGTATACTGACATGGTTGAAGTGATGGCTACGTTAGTGTGACACATTTTTTAGTACTGGTAGCCCTTGAGTTTAGTCAAGGAGAATACGAGGCCGCTGCGTGGTGTCATGAAGCACTAACTGACCGTAGAACCTTTAAAGTGAACAACTTGGCCATTAGGAACTAGTGAGATAGCCGGATTTGGTGCAGTCTGAAGTTGGTTAATACTCGATACTACGCTCATTGAGATTGAACTTTCGGGATATTTTGGTCGCCAATAAAGAGGATTATGCTGAAACAATGCCCGATGAAGAAAGATCGGTGATATCGAGATTCCCTAGAACCCGGTTACTTTCTAGGACAGGTTGAACCAACTAAACTTCAAAAGGGTATTTAGTAATGAACCTCATGCAAGCCTAAACCTAAGGACTTGTTTGCTATATGTGTATATGTTTGTTTGTACATAACATCATAACATCATACCATGGTATATTTGTAGGATATGACTTCCACTCGTAGAAATACTGTCCAAATAAACCTCGTCAAAACGCCTCCTCAACTCAAAGAACTAGTGTCAAGGGTCCCTGAGAATTCTCTGTTCACCGAGATACATGTCCGACTTCTCAACCTGGTTACCTCAAGCCTTGATGAAGACATGATGAAGGTTCTCTTTAAATTCTTTGACCCTTTGCACCATTGCTTTACCTTTCCTGATTACCAACTTATGCCCACTATGGAAGAATTTTCTCAACTCGTAGGAATCCCTATCCTTGATCAACTACCCTTCGACGGTATTGAAAGAGACCTAAGACCTAAGAGATTGCTCGAGCTCTACATTTGCAATGATCTGACGTTATAGCCAATTAGGAAATGAGAAGTGGTGTCAAAGGGTTTTTAGCCAAGTTTTTGTTTGAGAGGGCTCAATATTTTTGGGATGCTCTAGATTTACAAGCCTTTAAAGAAGCTTTGGATCTTCTCATCTATGGGATGGTCCTGTTTCCCAATCCGGATCAACTTATAGATGTGAACATAGTTAAAAAAAATTTATCTCGCAATCCGGTGCCCGCTTTACTTGGGGATATCTTGCATTATCTTCACACCCACACCATGAAGAGAATGTGACTTCTTATGTGTTGCACTCCTCTTTTGGCTAGGTGTTTTATTTAGCACCTACCCCGATCTATTATGAAGAACGAGCAAGGCTTAAGATGGTCTAGTAGGTTGATGTCACTCACACATTCTAATATTTATTGGTGTGCTCGATCTATGGAGGACATTACTATTATTGACCATAGTGGGGAATTCCCTAATGTCCCTTTACTTGGCATTAGGGGAGGTATTACCTACAATCCTTATTTGGCTTTGCGACCGTTTGGATATGCTAGGAGGGATTTCCCTTATGATTCACTTATCAAAGGAATTGCATTTGACTATGAGAGCGATGTCCAAGGTTATCGTCAGAAATTCATACGAGCTTGGGGCATGGTTAACAAGGTTGATAGAAAGATGTTGGGGAATAAGAACTCCATTCTTTTGGAGCCTTATCTCAAGTGGGTGTAAACTCGCACCTAAAACCTCATGATGCCTTATGAAGCCATCTTGCCTATCATCATGGAGCGTGTCGCTGAAGGAGATGTTTCATATACTGTCCTTTATCCTGATATGCCTACTTCTCTTGAAGATTTGAAAAGAGCTTAGATTCAGTTAAAGGAAGAGCGAGACACCTTTGAAACCTAGTTCTACGCGAGTTAAAAGAAGGTTTTGGAGCTTACGAGACAACTTCATGAAGAGCGAAGTTTGTACACCTACATTGTACCAAATAGAACGCGCTCAACCTTTTTGTATTAGGAGTTTATTTTGTGTTTATTTCCTCCATTGTAAGCCCAAGAGGCATGTTTGTAATAAATTTGAACTTATTAATGCAATTGATGTTTTTTCCTTTTGTCTAAACAAATTTAAATCTCCTAAGTCCTTGAAATCATTTGCATACACATTTTCATGCATCATAACATAAACAAGTTTTCTACAACAGGTTTCCTTATCTTTCTACTATTTATTTCAGTAAGATGGATATCGAACAAACAATGAAGGACTTGCAAGCGCAGATTCCCAATTCCAAGAGACCTTACTGACCCTGGCTAAGGGACAACAAGAGCTGATGACTATGCTAGTAGCCAATAAGAAAACCAAAAAGAAGGCCTTCATCAACATGGGTAAAAGATTTAAAGGTCCTATTCGTCAGGTACAAATAGTTGAAGATTCGTCTGAGGAGGACGAAAATCAAGACGAAGAGGCAAGGAGCACCTGTGCTAGGGGTGCCAATAACCAAGCTTCCGAAGATGAAGACTACTTTGATGAGCAATACCATCCAGCTGACAATAAATATAAGAAATTGGTGGATAGGCTAAAGGCTGTTGAAATTCAAGCCGTACCTGGTTTAGATTTTGGTGAGTTAGGCTTAGTACCTGGGGTCGTCATCCCCCATATGTTCAAAATACTGGTCTTCGCCAAGTATGATGTGGTCTCCTGTCCGAAGCTTCATCTAAGATCCTATGTCCGTAAGATTCAGCCGCACACTACCGACAAAAAGCTCTGGGTCCATTTCTTCCAAGAGAGTCTGGTTGGGACTCAACTAGAATGGTTCTATCAATTTGAAGGTTCCCACATCCACACATGGGAAGATCTAGCCACCGCTTTTTATCATCAGTATCAATACAATGCCGATCTGGAACCTACTAGAGTCCAATTTCAAGGTATAATAATGGATACCAATGAGGGGTTCAAGGAGTACGCGCAAAAATGGAGGGATCTTGCTGGTAGGTCCAACCACCAGTAACTGACAGAGAGTTAGTTGACATTTTCATGGGTACATCAACTGGCCCATTTTTCAACCTATTGATTGGCAGTTCCTCATCTGGTTTCACCGAGTTGATCCTAACTAGTGAAAGGGTCGAAAGTGGTATTAAGAGAGGAAAAATTCCCATGACATCTGCTTCCATATCCAATGCTGTAAAAAAGCCTTTCACTGGAAAGAAGGAAACAAAAATGTTGTGTATGGGGTAAGGGCCCATACCAAGAAGAATCACCGACCCTCTGTTAATGTTGTGTTAATCTCCAACCCTCCGTCTGCTCAAAGACAATCATCCAACAATAAATGATATAAAGTTCCTCGAAGAAAGTTCACACGGATTAACATGTCACTGTCCCAAGCCTTGCAACATCTGTTGAAGGCCAACTTAGTGACATTGCGTGGTCCACAACCCAATCCAAACATTTCATCACCAAAATAAAATCCTAATGCCAAGTGCGCGTATCATTCAAACAGTCCTAGGCATGAGACTGATCAATGATGGGCGCTGAAGACCAAAATTCAAGATCCGATAGACAATAAAACAATTGAATTTGATCCACCTGCTCCTCCAAATGTGATAACCGCGCCAATTCTGAATCATGGCAAAGGTGTTAATGCAATTGATGATGCTACTTTGGTTTCCTCTGTTGAAGATTTAACAACTCCATTAACTACTGTGAAGAATAATTTACTGAGAGCCAGAATGTTCCCTGGCTGTTCTAAAGATTATGTTTGATTTGATCAACAAGTAAATGGGTGCAAGCAGCTGAAGGAAGGTGTGAAACGCCTGATAAATAGCCGCGAGATTATGTTTGAGAAGATTCCTACCATAAAGAGTTTGACCAACAAAGCTGAAGACTTGTCCATAATAACAATTTCCAACAAGCCTTTTAGGATCCTGTTGTACCCCAAAATTTGCCCTCCCTTTTTCTCAACATTTTCTCATCACAAGACCCTTGAAGCTCAAGATCCAGTTAGGGTTTCCTCTGCTCAAGACTTCTCCTTGCACTGTTGACCCAAATTAGGGTTTGTGTTTGAACAGAGATATTTTGACCTAAAATGCCTAAGATGACTTTCATGCTTCATGTTGGACTCCCAAGTTTATCCATACCAAGTTTCAAGTCTTGATTCCAAATTTTGCCCAGTCAATTGGACAGTTGACCTAGAAATCAACTGTATTGGGGAAAAAGTCAACTGTGGCCAATTGACAGTCAAACCTCATGAAAATTGACCCACATCAACATTATGAACTCACATGGACCATTTGATCAAGTTTGGATCACAATTCCACAAGAAATTTGACCAGATCACCAAAAGGGCAAAATGGTCATTTTTAGGGTTTTGATTGCACAAAGGCAATTTTTGACTGTTTGACCTAGCCAATGGCAAATCAAGCTCACATATGGACTCAAGGACCCCATGAAATTGTCTTGACATACTCAACAAGTTCAAAAGATCCCAAGTGCACCAAATTGACAGTTGAATTTCCCAGTCAATTGATCAATTTTGACTGTATACTGAAAAGTCAAACTTTGACTTTTTGGTCAAAATCAAATGTCAAGATTCAATTTTCATCAAAACATGCCAAATCATGAAACTTGTTCATCAAGAAATCAAGAATTGCAAATTAGGGTTTGAAATGAAGATTTTTCATAACTTAGAATTTTTCTAAGTTATGAAAAACCCTAATTTTTTCCTAACTTTGTCCCACTTTCTCACCAAGATTCATTTGGATTCAAGCAAAAGTCAAAACATGAAAGTTGTAGTCCATTGCAAAATATACAACTTTGATTCACAAAGTTTTCCCAAAAGAAGCTTGTATCTCAAGTTACAATTTTTGGAACAAGGGTACCAAACCATTCTTAACTTAGAGAAAATTTGACCTATTTTAGGCAAGGTTTTTACCTAACTTCAAGACCATTTTTCACATACTTCCACTTGGCATTTCAATTTTCACTTCAAAGATGGATTGTAGTACACATTCCAAGCTTTCCAAAATGTCCAAGAACTCATCAAACAACCTCATGGTTAGAGAGAATCGAATTTGGCAAGTTGGGAAAAACTCACTTTTGATTTGGCCAAGTTACATGTTCATACATCTAAGCCATTTTGAAATCAGCTTGCACAACTTGATTACATGTCCTATGTCCCTTTTGCACTCATAAATTTAATGCAAACTCATTGTGCCAAGACCATATTTTATGTGTTCAAGCATTACATAAAGGTTTAGTCCCAAAATAGAAAAAGCATAATGTCTATTTTTGCTAAAGTAAGCTTTATGTCAATTAGCAATCCAAGCAAGTACAGTGCAAATCTCTTTGGCACAAGTTTATGAGCTAATTAAACTGATCAAGGCCAAGGTATGAAGCACATTAGGGGGGCCTCTATCTGTCTAAAAACTCAAGTGGACATTGGTTGCTTAAAGTGGAAGAAAGCTAGCATAAAATCACACAATTATCATTTCTGCCAAGACCAACTCAAGCAAACTTGTAAAACATATTCTAAACATCCATCCTGAGCTAGAACACGAGCCAACCATCTCCAACACCCTCTCAAACACAGAATCACCCTGAAACTGCCTAAACAGGGGACCTGCTGCAGATTGAGTTCCATAACTCAATCTCTTCGGGCATTCTTGCTAAAACCACCTCAAACACATCCCACATCATCCCTTGAAGCTATTCCAAACCTCAAACATGACCTGTAACACTCCCAATCAACATCACCATTTTCATTTTTCTGTTTTGCAGGTGGAGTTCTATAACTTGATTCAGCTAGTTTCAAAGCAAAGTAAAACTTGGAATAGCATCCCTGGACATCAAGGAAGCTGTACCAATCATCACCTTGCACTGAAAGTACCTCTATCACCAGATACGATTCCAACTGAACAGGTAAGTTCATGAACTCGTATCTCTCTATCCAGACATTGTTAGCTTTAGGATTGTGAAGAAAATATGTCACATTCATAGCCCTGAACATGCCCATGTAATTAGTTTTCATTTATATTATGTGTGCTGTGAGAATTTAATGTCTGAACATGGAACAAAAACTAGGTCAGGAATTGGGGGAGAAGAAATTCTCTCTCATCTTAGAGAGTTAAGTCAAGTTCTTTATATGTATGGATTCGTCTTTTAATGCTCTACATTTTTCATGTTGTGAGTTTTGCTTGAAAGTCCAGGAATTGGGAGATAGAAAACGCACGTGGATGGTTGTTCAAAGATGTTCTGAGGTTGAAGATGAAGTCTTTTTGGGCTGGGCCTGAGTTGACTTTCTTTTTGCACCCTTTTGTTACTTTTGAACCCCCTGGCCCATTATGCTTATTTTTATGATTTTTTGACCTTTTCTTTTTTGTCTTGACTTATTTATTTTTTCTCATAATATTAAAAATATAAAAATTATTTTTTACACCATTTTTATATTTATCAGGTATTTATTTGTTTAGATTAATATTTGTACATAAATAAATATATAGACATACTTTTATTTAAAAATACTAAAATAATGCAAACACATTTTGTTTTCCATTTTTATTTTATTTTATCTTCTGAAAATATTTTATATAAAATATACTATTTATTCATAAATATTAAATATTATTATTTTGTATATATAATATATATTTAGTAAATAATACAAATACATACCTATTTATTAGCATATTTAGAAAAAAATACAAAATATACACATTTTTATTTTTATTAATATTTAATATTAAAAA
Organism: Vicia faba; assembly: GCA_948472305.1. Lineage (NCBI taxonomy): Eukaryota > Viridiplantae > Streptophyta > Magnoliopsida > Fabales > Fabaceae > Vicia > Vicia faba. The sequence goes on along the minus strand of OX451736.1, from coordinate 633,622,244 downwards.
TACCTTTTTACAAATATACTTCATTTCTATTTTATTTTTGTATATAATAAATAAGTATTGTATATATTAAATAATTAATACTTTTATTTAATAAATTAGGGTTTTGCCCTAAATACATAAAAAATCCAAAAATTTATACTTTTTATTTTTGTTTGTTTGACACATAAAATATACCTTTTTTTTCATACACATAAAAAATATTTTTTGCATCTTGCATATTTATTCCATTTTTATTTAATTATTGTATATTAAATAATTTGCATAATTCCCAATTTGATGTAATAGTCTAGGTTTAAATTCCTTGTCAAAATACCCCCATTTGAACATTTGTACCCCCCTTCCCATATATTGTGTTGTAATAACTTAGGAACTTTATTTTTCGCACTTTAATGCTTTCTAATTATACCATGCTAGAATTAGGGTTTGTATGCGAATCAAAAACAACAAAAATAGTTTGACCTAATTTCAAGATAATCAAGCATGAAAATGGACAACACTAAACACACTTGCACCCCTAGGGTATTCCACTTGTTGCCTTCAATAATGGGCCATATTGCATGTTAGGTCTCTTTGGGCAAAACAAAACAATCAAATGATCATAGTCCCTCGATGACGCTTTCGAAAGTTGCCTTAAAAATGATCAAAGTACCTTAAAGGAAAATTGCCCAAAGATACTTGGCACCATTGCAATTATGGTCTAAACGATGACCCGCACCCGTCCCTTTCACATCCTAACACAAGATTGTCCACCAAATGCAATGGTGGAACAAAATTGTTAAAAGGGTTAAAACATAGCAAAAATCTTTGAGAACTTTAGGGTAGATAGCTCTTAAGTACTTGTCAACTTGCAAAACAAAAAACACTTGCCTATTTTTCAAACCACACTTCACTACACTTTCAAAAACAACTTTCAAAAACCTTGAAACATCTTTTCAAAAAGACAAACACCTTCTGTAAAACATTCGAGTAAAGAATTGTTACAAGGGTAGCCTAGACAAGGCATCTTTTTCAAAGCATTTTCAAAACCACGCACAAAGCACCATTTCAAACAATTGAAAATAAAGGCAAGTTGATCTAAGCAAGTAACTAAGATCCCATGGATAGAAAGGGTGCTAATACCTTCCCTTTCTATAATCTACTCCCCGAACCCACGAAATATCTCAAAGGTTTTTGCTGTGCTTTTTAAACCTTTCCTTAGGATAAAATAAAAATTCGGTGGCGACTCTTGCTCAACCGAAACATTTGCGAAAACAAACGCAAAACCCTAGTCAGTTCTCCCACCGTATCACAGAACTGGCGACTCTGTTGGAGACAAATTTAAAAGTGGGGTAACCTTAGGGCTTAGATCACCCTCTTGCATGACTAATTGTTTGTTTTGATTGCTTTATATCTTGGCTCTTTTGTTTGGGTTTGCAATCCTACACCCGGATTTTGGGAAACATTCATAGATAGCAATACATTGTGGAAACTGTGCGGGGTATACCGACACGGTCGAAGCAATAGCTATATTAGTGCGACATATTTGTGAGTACCGGTAACCCTTGAGTTCAATCAAGGAGAGTACGGGGCCGCTGAGTGATGTCACTAAGCACTAATGACCTAGAACCTTACTTGACCATCTTGGCCTTTTATTAGGGGTAGTGAGATGACCGGCTTTGGTGCAATCCGAAGTTGGTAGATACTCGATACTACACTCATTGAGGGTTGTTTTCTTGGAATATTTTGGTCGCTAGTTAAGTGGCTAAACCAAAACCATGAACGATGAAAACAATCCAATGATATTGAGCTCCTTAGAACCCGGTTACTATTTATAGGACAGGTTTTTAAGCCAACTACACTCAAGAGGGTACTTACCTATGAAACCTCATGTAAGCCTGAAACTAGGGTTTGGTGTGAATTGCTTGTACATATGTTTTGTGCATACATCATAAACATCATAAAGCATCATATGCATTCACTAACCATTTCAAGGGTTTAGATCTTCGTCTTTGTTCTTGTTTTGTAGGTCATGGAAATTCTTCAAAGAAAAACCATCCAAGTCAACCTTGTGAGAATCCCTCCTCAACTCAAGGAGCTCACATCAAGGATTCCGGAAAGCTCTCCCTTCAGTGAAAGACATGGTAGACTGCTCAGCTTAGTCAACACCAACATTGAAGAGGACATGTTGAAAGTGCTATTCCAGTTCTTTGACCCTCTTCATCACTGCTTCACTTTCCCCGATTACCAGTTGGTGCCCACTTTGGAGGAGTTTTCTCAACTCCTAAGAATCCTTATCCTTAATCAACTACCCTTCAACGGTATGGAAAAGGAACCAAAGCCTGAAGATGTTGCTCGAGCATTACATCTACAGCCTTCTGACATCAAGGGGCATTGGGAAACCAGAAGCGGCGTCAAAGGATTCTTAGCGAAATTCTTGTTTGAGAAGGCACAAGAATGTTGGAATTCATTGGACCTACAAGCCTTTGAAGAAATTGTGGCACTCCTTATCTATGGGTTGGTCTTGTTCCTAAATCCTGACCAGCTGGTAGATGTCAATGCCGTCAAAATCTTCTTATCCAGAAATCCAATACCAACATTGCTTGGGGACATTCTTCACTCATTTTACACACGAACAATGAGAAAGAGGGGTGTTCTCATGTGCTGTACTCCTCTCCTTGCAAGGTGGTTTATTTCGCACCTTCCACAATCTGTCTTGAAGAATGACCAAGGCTCAAGGTGGTCCCAACGGTTGATGACTCTTACTCACTCTGATGTACATTGGTGTTCTCGGTCCAGAGAAAATGTCATCATCATCGATCGTTGTGGAGAATTCCCTAATGTTCCGTTACTTGGCATTAGAGGGGGCATTACCTACAACCCTTGCCTAGCTTTGAGGCAATTTGGATATGCACGGATGGATGGCCCTCACGACATGTTGATTCCTGACCTAGTTTTTGACTTCGACAGCGATGCGCAAGGACTTCGCCAAAGATTCATCAGAGCTTGGAGGATGCCCAACAAGGTTGATAGCAAGACACTGGGGCACAAGAACTCCATCCCTCTTGAGCCTTACCTCAAGTGGGTACGAGCCCGGGCCCAGAGTCTAATGATGCCTTATCCTCATGTTCTCCCTGTGATTAAAGAGCCCGTCAAGGAAGGAGAGGTTCCATACACCATCCTATATCCTGACATGCCTACATCGTGGGAGGAGATGCAGAAAAGTTGGATCCAACTCAAGGAGGAACAGAACCCTTTTGAAGCCAGCTTCTACGGTAGTGAGAAGAAGGTTCTAGAGCTTACCCGCCGACTCCATGAGGAAGAGACCCTCAACACCTACATCGCACCAAAGAGGATGCATAATGTCTTTTTACCTTGAGAAGTTGTTTTTGTAATATTTGGCCCATGGGGCATTTATGTACTAACAAATTTCTTCTTATTAATATGACGTGCGTTCTTTTTTGTCTGCAACAAGTTTGAATATTCTAAATCCTTGAATGCATTGCATACATAAGCATATCATTCATCATGTGCATAAGCAGGTCTCACGCCAGGTTTCCTTATCTGTCTGCTGTTTATTTCAGTAGGATGGATCTCGAGCAAACAGTCAAGGACCTACAGGCTCAAAATGCACAGTTTCAGCAACTCCTGATGACCTTGGCTAAGGGTCAGGAGGATCTAAAGACCTTGCTGGGGAATAAAGACCCAGTGAAAAAGAAGAAAAAGAGACTCGGGGTGGCTACTTTAGGGAGAAGATTTGAAGGAGAGGCCAGAATAGTGCTTGAATTTCCTCCTACTTCCGAGGAGGGAACCAGTAAAGGGGGTACGGCTGCGGTACCTTCCGAGTCCGACATGGAAGAAGAGGAGGCTGAAGAGGATGAAGACTACTCTGATCAACAATACCCTCCGGCTGATGATAAATACAAAGGTTTAGAAGACAGGTTGGCAACCATGGAGCTACAGAGAGTGCCGAGCTTGGATTTCGAAGACTTGGGTTTAGTTGCCGGGATTGTGATTCCCCCAAAGTTCAAAGTGCCAGTTTTTGTGAGGTATGACGGGCTGTCCTGTCCAAAAATGCATCTCAAGTCCTACGTAAGGAAGATCCAACCTTATACGGCAGATAAGAACCTTTGGATCCATTTCTTTCAAGACAGCCTTTCCGGGGCTCAACTGGAGTGGTTCTATCAGCTAGAGGGAACCAGCGTCCGAAACTGGGAAGACTTGGCCACCGCCTTTTACAAACAATATCAGTATAATTCTGACCTTGCTCCCACGCGTACCCAACTTCAGGGTATGTCACTGGGAACAGGCGAAGGATTCAAAGAATATGCACAAAAATGGAGGGATTTGGCTGGCAGGGTGCAGCCTCCTTTAACCGACCGTGAACTTGTTGACATGTTTCTAGGGACCCTGTCTGGTCCATTTTTCAACCATCTAATCGGTAACTCTTCCGCGGGGTTTACCGATTTAATCTTAACAGGCGAGAGAATAGAAGCTGGCATCAAGTCAGGGAAGATTCAGAAGGGTGCCGCTGCAAGTGTTGAGAAGAAGCCTTTCAAGAAGGAAACGGCTGTGGTATACTCTCAGAGAAGAGTAGGGAAGACTGAACGCCGGCCAACTGTGGGGGCCGTAATGATTCAAAACCCTTCAAGTGAGCAGCCTCGCTATAACCAGTCCAGACCAAATCAACAACGGGTGGAACGGCCACAACGGCAGTTCACCCGCATTAATATGACGCCAACGCAAGTGCTTCCCCATCTGTTAAAGTTGAATCTCGCCACTATCAAAGAGGCACCAAAAAAATGTGAATACGTCCTCTCCGCATTATCATCCTAATGCTAAATGCGCCTACCATTCTGACAGTGTCGGGCACGACACCAATGATTGTTGGGCGCTCAAGCATAAAATCCAAGACCTGATAGAGGCGAAGGAGGTAGAGTTCGACGCTCCAGAGAAGCCGAACGTGATATCTGCTCCAATGCCGAAGCACGGCCGAAATGTCAACGCCATCGAAGAAGATTTGTATGTTGCTGATGTCAATGATCTGATAAATCCGTTGCTAACCATCAAGTTGAATCTGTTAAAGGCCGGGATTTTCTCGGGATGTAAAGAAGATTGCTACTGCTGTTACTCTCTGCCGTTTGATTGTCCGTTACTGAAGAAAGGCATCCAAGGCCTAATGGACAGTCGACAAATTTTGTTTGAAAAAGTTTCTGCTATTCCAATCCATACTGAAGATGTCTCAATTATAACCATTCACGCCAATCTTTCCAAGGCCGTCAGAAAGCCTGTTAAGATTACACCAGCTACGAAGTCTGTTCCTTTGAAGATAACAATGCCAGGGCCTGTCCCCTACATTTCTGAGAAGTCGATACCATGGAACTACGACGGTGACGTCTACTACCATGGTATTAAACAAATTGAAATAACTGAAGAAAGTTCGGATGAAGAAGAAGCCAGCATTGGTAACATTGCGGGCACAAGCAAAATCACCCGGAGCGGGAGAATATTTTCTCCAGAGATTGCCCCTCCAAGAGCAATCTTTGGACCCTCATCTGCTGACAAGGTTATTCCTGCACCAATAAAACTCTCCGCTAGAACCCCATTGACTGAAGATGTTGCTGTTCCTAGTATTGTCCCTCCTACCGCTGCTGATAAAGGTAAGGGAACCCAAGATGAGCTCGTCAGGACGAGGGCTCAACCCTTGGCCATCCCAGAAACCTCCAAGAAAGAAATGGAAGAGATCTTGAAGATAATCAAAAGGAGTGATTACGATGTGGTAGAACAACTGGGGCAAACCCCCTCAAAGATCTCCATGTTGGCACTACTACTTTGCTCAGAAGCACACACCAAAGCTTTGATAAAATTCCTGAAGGCAGCCCATGTGCCCCAGGAAACCTCTGCAGATCAATTCAAAAATTGCGTGGCCAGCCTTACTGCGGACAATGGATTAGGTTTCTCTGATGCCGACCTAACTCCTAAAGGTAGAAACCACAATGATGCTTTGCACATTTCAGTCGAGTGCCGAGGAACTACTCTCGCACATGTCTTGGTCGACACTGGTTCGTCGCTGAATGTACTGCCTAAGAAGGCTTTGGACCGACTAGATTGTGAAGGGTTAGAGCTGAAGCCGAGTGATATTGTTGTCAGAGCTTTCGATGGTTCGAAGAGGATGGTCCATGGGGAGGTTGATATTCCCATCAAGGTGGGCACTGAGGTGTTTAAATCTACTTTCTATGTGATGGACATCCGTCCGTCATACTCTTGCTTGTTGGGTAGGCCTTGGATACACAATGCCGGGGCAGTCACCTCTTCCTTGCATCAAATGTTGAAGTACCCTGTCAAGGGGAAGATCATAACCGTCCATGGCGAAGAGGAGTATCTGATCAGCCACCTGAACTCCTTCCGGTATGTGGAGGTAGAGGGTGAGTTCATTGAGACGCCTTTCCAGCATTTCGAAGAGGTCCCTCCTGAGATAACAATAGCAAAGTTGGTAGCTGAAGTACCAAAGCAGATGGCCAGGATGGCATCTCTGGAAGACGCAAAGGCCGTAATAAAGGAGGGGAAGAATTCAGCATGGGGGCAGTTGCCCGATATTCCACATAAAACAGACAAATTTGGATTAGGGTTCACTGCCGCAGGCCAGAAAGCTATGCGCCGTTCGAAGATTGAAAGAGCGCCAATCAAAATTTCTCCCTACGGAATCAACGCTTTGGAGGATGAAGACAAAGAGAGCAGCATCGAAGAGTGTATTTGCCCAACTATCAAAGGAGGATTATGCAACTGGGAGGCAAAAGACTTTGTCCCCATCACTTTTATTCATCAGTAATTTATCTGTCAAACATTTCCTATTGGTCTGTAATATTTATTTCCGAACAATCCGTACACTATCTTTTTACCTCATGCTTTGCCCGGGGCATGTAGGTCCATTTGTAAGGGTTTTGATTATTTTGATATCCATATGCCATGTTTAATGATTCATTGGACGTTTTTCATTTGATAAACTGCTGTGTTCATTTTCTTTCCTTTTGCATTTTTTGTTTAAGGATGGCTATCCCTTACACACACCCACACTCACAAATGCAGGTACCCATCCACTCTGGATTCCATGGGTGACTATTCTGCTACATCCTTCAATAACTCTGAAGATCTGGTCAATCAAGCCGAGTATGAAGATGACGAAGGTTATGAAGTACCAGGGGAACTAGCCAGACTTCTACAGCAAGAGGAAAGGGCCATCTTACCTCATGAAGAGTTGTTGGAGACTGTCAACTTAGGAACCGAGGAAGACCGGAAGGAGGTGCAAGTGGGTGCCAATCTGGAACCAAGTGTCAAGGAGCGCTTGATACAGTTGTTAAATGAGTATGTTGAAATCTTCGCTTGGTCTTATGAAGACATGCTGGGTTTAGACACAAACATCGTGGTCCACCGTCTCCCCACAAGAGAGGATTGTCCACCGATCAAGAAAAAAGTCCACCGAATGAGGCCTGACATGTCTGAAAAGATCAAAGCAGAAGTGATGAAGCAATTCGACGCTGGCTTTCTGGCTGTTACATCTTATCCTCAATGGGTTGCTAACATCGTGCCAGTACCTAAAAAAGATGGCAAAGTCAGGATGTGTATGGACTACCGGGATTTGAATAGGGCCAGCCCCAAAGATGATTTTCCACTTCCACACATTGACATTTTGATCGACAACACAGCTCAGCATAAAGTGTTTTCCTTCATGGATGGATTTTCGGGCTACAATCAAATCAAAATGGCCCCCGAGGATATGGAGAAAACAACTTTTGTCACGCAATGGGGCACTTTCTGTTACAAGGTGATGCCGTTCGGGCTGAAGAACGCAGGGGCAACTTATCAACGCGCCATGGTAGCTTTGTTTCATGATATGATACATCATGAGATTGAAGTTTACGTAGACGATATGATAGCTCGGTCGCAAACAGAGGAGGAGCACCTTGAACATCTAGAAAAGCTGTTTGCCAGGTTGAAAGAATACAAACTCAGGCTGAATCCAAGTAAGTGCACTTTTGGAGTTAGGTCTTGTAAACTTCTAGGATTCATTGTAAGCAACAAAGGCATTAAAGTCGATCCAGCAAAAGTGAAAGCAATACAAGAGATGCCTGCTCCCCGTACTGAAAAGGAGGTTAGAGGGTTCTTGGGGCGCTTGAACTATATTGCCAGATTCATCTCTCATCTGACTTCTACCTGTGAGCCAATTTTCAAACTCTTGAAGAAAGATCAGGTAGTCGAATGGAACGACGATTGCCAAGCTGCTTTTGATAAGATCAAGGAGTATTTGCTAGAACCTCCTATTCTGATGCCACCTGTCGAAGGAAGACCATTGATCATGTATCTGACCGTCTTGGATAACTCAATGGGGTGTGTTTTGGGCCAGCATGACGAGTCTGGTCGAAAAGAGCATGCTATTTATTACCTTAGCAAAACGTTTACCGACTGTGAGACTCGCTACTCACTGCTCGAGAAAACTTGCTGCACTTTGGTATGGGCTGCTCGCCGACTAAGGTAGTATATGTTGACTCATACTACCCTGTTGATTTCCAAAATGGATCCTATCAAGTATATCTTCGAAAAGCCCGCCTTATCTGGAAAGATAGCTAGATGGCAAATGATCCTAACTGAGTATGACATCCAGTACACCACCCAAAAATCTATTAAAGGGAGTGTACTAGCTGACCATCTGGCTCATCAAGCTATCGAAGATTATCAACCCATGAGATTCGACTTCCCAGACGAGGACATCATGAATTTGGACAACATTGAAGGTAACGGACCATATGACGGACCCGAAAAGGGATCCCGATGGATCCTGTACTTTGATGGTGCTTCAAATGCACTTGGAAACGGTATCGGTGCAGTACTCATTTCCCCGGAAGGTTGTCACACACCTTTCACGGCCCGACTTTGCTTCAGCTGCACAAACAACATGGCTGAGTATGAAGCTTGCATCTTTGGTCTCAAGGCTGCTATAGACTTGGGGATCAAATCTTTGATCGTATTTGGGGACCCGGCTTTGGTTATCAGTCAAATCAAAGGAGAGTGGGATACCAAGCATCCCAATCTTATCCCATACAAAGAACATGTCTTGACATTGCTGCCTCACTTCGAGCAAATTACCTTCGAGCATTTCCCGCGAGAAGAGAATCAGCTAGCGGATGCTCTGGCTACAATGTCCTTCATGTTTAAACTCAATTGGGATAACGAGGCTCCCCAAATCACCATCGAGCGAATGGATGAACCTGCACATTGTCACGAGATTAATACCGAAGAAGTAGTGGAACAACCCTGGTTCCATGAAATCAAAAGGTATCTCCAGACTAGAGATTATCCCGAAGGAGCTTCCGTAAATGACAAGAAGTTTTTAAGGAAATTTGCTGCCAAATTCTTCCTGAGCAACGACATCCTTTACAAACGAAGCCATGATTGTGTATTACTCTGATGCGTAGACAAAGCTGAAGCAGAGTTGATCATGATGGAGATACACAGCGACACATTTGGCACTCACTTGAGCGGGCATAGAATGGCTAAGAAGATCCTAAGGGCAGGCTATTACTGGTCTACCATGGAAGCTGACTGCCATCAACATTCCCGTACTTGCCATAAATGTCAAGTCTACGCTGACAAAGTTCATATCCCTCCGGTTCCTCTCAACGTTCTGACTGCTCCTTGGCCATTTGCAATGTGGGGCATTGACATGATTGGAGAAATCAAGCCCACGGCTTCCAACGGACATCGCTTCATCCTAGTTGCCATTGACTATTTCACCAAATGGGTCGAAGCAGCTTCCTTCGCCTCTGTTACTAAAAATGTGGTTGCCCGCTTCATCAAGAAAAATCTCATATGCCGGTATGGTATTCCAGACAGGATCATCACAGACAACGGTACAAATCTGAATAACACGATGATCACCGCATTGTGCGAACAGTTCAAGATTTATCATCACAATTCATCTCCCTATCGGCCGAAGATGAATGGTGTTGTTGAAGCTGTGAACAAAAACATTAAGAAGATCATTCAGAAAATGACAGTCACTTACAAAGACTGGCATGAGATGTTACCGTTTGCTCTACATGGATACCGTACGACGGCGCGTACTTCAACCGGGGCAACCCCATTTTCTTTGGTATATGGCATGGAAGCTGTCCTGCCTATGGAGGTTCAGATTCCTTCTCTAAGGATTATGAAGGACACAGGTTTGAATGAAGATGATTGGATTCAGACCCGACTTGATCAACTCAATTTGATCGACGAGAAGCGACTCGCTGCTATATGCCATGGTCAGACGTATCAAAAACGGATGATCAAGGCCTTCAATAAGAAAGTCATACGTCAAGTGTATCAAGTCGGAGATCTCGTAATCAAACGGATTATCTTTCCGCAAAGTGATCCCAGGGGCAAATGGACTCCTACGTACGAAGGACCATTTGTGATCAAGAGCATATTTTCTGGTGGTGCAATGATTCTGACCACCATGGACAGCGACGATTTGCCGCACCCTGCGAACGCAGACACAGTCAAAAGATACTACGCATAAAATAACCCGACAAGTCGAAAACCCGAAAGGGCGGCTTGGGAAAAAATGGGCATCCCGGTGAACTGAAAACCCGAAAGGGCGGTTCAGGCAAAAATTAGGGATAAAAACAAAAAAAATCTGTACACCCGGCAAGTTGAAAACCCGAAAGGGCGGCTTGGGCAAAAAGGGGTTTCCCAGTGGATCGAAAACCCAAAAGGGCGATTCAGGCAAAAGTTAGGGAATTAAAGCGTATGACTATGTCTCGTCGGATCACTTCAAAGACAATCTCTTCATCAACCAGTTCCAGGCTTCTGATTAATCCAGTCATCGGCAGACGAAGCATTGAATGGACAGATATTTAGAGTTGTGAAGGCTATAGCGGAATGGAATCCCATGGAATTATTTCACATAGCCATCTTTCTTTTGTATAAATTTTTCAATATTTACGACGAAATCCTCTTACTAGGATGATTGTCTCCTTTGTACAAATATACTCATAGAAAGTTAATACAAATACTTTTCCAGAAATTCGCGCCGTTCCTTTTCTCTTTTCTTTTGCACTTATGTTTTATTTGAGAAACGTCCAATGTTTTGTTAAATAGGCATATGCATTTGAACATAATCATTTCCTTATGAATCAAGGAAGGTGATCACTAAAAAGTTGAAGATGCGGTCAGATATCTTGGTACCCTTTCAAAGGAAGTCCCGAGCAGATTTGAAATCCCCATTCCTCTGTCAAAACTTAATTCCATAAACAGAGTCAGATTTCAGGGTCCTCATCAATAAAAGCTCTCTCAAAACTGATTTCCCCAGCCAGAGAACCCTCCAGAACTCAAATTCCCCTCAGAGTTAAGTTTCAGTATCCCCAGTGGAGCTAAAACTTCAAACCATCGATCCCCAGCGAAACCAGACTAGTGAATCTTCTCCCCGTAGAGAGGCTTCCCACCAAACTGAAGATTCTCAAATCATACCGCCCCAGCATGAGTCTGCCAGGTTCTAAAATCCCCAGTAGACATCATCAGAAATTCTCTTACCCTAAAAGTCACCAAGGAATTTCCAAATCCCCGTAAGTGATTCTAAGGCCCCTCAACGATTGAAGATCTGGTATTCCCCAAGCAAATCTGAAGACTTTCATTTTCAGTTCCTCATTGAATATTCGAAGACTCTCCAGTGAAGATCTCCACAAGGCGGGAATTCCCTAGAAGATGGGTAGACAACCCGAGCTCCTAATTCCCCAGCAACAGCCAAGGAATTTTTCTTCCCGGCAGCAGTCAAGATGCTTTTATCCTCAGCCATCTCGGATTCATCTATCCTCCGCAAGACAGCTCTCCAGCTTACATGCGCATTCATTTACATTCATATAACATACATTGCATCATACATCATGACATTGCATACAACTAACTCTTTACCTTTTCAGGTAAGAACAGTTAACAGACAAAAATCATTATCTTCCGAGATTCTTTCTAGAAATAGTTCAGATGTGACCCAGACATGGCAACATTCTGATGCTTATTCCAGATTCATCCAGATGCAGTTTTATACGAGCTCATCATCAGGAAACCCTACACCGGTTCCTCTTCAACTTCAAGATTTCTGAAAACAGTTCACGGGTTCTCCAAGTAACGGATGTTAAGCTATCGCTTGTTCAGTTTCTTCTCAAGACTTCTGAAAACAGTTTATGGATTCTTCCCAACAACGGATGTTAATCTATCGCTTGTTCAGATGCAACTTTTGAAAACAATTTACGGACGCTTCCCAACAACGGATGCTGCTCTATTGCTTATTCAACTTCAAGATTTCTGAAAACAGTTCACGGGTTCTCCAAGTAACGGATGTTAACCTATCGCTTGTTCAGTTTCTTCTCAAGACTTCTGAAAACAGTTTATGGATTCTTCCCAACAACAGATGTTAATCTATCGCTTGTTCAGATGCAACTTTTGAAAACAGTTTACGGACGCTTCCCAATAACGGATGCTGCTCTATTGCTTATTCAATTTCAAGATTTCTGAAAACAGTTCACGGGTTCTCCAGTAACGGATGTTAACCTATCGCTTGTTCAGTTTCTTCTCAAGACTTCTGAAAACAGTTTATGGATTCTTCCCAACAACGGATGTTAATCTATCGCTTGTTCAGATGCAACTTTTGAAAACAGTTTACGGATGCCTCCAGATACGGATGTCAATCTATTGCTTATTCAGACCCCAGTTCAGAGATGGTCCTAAACACGGGCACCTCTCTGATACTAATTCCAGATGGCATCTTTAAGCCCATCCCCGACAAGCTTCTGTCACTCCCCCCGATGGCATCGTTAAGCCCATCTCCAAATGGCATCTCTAAGCCCATTCCCGCATCCATTGCTTTGACAAGTGCAAATTTAAGAGCACTCTAGTGTCCAATCTCCTTTTACCCTCGAGTCACGAAAGACAAACTTGCCAATCTAACTCTTCGGATTCAAGAAGATTGAACAGGGGCAACTGTTGTACCCCAAACTTTGCCCTCCCTTTTTCTCAACATTTTCTCATCACAAGACCCTTGAAGCTCAAGATCCAGTTAGGGTTTCCTCTGCTCAAGACTTCTCCTTGCATTGTTGACCCAAATTAGGGTTTGTGTTTGAACAGAGATATTTTGACCTAAAATTCCTAAGATGACTTTCATGCTTCATGTTGGACTCCCAAGTTTATCCATACCAAGTTTCAAGTCTTGATTCCAAATTTTGCCCAGTCAATTGGACAGTTGACCTAGAAATCAACTGTATTGGGGAAAAAGTCAACTGTGGCCAATTGACAGTCAAACCTCATGAAAATTGACCCACATCAACATTATGAACTCACATGGACCATTTGATCAAGTTTGGATCACAATTCCACAAGAAATTTGACCAGATCACCAAAAGGGCAAAATGGTCATTTTTAGGGTTTTGACTGCACAAAGGCAATTTTTGACTGTTTGACCTAGCCAATGGCAAATCAAGCTCACATATGGACTCAAGGACCCCATGAAATTGTCTTGACATACTCAACAAGTTCAAAAGATCCCAAGTGCACCAAATTGACAGTTGAATTTCCCAGTCAATTGATCAATTTTGACTGTATACTGAAAAATCAAACTTTGACTTTTTTGTCAAAATCAAATGTCAAGATTCAATTTTCATAAAAACATGCCAAATCATGAAACTTGTTCATAAAGAAATCAAGAATTGCAAATTAGGGTTTGAAATGAAGATTTTTCATAACTTAGAATTTTTCTAAGTTATGAAAAACCCTAATTGTTTCCTAACTTTGTCCCACTTTCTCACCAAGATTCATTTGGATTCAAGCAAAAGTCAAAACATGAAAGTTGTAGTCCATTGCAAAATCTACAACTTTGATTCACAAAGTTTTCTCAAAAGAAGCTTGTATCTCAAGTTACAATTTTTGGAACAAGGGTACCAAACCATTCTTAACTTAGAGAAAATTTGACCTATTTTAGGCAAGGTTTTTACCTAACTTCAAGATCATTTTTCACATACTTCCACTTGGCATTTCAATTTTTACTTCAAAGATGGATTATAGTACACATTCCAAGCTTTCCAAAATGTCCAAGAACTCATCAAACAACCTCATGGTTAGAGAGAATCGAATTTGGCAAGTTGGGAAAAACTCACTTTTGATTTGGCCAAGTTACATGTTCATACATCTAAGCCATTTTGAAATCAGCTTGCACAACTTGATTACAGGTCCTATGTCCCTTTTGCACTCATAAATTTAATGCAAACTCATTGTGCCAAGACCATATTTTATGTGTTCAAGCATTACATAAAGGTTTAGTCCCAAAATAGAAAAAGCATAATGTCTATTTTTGCAAAAGTAAGTTTTATGTCAATTAGCAATCCAAGCAAGTACAATGCAAATCTCTTTGGCACAAGTTTATGAGCTAATTACACTAATCAAGGCCAAGGTATGCAGCACATTAAGGGGGCCTCTATCTGTCTAAAAACTCAAGTGGACATTGGTTGCTTAAAGTGGAAGAAAGCTAGCATAACATCACACAACTATCATTTCTGCCAAGACCAACTCAAGCAAACTTGTAAAACACATTCTAAACATCCATCCTGAGCTAGAACACGAGCCAACCATCTCCAACACCCTCTCAAACACAGAATCACCCTGAAACTGCCTAAACAGGGGACCTGCTGCAGATTGAGTTCCATAACTCAATCTCTTCGTGCATTCTTGCTAAAACCACCTCAAACACATCCCACATCATCCCTTGAAGCTATTCCAAACCTCAAACACGACCTGTAACACTCCCAATCAACATCATCATTTTCATTTTTCTGTTTTGCAGGTGGAGTTCTATAACTTGATTCAGCTAGTTTCAAAGCAAAGTAAAACTTGGAATAGCATCCCTGGACATCAAGGAAGCTGTACCAATCATCACCTTGCACTGAAAGTACCTCTATCACCAGATACGATTCCAACTGAACAGGTAAGTTCATGAACTCGTATCTCTCTATCCAGGCATTGTTAGCTTTAGGATTGTGAAGAAAATATGTCACATTCAAAGCCCTGAACATGCCCATGTAATTAGTTTTCATTTATATTATGTGTGCTGTGAGAATTTAATGTCTGAACATGGAACAAAAACTAGGTCAGGAATTGGGGGAGAAGAAATTCTCTCTCATCTTAGAGAGTTAAGTCAAGTTCTTTATATGTCTGGATTCGTCTTTTAATGCTCTACATTTTTCATGTTGTGAGTTTTGCTTGAAAGTCCAGGAATTGGGAGATAGAAAACGCGCGTGGATGGTTGTTCAAACATGTTCTGAGGTTGAAGATGAAGTCTTCTTGGGCTGGGCCTGAGTTGACTTTCTTTTTGCACCCTTTTGTTACTTTTGAACCCCCCTGGCCCATTATGCTTATTTTTATGATTTTTTGACCTTTTCTTTTTTGTCTTGACTTATTTATTTTTTCTCATAATATTAAAAATATAAAAATTATTTTTTACACCATTTTTATATTTATTAGGCATTTATTTGTTTAGATTAATATTTGTACATAAATAAATATATAGACATACTTTTATTTAAAAATACTAAAATAATGCAAACACATTTTGTTTTCCATTTTTATTTTATTTTATCTTCTGAAAATATTTTATATAAAATATACTCTTTTTTCATAAATATTAAATATTATTATTTTGTATATATAATATATATTTAGTAAATAATACAAATACATACATATTTATTAGCATATTTAGAAAAAAATACAAAATATACACATTTTTATTTTTATTAATATTTAATATTAAAAATACCTTTTTACAAATATACTTCATTTCTATTTTATTTTTGTATATAATAAATAAGTATTGTATATATTAAAAATTAATACTTTTATTTAATAAATTAGGGTTTTGCCCTAAATACATAAAAAATCCAAAAATTAATACTTTTTATTTTTGTTTGTTTGACACATAAAAAATACCTTTTTTTTCATACACATAAAAAACATTTTTTGCATCTTGCATATTTATTCCATTTTTATTTAATTATTGTATATTAAATAATTTGTATAATTCCCAATTTGATGTAATAGTCTAGGTTTAAATTCCTTGTCAAAATACCCCCATTTGAACATTTGTACCCCCCTTCCCATATATTGTGTTGTAATAACTTAGGAACTTTATTTTTCGCACTTTAATGCTTTCTAATTATACCATGCTAGAATTAGGGTTTGTATGCGAATCAAAAACAACAAAAATAGTTTGACCTAATTTCAAGATAATCAAGCATGAAAATGGAAAACCCTAAACACACTTGCACCCCTAGGGTATTCCACTTGTTGCCTTCAATAATGGGCCATATTGCATGTTAGGTCTCTTTGGGCAAAACAAAACAATCAAATGATCATAGTCCCTCGATGACGCTTTCGAAAGTTGCCTTAAAAATGATCAAAGTCCCTTAAAGGAAAATTGCCTAAAGATACTTGGCACCATTGCAATTATGGTCTAAACGATGACCCGCGCCCGTCCCTTTCACATCCTAACACAAGATTGTC
Source organism: Vicia faba (assembly GCA_948472305.1). Taxonomy (NCBI): domain Eukaryota; kingdom Viridiplantae; phylum Streptophyta; class Magnoliopsida; order Fabales; family Fabaceae; genus Vicia; species Vicia faba. The sequence continues at coordinate 633,605,687 of OX451736.1, read as the reverse complement.
CACCAAATGCAATGGTGGAACAAAATTGTTAAAAGGGTTAAAACATAGCAAAAATCTTTGAGAACTTTAGGGTAGATAGCTCTTAAGTACTTGTCAACTTGCAAAACAAAAAACACTTGCCTATTTTTCAAACCACACTTCACTACACTTTCAAAAACAACTTTCAAAAACCTTGAAACATCTTTTCAAAAAGACAAACACCTTCTGTAAAACATTCGAGTAAAGAATTGTTACAAGGGTAGCCTAGACAAGGCATCTTTTTCAAAGCATTTTCAAAACCACGCACAAAGCACCATTTCAAACAATTGAAAATCAAGGCAAGTTGATCTAAGCAAGTAACTAAGAGCCCATGGATAACCATGGATAGAAAGGGTGCTAATACCTTCCCTTTCTATAATCTACTCCCCGAACCCACGAAATATCTCAAAGGTTTTTGCTGTGCTTTTTAAACCTTTCCTTAGGATAAAATAAAAAGTCGGTGGCGACTCTTGCTCAACCGAAACATTTGCGAAAACAAACGCAAAACCCTAGTCAGTTCTCCCACCGTATCACAGATCCCCTCAAAAGGTCCCATTAGAATTTCAAATGAACGAACCATGGCTCCTTTAGTAATCATTTTCGCTGGGCCTATCCCTTACTCCTCTGACAAAGCAGTTCCATGGAACTATGGTGCCGAGGTATATTATCATGGGATAAAACAAGATTCTTGGATCAACAAAGACGATGCTGATGTCATTAATATTGCAGGTTCTAGTAAAGTGACAAGAACGGGAAGGATCTTTTCCCCTGATATTTCACCACCCACTACTACAATAACTCACGTCTGCATAACCCATGACAAGTCTAGTGCCAACACTAGAGGCAGAGAAAAAGAAGGTAAGCCTGCTGGAATAGAGGCACCTACCAAAGATACTGATGTTGAAGAACCCTCCACTCGATAGATAGAGGAAATCCTGAAAATCATAAAGAAGAGTGACTTCAAAATAGTTGAACAAATGGGGTAAACCCCCTCCAAAATCTCCATGATATCATTGTTACTCTGTTCGGACGCTCATTCCCAGGCTCTAATCAAGTTTTTGAAGAAACCCCATGTGCCCCAAGAAACCACAGTTGTCCAATTCAAGAACCGTGTAGCAAGTTTGACGGTTGACAACAGATTAGGGTTCTCCGATGCTGATTTGAATCCTATGGGAAAGAACCACAACAAAGCCTTACATGTCTCTATTGAGTGCAAGAGAACCACCCTGGCTCATGTCATAGTTGATACTGGCTCGTCTTTAAATGTGTTACCCAAAGGTGCTTTGGACCAGATAGATTGTGAAAGACTGGTACTGAAGCCAAGCGATATTGTCGTAAGTGCTTTTGATGGGTCTAAGATAATGGTTCATGGAGAGGTGGATCTCCCAATTAAATTTATCTCACAGATCATCAATTCTACCTTTTATATAATGGACATACGTCCCGCCTATTCTTGTTTTCTTGGACACCCTTGGATCCATGGGGAAGGGGAAGTAACATCCACCCTTCATAAAAAATTAAAGTATCCAGTCAAAGGGAAGATCGTTACTGTTAGCGGCAAAGAAGAATTTATGGTGAGCCATCTTAATTCCTTCAAGTATGTGGAAATGAATGGTGAGTTCATAGAGACTCCGTGCCAGGCCTTCGAAATTGTTCCTCCTATGGTTGCCGCCACCAAAATCTCCTCCTACATATCAAAAGCGGATGAAGTTGTACCAAGAATGGTTTCGCTTAAGGATGCCCGTGCCGTGGTCGAAGATGGTAACTGTACTATCTGGGGACAACTTCCTGACATTTCGTTTAAAGAAGATAAATTTGGGTTGGGTTTCACCATCAAAGCTCAGAAAGAAGTCGGGTGCGCTCGCATAGGAAAGCCACCTCTCCGCATCGGGAATCATGAAGTGAACGCTGTGGAAGACTCTGATGATGAAAATACTTTTGAAGATTGGATCTACCCTACTGTCGAAGGAAAGCTCAACAACTGGCATGAAAAGGATTTCACTCCTATTTTCTTCATTGAGGAGTAATTACTGTTTACTATTTTCTGTCAATTCAAGAACTTCTGTCTGTAATCTTAATTTCCAAAACAATGACTTTTAAGCCATGTGCCTTGCCCGGGGCACTATGGTCCATTTGTTAAGAGTTTTGTTCATGTTCATTTATCATATGATAATTTAGTATAAACCATTGAACCTTTGGCATTCAAATTTTTGTGTTCATTGTCTTTCTTTTCCTTGATTACATTCTTCAATAGCCATGTATCTTACATGCACACACACACTCACACTCACACACTTGCAGATCTTCATCCACTCCGGATCTTATTGCCAACGACTCTACTATTGCCAGTTATGACTTCAAACATCCAGCTAACCAAGCCTAAGTCGAAGGCAAGGAAGATTATGAAATACCAGGAGAATTAGCCAGACTTCTAATGCAAGAAGAGAAACCTATTCAACCTCATGAAGAGCCAGTCGAGATTATCAATTTAGGTACCGAGACATATAAGAAAGAAGTCAAGATTGGCGCCAACCTAGAAGATGGTATCAAGAGTTGATTGGTTCAGATGTTACATGACTATGTTGAAGTGTTCGCTTGGTCGTATGAAGATATGCCAGGATTGGATACTGACATTGTAGTTCACCATTTGCCAACGAAGGAAGATTGTCCCCCTGTTAAGCAAAAGGTTCGTCGTATGCAGCCCGACACGTCTAAAAAGATAAAAGCCGAGGTAATGAAGCAATTTGATGCAGATTTTCTAGCTGTCACATCCTATCCTCAATGGGTTGCGAACGTGGCCCCCGTGCCAAAGAAATATGGAAAGGTTCACATGCGTGTAGATTATAGAGATCTAAATAGGGCAAGTCCCAAAGATGATTTCCCTCTACCACATATTGATGTCTTGGTTGACAACACCGCTAAACATAAATTCTTCTCCTTCATGGATGGATTTTCTGGATACAATCAAATTAAGATGGCTCTCAAGGAAATGGAAAAGACTACCTTTGTTACACAATGGGCCACCTTTTGCTACAAAGTCATGCCGTTTGGATTAAAGAATGCAGGGGCAACGTATCAAAGAGCTATGGTAGCTTTATTTCATGATATGATTCATCATGAAATAGAAGTCTATGTGGATGATATGATTGCAAGATCGCAAACCAAAGAAGAGCATCTCAATCACCTACATAAGCTATTTGAGAGGCTGAAGAAGTACAAGTTGAGGTTGAAACCTAATAAGTTCACATTCGGAGTACGGTCTGGAAAACTTCTAGGTTTTGTCGTCAGTGGTAAAGGCATCGAAGTTGATCCTGCAAAGGTAAAAGCCATTCAAGAAGTGTCGGTTCCCCACTCTGAAAAAGAGGTTATAGGATTCTTGGGTCGTCTTAATTACATTGCTCTCTTCATCTCTCACTTAACTGATACTTGTGAGCCAATCTTTAAACTCTTGAAGAAAGATCAAGTAGTCTGATGGAATGACGATTGTCAAGCTGCCTTTGATAAAATCAAGGAATATTTGCAAGAACCTCCAATCCTGATGCCTCCAGTGGAAGGAAGACCTTTGATCATGTACTTAACTATGCTATAGAATTCTATGGGGTATGTGTTGGGCCAACATGACGAGTCTGGCTGAAAAGAGCATGCAAGATACTACATGAGCAAAAAGTTTACCGACTTTGAAACCAGATATTCACTGCTCGAGAAAACTTGATGTGCTATGGCATGAGCTTCTCTCCGGCTAAGACAATATATGTTGACTCACACCACTTTATTAATTTCTAGGATGGACCCTATCAAGTACATCTTCGAGAAACCCGCTCTCTCCGGACAGATATCCAAATGGCAAATGATTCTGACTGAATACGATATTTAATATACAACACAAAAAGCCATCAAAGGAAGTGTATTAGCAAATCACTTGGCCCATCAAGCTGTTGACGACTATGAATCTATGAATTTTGACTTCCCAGATGAGAATATCATGTTAGTGACTGACTGTGCAAGACCTGGACCGTATGACGGACCTGAACAAGGATCCCGATGGACTATGGTTTTTGATGGGGCTTCCAACGCTTTGGGAAATGGAATTGGTGCTATGTTAATTTATCCTAAAGGGTTTCACACTCCTTTCACTGCTAGACTATACTTAGATTGTACGAATAACATGACTGGATACGAGGTATGCATTCTAGGTTTGAAGGCTGCTATTGACTTAAGGATCAAGCATTTGGATGTATTCAGAGATTCTGCTCTAGTGATCAGTAAAGTCAAAGGAGAATGGGACACTAAGCATCCTAACCTGATTCCTTACAAGGAGCTTGTGTTAATTCTGATTCCATGCTTCGAGGAGATCACCTTTGAGCATTTCCCTAGGGAGGAAAATCAGTTAGCCGACGCTTTGGCCATAATTTCTTCCATGTTCAAAGTCAAACAGGACAATGAAGCTCAAATGATAACAATCAAAATATTTGACGAACCCGCACACTGCTATGAGCTTGACACTGACGAAGAGAAACCATGGTACCATGAGGTGAGGAGATATCTTGAGGCACAAGAATATCCTGAAGGAGCTTCCGTCAATGATAATAAATTCTTTCAAAGATTTTCAGCCAAATTATTTCTAAGCAACAGAATCCTATACAAGCGCAACCATGATTCTACACTACTCTGATGTATGGACAAGAAGGAGGCAGAGAACATTATGGAAGACATGCATGATGGCCTCTTCGGGATTCACTCTAGTGGACACACTATGGCCAAGAAAATCCAGAGGAATGGTTACTATTGGTCCATAATGGTAACTGATTATCATCATCACTCAAGGACTTGCCACAAGTGTCAAATCTATGCTGACAAGGTCCATGTACCACCTATTCCTCTAAATGTCATGACTGCTCTGTGGCTGTTTGCAATGTGAGGCATTGACATAATTGGAGAGATCAAACCTACTGCCTCAAATAGACATCGCTTGATCCTTGTTGCAATTGATTACTTTACCAAGTGGGTCGAAACTGCTTCATATGCCTCAGTCACTAAGAACATTGTAGCCAGGTTTATCAAGCATAACCTCATCTACCGCTACGATATCCCCGAAAGGATCATCACTGACAATGGAACCAACCTCAGCAACACTATGATTACAGATCTTTGCACTCAGTTCAAAATCAAGCATCACAAATCTTCTTCGTACATACCCAAGATGAATGGCACAGTGGAAGTTGCCAATAAAAATATGAAGAAGATTGTGTAAAAGATGGTGGTAACCTACAAAGACTGGCATGAGATGTTACCGTTTTCTCTCCATGGTTATCGTACTTCATCTTGTACGTCAACTGGGGAAACTCCTTTCTCCTTGGTCTATGGCATGGAACCCGTCTTGCTTATAGAAGTTCAAATTCCCTCTCTAAGGATAATGAAAGAAGCGGGTCTAGGCGAAGATGAATGGATTCAGACTAGGTTGGATCAGCGGAACTTGATTAACGAGAAGCAACTGGATGCTGTTTGCCATGGTTAGATGTATCAAAAGTGTATGATCAAGGCGTTCAACAAAAAGATCAAGCCTTGAGTGTATCAAGCTGGCAACTTGGTAATAAAGCGCATCATTCTTCCACAAGGAGACCCCAGGGGAAAATGGACTCCCACTTACGAAGGACTATTTATTGTAAGGAAAGTTTTCTCTAGTGGTGCCATGATGCTGACTACTATGGATGGCGAAGACTTCCCACATCCCGTAAATGCGGACATAGTTAAAAAATACTACGCATAAAATGACCCGCTAGGTTGACACACCTAGGAAAAAATATGGGCATCCCAGTGAACCAAAGAGGTTCGGGCAAAATTTAGGGATATATGCAAAAAATTGTACACCTGGTGAGTCGAAAACCTGAAAGGGCGACTTGGGCAAAAATGGGTATCCTGGTGGGCTGAAAACCCGAAAGGGCAGTCCATGAAAAAGTTAAGGATTAAAGCATATGACTATGTCCTGTGGGATCTCTATAGCTAGCTTTATTACCAAAGTTCAAGTTCAAATGGTCCAAGATCAATCTAACCAACTTCTATTCAACAGCAAGGGATAATGTTCGAAGACATAAGGGTAATAGTGGGGTTGGAATACAATGAGATCATTTTCACATGGCTATTATTTTCACTTTGTATTCTTTCCATTCTTTCGAAGATTTCCTCTTACTAGGATCTCGGTCTCTTTGTACAGAAACGCCTATTCATGGGCAAAACATCAATACAAATATACTTTGAAGTATAAACTTTTGTTTTTTCTGTTTTTGAGTGCAAAAGTGTCCAATGACTAAAATTGAATGAACATATGCATATGAACATGATTAAACTTTCAACAAATGTATGCTTAAAAATAGTGACAAGAATCTCCTTAAATGTATTTGAGATATCCCCAGAGTTATTTCATTAACATTATCCCCTCAGACTTGGATTCATGAAATCCCCAGCCAGAGTTTCAATCTCTTAAAAACCCTCTCCCTAGCCGAGTTGGTGTTTCTTCCTAAAAAAGAAGTCACTTCCCCACCAGTTCGTCAAAAAAATCCTCTTCAACAAGGTTTATTTCCCCAATAAACCATAGATTCCCTAGTTTAAGTTTGCCTATTAGACTATTACAAATTAAGGGACCACAACCCCTAATCCCCAGTGAAGTCATCAACAGAGTCAGTGTTATCTCTAAAAGTTGCTGCAAAGCCTGGACCCGAACATATAGCAATTTAAAAGCTCCTCTTCCCCAGTAGAGTTTGCCACTATCCCCACTAAGTTACTGTAAAGCCTGGGATGCGACCATATAACAATTAGCTTCCTTATCCCTAGCTAGTTAGTGTGAAATCTGGAATCCGACCAAATAAAAACTAATTTTCAAGAGGTAATTCCCCACTAGAGCAACCGACGACTAAAGTTCCTGAACTTAATTCCCCAAACAAAAATCAGCACATCCCCAACAAAGTTTCTTCAAACAAATAAGCAAAACTCCCCAACAGTAGTCAGAAATTTACTTTCAAAGAAAAAGATACACTTCAATAAATATATCGCATTCATACATCATATCACGTACATGAAAAATGCACATAGCATAATCTCATTTATTTTGAGAACATCATCATGCCATGCATACTTTTGCATGCAACTAACCCTCTTCCTTGCAGGAAAAGTCAATCAAATCAAAGACCTCTTCTGGTTAGATTTATTTCTTCCAGTTAAAAACAGGCGAATCAAATACCTCTTTTGGTTAGATTTATTTCTTTCAGTTAAAGACAGGTGAATCAAAGATCTCTTCTGGTTAGATTTATTTCTTCTAGTTAAAAACAGGCGAATTAAAGACCTCTTTTGGTTAGATTTATTTCTTCCAGTTAAAAACAGGTGAATCAAAGACCTCTTCTGGTTAGATTTATTTCTTCCAGTTAAAAACAGGCGAATCAAAGTCCTCTTCTGGTGAGATTTATTTCTTCTAGTTAAAGACTGGCGAATCAAATACTTCTTTTGGTGAGGTTTATTTCTTCCAGTTAAAGACAGGCGAATCAAAGACCTCTTCTGGTTAGAGTTATTTCTTCCAGTTAAAGACAGGAGAATCAAAGACCTCTTCTGGTTAGATTTATTTCTTCCATTTAAAGATAGGCAAATCAAAGACCTCCTCTAGTTAGATTTATTTCTTCCAATTAAAAACAGGCGAATCAAAGACCTCTTTTGGTTAGATTTATTTCTTCCAGTTAAAAACAGGCGAATCAAAGACCTCTTATGGTGAGATTTATTTCTTCCAGTTAAAGAAAAGCGAATCAAAGACCTCTTCTGGTTAGATTTATTTCTTCCAGTTAAAAACAGGCAAATCAAAGACCTCTTCTGGTTAGATTTATTTCTTCCAGTTAAAAATAGGCGAATCAAAGACCTCTTCTGGTGAGATTTATTTGTTCCAGTTAAAGACAGGTGAATCAAATACCTCTTCTGGTTAGATTTATTTCTTCCAGTTAAAAACAGGTGAATCAAAGACCTCTTCTGGTTAGATTTATTTCTTCTAGTTAAAAACAGGCGAATAAAAGACCTCTTCTGGCGATATTTATTTCTTCCAGTTAAAAATAGGAAAAGGACATCTGATGTCAGTATAAATCGACCAAAAGATTTATTCTGATACTTCTTCAATTTTCCCCCAACGGTCACTATGGATGGCATATGTAAGCCCATCTCCTACAAAAACTTCATCATTTCTCCAAATGGCATCTCTAAGCCCATTCTCGATAATCAACAAACAATTCACCTCATACATCAGGAGTGCAATTTTCCGGGCACTTAAAGTGTTTAATCATCTTCCACCTTCAAGTCACGAAAGGCGAATTCGCCAATCTCACTCTTCAGGTTCAAGAAGATTGAACAAGGGAAGTTGTTGTACCCAAAATTTTCCCTGTCATTTCTCAAGAATTCTCTCACAAGATCTCTATTGGTTCAAGACTGCATAAGGTTTGATCAGCTCAATATACCTCCTTAAACATTGATGACTTAAAACTAGGGTTTGAGTTTGCACAAGTACAATTGGACTTTTAATGCCCCATATAGTTTCCATGGATCATATTGGGCTCTCAAGCATTAGGTCGAAGATGGAACTTCTGAATCCTCGAAAGGGAGAAGAGAAAACTGTCGAAAGGGAAAAGCAGATAAAAAAAGGTGTGCAGTTGCAGATAACCATGTCGAATTCAAAATCTAGTTCAGGCTGTTCGAACCACATGACTGATTGAAAGGAGTGGTTGGCATATTTTTGACAAGTCAAAGAAGAGCAAGCTTGCTTCTATCCCCAAGCTTTGACTCGACAATGGCTTCTTTGAGCAACCTGCTTCGATCCACCTCTAAACCCTTCGACACACATAGTTTCGACACTATGAATTGCAATTTAATATACCACCTAATTCATTGTGTCTAAACAATCTAGATTCATCATGGTTCTTAATCTTCTGAATACTTCGACCTGCACTCCCTTTGTCATGATGTCTGCAATCCGATTCTCAGTTCTGCAGTGTTCCAAATTCATCTTCCTATCTGCTACCTTCTCTCGGAGATAATGGAACCTCATTTCGATGTGCTTGCTTCGACCATGTACTATTGGGTTATTCGCTAGATTGATAGCTGACATGTTGTCTACCTTCATGCTTGCTTCGATCCACAAGCTTCGACTGGGCAATGGCTTCCTTCGAGCAACCTGCTTCGATCCACCACTAAACCCTTCGACACTATGAATTACAATTTAACAAAAAAAACTTGCTGATAATAGTTCATTGCTAGAAGAAGGTACTGGCGACATAGTCTTTCAAATGAGAAATAGAGGAAAAGTTTTGATTAAAGACGTGCTCTATGTACCTGGAATAAAGTGCAACTTGCTAAGTGTTGGACAACTAGTCGAAAAGAATTTCTCAGTTGTCATGAAAGATGGAGTTTTGAGATTGTTCGACACCAAGAACAATTTAGTCTTAAAATCTCCGTTATCGAAAAATAGGACATTTAAGACAATGATCAATTCAACATAAGTTCAATGTTTGAAAACTGTTCGACCACAAAGATAGTTGGTTGTGGAATTTGAAGTTTGGACATTTGAACTTTTGACCACTTAATCAACTGATTACTCAAGATGTGGTTACTGGTATTCCAAGATTTGAGATGCCTGAAAAAACTTTGTGAAGTTTGTTTAGTAGGAAAGCAATCCAGAAATTCTTTCATTTTGATTATGCCAATGAGATCATCTTGCATACTCAAGGTGGTACATTCAGATGAATGTGGTCCATTCAAAGAACATACAATTGGTGGAAACAAATATTGTTTTGTCTGTTAATGAGTTTGGTCGAAAGTTGTGGATCTATATGATCAAAACGAAAGGACAGAGTATTCGACCAGAGTAAAGAAAAAGATCAAAGTTCTACAGAGATTCAAGATCTTTGTAGAAGGAATCAAGTTGAAGATAGAATTTTGAAGAACATTGATCAAATCCATAGGCCATGCTACATGATCTTGCTTTACATGCCTCAAACTTGTGTTTCACTCCATAATTAATTGTTTACACAATTAATTAAGCTCTTACCCAAGTGTTTAAAGTATTGTCCAAGCCAATTTTCCCTTAATGGAACAAAATTACCATTTCCATTTTAGAAAAGCAAGATTTATGCAAATTGTCAATGCATTGAGCCTTGTGACCTTTATCTCTGATTGTAAGAAATATCAAAAGAATGAATTAAGTCTCCTGCACCTAACAAACATCAGGCCATGCTTGTACTTGAACTTTGGAACCATGAAAATCCATTCAACTTGATTTTTTTCATTTTCAACTAAACCATAACATGTTATCTCAAGATTTTGGTTACTACAAGATGTCAAACCTCTTCCCTATAAATAAAGACATTATTTTCAACATAAAAAGGAGATTACCAGCCTTAGAACACTCCCAAAACTCTCAAAAAACTCAAAACCTGCACACAAGCACAAAACTTGCCACATTATAACTTCACACACAAAATCTCAAATCCCTCTGTGCGTTTTTTGGCCTTTTGATTCACTAAGCTCCCATACACCACATAGGAACTATCTCAGCCCTTAAACCACTTCTGTAACTCCTCCTTCCTTATCCACCATTTTCAAAAATCTACCATTACAGATTGACTTGTCCAGAACATTTGGGCAAGCTACAAGACATTCTAACAATTGGAATAGCTTCAGGGAAGTCCAGGCGAGCTTAATCCATCATCAAACCATTTCTGGAAGTCGTGTAGAAGTCATTCAAATTTCACTCCAAGAGGTAAGTTTTTCAAACTTGGAACTCTTCATTCAAGCATCATTTGTATATACATTGTGAAGAAAATATGTAGATATCATGTCTAGGAAGCTTCCCATGTCCATAGTTTTGATTATCGTTGCTTATACATTGAGAATTTTCAAATCTGACCAGCTAGGTTTCGATTTTGGTACCAAACAAATTCGTACTAACCTCTGATCCATAACTTTTAAAAGTTACATGGTTAGGTTCGTATTAAAATTTTGAGCAGGTTTGATGTTTACAATTTTTGTTTTGGTTGAGAAATGAAAGTTTTAGAAGGTTAACAATGGTGATGAACATCCCCGCGCACGCAAAGGAAGAATATGAAGCCATATTCAAATTTTTAGAAATTAGTTCATTTTATATTTAATGCAAGTTGTATAACTAACGAAGGAAACAGACCACCCTAGTGGTACAAACAACGCGCACTTAAGGAATTTATGTATAAGGTTCTGGGTTCGAGCTCCAGCGAGACCTTTTGCAATTTTCACATTTTTTTCCATTTCCTTTTTTTGTTTGCAGGAAGCGCGCTTGGGCCTACATTGGCAGGGCCTTGACATTTTTATTATTCTGAACCCCAATTTTACTTCAGCAATGCAACCCATTTTTTTTAGTTCTCCAATTAAATTATTATTGGTCCATGTTGTACCCCAAAATTTTCCCTCTCATTTTATCAAGATTTTTCCTCACAAGACCTCTTGGACTCCAGACAGGATTAGGGTTTGCTCAGCTCAAGACATCTCCTTGCACTAATGACCTGAAATTAGGGTTTGAGTTTGCATAAGGATTTTTGGACCATCAATGCTCCATGTGACTTTCATACACCATCTTGTACCTCTAAGGTTGCTCATGACAAGTTTCAAACCTTGAATCACATTTTTGCTCAGTCAATTGGACAATTGACCTAAAAATCAACTGTATTGGGGAAAAAGTCAACCATGGCCAATTTACAGTCAAACTTCATAATTTTTGATCCACATCAACATTCTATGCTACTATGTACCATTTGATCAAGTTTAGACCATAACTCCTCAGGAAATTTGATCAAATCATCAAAAGGGCAAAATGGTCAAAATTAGGGTTTTGACTGAGAAAGGGCAATTTTTGATTTTTGACCTATCCAATGACCAATTGGGTTCAAGCATGACTTCAAGGACTCAATATCATCATCTTGACCTAATCACATAGTTCAAAAGATCTCAAATGCATAGGATTGACAGATGAATTTTGCAGTCAACTGATCAAAAGTCAACTGTACACTGAAAAGTCAAACTTTGACTTCTTGGTCAACATCAAGTGCCAAGGGTCATAATTCATCAAGATATGTCAAAATATTAAACTTGTTGATCAAGAAAATCAATTTTGCAAATTAGGGTTTTAATTTGAAATTTTTTCATAACTTAGAAAATTTCTAAGTATGGAAATTTTCTTATTTTTCCCCAACTTTCCACAACTTTTTCACCATGATGCAATTGGATTCAAAGAAAACTTCCAACATGAAAGTTGTAGTGCTGCATGAAATATACAACTTTTATGCATAAATATTTCCCAAAAGATGCTTGGATCTCAAGTTATGAATTTGTGAATAGGGGTCCATAAACTTTTTAACTTAGTGAAATTTTGCCCTAGTTTAGGCAGGTTTTTGACCTAACTTCATAGAAATTTTTCACCTAGTTCCAAGAGGTATATAAAAATGCATTTCAAAGATGTATTGTAGAGCATGTTACAAGATTTCCAAAATGTCCAAGACCTCTCCAAGATCATTTATGGTTAGGGAGAATCGAAGAAAGGAAAATGGCAATTTATCACTTTTGTTCAAGGCATTTTCACAATGGTTCAAGTTGCAAATCTGTCCTAGCATGCTTGTACTTAGCATTACAGGTCCTAATCCTTTATACACTCCATAATTGAATGCTAATTCAGTGGACAAGGGCTTTATTTTGATCTTTGGAGCATTGTACAATGAATTAATCCATTTATGGCATAAAGTTCATAATACTACTTTCATAAAACTAGCTTTTTACAACTTTGCAAATCTTGAGCCATGGACCTGATCTTTTGTTGCAAACAAGATCCACAAACATCAAGCAAAGTACACCAACCCTATGCAGCTAACAAGCAAGCCCGTATAGGCCTTTGGCATTGATCATGTCAACTTTCTTCAAAAGCAAGCAAACTTGCAAAAGTCAAGACAACTTGTGTATCTGTTAAAGGCAAGGCTTAACATCATTTGAAACAACTTCAGAACTTTGTAACAAGCAGAAACACGAATCCAGAGCATCCCAAACACAGTAAAACACCAAAATCACACTTTTCTGCCCAAACAGAGTATCATCTGCAGAACACTTGCCAACTTGAAACTTGCTCGTGTGTTTTTCCTTTCAACCCTTGAAACATCTTACCTACATCACATCCAAGCTATCCAAGCCCCTGTAATGCAACTGTGAGCTTAGTTTCACACTTCACCATTTTCATTTTGCAAGGTTGCAGGTTGACTCGTGCAAGGAGTTTTAGCCATCTACAAGACCAGCCAAGCATTGGAAAAGGTTGAGGGAACTTCAAGGAAGCTCACAAGATCTTCAGGCCTCACTCAAAGTTCCCACATTGCCATATCCAAACTCAACTGAATAAGGTATTTTTCAAAGTTCTATCTCCTTATTTAGGCATTCTTAAGCTTTGATTTGTAAAGCAAGAATGTAGTCCTTAACTTGCTTAAGCTGTACATATGCATAGTTTCCATTTATATTAACTGAGCTAAGAGTATTTGTTTGTTGAACATGCTGAAAAAAATAGGTCAGAAATTAGGGCCATTAAAATTCTCCTTGGTCTTTTAGAGTTAGGTCATGTTTTTTATATCACTGGAATCGTGAGATCATGAGCTACATGTTTTGTGTTATGGGTTTTTGCTTTTGTGCACGTATGTGAGAGTTACAGATTCAAGCTCAGAAGCGCGCGCGAAGTCAAGGACAAGGATGAAGTTGGTGTTCTGGGCTTGGCGCCTTGGGCCTGCTACTATTCACACCCCCTAGTTTACTTTTGCACCCCTGATTCATATTTTGTTATTTTTCATATTTTCTTGTTATTTTTATGATTATTGACTTTAATAAATTTTTCTGAACATTAAAAATCCCAAAAATATTTTCTTAATTTTTTGCATTTTTATTTTATTATTTTTATTATTTTTTGGCATAAAAATAGTTTATTAGTAATAATATACTTTATTTTCTCAAATAAACTTGTAAATAATAAAAAATACTTAAATACTTTATTTTATTATTTTATACATATTTAATTTTTAATATTTGTATATAATATTATTATTATTTTTCTTAAACAAAAAATGAATAAAATAATAATAGAAAACATATTTTCTTTTAAAACAAAATTAGGGTTTCCCCTTTTAAAAATAATAATATTTTTCTTCTTCTTATTTTTAGGACTTAAATAATTTATTTTTCTCATACATGAAACAATTACAAAACATTTTTGCATATTTAAATAATTGTTTATTTATTTATTGTACAATAAATTCAATTGGGTTGTAATAGTGAATTAGGATTTTATTTTGTGCAAATATCCCCATTCAAAAAAACTTGTATCCCCCTCCCATAATATTGTTGTAATAGCTTAGATTTACTTTACGCAATTTATCGCATTATATACATGTTTAGTAAATTAGGGTTTGTATGATAAGACAAAAAATCAAACAAATAGCATGACCTAATTCAAGACAAGACAAAATGCATGAAAAATGACAACACTTTGCACACAAGCACCTATAGGGTTTCACCCACTTGGTTTCCTTAACAAAATGGCCATGGTATGCATGCTAGGTATCTTGGCAAAACAAAACAAAACAAAAGATCATAGTCCCTCGATGACGCTAGACAAAGTTGCCTAAAAACAAATGATCTTGGTCCCTCAAAACTTGCTAAGATACTTGGCAATATTGCTATCATGGTCATACGATGACCCACGCCCGTCCCGTTTAACATCCAAAGATAGGGTTATCTACCAAAACAATGGTAGGTTAACAATATCAAAGGAATAAAAATGTACAAGAAAGACTTTTGAGTAGGTAGATAAGCTTCTAGTTACTTGATCAAATTGCAAACCATCCTTGCTATTTTCAAACAAACACACACATTTCAAAACATTTTCCAAACAACTTTCAAAACATTGGAATATTTTTCAAAAGACAAACATCTTTGTATACATTCTTACGAACGAGAATCATTACAAAGATTGCCCAAACAAAGGCATCTTTTAAAAATACTTTCAAAACCACACAAAGCACCATTTCAAACAATTGTCAAAGCAAAGCAAGTGATCTAAACAAGTAACTAAGAGCCCATGGAAAACCATGGATGAAAAGGGTGCTAGTACCTTCCCTTTTCATAATCTAACCCCCGAACTCAAGAAAACATCTCAAAGGTCTTTCCTGTGCTTTTTGACCTTTCCTTTTGGATAAAATAAAAGTCGGTGGCGACTATTGCTAAACTGCAATATTTACGAACACAAACGCAAAACCTCAAGTCAGTTCTCCCACCGCATCACAGAATTGGCGACTCTGCTGGGGACTAATATAAAAGTGGGGTTACCTTAGGGTTTTAGATCACCTTTACATGCTTACCTTGTTTGACTTGTATGCTTTACACTTTGTTTTTATTGTTTGGGTTTTGAATCCTCTACCCGGATTTGGGAAACATTCATAGGAAAATAGCAATACATTGTGGAAACTGTGCGGGGTATACCGACATGGTCTAAGCAATAGCTATATTAGTGCGACATATTTGTGGGTACCGGTAGCCTTTGAGTTAATCAAAGAGAATACAGGGCCGCTGGGTGATGTCATGAAGCACTAATGGACTTTTAGAACCTTTACTTGACCAACTTGGCCTTTTAGGATGTAGTGAGATGACCGACTTTGGTGCAGTCCGAAGTTGGTAGATACTCGATACTACACTCATTGAGGGTTGGTTCCTTAGAATATTTCGGTCTCCAGTAAAGAGGATGAATTGAAATAATGAACAAGGAAACAATCCGGTGATATTGAGCTCCTTAGAACCCAGTTACTATTTTTAAGACAGGTTGAGCCAACTAAACTTCAAGAGGGTACTTACCTATGAAACCCCATGCAAGCCTAAACTAGGAAATTGTGTGACTTGCTTGTAGTGCATAACATCATGGACATCATGAAGCATCATAAGCATTCACTAACCATTTCAAGGATTTTAGATTTTCATCTTTGTGCCTGTTTTATAGGTTATGGATTCACTTCGCAGGAAAACTATCCAAGTCAACCTTGTAAGAATTCCTCCACAATTCAAGGAGCTAGCTTCAAGGATTCCTGAGAATTCTCCATTCACCGAGAGACATGGTCGTCTACTCAACTTGGTCACTTCCAACACTGAGGAGGATATGCTGAAAGTTCTCTTCCAGTTCTTTGACCCTTTGCATCATTGCTTTACATTTCCTGACTACCAACTTGTGCCTACTTTTGAGGAATTTTCTTAACTCTTGAGGATTCCTATTCTCAATCAACTACCCTTCAACGGTACGGAAAGAGATCCAAAGCCAGAAGAGATTTCTCAAGCCTTACACTTGCACTCATCTGATGTCACAACACATTGGGAAACTAGAAGTGGTGTCAAAGGTTTCTTATCAAAGTTTTTGTTTGAGAAAGCCCAAAGCTGCTGGAATTCTTTGGACTTACGAGCTTTTGAGGAGATTGTAGCTCTTCTCATCTATGGGATGGTCTTGTTCCCTAACCCTGATCAACTCATAGATGTGAGTGCTGTCAAAATTTTCATGGCTCGCAACCCAATGCCTGCATTGCTTGGGGATATCCTCCACTCTTTTCACACTCGTACAATGAGGAAAAGAGGTGTTCTCATGTGTTGCACTCCTCTACTGGCAAGATGGTTTATTTCTCATCTTCCCCAATCAGTCTTGAAGAATGAGCAAGGTTTAAGGTGGTCACAACGATTGATGACCCTTACACATTCAGACATTCATTGGTGTTCTCGATCAAAAGAGAATGTTATCATCATTGACCATTGTGGGGAATTCCCTAATGTCCCTCTACTTGGCATTAAGGGAGGCATCACCTACAACCCTTGCTTGGATCTGAGACGGTTTGGTTATGTCCGAAGGGATGGCCCACATGACATGTTGATTCAAGGTTTGGTTTTCGACTTCGACAACGACAACCAAGGACTCCGACAAAGGTTCATCTGAGCTTGGAGGATGCCCAACAAAGTGGACAGTAAGACCTTGGGACACAAGAATTCCATCCCTCTTGAGCCTTACCTCAAGTGGGTACGAACCCGCGCCCAAAGTCTTATGATGCCTTACCCCTCCATTCTCCCTGTGATTATAGAGCTTGTTGTGGAAGGAGAGGTTCCATACATCCTCCTACATCTTGACATGCCAACATCACTCGAAGACTTACAAAGGAGTTGGATACAACTCAAGGGAGAGCGTGATACTTTTGAAGCCTAATTCTACGCAAGCGAGAAGAAGGTTTTGGAACTCACTCGTCAACTACACGAAGAGCAGACTCTCAACACCTACATTGCACCAAAGAGGATGCGCAACGTCTTTTTACCTTAGAATTTTGTATTATTTTGCCCATGGGGCATTGATGTACTAACAAATTCTATCTTATTAATATGACGTGTGTTTCTTTTTTTTTTAAAAACAAATTTGAATTTCTGAATCCTTGAAAGCATTACATGAATACATATCATTCATCATATGCATAAACAGGTCTTCACACCAAGTTTCCTCATCTCTCTGATGTTTATTTCAGCAAGATGGATATTGAACAAACGATTAAAGACTTACAAGCTCAGAATTCACAATTTCAACAGCTACTCTTGACCCTAGCCAAGGGGCAGGAGGAGCTCAAGACTCTACTAGAGAAGGAAAAAGAGAAAAAGAAGAAGAAGAGAGCTGGTGTGGCTATCTTGGGCAGAAGGTTTGAAGGACAAGCCAGGTAGACTTTGGAATTCCCATCAACATCTGAAGAGGGGGAAGGAAAAGGTAAGGGAACTGCAGTGCCATCTGATTCTGAGGTAGAGGAAGAGGAAGATGAGGACTATTCTGAACAGCAGTACCCTCCGGCTGATGACAAATACAAGAACTTGGAAGAACGTCTAGCTGCTATGGAGATACAGAGAATGCCTTGGCTGGATTTTGAGGAGTTAGGGTTGGTTTATGGAATTGTAATCCCTCCTAAATTTAAAGTGCCACTATTTGCTAAGTATGATGGGGTGTCTTTCCCAAAGATGCACCTACGGTCTTATGTCAGGAAAATTCAACCATATTCTTCTGACAAAGACCTGTGGGTCCACTTTTTCCAGGACAGTTTATCGGGGACGCAACTGGATTGGTTCTACCAGTTGGAGAGGCCTGATGTGCATAATTGGGAAGATTTAGCAGCCGCATTCTATAAACAATATCAATACAACATCGACTTGGCGCCAACCCGTACTCAGCTACAGAGTATGTCTATGGCTACCAATGAGGGTTTCAAAGACTACACCCAAAAATGGAGGGATTTGGCCGGAAGGGTGCAGCCACCTTTATCTGAAAGAGAGCTAGTGGATATGTTCTTGGGGACTCTGTCAGGTCCTTTCTTTAATCACCTGATTAGAAGCTCCTCTGCAGGTTTCACTGAGTTGATTCTAACTGGCGAGAGGGTGGAAGCCGGTATCAGAAGCGGAAAAATTCAGAAAGATGCATCTACCTCTGCTGCTGTAAAAAAGCCCTTCACTGGAAAGAAGGAAGTGTCTGCTGTCTATGCCCAGAGAAATCAGGGAAGAACTGAAAGACGTCCAACAGTGGGGTTGTTATGATTTAGAAGTCTAGATCAGACCAGCCGAGAAACAACCAGCCGAGAAATGATCAACCGAGAAATAACCAACAAAGGATGGAAAGGCCTGTGAGGAAATTCACCAAGATAAATATGTCTCCTGCTCAAGTCTTACCACATCTCTTGAAGTTGAACCTGGCCATGCTGAAAGAGGCCCCTAAAAATCCTAACACTACTTCTCCATATTACCATCCCAACACCAGATGTGCTTACCATTCAGAAAGTCCAGGGCACGACACCAACAACTGTTGGGCCTTGAAGAACAAGATTCAAGATCTGATCAACACAAAGGAAGTTGAATTTGAAGCTCCTGAAAAGCCGGATGTTATCTCCGCCCCAATGCCGGGGCATGGGCACAATGCCAATGCTGTGGAAGAAGATCTGTTTGTTTCTACTGTGGATGAACTATCAACTCCTCTCCTAACCATCAAGTTGAATTTATTGAAAGCTGGGGTGTTCCCAGGTTGTGACCAAGATTTCCATGCTTGCCTGTCCTCCCCATTTGACTGTCCTCTATTGAAGAAAAGAATCCAACAACTGATTGATAACAAGGAAATTTTGTTTGAGAAAGCTCCTGTCTCACCCATTCCTGTTCCAAAAGTTTCAATAATAACCATATACGCCAATCCTTCCAAGTTTCCTAAAAACCCCGTTAGGATTACATCTGCTCCTATGACTACTCCGTTGAAGATAACAATGCCCGGGCCAACCCCGTACAAAACCGATAAAATGGTACCATGGAACTATGATGGAGAAATCTACTACCATGGTGTCAAACAGATTGAACAGACCATTGAAGAAGAAAGCTATGAGGAAGATAATCTCGACATCATTAACATTGCCGGAACAAGCAAAGTTACTCGTAGTGGAAGAATCTTTTCTCCAGAGATTTCTCCTCCAACATCAATCTTTGGACCCGCGACCATTCCGAAGATCACCCCTGTGACTGTACCTGCAAGTGTACCCACCAACAATGACAATACATTTCCCATCCATGTTTCCGCTGCCGAGAAAAAAGGAAAGAATGTTCAAGAGGAGCCTGTCTTGACGAAGGCTCAGCCATTAGTCATTCGTGAAACATCCCAGAAAGAGATGGAAGAGATTCTGAGGATTATTAAGAAATGTGATTATGATGTTGTAGAACAACTGGGGCAGACCCCCTCCAAAATCTCTATGTTAGCCTTGTTGCTGTGCTCTGAGGCACATGCTAAAGCTTTGGTCAAGTTTTTGAAGACGGCCCACGTGCCACATGAAACCTCCACTGATCAATTCCAGGAATGTGTGGCTAGTTTAACAGCTGACAATGGCCTGAGATTCTCCGATGCAGACTTGACCTCCAAAGGGAGAAAGCATAACGACGCACTACATGTCTCGGTGGAGTGTAGGGGAACCACCCTAGCTCATGTCTTAGTTGATACTGGGTCGTCTCTAAATGTCTTGCCGAAGAAAGCCTTTGATAGAGTGGATTATGAAGGCTTAACCCTGAAACCCAACAATATAATTGTCAGTGCCTTTAATGGTTCTAAGAGGATGGTCCATGGAGAGGTGGACATCCTGATCAAGGTGGGTACCCAGACGTTCAATTCAACATTCTACGTGATGGACATCCGTCCTTCCTACTCTTGCCTGTTGGGACGTCCCTGGATTTACAATGCCAGAGCTGTCACTTCCACCTTGCACCAGATTCTCAAGTACCCCGTCCAAGGGAAAATCATAACTGTTCATGGAGAAGAGGAATACATGATCAGTCATCTGAATTCTTTCTGTTATGTGGAGTTAGATGGAGAATTCATAGAGACCCCTTTCCAACACTTTGAAGAAGTTTTTGAAGAGATAGCAGCGACCAAGGCGGTGTCCTCGACTCCTGTGATCACAAGACCTCCACCTCGGATGTCGTCTCTCAAGGATGCAAGGGCAGTAGTGGAAGAAGGCGGATCCACTATCTGGGGGAAGCTTCCTGATTTTCCTTTTAAATCAGACAAATTCGGCTTAGGATTTACTTCGACTGGTCAGAAGGCCGTGCGCCGCTCCCGTGCTGGAGGGCCACCTGTGAAGATCAGCCACCGAGGGGTTAATGCACTAGAGGACAGTGAATAAGAGGGCAACTTGGAAGACTGGATTTTTCCTACTGTTGGCGGAGGGTTGTGCAACTGGGAAGCAAAAGACTTTGTTCTGATTACTTTCATACTGCAGTAATTTATCTTTTCCATTTCTGTTGGACTGTAATAATTCACAAACAATTCGTACTTTTTCAACCTTGTGTCTTACCCGAGGCACATAGGTCCATTTGTAAGGGTTCTTATTTCATTTTCATATGTCATTTTAATGAATCATGGACGCTTTTCATATTTAAACCTTTTGTGCTCATTGTCTTTCTTTTACATTTTGTTGTTTTAAGATGGCTATGCCCTTACACACACCCACACTCACAAATGCAGGTACCCTTACCTTCCGGAACCCATGGGTAACGATAATGCTATAATACGAAGGTGAGGAAGATTGTGAGGTGCCAGGGGAATTGGCCAGACTATTACATCAAGAGGAAAGAGCAATTCAGCCTCATGAGGAGCAGTTGGATACAATCAACTTGGGTACTGAGGATGACAAAAAGGAAATCAAGATAGGTGCCAATCTAGAGCCGAGTGTCAAGGAGCGCCTAACTCAACTGTTGCATGATTATGTTGAGATCTTCGCCTGGTCATAAGAAGACATGCCGGGACTCGATACAGACATTGTGGTTCACCGTCTACCCATAAGAGAAGACTGTCCACCAGTGAAACAAAAGGTCCACCGCATGAGACCTGACATGTCCGAGAAGATCAAAGCAGAAGTTATGAAGCAGTTCAATACTGGATTTCTGGCTGTTACTTCCTATCCATAATGGGTTGCTAACATTGTTCCCGTGCCAAAGAAAGACGACAACGTGAGAATGTGCATGGATTACAGAGACTTAAACAGGGCCAACCCTAAAGATGACTTTCCACTTCCGCACATCGACATCTTGGTTGACAACACAGTTCAGCACAAAGTATTTTCTTTCATGGACGGATTCTCAGGCTATAACCAGATCAAAATGGCACCTGAGGACATGGAGAAAACTACTTTTGTTACACAGTGGGGTACGTTCTGCTACAAAATGATGCCATTCGGACTGAAGAATGTTGGGGCAACCTATCAATGCGCCATGGTAACTTTGTTTCATGATATGATACATCATGAGATATAGGTCTACGTAGATGACATGATAGCCCGATCACAAACTGAAGAAGAACACCTTGATCACTTGCTAAAGCTGTTTGTCAGGTTGAAGGAGTACAAGCTCAGATTGAACCCAAACAAGTGTACATTCGGAGTCCGGTCCGGTAAACTCTTGGGTTTCATTGTCAGCAACAAAGGCATCGAGGTTGATCCTGCCAAAGTCAAAGCTATACAAGAAATGCCTGCTCCTCGCACTGAGAAGGAAGTCAGAGGTTTCTTGGGACGCCTAAACTACATTGCAAGGTTCATTTTTCACCTAACATCTACCTGTGAACCAATCTTTAAGCTGTTAAAGAAAGATCAGGTAGTTAAATGGAATGATGACTATCAAATTGCTTTCAATAAAATCAAGGAGTATTTGCTAGAACCTCCTATCTTGATGTCACCTGTCGAAGGAAGACCGCTAATCATGTATCTGACCGTCCTAGAGCATTCAATGGGGTGCGTATTGTGCCAACATGACGAGTCTGGCCGAAAAGAGCATGCCATTTATTACCTTAGCAAAAAGTTTACCGCCTATGAGACCCGATATTCACTGCTCGAGAAAACTTGTTGCGCTTTGGTATGGGCTGCTCACCGGCTAAGGCAGTACATGTTGACTCATACCACTCTGCTGATATCTAAGATGGATCCGATCAAGTACATCTTTGAGAAGCCTTCTCTATCTGGAAGAATAGCTAGATGGCAGATGATCCTAACGAAATACGACATACAGTACACGGCCCAAAAAGCTATAAAGGGGAGTGTGCTAGCTGACCATCTGGCTCATCAAGCTGTTGAAGATTACCAATCCATGAGTTTCGAGTTCCCTGACGAAGACATAATGACATTGGACAACATTGAAGATTTCAGACCATATGACAGACCTGAACAAGGATCCCGATGGACCCTTTACTTTGATGGGGCCTCCAATGCACTTGGCAACGATATCGGCGCGGTGCTCATCTCCCCAGAAGGTTGCCATACTCCTTTCACCGCCAGACTCTGCTTCAACTGTACGAACAACATGGCAAAGTATGAAGCATGTATTTTTGGACTCAAGGCTGCCATAGACTTGGGAATCAAATCTTTGATTGTGTTTGGGGACTCAGCTTTGGTCATCAGTCAGATCAAAGGAGAGTGGGATACTAAGCATCCAAACCTCATCCCTTACAAAGAACATGTCTTGACATTGTTACCACATTTCGAGCAGATTACCTTCGAGCACTTCCCGCGAGAAGAAAATCAGCTAGCAGATGCTCTAGCTACAATGTCATCCATGTTTAAACTTAACTGGGATAATGAGGCTCCCCAAATCACTATTGAACAGATGGACGAACCGGCACATTGTCACGAGATCAATATCGAAGAAGTAGTGGACCAGCCGTGGTTTCATGAAGTCAAAAGGTATCCCGAGGCTCAGGAATACCCTGAAGGAGCTTCAGTCAATGACAAAAAGTTCTTGAGTAGATTCTCAGCTAAGTTCTTCCTAAGTAATGGCATCTTTTATAAGCGCAATCATGATTCTATTCTGCTCCGTTGTGTGGACAAAGCTGAAGCTGAAAAGATCATGGTTGAATTGCATGAAGGTACTTTCGGCACTCACTCTAGCGGGCATACGATGGCTAAGAAGATTCTAAGAGAAAGATATTACTGGTCTACCATGGAAGCTGACTGCTATCAACACTCCCGCACCTGCCACAAATGTCAAATCTATGCAGACAAGGTGCACGTGCCACTTGTTCCCCTAAATGTCTTAACAGCTCCTTGGGCATTCGCTATGTGGGGGAATCGACATGATTGGAGAGATCAAGCCTACAACATCTAATGGACACCGCTTTATCCTGGTGGCCATTGACTATTTCACCGAGTGGGTTGAAGCGGCTTCCTTCACATCCGTTACTAAGAATGTCGTTACCCACTTCATCAAGCAGAACCTTATTTTCCAGTACGGTATCCCTGAAAGGATCATCACTGATAATGGTACGAACCTTAACAATACTATGATAATCGCTCTGTGCGAGCAGTTCAAGATTCAACATCACAATT
The DNA here is from genome assembly GCA_948472305.1 of Vicia faba. NCBI lineage: Eukaryota > Viridiplantae > Streptophyta > Magnoliopsida > Fabales > Fabaceae > Vicia > Vicia faba. Next base: position 633,581,706 of record OX451736.1, on the reverse strand, counting down.
CATCTCGCTACCGGCCGAAGATGAATGGTGCAGTCGAAGCTGCGAACAAAAATATCAAGAAGATCATACAAAAGATGATAGTCACCTACAAGGACTGACATGAAATATTACCGTTTGCTCTTCACGGGTACCGTACCACAACACGTACATCAACTGGGGCAACACCCTATTCTTTGGTATATGGCATGGAGGCTGTTTTACCTATCGAGGTTCAGATTCTCTCCTTGAGAATCATGAAGGATGCTGGTTTGAGTGAAGACGATTGGATTCAGACCCGACTTGATCAACTTAACTTGATTGATGAAAAGAGACTTATTGTTGTTTGCCATGGTCAGACGTATCAAAAGCGGATGATTAAGGCTTTCAACAAGAAAGTCAGACGCCAGACATATCAAGTCGGTGATCTAATGATCAAGCGTATTATCTTGCCACAAAGTGATCCCAGGGGCAAATGGACTCCTACCTACGAAGGACCATTTGTGATCAAGAACATCTTTTCTGGTGGGGCAATGATCTTAACTACCATGGACGGCGACGATTTGCCGCACCCTGCGAACGCAGACATAGTCAAAAGATACTACGCATAAATGACCCGCTAGGTTGACACACCAAGGAAAAACAAAGGGGCATCCCAGTGAATCGAAAACCCGAAAGGGCAGTTCAGGCAAAAATTAGGGATAAATAAAAAAAATCAGTACACCCGGCAAGTTGAAAACCCAAAGGGCGATTTGGGCAAAAAAGGGTTTCCAGGTGGACTGAAAACCCGAAAGGGCGGTCCAGGAAAAAGTTAGGTAATTAAAGCGTATGACTATGTCTCGTCGGATCACTTTAAGGACAATCTCTTCACTGACAAACCTGAAGTTTCTGATCAATCCAATCATCTTCGGACGAAGCAACGAATGTACAAGATATTCAGAGATACGAAGGCTATAGCAGAATGGGAACCCCATGGGATTTTTACACACATAGCTATCTTTTTTTTGTATAAATTTCTCTTACTTTTATGACATCATCCTCTTACTAGGATGTCTGTCTCCTTTGTATAAAACACTTAAAGTTAATACAAAGATATCTCTTTCAAAGAACAAAAACTCCTTGTCTTTTTCTTTTACACTTGTGTTTTTATTTGCAAAAACATCCAATGATTCATTGATGAACATATGCATTTGAACATAATTACTATTTACAAATAAACAGGATGGAAAGGAACAATTACTGACAGATTGAAAGGATAGGAAAACGTCTTTAGGCTATTCCATGAGCAATCCCTATAGTACATCATCCAGATCCCCAGCGGAGCTAAAACCTTGAAATACAGATCCCCAGAGGAGTTATAATTTCAAACCCTTAATCCCCATTAGAGTTAAAACTCCAAACTCCCAGATCCACAGCGGAGCAAAAACTTTGAGTTACAGATTCCCAGCGGAGATAAAACCTTCTTCCCCAGTCGAGTCAAGTTTTCCAACTACCAATCCCCAGCGAAAACCATCCAGCTATTCCAATTTCCCCAACAAATTATCTTGAAGCCTGGAAATCAACCAGGTAACAGTTAACTTTTTTCTCTCCCCAACCTAGGATAACTTCCCAGTAGAGTGGCAGACGACCAAAAACTCCTGAACTTACTCTCCAACAGTAAGCCTTCTTCCCACAGAGTTTTTATTCCTCAACAGAATGAAGATTCTCATTCTCAATTCCCCAGTGAAGTCACCAAAGTTTTAATTAATCCTCAATAGAATGAATATTCTCATTCTTAATTCCCCGCAGAAATCATCAGAGTCTTCCTTATTCTCTAGCAGATCAAGGATTTCCTTTGCATAATCCCTAGTAGAAGTCATTAAAATTCTCTGGATTCCCCAAGAAGATTACTCAGGCAGTATATGACAATACGCCAACTTCAAGACATGAAGGATCCTCATATCCCCACAAGAGTTGTCAAGAATTTTCTATCCCCAACAGTCACCAAGGATTTCTCATCCTCAACAATTAAAGATTTTGAATCTCCAGCAGCGGTCAAAGATTCATTTTCCCCGGCAACAGTCAAAGATTTTATTATCCCAAGTTGTCAAGGATTTATTTTCCTCAGCAATACAGAAAATCAGCTTACATGCGCATATATTACATCCATATATCATAAACATTGATAAAGCCCATTTATTGCATCATACATTTCATGCAACATAACTTTGTGTTTCAGCTAACATTTTACCCTTTTCAGGATAAGATTAACAAGCTATCATTAACAATATATAATCATGATACAATACAGATACACTCCAAACACGGAAGTCATTCTATTGCTCATTCAGATATCAGATACAATTCAGATACGCTCCAGATACGGATGCCATCCTGATACTTATTCATATTTCAACTATCGTATACAGATTAGATACACTCTAGACACAGAAGTAATTCTGTCACTTATTCAGGTTCTAGTTCAGATACGCTCCTGACACAGATGCCTTTCTGGCCCTTATTGAGTTTGCCGATTCAAATACAGTACGGATACACTCCAGACACGAAAGTCATTATGTTACTCATTCACATTCAAAACTTCAGATACAGTCCAGATACGCTCCAGACACGGTTGCCATTCTATCACCTATTATGATTTTCCCCAGCTTAGAGACGCTCCAGACCCGTATGCTATTCTTTTGTTTGTTCAGATTCAATATTCAGATACAGCTTGAATACGCTCCAGATACGGATGCTATTCCTTTGCTCATTCAGAGTCAATCTCCAAATACAGTTCATATACGTTTCAGACGCGACCACCATTATGAATACTCATTCTTTTGACTTGCAACTTACAACTCAGAAAACATTCTTGGATGTCATATTTAAGCCCATCTCTGACAAGATTCTATCACATCTCCAAATGGCATCTTTAAGCCCATTTCCTCAACTACATTTTGACGAGTGCAAATTTACAGGCACTCTAGTGTCCAATCATCTTTTACCTTCGAGTCACGAACGATAAAGCTCGCCAATCTAACTCTTCAGGTTCAAGAAGATTGAATAGGGGAAGCTGTTGTACCCCAAAATTTTCCCTCTCATTTTATCAAGATTTTTCCTCACAAGACCTCTTGGACTCCAGACAGGATTAGGGTTTGCTCAGCTCAAGACATCTCCTTGCACTGATGACCTGAAATTAGGGTTTGAGTTTGCACAAGTATTTTTTGACCATCAATTCTCCATGTGACTTTCATACACCATCTTGTACCTCTAATATTTCTCATGACAAGTTTCAAACCTTGAATCACATTTTTGCCCAGTCAATTGGACAATTGACCTTAAAATTAGCTGTATTGGGGAAAAAGTAAACCATGGCCAATTTACAGTCAAACTTCATAATTTTTGATCCACATAAACATTATAGGCTCCTATGTACCATTTGATCAAGTTTGGACCACAACTCCTCAGGAAATTTGATCAAATCATCAAAAGGGCAAAATGGTCAAAATTAGGGTTTTGATTGAGAAAGGGCAATTTCTGATTTTTGACCTAGCCAATGATCAACTGGGTTCAAGAATGATTTCAAGGACTCAATAGCATCATCTTGACCTAATCACATAGTTCAAAAGATCTCAAATGCATAGGATTGGCAAATGAATTTTGCAGTCAACTGATCAAAAGTCAACTGTATACTGAAAAGTCAAACTTTGACTTCTTGGTCAAAATCAAGTGCCAAGGGTCATAATTCATCAAGATATGTCAAAATATGAAACTTGTTGATCAAGAAAATCAATTTTTCAAATTAGGGTTTTAATTTGAAATTTTTTCATAACTTAGAAAATTTCTAAGTATGGAAAATTTTCTTATTTTTTCCCAACTTTCCATAACTTTTTCACCATGATGAAATTGGATTCAAAGAAAATTTCCAACATGAAAGTTGTAGTCCTCCATGAAATATACAACTTTGATTCACAAAGTGTTCCAAAAATATGCTTGGATCTCAAGTTATGAATTTGTGAATAGAGGTCCATAAACTTTTTAACTTTGTGAAATTTTGCCCTAGTTTAGGCAGGTTTTTAACCTAACTTCATGGTAATTTTTCACCTAGTTACAAGAGGTATCTAAAAATTAATTTCAAATATGGATTGTAGAGCATGTTACAAGCTTTCCAAAATGTCCAAGAACTCTCCAAGATCATTTATGGTTAGGGAGAATCGAAGAAAGGAAAATGGCAATTTATCACTTTTGTTCAAGGCATTTTCACAATGGTTCAAGTTGCAAATCTATCCTAGCATGCTTGTACTTGGCATTACAGGTCCTAATCCTTTTTACACTCCATAATTGAATGCTAATTCAGTGGACAATGGCTTTATTTTGACCTTTGGAGCATTGTACAATGAATTAATCCATTTATGGCATAAAGTTCATAATACTACTTTCATAAAGCTAGCTTTTTACAACTTTGCAAATCTTGAGCCATAGACCTAATATTTTGTTGCAAACAAGATCCACAAACATCAGGAAAAGTACACCAACCCTATGCAGCTAACAAGCAAGCCTGTACAGGCCTTTGGCATTGGTCATGTCAACTTTCTTCAAAAGCAAGCAAACTTGCAAAAGTCAAGACAACTTGTGTATCTGTTAAAGGCAAGGCTTAGCATCATTTGAAACAACTTCAGAACTTTATAACAAGCAGATACACGAATCCAGAGCATCCCAAACATAGTAAAACACCAAAATCACACTTTTCTTCCCAAACAGAGTACCATCTGCAGAACACTTGCCAACTTGAAACTTGCTCGTGCATTTTGCCTTTCAACCCTTGAAACATCTTCCCTACATCACATCCAAGCTATCCAGGCCCCTGTATTGCAACTGTGAGCTCAGTTTCACACTTCACCATTTTCATTTTGCAAGGTTGCAGGTTGACTCATGCAAGGAGTTTTAACCATCTACAAGACCAGCCAAGCATTGGAAAAGGTTGAGGGAACTTCAAGGAAGCTCACAAGATCTTCAGGCCTCACTCAAAGTTCCCACATTTCCATATCCAAACTCAACTGAACAAGGTATTTTTCAAAGTTCTATCTCCTTATTTAGGCACCCTTAAGCTTTGATTTGTGAAGCAAGAATGTAGTCCTTAACTTGCTTAAGCTGTACATATGCATAGTTTCTATTTATATTAACTGAGCTAAGAGTATTTGGTTGTTGAACATGCGGAAAAAACTAGGTCATAAATTAGGGCCATTAAAATTATCCTTGGTCTTTTAGAGTTAGGTCATGTTTTTTATATCACTGGAATCGTGAGATCATGAGCTACATGTTTTGTGTTATGGGTTTTTGCTTTTGTGCACGTATGTGAGAGTTACAGATTCAAACTCAGAAGCGCGCGCGAAGCCAAGGACAGGGATGAAGTTGGTGTTCTGGGCCTGGCGCCTTGGGCCTGCTACTATTCACACCCCCCAGTTTACTTTTGCACCCCTGATTCATATTTTGTTATTTTTCATATTTTCTTGTTATTTTTATGATTATTGACTTTAATAATTTTTTCTGAACATTAAAAATCCCAAAAATATTTTCTTAATTTTTTGCATTTTTATTTTATTATTTTTATTATTTTTTGGCATAAAAATAGTTTATTAGTAATAATATACTTTATTTTCTCAAATAAACTTGTAAATAATAAAAAATACTTAAATACTTTATTTTATTATTTTATACATATTAAATATTTATTTTTCATACATATTTAATTTTTAATATTTGTATATAATATTATTATTATTTTTCTTAAACAAAAAATGAATAAAATAATAATAGAAAACATATTTTCTTTTAAAACAAAATTAGGGTTTCCCCTTTTAAAAATAAATATTTTTTTCTTCTTATTTTTAGGACTTAAATAATTTATTTTTCTCATACATGAAACAATTACAAAACATTTTTGCATAAATACATATTATTGTATATTTAAATAATTGTTTATTTATTTATTGTACAATAAATTCAATTGGGTTGTAATAGTGAATTAGGGTTTTATTTTGTGCAAATATCCCCATTCAAAAAAACTTGTATCCCCCCCATAATACTGTTGTAATATCTTAGATTTACTTTACGCAATTTATCGCATTATATACATGTTTAATAAATTAGGGTTTGTATGATAAGACAAAAAATCAAACAAATAGCATGACCTAATTCAAGACAAGACAAAATGCATGAAAAATGACAACACTTTGCACACAAGCACCTCTAGGGTTTCACCCACTTGGTTGCCTTAACAAAATGGCCATGGTATGCATGCTAGGTATGTTGGCAAAACAAAACAAAACAAAAGATCATAGTCCCTCGATGACGCTAGACAAAGTTGCCTAAAAACAAATGATCTTGGTCCCTCAAAACTTGCTAAGATACTTGGCAATATTGCTATCATGGTCATACGATAACCCACGCCCGTCCCGTTTAACATCCAAAGATATGGTTATCTACCAAAATAATGGTAGTTTAACAATATCAAAGGAATAAAAATGTACAAGAAATACTTTTGAGTAGGTAGATAAGCTTCTAGTTACTTGATCAAATTGTAAACCATCCTTTCTATTTTCAAACAAACACACACATTTCAAAACATTTTCCAAACAACTTTCAAAACATTGAAACATTTTTCAAAAGACAAACATCTTTGTATACATTCTTACGAACGAGAATCATTACAAAGATTGCCCAAACAAAGGCATCTTTTCAAAATACTTTCAAAACCACACAAAACACCATTTCAAACAATTGTCAAAGCAAAGCAAGTGATCTAAACAAGTAACTAAGAGCCCATGGAAAACCATGGATAAAAAGGGTGCTAGCACCTTCCCTTTTCATAATCTACCCCCCGAACTCAAGAAAACATCTCAAAGGTCTTTCCTGTGCTTTTTGACCTTTCCTTTTGGATAAAATAAAAGTCGGTGGCGACTCTTGCTAAACCGCAACATTTGCAAACACAAACGCAAAACCTCAAGTCAGTTCTCCCACCGCATCACAGTCCAGGCTAAACAAAAACTATTTTCATGCAAAAAACCCTAAAAATGATTTTTTTGATTAGTTTTATTTCCTTTTAACTTAGGATTAATTTTCCTATTTTTTATTAATCATACCCCTTTAGGTTAATTAGGCCAAAACAATTTTCCTAACAAAAATCCAAAGCAAAATCCATTTCTTTTTATATTCCTTGTACATTATATTCATGTCATTTCTTGTACATTTATTCAATATGGTTGTAACAGATAATTAGGTTTAATTTCTTGCAATCCCCATTTGTAAATTTGTACACCCCATCCCCAAATGATGTAATAGCATAGGATATTTATTTTCCGCAATTTATCGCTTTCATATAAATGCTAGTAACTTAGGGTTTGTATTGAAAGATAAAATCAATGCTTAGAAAACACTAATCCAAGACAAAATAATGCATGAAAAACAAACCCTTGCACACTTGCACCTCTAGGGTTAACTCCACTTGTTACCTTATGAAAAATGATCATGTTATGCATGTGAGACGTCTTAGAAAACAGAATCAGAAAATACAAGATCATAGTCCTTCGATGACGCTTCGAATGCTGCCTTATAAATGATCTTAGTCCCTCAAGAGAAATGCTAAGATATCTCACAACATTACTATTCTTGACTATATGATGACCCACGCCCGTCCTTTTACAATGTTCTTAGTTGCTTGCTCACAATCCATGTTAAAAAAAGCAAACATCTTTTTAAACACACCAAACACTTTCAAAACATGAAATATTTTCAAAAAGTCTAACACTTTGTATGCATTCTTATAGAGACGAGAATCATTACAAAGTTTGCCTAAACGAAGGCGATTTTCAAAAGTACTTTAAAAACCTACCACAAACATATTTTAAACAAATAAATTTAAAAAAATGATCTAGAAAGCAACTAAGAGACCATAGATAACTATGGATGAAAAAGGTGCTAACACATTCCCTTTTCATAATCTACGCCTCGAACTCAAGAACATATCTCAAAGGTCTTTCCTGTTCTTTTCACCCTTTCCTTTATTGGATAAAAGAAAAGTCGGTGGCGACTCTTGCTATCTACAAAATTTGCGATCAAACACAAAAAAACCAAGTCAGTTCTCCCACCATATTACAAACATACATCATTAAAGTACAAACAATTCATCATATCAATATACATCATTAAATTACCAACAATCCATCATAACAACATACATCATTAAAACTACCCCTTAAGGATCTAAGCCTATTTTTGCCTAAGTACTGGAAATATACATCTTATTACTCATTTTATTCCACCCGCGTGTAGTTCATCGCACTAGCTATCCAACACTTCTAACAACGCCTCAAATGGAGTTCTAAAACTCAAGTTATGACACTTTAAAGATCCTACTACTGTCCATCGCCCGAGGCTCGCTAGACGATGTTGGAGCGGCGACACTCTAATTTTATTATGGCATCCATCTCCCAGTGATGCATCACGCTCGCCTGGCGACCAAATATCACTTCTATATCGCTCGACGATGGTGTGAGCGAAACACTCCAATAGCTCCACTTTTTTTTGCCCTTCCTATGCTTCCAAGCTCGCTCAGCAAAGTCTGAACGACATCCTTATCGCCCGACGACTATCCCTACCGCCAGATGGTGCATAGCAGACTGTAACTTCCTGTTGTGATTCTACACTTGTTCATCCCTAGTTCTTCTTGCGATTTCACATTACAATTGACCCAAAACTCATCTAAAACATCATGGTTTCACAACATCACAATAGCACAACATAACAAACATCACTTACATCATTCCTCAGCATTATAACATCAATTTAGCACCAATTTCATCATAATCATCATGTTATCAAATTCATATCATGTTGTATTCACACTTCCAAATCATCAGTGCAAATCATAACATTGTCATATCATCAAATTAACGTTCATCACTAAACATCACTTAAGTCACAACAACATTAACATCATTTAATCTGTAATCATGTTTATTATCAAAATAGCACATTCGTGGTATAGAAACATATAACAAATAAATCTAATCAACACATAGGTATTGGAATCATGCATTAAAACACTCATATGATTCAGTCATAATATAGTTCATCATTCCAGCTTCCCAATGATTTAAACGACTCGTCAAACGTACTCCTGAAACTCAAGTCACGATGTTTTGAATGTTGTTGCTACATCGCCTCTGCCCTTCGGTGCTTCTGCGTTTCCCGATGAGGCTCGGGGCGCTGCTTCGCCTCTGTGTCACCTTTGCTTCGCCCGACATCACACACGAGACAACACTTCTTCTCCTGCGATTTTCCATGGTTGGAGGCCTTCTGGACCTCCGAATTTGATTCTGTAAAAAGCCCCCATTTTAGAATTCAAAAAATCCTACGATTATATAACACTTATAACAGTCTATAACACTTATTTAGAGGTTCTAATATCATACCTTCATCAAGGATTTATTCATTCATTCATTCAACACATGATTTTTTCTCTCCAATTTCATCAATCCTCATCAAAATCAACACACAGAACACAAACCTACCAACACCTTAACCCGATATAAATTATAATAAACACGATTAAGACCCTTACCTTAGATTTCTAACAAGTTCTACTTCTTCTTCGCGATCTATCGAAATCCCTCTATGTTATTCGTGACCTAACTTTCTCCTCTGCTCTTCCGATGTTTTCACGATCGTAACAAATGAAATATTTTCCCTTCTTCTTTGTTTAACCTTGGGACCCCTAATATATTTTTCCCAACTTTCCCTCACTTAGCCTTTCATCAATTACCACCTTGCCCTTATATCCTATACACTAATTATTCCTCTATTATTATTAATAATAATTCTAAATATTATTATTAAATCTAATAAATCTCAAATAATTATTTAAATTCTAAATAATTATTAACTAATCAAATGCTCCTCATAAATTTCTTATTCCAACACTACCCCACAACATCGTAACACTGACACACCTTAATGCATCATATAAATCACAATAATTCCCAAATAATCACAAAAAACTAATTAAATGATTAATTATGATTTTTGGGGTGTTACAACTCTCGCCTACTTAGAACATTTCCGTCCTCGAAAATTTACTTGTTGTAAACAACTCCAAATACGACTCTCGCATCCATCTTTCAAACTTCTGCGTCATGTTTGGAAACATTTTGAATACCACTAATTAACATACCATATCGTTAACCATAATATTCCAACAATATGCAATGCTACCGAGTTACGAATGCACATGTTCATTTCAGTCCTTGTCCCATCATCCTAGGATCTTGTTCACTCATGAACATGAGCTATTCGAACTTGAATCCTTGCAATGAGGCAACAACATAGTTTAAGAATGTAGAGTTCCATGACATGAACATCTTCTCTATCATTTCATCTACTTGGTTTTTATTGCAGGGAGAATGTCGAGCCTTCAGGATCGCATAGTGAAGCTGGTCGCAGAAAACCGAGTGAAGAAAGCAAAGAAAGTTCCCAAGAGTCGCTTTGCCAAAGTGGTGACCCAACCACAATCTAGATCTGGAACTTCTCCTCTTCACACACAAGCTAACAATCCCTATCGAAGTAGGCCTTCCTGGGAAAGAAGAAGCCTCGTATGGATATCTATCAGATATACCTCACCGAGGATACTGCCGAGGATAAGTTTGAGTTGCCTCCTTGATTTATCAACAAGGGGTACTTCGAGAGGGGTCCATCCCTGGCCATACCTCGGGCATAGTTGCTGCTCCTCAAGGGTCTTGATGCAGAAGGAAATAGGAAAATCTTGGCCCAAGATGCTGCTACCCTGATAAGGATTCTGGAAATGGAGGTGGTCCATGCTGATGAGGAGACTTGTCCTGCTAAATAGCTAAAGAGGGTGCAGGAAATCATTACAGATCTCCTGGCAAAGTTTACCAAATCAGAAACCGACTTCAACCATTATAAGGACTGATATAAGATCCAGATCGGGCTCATTAATGAAATGGTCGACCAGAGAGGTCGGCTAAGGCCAGTCTGGCGACGGATATGGCCAATCTGACGATCGCCTATGCCATCGATAAGGCGAGTCTTGTAATCAAAATTATTGCATTAAGAGTTAATATGGAGCCTACTGAATATAAACCGGGCAAGTTGAAGGCTTTGAGGTGTTGCGATGAGCTTTTTGCCCGTACCCAGGGTCTCGAGCAAGATTGTTTAGAGGCTGTGGAGAAGGGTTTTCATAATGCTATAGCTATGCTTAAGTCTGCAGACCCCGGGCTAGAGCTTTCTACTGATGTGATCGGGTTTGTGAACAAGGTTGTTGACGGCTAGATAGTTGTCCCCGAAATCCTTGATTTTGTAGGGGAAGAAGATAGAGGGGAAATGGAGCTCACTGAAGACGAGCATATGGTCGAGGATTAACCGAGTTTTATCTTCTCTTTTTCATGTTAGTTCGGCCTGTGCATCATTATTTTTGTAATTCATGGATGACGGGTGTTGCCCGATTTATGTAACATTTTGACAATTACGGTCATTGTGGCCGTTAAGTTTAACTACGCTGTTACTTTTGATGTGTTCGTGTATGATTTCTATTGCTTTTGTCATGCTATTTGTAAGCTCGTTGTCTTGAGTTATTATGCAAGATATTTTGCTAAGTGTTTTGGGGTTTTGCTCGACGATATTGATGTTCGACAGTGTGGGGAACTTGTCGAAAGGCCGAGGTTGATTTCTGGGTAGAGAGTGGGACTTGGATTTGGATTTGGATCTAAGCTTCACAACATGAACCTCCCATCGCGATCTGGGTGTTCTGCCATAGTGGTACGACGACGGTGGAGCTCGTTTGAGTTTTCCCTGTTGGGTTAAGAACCGGCTCGTTAAAGATTAAAGATTTTCCTTCTTGTTCAAACTTGAGATGTTGTGCTTGTACCTGAGCATGAATTTGTGATCAGGAGTGTTGTGTTTGTCATTTGATAGAGCACGTCGACTTTTCAGATCTTAACTATAATATTGTTTCATTTTTCAGTGTTCCATGGTCGAGCAAGTTCTTCCCCGATAATATGTTCGAGGTAGTAGGCCCTATTTTCCATTTTTTGCTCGGATGTCATAGGGGAATTCCCAATTTGCGGAAAGTTTTCCTACGCGATAATCTTTTTGTTTTCTCCTTAAAACTAGGTTACCGACTTCAAATTATCGTCGTATGACTTTGGCATCATGCCTTATGGAGATTTTTTGTTTTAGCGAGGCTTCTCAAAAAGGCTACTCCTGATTAAACTTCTTCGACAACGTCAATCTCTTGTCTCGGTGCTCCATCGTTCTTCTCCTTGTCGAGGGGAGATCCAGTCCTCCTGGAAGACTCTCTGATTTCGACTAGGATTACTGCCTCAGTTCCATAAGCTAGTCAGAACGGGGTTTCTTCGGTAGTCGAGTGAGGGGCCATTTGGTAGGCCTATAACATGCTGTGTAGCTCCCTAAGCCACTTCTTTTTGGTTTCGTCTAGCCTTTGTTTGAGGCCTCGTAGGATCACCTTGTTCGCGGCTTCGGCTTGTCCTTTTGTTTGCAGATGCTCGACGCATGCAAAGTGTTGTATTGTTCCCAGTTTGGCAATGAATTCCTGAAAATTTATGTCTGTGAGTTGTGTCCCGTTATCGGTGATGACTGCTTGGGGTATGCCAAATCGAGCAAGTATATTTCGCTTGTAGAAATAAAGTATGTTTTGTGCCATGACTTTGTCTAGGGCCTTTACTTTTATCCACTTTGTAAAATAATCTACACCAACTATCAGGTACCTATTTTAATTTGATCCTATGACAAATGGTATGAGGATGTCCATGCCCACCATGCGAAGGGCCATGGGGATGAAAGAGTCTTGAGCTTGTTGGGTGGTGTCAAGTGCATATCCCCGGTGGCATTAGCATTTGTCGTATTTCTTTACGTGCTCCTTTGTGTCGTGCTGCATGGTAGGCCAATAATATCCTATTCGTAGAGCTTTTCGGGCAAGGGATCTTCCTCTGAGGTGTTGGGTGTTGATTCCTTCATGGATTTCATGCAGGATGTGGGAGAACTTAGATTCATCGACACATTTAAGGAGGAGGATAGAGAATCCTCGTCGGTATAATTTTTCTTCGACCAAGACATAAGATCAGGCTCTATGCATGACCACACTAGACTCTTTCTAGTCGGATGACAACTCCCCCTTTGTGAGGTAGTTGTATACCGGGGTCATCCAGTAGTTGCTGTCGCTGATGGCGTTTATATCTAGAGTCATGGATGGTTTTTCGATGCTTGGTCAAGGAAGTATCTCCTGGTTGACGAACTTGTTTCCTCATTTCCTCTTTGTGCTTGCAAGTTTTGACAGAATGTCGGCTCAAGATTTATGTTTGTGGGGAACATGTTTTACCTCCATGGATCCGAGTTTTGTCATTTTCTCTCAGACCAGGGTTAGGTACTCGAAGAGGTTATCTCATTTGACTTGATATTCTCACTGTACTTGAGAGGAGACGAGCTAGGAGTCTATAAAGGTTTTCACTTCTCTGGCCTCTAAGTCTTTGTCTAAGTGTAGCCCTGCTAGGAAGACTTCGTATTCTGCCTGGTTGTTAGAGATTGTGAAGGATAGGGTAAGGGAGACTTCGATCAAGATTCCTTCCTCATTCTCCAGGATGATGTCCGCTCCGCTTCCTGTCAAGCTAGAGGCTCTATCCACAAAGATGGTCCATTTGTGCGCCCCGCATGTCAGGGAGACAAGCGAGGTTATTTCTACCACAAAGTCGGCTAGTACTTGGGCTTTAAGGGCCATTTTGCTTTCGCAACTAATGTCAAACTCAGATAGTTCTAACAACCATTTTAGCATCCTCCTTGCCATGTCTGGAAGACCGAGCAGTTGTTTCACGGGATGATTTGTCCGAACTACGATCGTGTAGGCTAGTAAGTAGTATCTTAACCTTCTCGTCACATTGATGAGGGCCAGAGCCATTTTCTCGATTGGTTGATATCTAAGCTCTGGACCATGTAAGGCCCTATAAAACCAACAAAATTATCAGTGAATCTACCTATGTTAGGAAAAGGATAAGCATCCTAGGGGAAAACCCTATTATCAATATAGTCAACACACATTCTCTATTTTCCATAAAAAAATTTACAAGTACAACATTTGACAGCCAGGTAGTGTAACACCCCATTTCTACCCAACGAGTTGTATAAAATTAGAGTTTTGAAAATTTCCAACAAATAAATGGAATGCTACACTTTCAACTTAAACAACGTCATTCAATCACCTATGGTTCAGATACATAACACATAAAATTCGGATGAACGGATAACAACCTGTTTAGTCTTTAAAAATAAAACAACTTTCATTACTACGCAGCAGATTCATAAAATTCAACTGAAACAACATAATATCTTGTCCAACTCAAAACAACTTTAAGACAACAAGTATTTAATGAAAATAACTTTAAAAAAATTCAGCAACATAATGAAAACCAATAATAAAGAAAACATGCATTCATCCCCCCCCCCCCCTCCCCGAGTTCTATGTATCAGAGCGACAACATCGACTCGGGCTAACGAAGGTAATAACTATCCTTCTTGATTACCTGCAAATTACCAACATAGGGCGACATTCAAAAAGAAGGGGTGAGATATCAAACAATATAATAAGATATACGATAAATAATATATTAGGATTAGATCATATAATTCACCACTTCACAGCTTTTTATCAACACTTAACATAATTAATTCATCCACACGACAACTCAGGATGCAACATGAAATGCGACGCGTATTTATGCACATGCATGTGGTACCAATGGAGCAGAACTCTCAACTTATAAATCTGCCAATAAATAGAGGCATCAACAAGGTATAAGCCTTCAACTTTATATTTTCCAATCCAGGCCAACTTAACGAGCCTCAGCTCCAACATGATATGCTATATATGCATTACCAACATGAACATAATAACAACAACAACAATAATAATTCAACTTAATTCAACATTGGCCATAAGCCTAAAACTTAATAATTCAACTTAATTCAACAATGACCATAAGCCTACAACTTAATAATTGCCAATTATAGATGCAATACAACATAACTCACCACTAACCGCAACTTCAACAATTAATAACAACCACACAACAACTTACACACGCCAATAATATTATTAACACGATCCTACTAAAATACTTCTACTAAATTATTCTGGTGATAAGTCTTATTAATGGTTTTTGGATGAATTAATGAAACTATTATTTACAAGCTACTTAAATTATCTCTACTGCTACTATATTTTAGTTATTAAAGTTTTTGTTATTTACTACAAGCTATGCAACTAAAACCATAATAGTTACTAACTCTGTAACATAATAATCTTAACGGCTATATTTATATAAATCCATAAATTATTCACTAATGTTACTAGTAAATAGCCCCTACTGTTATTCGCCATTTTCTAACTATGCTACATCCAAATTCTGTAACAAAATATTAAAGTAACAGACACATAGTAAAGGCACAAAAAACAATTAAAGAAATTAATGGTTAAGGGTCATGCCCCTCGGCATGAACATGGTGCCAGTCAACAACCTTCACCAACATACATGTATCGCTCGGCATATGTCCATAATTCATGTTTTGTAATTTCGTTCAGACTTCCTGCGATCAGTAGTTTCTTTCCTTTCCATGATCTCAGGCCAAAACTATGTATTCACAACAACATAATAACTATACCCACATCAATACATAATAATTTCCAACACTCAATTCATTGATTGAATTACTGGAACGTTAGCAAAATTATCACATAAACCAAACAACAATCTGTTCATACAACCATCACATACAATAACAATTTTACACAACCCAATTCCTACGTAACATTAATCATATACCCAATTATAGAGTCAGAACCCCACCCTTACCTTGGATTGAAGGTTTCTCTAATTCTCCGACTGACTCCTAGATTTGCCCCTTTGCTTGCAACTCTACATACCTTCTCTTCTCCACAAACCCTTATTTTGCTCTTCCTGCTACTTCTCATTCTTATAATTTCTAACTAACTAATATAACAACACTATTTTCTTATAATAATAATATTATTATTATTCTACTTAGTCTTATTGGGCCTACTAGTCAACACCCCCACTTTTTACTATAACCAACACAACAACTAAGACCACTAAATAAATAGTCTTATATAATTATAATATTATTAATAATATTATTTCTACAAATTAAATCAACTAATTTATCAAATAACCATATAACAATTTAAATCGATATTTCACAATTTCGAAAATTTAATCAGAAAAATATTCGAAAATGTTTAATTAAAAAATTAATTAAATATTGGTTGTTACAACTCTCCCCCACTTAGGATATTTTCGTCCTAAAAAATTTACCTTGTTCAAACAACTCAGGGTAGGAGTCCTGCATCTAGCTTTCCAATTCCCATGTCATGCTTTCTCCGACAGCTCCTGGCCAGACTACTTTCACCAAAGTAATCTACTTGCCTCTTAGAGTCTTCATTTCATGATCCGCGATTTGCACAAGCACCATCTCCAAAATAAGATTATCCTGTACTTGCACATCATCCATATGAATCAAATGAGATGGATCTGAAATATACTTCTGAAGTTGTGACACATGGAACACATCGTGCAAATTCGAAATATTAGGCGGAAAATCCACTTTATAAGCAACACTCCCAACTCTTTCCAAAATCTGATACGGACCAATAAAACGAGAAGTGAGGTTCTTAGACTTCAATGCTCGCCCAACACCGGTCACAGGTGTAACTCTCAAAAACACATGGTCACCTGCTTGAAATTCTAAGTCTTTCCTTCACTTGTCATGATAACTCTTCTATCTACTTTGGGAAGCTTTCATCTTTTCTCGAATTAACTTCACCTTCTCGGTAGTCTCTTGAACAATTTCAGGTCCAAGCACTACACTATATCTAGACTCATGCCAACAAAAAGGAGTTCTACATCTTCGACCATACAATGCTTCAAAAGGTGCCATTCCAATACTAGAATGGTAACTGTTATTATAAGTGAACTCTATTAATGGAAGGTAAGTATCCCACGAACCTCCCTGCTTAAGAACACATGCTCTCAATAAATCTTCCAACGACTGAATAGTCCTCTCTGTCAGACCATCCATTTGAGGGTGATATGTCGAACTTAACCTCAAATTAGAACCCAACGCCTCTTGCAAACTCTTCCAAAAGTATGAAGTAAACCTCAGATCTCTATCTGACACAATGCACAAAGGAACACCATGCAGCTTTACAATTATACTAGTGTAAATCTCCGCCAACTTTGATACTGGGAAATTGATGTTAATAGGAATAAAATGAGCCAAATTCGTAAGCCTATGAACAATCACCCAAATCGAATCATGTTATATTGAAGTATTAGGTAACCCTGTCACAAAGTCCATCAAAATGCTATCCCATTTCCATTTTGAAACTTCTAACAGTTGCATCAACCCTGCAGGCTTTTTATGTTCAACTTTCAACTTCTGACAAGTTAAACATGCATAAACAAACCGAGCCACATCACTCTTCATTCTAGGCCACCAAAACAAATTCTTCAAATCTTGATACATTTTTGTAGCTCCCGGATGAATGCTCAACTTGCTTCTATGACTTTCCTCAAGAATCACTTTCTTCATCTCCACATCATCAGGAATACAAATTCGATTACGAAATCTCAACACACCTTGCGCATCTAACTTAAAATCACTATTCTCCGACTGATCGATCCCAACCATCGAATCTACCAGTTTCACATCCAACTCCTAAGCTTCTCTGATACTATCCAGAAAATCATTATTAATCTTCAACATACCCAACATAACACTCTGTGGTGTCACCTTGCAAACTAAGCTCATATCTCTGAAGTGTTCAATTAATTCCAACTCTTTAACCATCATTGCCGACATATGTAAAGTCTTTCGACTTAACGCATTAGCCACCACATTCGCTTTTCCGGGATGATAATTCAAACCAAAATCATAATATTTTAATAACTCCAACCATCTTCGTTGTCTCATATTTAATTCTTTCTGATTAAATAAATACTTTAAACTCTTATGGTCACTAAATACTTCAAATCTAGAACCATAGAGATAGTGTCTCCAAATCTTCAGCATAAAAACAAATGCAACAAGCTCTAAATCATGCGTAGGATAGTTCTTTCCATGAGTCCTCAACTTCCTTGACGCATAAGCAACTACCTTTTCATTATGCATAAGCACACCTCCTAAACCCATCTTGGAAGCATCACAATATACTACAAAAGGTTCTCCTGGATTAGGTAATGTCAAAATTGGAGTTGACGTCAACCTTTTCTTCAATTTGGTAAAACTTTCTTCACATTAAATGTCCCACACAAATGCTTTACCTTTTCAAGTCAGATTAGTTAACGAAAGTGCCAACTTAGAAAAACCTTTGATAAACCTTCTATAATAACCAGCTAATCCCAAAAACCTTCTAATCTCGATAGTCGACTTTGGAGTTTCCCATTGCAATACATCATCTACTTTAGATGGATCTACAACAATACAACTACCTGAGATAACATAACCAAGAAAACTAATCTCCTTTAACCAAAATTCACACTTAGACAACTTTGCATACAACTTCTTCTCTTTCAAAACTTGCAATACTATTCTTAAGTGTTCTGCATGCTCTTCTTCCGATTTAGAGTAAATCAAATTGTCATCAATGAACACCACTACAAACTGATCCAAATAAGTATGAAAGATACGGTTCATGTATCCCATGAAT
Source organism: Vicia faba (assembly GCA_948472305.1). NCBI lineage: Eukaryota > Viridiplantae > Streptophyta > Magnoliopsida > Fabales > Fabaceae > Vicia > Vicia faba. Next base: position 633,562,943 of record OX451736.1, on the reverse strand, counting down.
ACTCCCAGCGCATTAGTAACACTAAAAGGCATCACCTAATACTCATAATGTCCATAATGCATTCTGAAAGCCGTCTTCTAGATATCTTCATCCTTCACTTTAATCTGATGGTATCCCGACGTCAAATCAATCTTACTAAACACTCGAGCATCCGCAAAATGATCCATCAAGTCATCTATTCTTGGAAGTGGATACATGTTCTTAATCGTCACTTTATTCAATTGTCTATCATCAACACAAAGCCTCATACTTCCATCTTTCTTCTTTACTAGCAACACTGGAGCTCCCCACGGTGATATACTTGGTCTTACAAATTTCTTCTCAAGTAACTATTCCAATTGCTTCTTTAGTTCTGACAATTCAGATGCAGACATCATGTATGGTGCCATAGAAACAGGTTTGGTACCAGGTACAAGATCAATAGAAAATTTGACTTCCCTCTCTGGCGGTACATCAGGAATTTAATCAGGGAAAACTTCAGGAAATTCATGCACCACTTGCAATTCTTCAATTATAGCTTGATTCTCGATAGATAGCAATGCCATTAATGAGAACATATGAGCCTCTTCTTGCATCAACTTATGCATTTGTCTAGAAGACAACATACCAACTTCTTCCTCTTCGGGAGTAGAAAACCTCACAGACTTGTTGTCACAGTTAATATGAACATAGTTATGTTCTAACCAATTCATACCTAAGATCACATATAACCCACTTAACGGCAAACATAGCAAATCAATAGCAAAGTCTCTGTCGAAGATCGACAAAGGACACTTTAAACACACAATAGAAGTAGTCACCGATCGCTTAGCCAGAATCTCGATGACCATCTCCCCATTTATAGAAGACAACATAAGACCCAATCTTTCAACATAATCAGCAACAATAAAGCAATGAGTAGCACCGATATCAATAATAGTAATTAGATGAGTACTATTAATGAAACATGTACCTCTGATGAGTCAGTCCTCATTAGCTGTCGGAGTCCCAACCAACACGAAAACTTTTCCACTGGTTTGCGCCTTCTTTGGTTTCTGACACTGACTACCAATGTGTCCTTCTTCACCATAATTGAAACAAATCATCTCTTTATGCTTGCACTCAGATATAGCATGTCCAGTCTTACCACAATGGAAACACCTCTTCACCTCAACAGTACACACATTGCTCTTATGACCAGGTTTTCCACATTTAAAACAAACCACACCAGCAGGAGCATCTCCCCCACTAGTTCTCTGACCCTGAGAAACTTTCTGTTTACCCTTACCAACTGGGGTATCGTAAGGCTTAACACAGTTTTGTTGGTGCTTACCCCTCTTCTCACTGATAATCTTATAATTAGAATTATTATCCTCTTCATAAATCCTGCAACTATCAATCAAATCAACAAAGACACAGATCTTCTGGTATCCAACTGCCTTCTTGATCTCTGGGCGCAACCTGTTCTCAAACTTGATGCACTTTGAAAACTGAGCATTTGCCTCACTATAGTGCGAATAAACTTAGCCAACTAAGAAAACTTTGCAGCATACTTAACAACCGACATACTCTCTTGCTTCAGCTCAAGAAATCGATTTCCTTCTTACCACGAACGTCTTTAGGGAAATACTTCCTCAAAAACTCCCTACAAAACACAGCCCAAGTGACATTTTCACCTTCAACTTCCAATCTATGGCACGTCTCTAGCCACCAATAATTAGCCTCGACTGCTAGCATATGAGTACCATATCGAACCTTCTGCGCTGGAGTGCAGTCCATCACACGGAATATTATCTCAATATCTTTCAACCAATCCAAAGCTCCGTCAGGATCATACTTACCCTTGAAGGTGGGTGGATTCTCCCTCTGGAAAGTTGCCAAACTATGAGATCCAGTATTCCCATCAGCTTTCGCCTGATTCTCCATAGCATGCGCCATTGCTTCTAAAGGAATAGCAAGTGCATCATCATTCCTTCCATCCATCTCAACTTATCTCTACAACATAAACAACAATTAGAATTCAGATTAACAAAACTCAATTGTTAGACAAAACTACGACTCGACAACTTGGTCAGATGAACCGACTTGCTTTGATACCACTAATGTAACACCCCATTTCTACGCAACGAGTTATATAAAATCAGAGTTTCAAAAATTTCCAACAAACAAATGGAATACTACACTTTCAACTTAAACAACGATATTCAATCACCTATGGTTCAGATACATAACACATAAAATTCGGATGAACTGATAACAACCTGTTTAGTCTTTAAAAATAAAACAACTTTCATTACTACACTGCAGATTCACAAAATTCAACTGAAACACCATAATATCTTGTCCAACTCAAAACAAATTTAAGACAACAAGTCTTTAATGAAAATAACTTAAAAAATTCAGCAACATAATGAAAACCAAAAATAAAGAAAACATGCGTTCATCCCACCGAGTGCTACGTACCAGAGCGATAACACCGACTCGGACTAACGAAGGTAACAACTATCCTTCTTGATTACCTGCATGTTAGCAACAGAGGGCAATATTCAAACAGAAGGGGTGAGATATCAAACAATATAATCAGATGTACGATAAATAATATATTAGGATTAGATCATAAAATTCACCATTTCATAACTTTTTTATCAACAATTAACATAATTAATTCATCCACACAACAACTCAGGATGCAACATAAAATGCGACGCGTTTTTATGCACATGCATGTTGTACCAATGGAGCAGAACTCCCAACTTATAAATTTTCCAATGAATAGAGGCATCAACAAGGCATGAGCCTTCAACTTTATATTTCCCAATCCAGACCAACTTAACGAGCATCAACTCCAACATGATATGTTATGTATGCATTACCAACATGAAGGTAATAACAACAACAAAAATAATAATTCAACTTAATTCAACATTGGCCATAAGCCTACAACTTAATAATTCTACTTAATTCAACATTAGCCATAAGCCTACAACTTAATAATTTCCAATTATAGATGCAATACAACATAACTCACCACTACCTGCAACTTCAACAATTAATAACAACACAACAACTTACACGTGCCAATAATATTATTAACACAATCCTACTAAAATACTTCTACTAAATTATTCTGCTAATAAGTCTTATTAATGGTTTTCTGCTAAATTAATGAAACTATTATTTACCTGCTACTTAAATTATCTCTACTGTTACTACATTTTAGTTACTAATGTTTCTGTTATTTACTACAAGCTCGGAAACTAAAACCATAACAGTTACTAACTTTGTAACATAATAATCTTAACTGCTATATTTATATTAATCCATAAATTGTTCACTACTGTTAGAAGTAAATAGCCCCTACTGTTATTCACCCTTTTCTAACTACGCTACATCCAAATTCTATAACAAAATATTAAAGTAACAGACACACAGTAAATGCACAAAAAATAATTAAAGATATTAATGGTTAAGGGTCATGCCCCTCGGCATGAACATGGTTCCGGTTGACAACCTTCACCAACATACATGTGTCGCTCGACATATGTCCATAATTCCTGTTCTGTAATTTCGTCCAGACTTCCTGCGATCAGTAGTTCCTTTCTTTTCCATGATCTCAGGCCAACACTATGTACTCACAACAACATAATAACTATACCCACATCAATACATAATAATTTGCAACGCTCAATTCATCGATTGAATTACTGCAACGTTAGCACACTTATCACATAAATCAAACAACAATTTGTTCATACAACCATCACATATAGTAATAATTTTACACAATCCAATTCCTACGTAACATTAATCATATACCCAATTATAGAGTCAGAACCTCACCCTTACCTTGGATTGAAGGTTGCTATAACTCTCTGATTAACTCCTAGATTCTCCCCTTTGCTTGCAACTCTACGTACCTTCTCTTCTCCACAAACCCATATTATGCTCTTCCTGCTACTTCACTTTCTTTAACTAATATAATAACACTATTTTCTTATAATAATAATATTATTATTATTCTACTTAGTCTTATTGGGCCTACTAGTCAACACCCCCACTTTTTACTATAATGAACACAACAACTAAGACCAATAAATAAATAGTCTTATATAATTTTAATATTATTAATAATATTATTCCTATAACTTAAATCAACTAATTTAATCAAATAACTATATAACAACTTAAATCAATATTTCACAACTTCGAAAATTTAATCGGAAAAATATTCGAAAATATTTAATTAAATAATTAATTAAATATTGAGCGTTACAGGTTGTGTACTGGGCTTCACACATAAATTTTGCCTCTAGAAGGTCTTTTACAAATTTTTCAGCAGCCTCCGTTTTTTCGAAGACTTCTTACGCCTAAGGGCATGATCTATTGTCAGCTAGTGACATGCCACTTCTGAGTCCAACCCGAGAAGCTCGAAGGCGCTCCATACAAACAGATCAAAGTTCTCTCTCAAACACGCTTTTAGTTGCTTCCTCAAAAGTTCAAAGAGGTATATGCCCATTTTTACTCCCTTGTTGGGATTGTTTCCAAGGAGGATGAATGCAAATTCCCTATTTGGAATAGGGCGTAGAGTATGGGCAAGATCTTTGTGGCTAACTTGCATTGAGGAACTTTCTATAGTCAGTCGGGCCTCCTTTTCTTTCTTCTTCTAATCCCGTAGATCGTCTTTAGTGAAGCAGTTGTCAAGATCAAACGACTCTACGTGAGGCAACAACTTTAGCTCTTTTGAGTTGTTGGGTCAGGCAGGTTTGCTGGCCATTCTAGGCACTATATTGAGGGCATTCAGTCCCTTCAAGGCTTCCTCGAAACATCTCCTCGCAGCTTCTATATTCCCGTGGAGGGTGGCGACGAGTCCCTCTGAGGTGTAGTACTTTATTTTTAGGTGCACGGTGTAGGGCCAAACTATTAATTTGGAAAGAGTTTCCTTTCCCAAGATGAACTGGCATAGAGATAGGAAATCTATTATCAGGAACTGGGTTTTGACAGGTTTTACAGTTTCAGATGCTCCGAAGGTGACGATTAACTCGACAGAGCCCCATGGTTTTGTGACTGCACCATTGAAGCCTTGTACATGTGAGCCCATGTTCGGAATTAGATGCGTCTCGTCGAGCTACATCATGAAGAATAGTTGGGAGTACATGATGTCGACCGAGCTTCCTTGGTCGACTAGAATGCGCCAAACATCAAAGTTGTCCATCCGTGCGCTCACGAACAGAGGGATGCTGGAGTTGGGAGATTCGTTGAGGAGTTCTTCACGGTAGAACGTGAAGAGGACGAAGTTTCCCTGAAATTTGTTGAGGGTGGAGTTTTTATTTGAGCTTGAATCGATTAGTTACTCAAAATTTCTCTTCATTGACCCCATAGTGAGTTTGTTGAATCCTTCTCCTGATATGACCATGGCAGAGGCGAACTTCTCCCAGGTATGTGTGTGGCAAGGTAGAGGGGGACAACATTTTCGTCAGGGATGTAGAAGTCCTCTAGTCGCGAGATGCACATGGCAATTGTGATACGGTGGCAGAACTGACTGTTGTACTGGATTTGCATTTTTATTTGCAAATGTTGTGGTAAGCAAGAGTCGCCATCGAATTTTCTTTTATCCAACAAAGGAAAGGGTGAAAAGAATAGAAAAATACCTTTTAAGATTTGTTTATGAGTAAGGGGGTAGATTATGGAAAGGGAAGGTGTTAGCACCCTTTCCATTCGTAGTTATCTACAGGCTTTTAGATGCTAGATCATTTGAAATACCTTGTGCTTTGTGTGTTTTGAAAAGTATTTTTGAAAGCGCCTTAGTGCGGCGAACTTTGTAATGTTTCTCAGAATGGTAGATGTGATACGGTGGCAGAACCGACTGTTATACTGGTTTGCATTTTATATTTGCAAACGTTGTGGTAAGTAAGAGTCGTCACCGACTTTTATTTTATCCAACAAAGGAAAAAGAAAAAGAACAGAAATAACATTTTTCGAGATGTTTCTGAGTACGGGGGGTAGATTATAGAAAGGGAAGGTGTTAGAACCCTTTCTATCCGTGGTTTTCCACGGGCACTTAGGAACTTGCTCATTTTTAAAATTGCTTGTGTGTGCTTGTTTCTAAAAGTTCTGTTTACTTCGTGATAACCCTTGTATCTGTCCTCAAGAGTGTGACGAAGTTGTTTTGAAAACTGTTTTGAAAAGTGCTTGTGAAAGAGTTTTTGTTTTGAGCAAGTACTTAAGAATTTTCTACCTACTCGAAAAAGTCTGTTCGTTTTCGTTTCCTTTAGATAGTGCTATCCTACTATTAAGGAGTAAGTAGCCCTATCGTTGGAATTTTAAGGGACATTCGAAAGGGACGAAATGGTCACTGAAGGCAACAAGTAAGGATACCTTAGCATTTCAAAGGGACTATCGTCATAAGATCATTTCTCGTAGGCATCTCGAGGGACAAGTAGGGACTATGATCTTTATGACGACTTTGAATTACGGGTCATTGTTAAGGTATCCCTACGTTCGAGGGACACAACCATTATTTCCGAGGCAACCAAGTGAGGCAAAACCCTAGGAGTGAGCATGTGCAAGTGTGCTTTTTTCAGTTAATTATCTTTGCACAATTAGGGTTATCTATCTTTTTAATTCTTGGTTTATCTTTCACATACAATCCTAATGTCCATACATCTAGCAGTTTAATAGTTGTGGAAATTAAAAGCGGAAAAGAAAATCTACACTATTACAAGGCTTTTGGACAAATACACAAATATTCGACTGAAAATAAAGATGCGGAAATTCGAAATCCTAATTAATCTATTACAAACTCAAAGCATATACAATAATTAATCAAATAATGGAAACAATACACGCGCGAGTAAATCAAACGGGGAATTAACGTCAAGTTTAGAAACAATTAATTGATGAATAAAGAAAAGATACATTTTGGAATTTTTTGAGAAAAATAATTAATCTTACAAATTAACCTAATTTCTATTTGATTTTAATTATGAAAAAAGAATTTAAGTTAACCTAATTAAACTAATTAATTAATGCAATTAAATATTTTATAGAAAAAACTAAACCTAATTTTTTTAGTGATTTTATGATTTTATCATTTAATTAAAAAACAATGATTTTGTAAAATAATATAAAAAATAATTAAGACAAATAATTAAATAAAAGAAATTAAAAGAGAATTAAAATTGGGCTTGGTGTGATGGGAAAATTGGGGGTGTGCTGAAATTGGTGTTAGGCCCAGGATGATGGCCCAATTTGTCTAGCGCGTGATTCCATGAGGCTTTCTTCTAAGGGTCCATCTTGTGGCTGCAACCTTGGAGCGTTAGATCTGGCTAGAGATAGATCTGATGGTCTTGCATATGGGGCGTATGATGGACACTGGATATTGAGGCACATTGGATCTGAAACAAGAAACTCATGAAATATGAAAATTTCTGGACCTGGGATCAAACCCAGGTCCCTCTCTTCCAACGCCTTGTCCTTTGCCATCTGTGTTGGTTAGTCCTTCGTGTATATAATAACAACAATTAAATATAATGGAAAGTAAGGACAACTGCTGAGTTGTCAAACGCGCGCCAGCAAGTGGGGCCCTTGTGATTCAAACGAGCCAATCAAACATAGAGAGAGAAAGAACCATTTAAAATTAGCCAATGAAACATTGTCTTTTTGCCACGCCATCCAGCTGACTGACGACCGGCCAATCTAACCATCGGAGACGGTGGTTTCCACCGTCTTCTCCGGTGAGGTTGCCTGAAAAATCAATCAAACAAAAAACAAACAATGCCATCTGCCTTGAAAAATTCCCCTGATGTGATACAAAGGCAGAACCAACTGTTTGATGTTGGTTTGCGTTTTGCGTTTTGTGTTTGCAAAATGTCGCGGTAAGCAAGATTCGCCACCGAATTTTATTTCATCCAACCGGAAAGGAAAAAAGTACAGAAAAAAAAATCCTTTTTTGAGATATTCTGAGTACGAGGGGTAGATTATAGAAAGGGAAGGTGTTAGCACCCTTTCTATCCATGTTTTTCCATGGGCTCTTAGGTACTTGCTCATCTTTTTAAAATTGCTTGTGTATGTGCTTTGTTTTTGAAAAGTTTGACTTCGTGATAAACCTTGTATCAGTCCTCAAAGGTGTGACGAAGTTTGTTTGAAAAGTGTAAGTGTAAAAAATTTTGATTTGAGCAAGTACCTACTAGCATCTACCTACTTGAAAAAAATATTGTTTCTATTCTTGTTTCCTTTAGACAGCCCTATCCTACTATTGAGAAATAGCTAGCACCGTCGTTGGAGTTGTAAGGGTCAATTCGAAAGGGACGTACGATCACTAAAGTAATGTTAGGATACCTTAGTAATAACCCTAGAGTCTTAATATCATATTCGAGGCAACATTTCCGAGGCAACATTCGAATGGGACATTTGATCTTTTTAGACAGGAGGGTAACCACTAAGACACCCTATGCGTAATGATCGTTTACCGAAGGCAATCGAAGTGAGAGTATGCCCTAAGAGTGATATGTGCGAGTGATTTGTTTCAGTTATTTATCTTTCACATTAGGGTTTTCTAACTGTATTAAATTTGTCATGCATTCTTGTCATACAATCCTATTAGCATACATCTAGACAATCAAATATTTCGAGAATTAAAATGTGAGAAAGTAAATCTACGCTATTACAAGGCTTCGGGGAGGGGGATTAATTACATAGCCAAAAACCCAGGAAAAAGTGATAAGTAAAAAGTCCTAGATTAAACTATTACAAACCAGTGAGCAGTTACAAAATATTGGCAAAAATAAATAACACGCGCGCGATGAATCGGATACGAGATAAATAAGGTTTTGACTCTTGCCTAAACCTAATCGCGATTGATTAAAAATGTTTTTGTTTTGTTATTTTAAGAAAATAAATAAACAATTAAACTAAAGAGAAAATCCTAATTCTAATTAATTTTAAATTAAGAAAAATAAACTAATTTATTCTAAAACCTATTTTTTGTATTTTTATTTATTTGAGAAAAAGAGAAAATAAAATTAAAATTTTTAACCTAATTTCTATTTTGATTTTATTTATGGAAATAAATTATAACTTCACTAAGTTAACACTGAATTAAATTAATTTTAATAATATATATATATATATATATATATATATATATATATATATATATATATATATATATATATATATATATATATATATATATATATATATATATATATATATATATATATATATATATATATATATATATATATATATATATATATATATATATAAACTAATTCTAATTTTTTGTGAATTTGATTTTATGAGTTTTTATGAAAAATAATTAATTTGCCAATAAAAATAATTAAAAGAAAATTAAAAGAATTAAAGAAAAGAAATAAAATAAAAAAAGGTTAGAGATGGGCCTGATGCTATTTAGCAATTGGGAGGGTGTGTTAAGGAAACTCTGGGCCCAAATCAGACTCAACCCTTTTGACTTTGCCTGTTTCAGTGCATGCATTGACCTGAGGCGTATGGTGGGCCTTACGTGGAATAGCCTTGGATCTGGCTAGAGAAGCCTGTGATGGCCAGATGTTGATGGCATACGGTGGACTTCTTGATATGCAGCGTGCTGGATTACCTATTGAAAAATATTATGAACAAAGGTTAGGACCTGGGGATCGAACCCAGACCCTTATGCATGTCTCCAATACACGCTTGCCAACTGAGCCACGCGTTTTTGTTGTATACATAATGGAGGTAAGATAATATAATCAAATAAAACCAATAATATATTCAAAATGCGCTAAAATTCAAATAACCCAATCAGTGAATGCCACACATTGTCTTCTTCCTCCCAACCGTCGTTTTAGCATATCAAGATTTTACCTACAGACGTTTGTTGTAGGTATAGCCTTGTCCATCTCCAAAATTGAATAGGCTCAAGATAAATGACCATGGATGATACCAATCAACTCGTATCATCCTCACGAGTATCATGGTACCAGAGTTAACGCCCAATTTTGCCTGCATGAAAAACCCTAAATAAGAATACAAAACCCTAGCCATGGCAGATTCACATACAGTCCTCAAAAGTGCAATTGAATAGAACTATTAGCTTGCAAACATGATGATAAACATGAGTATGGAAATCAAAAGCACTAAAGATGCCTAGATTAGTGAAATCAAAATAAAATTTTTGGACAAACCGTGAGAGACGTAGAACACGATTCTTGAGGTTTCAGGTCGTGTGAATGCTTGCTACAGGTTCAGTGCATGCCTGGGAATGTGAATTGATCCTTGGAAAAGTTTAAAACAGCCTCTAGAGCAAGATCTAATCTGCATTTTTCTTTGAAAATTTGGAACTTTGTTTGACACTTTCAGGCAAGTTGCGCGTCTCCAAAACTTCTATTCTAGGTCTTTAGGATCCTGGCATAAGTAGTGAATCAATCTAGGGTAATAAAATTGGAAATAATCCAAAGAATAATGGTATCATTTTAATAGAAAATCAAATCTTGAATAATTGCCAAAATATGGATATTTTGTGTCTACTCTTGGCTTGCACAATTTTCTTCTCATTTGACAGCACATAAGATCTTCCTTTAATGCAAAAATCACCCCTAAAACACATTATATGATTTATTTAGATTTATTTGATTTTATTTAAATTTTAAGTGAATAAAAATCAAAATAAATTAAATAAATAAATAAAGCCTGGAGGGTCCCATAGGTCGTGGACTATGCTAGGAATGAGATTCAATCTTGAAAATATGGGCCCATGTGGAAAGAATGCAAATTTAAGCACATTTGACTTTTGGCAATTTTGCAAAGAAGGCCAACTTGGCCAATGCATAACTCTCTCAATTTTGACCTTAGATAGGTGTTCTTTCACTTTTTAGAAAGCTTAGTATGTCCTCTAAGCAAACCTTTTAGTCTCATCTCAATTTACTCTTCCATGTTCATGTATGAAGCTTTGACCCAAAAGGTGTTTTTGTTGACTTTTCAAAATGACCTATAATGTCAAAATTCATATCTTCTTGTGAGTGCATATTTTGAATTTGGGAGATGAAGATTAATTGTAGGTAATTTCATCCTCTTAAAAATGAGCTTTGAATGGGTCATTTCTGATAAAATATGAGAAAGTTATGCTTGGTCAAAGTTGAGTTGACTTTTCCTACAAAACCCTAATTTAGCAACTTTTGGATTTTGATGAATTGTGAGCAATCCTTGATGAATCATGATCAACCCTTGATCAAATGATGGATCATACTTCAAACTGAGGAGGTTGACAAAAAATCTTGAGGTTTGACTGTATGTGGGCCACAATTGACTTTTGACCTAGCACAATCGATTTTCAGGCCTTTGAGCAATTGACTGAGCAAACTTCTTCTGCAAGGCTTGAAACTTGACATGGATGATATTGAGAACATATTAGGACAATGGTGAGCATTTGAGTCCTTTGTACTCAAGTATCTTGATGAATAATGAAACCCTAATTTGAGGTAGACAGCCTTAGGAGAGAGTTTGTCTGGTCAACTTTTGAACTTCCTTGAGCAATTTGAGGACATCACTTGCCATGTGTTGAGAAATATGGGAGGGAAAATTTTGGGGTACAACAGCTGCCCCTGTTAAATCTTCTTAAAGCTGAGGATGTAGATTGGCTCGTCTTCCTTTCGTGATCTGAAGGTGGAAGATGATTGAACACTAGAGTGCCCATAAATTTTCACTCACCTGAAGTGATACTCGATTTGCGATATCGGGAATGGGCTTATAAATGCCATTTGGTAGTTGCTAGAGAATTGCCGGAGATGGGATTAAAGATGCCATCCGAAGAAGTGTCGATCGCATAAGAGATTCCTTTGCGAGAACCCATATACCTGTTGTTGAGGAGGACTTCGCTGGGGACTGCTGGTCTCTGTCTTGAGAGAAATAGGGTTTTAGGAGCTTCAGTTGTCCACTGGGGAATAATTCCGGTTTGGGAAGCGGAAGTGAACTGTGTATTTGGTCAGGGTATATGCTGCACCGCGACTTTCTAGGGACACGTGAAACCAATCGTGTGTGATCAGGTCCCAGTCTTACAGTGTTGTGGACTGATGTCTGGGGATAAGAGAGGAAGAACCCGGATATTAAGGTTCGGATAGTAAGGTTATGAGAAGGAACCTGGATAGTAGGGTTACTTCGAGATGGAAGCCTGGGTAGTAGGGCTGTGAGAAGGAACCTGGATAGTAGGGTTGCTTCGATATGAAAGCCGGGATAGTAGGGCTGTGAGAAGGAACCTGGATAGTAGGGTTGCTTCGATATGAAAGCCGGGATAGTTGGACTGTAAGAAGGAACCTGGATAGTAGGGTTACTTCGCAGTGAAATCTTGGATAGTAGGGCAGTAAGAAGGAACCTGGATAGTAGGGTTACTTCGATATGAAAGCCTAGATAGTAGGGCTGTGAGAAGGAACCTGGATAGTAGGGTTACTTCGATATGAAAGCCTGGACAGTAGGGCTGTGAGAAGGAACCTGGATAGTACTTCGATATGAAATTATAGATAGTAGGGCTGCGAGAAGGAACCTGGATAGTAGGGTTACTTTGATATGAAAGCCTGGATAGTAGGGATGTGAGAAGGAACCTGGATAGTAGGGTTTCTTCGATATGAAAGCCTGGATAGTAGGGCTGTGAGAAGGAACCTAGATAGTAGGGTTACTTCGATATGAAAGCCTGGATAGTAGGGCTGTGAGAAGGAACCTAGATAGTAGGGTTACTTCGATATGAAAGCCTGGATAGTAGGGTTGTGAGAAGGAACCTAGATAGTAGGGTTACTTCGACATGAAAGCCTGGATAGCATGGCTGTTTCGGAATGAGTTTGGGTAAAACTGCAGAGGGAACCTGGGTAAGGTTGTTCTTGTCGCGCCGATGATTACTCTTGTTTAGCTTCGAGTGTTGATCATGGACCTGCTAGAAGTTGCTGATAATAACTATCTTTCCTGAAAGAAATACAGGGTTAGTTATGTGTGATGCATGAGATGCATTGTATGATGATGTTCTCAAAATAATTGAGATTATGTTATATGTGATGTATGCACATGTCATTATGTATAAACATGAAATGCTGACGTAATAAACTAAGTCCGGGAAAATAAATCCCTGACTGTTGTCCGGAGAGTGTGAGAAATGGTATTCTCGACTGCTGTAAAAGACCATAGTTCCTCTACTTTTGTTGGGGATGGTGAACAAAGATGACTATGTTGGAGATTTTCCCCTTGGCTGGTAAATATCCTACCGGAAGAGACCATGTCTGAAGATAACTCTGCGGGGAATAACTCTGTTGGAGAGGAGATACTCTGTTGATAGATTTGCTGTCCTGGAGAGATAACTCAGCTGGGGATGAATTTCTGCTTGTGAGAGAAATAAACTCTGCTTGGGGAAAATTTTACCGACTTACTCGTGATTGTGAACCTTATCTGGGGAGAGTTATGTCTTGTTCGGGAAAGCTGACGTCGCTGTCTTTGGATACTTTTTACTCTGTGGGAAGTGTATGTACCACTACTCTTGTTCTCAAGCTGGCTCTATCCCTATACCTGATGGGCAGCGTAACTGTAAGGTTTGGGCACTTCTTGTTTGTCCCTGTTCCTAGAATTACGAGTAATCATCTTTTGTTTCTTATGTAAATGTTTATGAGCAGCCATTATTTTCAAATGCATATATAAAAAATGAATCATTGGATGTTCTTGCAAAACAAAACAGAAAAATAAAAACAAATTGAAATTTCTTGTGAAAATGAATTGTATTGATTTTTGCAATTGGCCTGTAGTATGCGTTTTGTACAAGGAGGATGACGTCCTAGTAAGAGAACGCCGCCGAAAGAAATTAAAATTTGTAAAAAAAGAAGGAAAACAGTTATGTGAAACAATCCCATCGGGTTCCAACTCTGCTATTGCCTTTATATCTTCAAGCATCTCATCACCTTGCTACTTGGCCGAAGGTTGATCAGATTGATTGGCGTCGTCTGAGTTTGATAGTTGATACCGAAGACTGGTTGCAAGATGATCCCATGAGACATAGTGTTACGCTTTAATCCCTAATTTTTTCCTGGATCGCCCTTTCGGGTTTTCAGTCCACCGGGATACCCTTTTTTTCCCAAGTTGCCTTTTCAGGTTTTCGACTTTTCGGGTGTACAATTTTTTTCATTTTCATCCCTTACTTTTGCCCGAACCCTTTTGGTTTGCCGAGAAGCCCTTATTTTTGCCTAGGCCAGTCAACCTAGCGGGTTTTTGATTATGCGTAGTATCTTTTCACTATGTCTGCATTGACGGGGTGAGGAAGGTCGTCACCATCCATGGTGGTTAGAATCATAGCTCCTCCCGAGAAAATATTCTTAACCACAAATGGCCCTCCGTATGTGGGGGTCCATTTTCCCCTCGGATCACCTTGCGGTAGTATGATGCGTTTGATCACTAGATCCCCGACCTGGTATTCTTGACGTCTAACTTTCTTGTTAAAATCCTTGATCATTCGCTTTTGATACGTCTGACCATGACAAATAACAATAAGTCTCTTTTCATCGATTAGATTCAGCTGATCAAGTCGGGTTTGGATCCAGTCGTCTTCGTTCAAACCCGCATCCTTCATAATCTTGAGAGAGGGTATCTAGACTTCGATGGGTAGGACTTCCTCCATGCCATACACCAAAGAGTATGGTGTTGCCCCTGTCGACGTCTGTGCTGAGGTAAAGTACCCATGAAGAGTGAATGGTAACATCTCTTGCTAGTCTTTGTATGTCACCGTCATCTTCTGCACAATCTTCTTGATGTTCTTGTTGCCGCTTCCACAACCCCGTTCATCTTCGGCCAGTAGGGAGAAGAGTTGTGATGCTGTATCTTGAACTGTTTACAGAGCTCGGTGATCATTGTGTTATTGAGATTTTTGCCATTGTCAGTAATATCCTCTCTGGTACACCGTATCGACAGATCAGATTGTGTCGAATGAACCGCGCCACGACGTTCTTGGTTACTGTAGCAAAGGAAGCTGCCTCAACTCACTTTGTAAAATAATCAATTGCTACCAAAATGAAATGATGCCCATTAGACGCAGTAGGTATGATCACGCCAATCATATCGATGCCCCACATTGCAAAGGGCCAAGGAGCTGTCAAAACATTCAAGGGAACTGGAGGCACATGCACCTTATCAGCATAGACTTGGCACTTATGATAGGTTCGAGAGTGCTGATAACAATCGGCCTCCATAGTGGACCAGTAATATCCTGCCTGTAGGATCTTCTTCGCCATGGTATGTCCACTGGAATGAGTTCCGAAGGTGCCTTCATGTAACTCTATCATGATCCTTTATGCCTCGCTCTTGTCCATGCATCGTAGTAAGGTTGAATCATGGTTACACTTATAGAGGATTCCATTACTGATGAATAACTTTGCAACGAACCTTCTTAGAAACTCCTTATCATTAACAAATGCCCCCTCGGGGTATTCTTGAGCCTCAAGATACCTCTTTACCTCGTGAAACCAGGGTTTATCTGCTACCTCTTTAGTTCCGATCTCACAGCAATGTGCGGGTTCATCCAACCTCTCAATGGTAATCTGGGGAGCTTCATTGTCCCACCTGACTTTGAACATAGAAGACATGGTAGCTAGTGCGTCCGCTAACTGATTCTCCTCTCTTGGGAAATGTTCAAAGGTTACCTCCTCAAAGTGTGGGAGCAATGTCAGTACATACTCTTTGTAAGGAATAAGATTCGGGTGCTTCGTATCCCACTCGCCTTTGATCTGACTTATCACTAGAGTGGAATCTCTGAATACACTTAATACCTTAATCCTCAGGTCAATAGCAGCTCAAAGACCCATGATACACGCCTCATACTCCGCCATATTATTGTGCAGTTAAAACATAATCGGGCGGTGAACGGAGAATGACAACCCTCAAGAGATATGATTACAACACCAATGCCATTACCCAATGCGTTCGAGGCTCCATCAAAATACATAGACCATCGGGATCCCTCCTCGAGTCCTTCATCCGGTCCAAGTTCTTCGCAGTCGGTTACTAACATGATATTCTCATTCGGGAACTCAAAATTCATGGACTGGTAGTCATCCACGGCCTGATGCGCCAAATGATCCACCAGTACACTCCTCTTGATTAATTTTTGGGTTGTGTATTGGATGTCATACTCGGTTAAGATTATCTGCCATTTTGCTATCCTTCTGGAGAGAGCGGGCTTCTCGAAAATATACTTGATCAGATCCATCTTTGATATCAACAAAGTGGTGTGAGTCAGCATATATTGTCTCAGCCGGCGAGCAGCCCATGCAAAAGCGCAACAAGTTTTCTCGAGCAATGAGTATCAGGTCTCACAGTCGGTAAACTTTTTGCTAAGGTAGTAAATAGCGTGCTCTTTTCGGCCAGACTCGTCATGCTGCCCCAACACACACCCCATTGAATTGTCTAGCACTGTCAAGTATAAAATCAAAGGTCTTCCTTCAACTGGAGGCATTAAAAATTGTGGTTCTTGAAGGTATTCCTTGATTCTTTCGAAAGCGGTCTGGCATTCATCATTCCACTTTACCACTTGATCTTTCTTCAGCACCTTGAAGATTGGCTCACAAGTAGCAGTCAGATGTGAAATGAACCTGACGATGTAATTCAGACGTCCCAAGAAACCTATGACTTCTTTTTCTGTGCGGGGTACCGACATCTCTTGTATGGCTTTTACCTTTGTAGGGTCCACCTGAATACCTTTGTCACTGACAACAAAACCCAGAAGCTTACCAGACCTTACCCCGAAGGTACACTTGTTCGGATTCAACATCAGCTTGTACTTCTTCAACCTATCAAACAATTTCTGGAGATGATCAAGGTGCTCTTCTTCAGTCTGAGACCTGGCTATCATGTCATCAACATAAACCTCGATCTTGTGGTGAATCATATCGTGGAACAAAGCGACCATGGCGTGCTGATAAGTTTCCCCAACATTCTTCAACCCAAAAGGCATTACCTTGTAACAAAAGGTGCCCCACTGTGTAACGAAGGTTGTTTTTTCCATGTCCTCAGGGGCCATCTTGATCTAGTTGTAGCCAGAAAAACCATCCATGAAAGAGTAGATCTTATGCTGCACGGTGTTGTCGACCAGAACATCGATGTGAGGAAGTGGGAAGTCATCCTTGGGACTTGCCCTGTTCAGATCTCTATAGTCCACACACATCTGTACCTTACTGTCCTTCTTAGGTACCGGAACAACGTTGGCAACCCACTGCGGATAAGAAGTGACAACTAAGAACTCTGCATTGAACTATTTCATGACTTCTACCTTGATTTTCTTACATTTCAGGGCGCATACAGCGGACCTTCTTCTTTACCAAAGGGAAGTCTTCTTTAGTCAGCGGGTGGTGTACAACAATATCAGTATCCAAACCAGGCATGTTTTCATAGGACCAGGCGAATATCTCAACATAGTCGCGTAGCATCTGTATTAACCATTGTTTGACACCAGGCTCCATATTCGCACCTATCTTAACCTCTTTACTGTCTTCCTCTGTACCCAAACTCACTAACTCAACTGGCTCTTCATGAGGCTGTATGGCCCTCTCTTCCTGCTGCAATAGTCTAGCAAGTTCTTCAGGCACCTCACAATCATCCTCACCTTCGTCCTCAACTTGGTTGATCGGATTTTCGAAGTCATAACTGGCAGTAGCAGAGTCGTTATCAATGGGATCCAGAGTGGATATGGATCTGCAGTATGATACGCGAGTGTTTGTAAGAAAATAGTTGTTTTGATAAAGTGGGAAATAGAAAAGAAAATACAAGGAGCGCAAAATTTGAAATGCAAGAAATGTCTGATGCTTTATTAATGATATATGAAATGACAAATAATAGCCCTCACAAGCAAAACCAAGGTGTCTCGGGTAAGGCACCGGGCCATAAAGCTTCAAACTGTTTATTACAAATCTTAAAAACAAAAGTCAATTACTGCGGAATAAAATAAACAGGTATGAAGTCCTTCACCATCCAGTTATTCAGTCCACCATTAGTTGTTGGGTAGATCCAGCTGTCGATGTCTGAGTCCTCTTCACTGTCCTTAATTGCTTTAACTCCCCGATTGCTGATGTGCATAGGAGGTCTTCCAATCCGTGCGTGCCTAACACCCCTTTGAGCCCCTGTGGTAAAGCCCAAACCAAATTTGTCAGTTTTGTGAGTGAAATCAGGGAGCTGACCCCAATTGGTACACCCACCTTCTTCAACTGCAGCCCTGGCATCCTTGAGAGAAGCCATCTTCATCAGAGGTTTGTTGGTAGTAACTTCAGTTGACGCCAAAGTCTGAGGGACCTCTTCGAAATTCTGACAAGGAGTTTTTATGAATTCCCCGTCCATCTCCATGTAGCGGAAGGAATTGAGTTGACTCACCATATATTCTTCCTCACCTCACACTGACAATCTTCCCCTTCACTGGGTACTTCATCATTTGATGGAGTGTGGAAGTAACTGCCCCAACCTTATGGATCCAAGGACGACCCAGCAAGCAAGAATACAATGGTCTGATATCCATTACGTAGAAGGTGGATGCGAAAGTCTGAGAACCCACTTTGACAGGGATGTCCACCTCCCCGTGCACCATTCTTTTTGACCCATCAAAAACCCTTACCACAATGTTACTCGGCTTTAGAATCAAACTTTCACAATCCAGACGGTCTAACGCTTTCCTTGGTAGAACATTCAGTGAGGACCCGGTATCTACCAGCACATGGGCCATAGTGGTGCCCCTACACTCGATCGAGACGTGTAGAGCATCATTATGATTCTTTCCTTTCGGTGTCAGATCTGCATCTGAGAAACCCAACCCATTGTCAGCAGTCAGGCTAGCCACGCAATCTTTGAATTGATCTGCGGAAGTTTCCTGCGGCACATGCACAGTCTTGAGAAACTCAATCAAAGCCTTCGCATGGGCTTTAGAACACAACATCAAGGACAACATGGATATCTTTGATGGGGTCTGCCCCAGCTGTTCGACCATATTGTAGTCGCTTTTCTTGATAATTTTCAGTATTTCCTCTATCTCTTGTTTAGAGGCCTCCACAACGATTTTCTTAGGTGCCTCCGTCCGGGCAGGCTCACCTATAATTTCTTTGCCCCGAGTCCTAGATGGCTCAACAACAGGGGTGATAACTGGAGTAAGAATAGGAATAGTAGTAGGTGTAATAACTGGAGTAGGAACAGGAGAAATGTCAGGAGTGCTGGTTGGAGCAGCAGTTGGAATAACAGTAGGCTTGATGATAGTCTTCGGGGAAATCTCGGGAGAGAAAACCCTTCCACTTCGGGTAACTTTACTAGTCCCAACAATATTACTGACATCAGTATCAGCTTCTTCAGTCTTCAGATCTTTCTTAACACCATGGTAATATACATCAGCACCATAATGCCATGGGACAACCTTGTCGGAGGTGTACGGAATGGGACCAGGAACAGTGATTATTAGCGGAGCAATTCTTGGAACAGGTGTAACCCTAACAGGCTTTCTCGAGGAGACCTTGGAAGGATTGGCGGAAATGGTTATAATGCCAACGTCTTCATTTGGAACCAACGAAATCATGGTCTTCTCGAACAAAATCTCTTTATTATCCATCAGGCGCTGAACACCTGACTTCAACAAACGACAACCAGTAGGCACAATTGAACACATGTGGCAACCTTCACCATAACCCGGAAATAAACTGGCCAACAACAAATTCTTCTTAACCGTCATCAGAGGAGTAGAAATTTCTTCAACAGAGGTCACAAACAAATCGGTGTCAACAACATTAACTCCACGACCATGTTTGGGCATGGGGGCAGTTATAACATTCGGCTTTTCTGGAGCGTCAAACTCAATCTCTTTGGCTTCGATCAAATCTTGTACTTTGTTTCTCAGGGCCCAGCAATCATTTGTATCATGGCCCGGACTCTCGGAATGGTAGGCGCACCGCGCGTTGGGATTGTATCTGGGAGAAGTAGTGTTTGGATTCTTGGGAGCCTCTCTCAATCTCAAGGTTGTCAAGTTGGATTTTAACAGATGAGGTAGAATTTCAGCCAAAGTCATGTTGATGCGGGTAAACTGCCGTTGTGGTCTCTCCACCCTTTGTTGATTATTGTGTTGGGGAGAAATTGCGGGTCTTGGTATCACTACATCATTTATCGTTTGACGGTGTTCAGATCTGTTTTGGCCCCTCGGGCTATAGATTGCACTAGCTTCCTTCTTACCAGCAAAAGGCTTCTTCACCGAACTCGAAGAGGCGTCCTTCTGTATTTTACCACTTCGAATGCCAGCTTCTACTCTTTCTCCAGTTTAAATCAACTCAGTGAAACCAGATGACAAGCTCCCGATCAAGTGATTGAAAAATGGACGAGATAGCGTCCCTAGAAACATGTCAACCAACTCCCTATCAGACAAAGAGGGTTGGAATCTTCCAGCCAAGTCTCTACACTTCTGAGCATAGTCCTTAAAACCTTCACCTGTACCCATGGACATACCCTGGAGCTGAGTACGAGTAGGAGCAAGGTCAGCGTTATACTGATACTGCTTGTAGAAAGCAGCAGCAAGATCTTCCCAGTTTCGGACACTGGCCCCCTCCAACTGATAGAACCATTCAAGCTGAGTCCCTGACAGACTATATTGAAAGAAATGCACCCATAAATTTCTATCATCAGTGTGGGTTGGATTTTCCTGACATACGAGCGGAGATGGAGTTTTGGGCAGGACACCCCATCATACTTGGCGAAAACCGGAGCTTTGAACTTATGAGGGATGACCACTCCTGATACCAGTCCCAATTCTCCGAAATCCAAACCAGGTATTTTCTGAATCCCCATAGCACTCGGCCGGTCTTCAAGCTTCTTGTATCTATCCTCGGCAGGAGGATATTGCTCATCCTCGTAATCCGTATTGTTATCAGAAACTGCAGGACTAGGGTTCTTTTCCCTTTATTGGTTTTCCCCGTCCTTGGATGAGGAGGTCAGACCAGCTGGTTGTCTTAACCTTTCTCCAAATCTTTTACCCATGTTCAGAATACCAACCTTCTTCTTCTTCTTCTTCTTCTTCTTCTCTTTCAGAATAAGGGTCTTCAGATCCTCTTTCCCTTTAGCTAGACTTATGAACATCTGTTGGAATTGGGCGTTCTGTGCCTGAAGACCTTTGATGGCTTGATCGGAAGACATTTCTGCTGAAATAAACAAAGAAGAAGATGAGAAACCTGTAGGGGTACCTATAATGATGTGCATGGTAATGGGATGCGCATGTGATGATTTCAAAGATGTTGGGAGATTTAAATTTGTAAACCAAAAATAAACAAAACTTTATTAGCTTAACTTTTAAAGGTTCAACAATGCCTTTAAGGCGTTACAAAGAAGTAAATAAAACAAAATCTAAAACTAGAAAAAGCAAAATAAAAAGTCCCATGGACACTTTCTCTTTGTGCTGATATAGTCATTAACCACTCTTTCTTCCTCGGGTTGCCTGGTGAGCTTCAAAATCTTCCTTTCTTGCTCATGGTACTGTTCCCAGTAAGTATCCCGCTCATTCTTCAGCTGAATCCAAGACCTCTGTAACTCCCTAGGATCAGTGGGCATGTAAGGATAGAGAACCGTGTAAGGAATTCCTTCTTCATTAGTGGGCTCCACAATCATCGGTAATACAACTTCATAAGGCATAATGAGCTTCTGAGCACGAGCTCGGACCCACTGGAGGTAAGGCTGCATAGGAAGGGAAGTCTTCAGTCCCAACTCTTGGGGGTCAGATATGTTCACCATTCCCCAAGCTCGTATAAACCTTCGGCGATGCTCCTTAACGTCCTCCTTATAGTCAAATACAATGTCCTCAAGAAGTAGCTCATGGGGACCATCTCTTCGAGCACGACCAAATTGTCACAAAGCTAGACAAGGATTGTAAGTTATACCCCCTATGATTCCAAGCAATAGGACATTAGGGTATCCCCCACAACGGTCAATAACAGCGGTGTCTTCCATAGCCCGGGAACACCAAAGAATATTTGTATGAGCAAGTGACATTATTCTGTATGACCAACCTAAACCTTCTTCGTTCTTCAGCACAGACTTAGGGAGGTGCGAAATAAACCACCTCGACAGCAATGTCATGCAGCACATGAGAGTTCCTCTTCTCCTCATAGTACGAGTATAGAGAGCATGCAAGATATCTCCCAGCAAGGTAGGCACATGGTTGCGAGAAAGGATAATCTTGACAGCATTCACATCTACAAAGGAATCCAGATTCGGGAAGAGAACCAAACCATAGATAAGGAGAGCCAAGACATCTTCAAAAGCTTGAAAATCCAAATCATCCCAGAATAGCTGAGCCTGGTCTATCAGAAATTTTGCTAGAAAACCTTTGACCTCGCTTCGTGTTTCCCAATTGGATACTACATCAGCCCGTTTCAAATGCAGAGCTGAGGCAATGTCTTCTGGTCGAGGAACTTCTTCCATACCTGTGAAGGGTACCTATTCAAGAATGGATATGCCCAATAGATGAGAGAACTCTTCCAAGGTGGGTACCAGTTGGTAATATAGAAAGGTGAAGCAATGATGTACGGGATCGAAGAACTGAAATAGCACGCTCATCATTTGTTCATCAAGGTTTGAAGTAACCGGGCTGAGAAGTTTACCATGTCTCTTAATGAACATAGAAGTCTCCGAAACTCTTGAGGCCAACTCTTTAAGTTGGGCAGGTATTTGCACAAAGTTGAATCGGATGGTATTTCTACGCACGGAAGCCATGATCTGCAAAATAGAACAAAGATAAATTCCCTTGGTATTTGAAATGGTTAGTGTAATGAAGCATGAATGCCATGTTATGATGCATGATGTCATGATAAACCACAGGTATAGCAAACAACAGGTATTGCAAACACAGTCAAATCACACAAAACCCTTAGGCTTAAGGCTTACATGAGGTCAAATGTAATACCCTCTTGAAGTTAAGTTGGTTCAAACCTGTCCTAGAAAAAGTAACTGGTTTCTAGAGGATCTCAATATCACTGACCATCCTCCATCGGTCATGGTTTCAGCTCACGCAATCTTTTCTTGTGGTCAGAACTATCTCGAGAGTATGGTCTCAATGAGTGTAGCATCGAGTATCAACCAGTTCTCAGCTCTACACCGAGGCCAGCTATCTCACTACTTTCTAATGGCCAATCTGGGCGATTAAAGGTTCTAAGGTCAGTTGATGCTTAACGATACCACGCAGCGGCCCCGTATTCTCCTTGTTTCTCCACAAGGGATACCGGTACCAACCAATGTGCCACATCAACGTAGCTACTGTTTCAACCGTATCGGTCTATGCCGTACAGTTCCCTCACAGTCTATTGCTACTTACCTAAAAGGTGTCCCCAGATCCGGGTTAGGATCTATAGTAACCCTAAATAGAACCCTCAAAAATAAAGCAAACAAGGTAATCAAGAGAAGCAAACATAATGAACTAGATCCTAAGGTATACACCACTTATAAGTCCCCAACAGAGTCGCCAGTTCTGTGATACGGTGTCAGAACCGACTGTTTGACGCTGGTTTGTGTTTTGCGTTTTGTGTTTGCAAAATGTCGTAGTAAGCAAGAGTCGCCATCGACTTTTATTTCATCCAATCGGAAAGGAAAAAAGTACAGAAAAAAAATCCCTTTTCGAGATATTCTGAGTACGGGGGGTAGATTATAGAAAGGGAATGTGTTAGCACCCTTTCTATCCATGGTTTTCCATGGGCTCTTAGGTACTTGCTCATCTTTTTAAAATTTCTTGTGTATGTGCTTTATTTTTGAAAATTTTGACTTCGTGATAACCCTTGTATCAATCCTCAAAGGTGTGATGAAGTTTATTTTGAAAGTTTGTTTGAAAAGTGTAAGTGTGAAAAGTTTTGATTTCAGCAAGTACCTACTAGCATCTACCTACTCGAAAAAAGATCATTTCTATTCTTGTTTCTTTTAGACAACGCTATCCTACTATTGAGAAATAGGTAGCACCATCATTGGAGTTGTAAGGGTCAATTCGAAAGGGACGTACAATCACTAAAGCAATGTTAGGATACCTTAGTAATAACCCTAGAGTCTTAAGATCATATTCGAGGCAACATTTTCGAGGCAACATTTTCGAGGCAACATTTTCGAGGCAACATTTCCGAGGCAACATTCGAATGGGACATTTGATCTTTTTAGACAGGAGGGTAACCACTAAGACACCCTATGCTTAGTGATCGTTTACCGAAGGCAACCGAAGTGAGAGTATACCCTAATAGTGATATGTGCGAGTGATTTGTTTCATTTATTTATCTTTGCACATTAGGGTTTTCTAACTGTATTAAATTTGTCATGCATTCTTGTCATACAATCCTATTATAATACATCTAGACAGTCAAATATTTGCGGGAATTAAAATGCGAGAAAGCAAATCTACGATATTAAGGCTTCGGGGAGGGGGATTAATTACATAGCCAAAACCCCGGGAAAAAGCGATAAGTAAAAAGTCCTAGATTAAACTATTACAAACCAGTGAGCAGTTACAAAAATATTGGCAAAAATAAATAACACGCACACGATGAATCGAATACGAGATAAATAGGGTTTTGACCCTTGCCTAAACCTAATCGCGATTGATTAAAAAAATGTTTTTGTTTTGTTTTGTTATTTTAAGAAAATAAAGAAACAATTAAACTAAAGAGAAAATCCTAATTCTAATTAATTTTAAATTAAGAAAAACAAACTAATTTATTCTAAAACCTATTTTTTGTATTTTTATTTATTTGAGAAAAAGAGAAAATAAAATTAAAAGTTTTAACCTAATTTCTATTTTGATTTTATTTATGGAAATAAATTAAAATTTCACTAAGTTAACACTAAATTAAATTAATTTTGATAATATATATACATAAAAAAAAACTAATTCTAATTTTTTGTGAATTTGGTTTTATGATTTTTTATGAAAAATAATTAATTTTCCAATAAAAATGATTAAAAGAAAATTAAAAGAATTAAAGAAAAGAAATAAAATATAAAATGGTTAGAGATAGGCCTGATGCTATTTAGCAATTGGGAGGGTGTGTTAAGGAAACTCTGGGCCCAAATCAAACTCAGCCCTTTTGACTTTGCCTGTTTCAGTGCATGCATTGACCTGAGGCGTATGGTGGGCCTTCAGTGGAATAGCCTTGGATCTGGATGGAGAAGCGTGTGATGGCCAAATGTTGATGGCGTATGGTGGAATTCTTGATATGTGTTGTACCCCAAAATTTTCCCTCTCATATTTCTCAAAACATTGCAAGAAAAATCTCCAAGTTACTCAAGGTTGCTCAAGAATTGGTCAGACAAGTTATCTCCTAAGGCAGTCTACCCCAAATTAGGGTTTTGTGTTGCATCAAGATCTTTGAATCCAAATGACCTCAAGTTCTCCCTAATGTCCTAATATGTTCTCAAGATCATCTATGTCAAATTTCAAGCCTTGCAGAGGAAGTTTGCTCAGTCAATTGCTCAAGGGTCCAAAAATCGATTGTGCTAGGGCAAAAGTCAACTGTGACCTACATATAGTCAAACTTCAAGATTTTTTGTCAACATTCTAATTTTGAAGTATATTTCATCATTTGATAAAGGGTTGATCATTACTCATCAAGGATTGATCAAAATTCATCAAGATTCAAAAGTTGCTAAATTAGGGTTTTGCAGGAAAAGTCAACTCAACTTTTACCAAGCATAACTTTCTCACACTTTATGAGAAATGGCCCATACAAATCTCATTTCGAAGAGGATGCAATTCCCTACAATCCATCTTCATACCCCAAGATCAAAAAATTCACTCACAAGAAGTTATAAATTTGGACATTATAGGTCATTTTTAAAAGTTAACAAAAAACACCTTTTTTGCCAAAGCTTATAACTTGAGAATGGAATATCAAAATGATATTAGAACAAAAGGGTTGGTTATAGGACATCCCAAGATTTCTAAGAAGTCCAAGAACACTTCCAAAAGTTCAAAATTGAAGAAGTTATGCATTGTTGAAGTTGAACCTTTTTGCAAAATTGCCAAAAGTCAACTATCCCCAAAAATTCAAATTTTGTCAAATGTGCCCATTCTTTTCCATTTGATTTGAGCTTGCATAGTTTCCCACGTGTCCTAGCTTCATCCATGAGACCATACTTCATTTTTATTATTTAATTTGATTTTTAATTGAATTTATTCATTTTAAATCAAATAAAATCATATAAAATCCAAAACTTTGATAACATGAGATTTTTTGGCTGTTTCAGGCTTTGATTATCATCATTATCATCATCAAATTCTAATCAAACCATATCATGTACAAAAAGATTGAAATTGGACAAATTTGGAAGGTTTGATAATGGAGAATCAAATAAAATTGGCAATCATTATTGGAGCAAGATTTGGATCATATTTGTTACCCTTATACACTACACAATACATAAGCAAGCCAAAGGAGACGAAACAAGGGTCGGAAAGTGCAGAGAGAGGCAGAACAAGATTTGAAAAATTCACAAAAAAGCTTGAGATCGAAATCTTAGTTGGAGGCATTTTCAGAGGCCAAGACCTGTCCCAATCGCTTCCTAGGCATTCACTCAAGCTAAACCAATCCAAAGCAAGCTTTTTCAGACGTCCAAACGCGCTGTAAGTGTCACGATAACCACCCCTGTTCTTGAAATCGAAACTCATCATTCTTGCATCCATTGAATGAAATAACCGCATATTTGTAATCCTCACATCATTTGTAAACTTTTGGCATCATTTAATTTCATTTATCTAACCTGTAATGCAAAACGCCATAGCTAGGGTTCTTGGAAGCGTTTTTGGGGTTTTCTATTTCAAGGATAATTGATCCACAAGAAGGGCATAGCTTTGATCAGGAGGCCATAACGAACCCAATCATGTTCCTGGAATGGATTTATATGGCCTAGAGAAGATTTTAGGACAGGCTTGCGTTTTTAGCTGCAGATTCAAATCCGCAGGTAATCTTTTACAGGTTTCAGGACATGGACGACGAGGTGTCCCCTGCCCATTGGCTCTTTCAAATACCACGCGCGTGTTTTTTTTGTTTTTTCTGGCATTGACTTGTTTTATTATATAATATACTCTTTTCATTTTATTAACAAATAGACCATCATGGTGTAGTGGCAAAGCAAGCAATGTATATCCTTCAGGACCTGGGTTCGAATCCCAGGTCCCCCACTTTCTTATTAATTTTCTCTTTCAGGTATTCCTGTGCATATATTGGCTTGCAGCTCACCATGCATCCTCGTGCATCCAAGAGACAGATGGCCAAAGGCTAGATCTGATGGTTAGGGATAGAAGGACCACCAAGACATTTGGTCAACGCATGCACACTAGATTCCAGGAAGTCCAAGAAGGCCAACGCTTTTGGGCCTACAGGATTTCTTCCAACACCCCCATTTCAGGCCCAATACCCTTCTCTTTTCTATTTTATTTATTTTGTTTTTATTAATTGTTTAATTGTTTAATTTAATTTCTAACCAATCAAAATTCTTTTTCTCATAAAATAAAATCACAATTTTTTTTTTATATTTAATTAAACTTTAAAATTTTATTTTTCTTAATAAACACTAATTAATTAATTTAGGTTTTTAATTCTAGAATAATTTTAATCTATTTTGTAAATAAATAATTAATTAGATTTAATTAGGTACTAACCATTAATTTAATTAATTTCATTTTCTTTCTTAAAATAACAAAATCAAAAAATATGTAATAATTTAATTTTTCATTTAATTAATTTATTAATTTAATTTAGTAATTAGTTTAGGTTTAATTTCTTTCTTAAAATAAAAACCATAAAAAATATTTTCTTTAACCAAAAAGGGTCAAAACCCTAATCATGCGCTCGATTTAATTTCCCGCACGCGATTTACTTTCTTTTATCCAATAATGTACTTGCTCCCGGATTGTAATAATTAATAGGACTTTTAATTATTTTTATCGCTTTATTTATTTTCAAAGGGTTTGTCTTTGGCGATGTAAATACCCGACGCCTTGTAATTTAAATTCCGCATTTTATTTTCCCGTAAATTATAAATGTTAGATGTTTGATAATAGGGTTTGCATGACAAGACTGAATGTTTTAACCTAAAATAAAATTAGATCACCATTAACATGTACAAAGGCAAAAAAATAACTGAAAACGACACACTCACACATGCGCACTCTTAGGGTATACCCCACTTGGTTGCCTTCATACACGGTCATTGAGTATAGGTCGTTTTAGAGGTCGCCCTCTCGTCTAAAAGATCATAGTCACCTCAAAACGGTTGCCTCGGATATTGTTGCCTCAAACAAATGATCTAAGACTTTAGGGTTACCGCTAAGACGTCTTAACATTGCTTTAGTGACCGTATGTCCCTCATTCGAATTGACCCTTAAACTCCAACGACGGTGCTACCTACTCATCAATAGTAGCATAGCATTGTCTAAAGGATATTAGCATAGAACGATTCCTTTTTCGAGTAGGTAGATGGTTCCTAGATACTTGCTCTTTCAAAAAACAAAAACTTTTCACACTTACACTTTTCGAACAAAGTTTTCAAAAAACACTTCATACGCTCTTGAGGACAGAAGCAAGAGTTAAATCGAAGTTTCAAATAAAAACTTTTTTCAAAACCCACAAGCACAAAGAAAGCAATTTTGAAAACAATTGAGCAAGTACCTAAGAGCCCGTAGATAACTACGGATAGAAAGGGTGCTAATACCTTCCCTTTCTATAATCTACCCCCCGAACCCGAGAAATATCTCGAAAAAGGAATTTTTCTGTGTTTTTTTTTCCTTTCCTTGTTGGATAAAATAAAAGTCGGTGTCGAATCTTGCTTACCGCGACATTTTGCAAGCACAAACGCAAAACGTAAACCAACATTCCAAAAAAAATAGTCAGTTCTTACCACCGTATCACAGAACTGGCGAATCTGCTAGGGACGCTTAATAAGTGGGGTGTATCTTAGGAATAGTTCATATTGTTTTAAATTGCTTGACTTGTATGCTTTATCTTTGTGGGTTTGAATCGTAGTTACTATAGATCCTAACCCAGATATGGGGATACCCTTTAGGTAAGTAGCAATAAACTGTGAGGGAACTGTACGGCGTAAACCGATATGGTTGAAGCATTAGCTACGTTGGTGTGACACTTTAGTATGTACCGATATCCCTTGCGGTGCAACAAGGAGAATATGGGTCTGCTAAGGGGTCATTAAGCACCAACTGACCTTAGAACCTTTAAATTGACCAACTTGGCCATAGAACAGTAGCAGTATGCTACACTCATTGAGACTAAACTCTCGCGATGATTCTGGCTGCAAGAAAAGGTTGCTAAATTGGAATTATGACCGATCGAGGATAGTCAGTGATATTGATATCCTCTAGAACTCGGTTACTATTTTTAGGACATGTTTGAACCAACTGAACTAAAAGAGGGTAGTACCTAGACTCCTTGCCAGCCTGAAATCTAAGGGCTCTTTGTGTGACTTGTGTGTCTTTACCATGTTTGCTATTTGTGGATACTTGTGGTGTGTTTTCTATCATGACATCATGACATCATGACATTGCATGCATCTTGCATTGGACTAACCCATTTCAAAGACAGAGGGGATTCATCTTTGTTCTGTTTTGTAGGTCATGGCACCCATGTGTAGAAATACCATACGGATCAACTTTGTCCAGATTCCCACTCAGCTTAAGGAGTTGGTTGCAAAGATTTCAGATACTACCTCCTTTATCAGAAGACATTGGCACCTTCTTGGTTTGGTCACCTCCAAGATGGATGAACAGATGATGAGTGTCTTAGTCCAGTTCTTTGATCCACTATACCATTGCTTTACTTTTCCGGACTACCAGTTGGTCCCTACCTTGGAAGAGTTCTCTGATCTTCTTGGTATCTCCATTCTAGAGCAGACCCCGTTCACAGGTTGGGAGAAAGTTCTTAGACTGAAAGAGATTGCTTCATCCCTCCATCTGATAAAGGCTGAGGTAATGTATAATTGGGAGACTCGTAGTGGAGCAAAGGGCTTCTTGACTAAATTCTTGGTTGGTAAAGCTAATCAATTCTGGGATAGTCTAGACTTCCAGGCATTTGAAGACATTCTGGCTCTGCTCATATATGGTTTGGTGATGTTTCCTAACTCGGATTCCTTCGTCAACGTGAATGCGGTGAAGATCTTCATATTCGGTAATCCTGTGCTCACTCTCTTGGGTGACACTCTGCACTCTCTTTATGCCCGTACTGCTCGGAAGCGGGGAACCCTTATGTGTTGTGTGCCATTGCTGGCGAGGTGGTTTATTTCTCACCTCCCCAAATCAGTTTTGAAGAACAAGGAAGGCATGGGCTGGGCCTATAGGATTATGTCTCTCTCTCATAATGACATCATTTGGACTATCAAGGGTATGGAAGATGTGGCTATTATTGATCGATGTGGGGAATACCCCAATGTTCCACTGATAGGAACCAATGGAGGGATCACTTATAATCCGTGTTTAGCCTTACGTCAGTTTGAGCGAGCCATGAGGGAAGGACCTCATGAGTTGCTGATGCCAAGTATTGTCTTTGAATTCCAAGGGGATAGCGACGAGCAACGCCGCAGATTCATAAGAGCTTGGGATAGAGTACACAGGTCTGATCCGCACGAGCTGGGTGCGAAGACTTCTCTTCCAATGGAGCCATATCTCCGATGGGTTCGAATCTGTGCCCAAAAGCTGGGAATGTCGTACGAAGCCATATTGCCTATAATTGTTGAGGTTACTGATGAAGAAAGGGTTCCTCCTACCATCCTCCATCCATACATGCCTACTGACATTGGGGCATTAAAGAGATCCTGGATGCAGCTGAGAGAAGAGCGGGATACTTACCGAGAAAAGTATCACGAACAAGAGCAAAAGATTCAGAAGTTGACAAGGAAGCTGGAGAACAAGCGGATCCTCAATGACTATGTCTGCACCAACAAGAAACGACCATGGGAGCACTGATTGTCTTTTGATTATTTCTAGTTTTGATTTACTTTTCAGTTTTTTCTTTCTTGTAACGCCTTAAAGGCATTTGTTGAACAATTGAATTCAAAGTTTATCTAATAAAAGTGTGTTTCCTTTTTATTTTATTTTTGTTTACGAATTTGAATCCCTAAAGTCTTTGAAATCATATCATGCGCATATCATTCCCATGCACCTCATAACAGGTACCCTTACAGGTTTCTCATCTTCTTCGCTGTTTATTTCATCATCATGTCTTCTGAACCATCAACTGAACAAGCAATCAAGGCTCTGCAGGCTCAAAACACCCAATTCCAGGAATTGTTCATGAGTTTGGTTAAGGGTCAGCAAGATCTGAAGACCCTTATCTTGAAAGATAAGAAGAAGAAGAAGAAGACGGTCCTATTTAATATGGGTCGCAGATTCGGAAATGATTTACGAGAAGAGGTTTATTTGACCCACTCATCTGGAGGGGGAGATAATCAGGAAGAAAGGAGGGCTCCTAGCCCTGTGGTTTCAGACAACGAGACCGACTTTGACGAAGACTAGTATCCTCCGGCTAGGGATAGGTATAAACAACTGGAAGATCGGTTGAGCGCGATGGAAGTTCAGAAAGTGCCTGGTCTGGACTTTGGTGATTTAGGTCTGTCATCTGGGGTGGTGATTCCCCACAAGTTCAAAGCACCAGCCTTTGCCAAGTACGACGGGGTTTCTTGTCCAAACCTGCACCTTCGTTCGTATGTTAGGAAGATTCAGCCATACACCGCTGACAAGAACCTCTGGATCCACTTCTTTCAAGACAGTCTCTCAAGGACTCAGTTTGAATGGTTTTACCAGCTGGAAGAAGCTAGTATCCGTAATTGGGAAGATTTGGCTGCTACTTTTTACAAGCAGTACCAATACAATGTTGACCTCGCTCCCACGCGTACCCAACTCCAGGGTATGTCTATGGGTGCGAGTGAAGGTTTCAAATATTATGCTCAGAAGTGGAGGGACCTCGCTGGAAGAGTGAAACCACCCTTGGCTGATAGGGAGCTAGTGGATATGTTTCTGGGGACCTTGTCTGGTCCTTATTTCAACCATCTAATTGGAAGTTCTTCGTCCGGGTTTACAGAGCTGATTATGATCGGGGAAAGGATTGAGGCCGGTATCAAATCTAGCAAGATACAGAAGGGTACTTCATCAGGCACCAAGAAGAAGCCTTTTAAGAAAGAGTCCAATGCTGTTTACAGTGCAAAAAGTCAGAATAGACCTGAACGCCGCCAAGATGTTAATGCGGTGGTTATATCAAGACCTACTGGTGCTCCTCAGCGCAACAATCAGTCAAGGGCCGAAAGGCCACAAAGACAATTCACTCAGCCAACATGACTTTATCCCAAATTTTACCATAATTATTAAAGACCAACTTGGTGATTCCGAGGGAGGCCCCGAAAAGTCCAAATACAACATCACCAATGTACGATGCAAATGCCCGCTGTGCTTTTCACTCTGATAGCCCGGGGCATGATACAGATAACTGCTTGGTCTTGAAGAAAAAGGTATAAGACCTGATTGGTGCTAAGGATATTGAGTTTGAAGCACCTGAAAGACTTAATGTTGTGACTGCTCCTATGCCCAAGCATGGGGTGAATGCTATAGATGAAGACTCGTTTGTGGTTTCTGTGAAAGACATTGTTACTCCATTGATGATTGTGAAGAAGAACCTTCTGTTAGCCGGTTTATTTTCGGGTTGTAACGAAGGTTTCCATATGTGTTCCGTCCTACCTACCGGTTTCCATCTTTTGAAGTCAGGTATCCAACGCCTGATGGATAATAAGGAAATTCTATTTGAGAAGATTGTTGTTCCTTTGGTTCCTACTGAAGAAGTTGCCATAATCACCATTTTCGACAATTCTTCCAAGGCTTCCTCGAGAAAGCATGTTAGAATTACATTTGTTCCAAGAATCGCACCATTGATCATCACTGTTCTTGGGCCTATTCCCTATACATCCAATAAAGTTGTCCATTGGCATTACGGGGATGACGTGTATTATCACGGAGTTAAACAAGATTTGGATGCTGATACTGACATCAGCAACATTGTTGGATCTAGTAAAGTCACCCGCAGTGGAAGGCTTTTCTCCCCTTAGATCTCTCCACCAGTTGTTCGAATGCCTGTTGTTATTTCACCTGCCAGTGTACCTGCTACTGTCCCTATTCAAGTTCCAATTCTTACCCCTGTTGCCGAGTCGTCTGACGCTCAGAGCAAAGAGATCACCGGTGAGCCTGCCCAGACGGAGGCACCGAAGAAGATTACTGTTGAAGCCTCTAGACAAGAGATAGAGGAAATTTTGAAGATCATCAAAAAGAGCGACTACAATGTAGTCGAGCAGCTGGGGCAAACCCCTTCCAAGATCTCTATGTTGTCTCTGTTGCTATGATCAGAGGCCCATGCCAAGGCTCTGATTGTTTTCCTGAAGACTACACACGTACTGCAAGAAACATCAGCTAATCAGTTTAAAGATTGTGTGGCTAGTCTGACTGCTGATAATGGTTTGGGTTTCTCTGACGCCGACTTGACTGCTAAGGGGAAGAATCACAATGACGGCCTGCATGTCTCCATTGAATGCAGGGGCACTACTCTTGCTCACGTGTTGGTAGATACTGGATCTTCATTGAATGTGTTACCCAAGAAAGCTCTAGACCGGTTAGACTGTGAAGGGTTGGAGCTGAAACCAAGCAACATCGTAGTCAGGGCTTTTGATGGGTCCAAGAGAATGGTACACGGAGAAGTGGATATTCCGATTAAGGTTGGTTATCAGGTTTTCGCATCTACATTCTATGTGATGGACATTCGGCCATCTTATTCTTGTTTGCTGGGTCGCCCGTGGATCCACAAAGCTGGGGCAGTAACCTCAACACTCCACCAGAAGCTAAAGTACCCAGTGAAAGGGAAAATTGTGACAGTAAAAGGAGAAGAGGAGTACATGGTGAGCCACCTCATCTCTTTCCGATATGTAGAGATGGATGAGGAGTTCATTGAGACCCCATTTCAGCATTTTGAAGAGGTTCCTCAGACGCTGGCGTCAGCTGAAACTGTTACTGAAGATCCTCCAATGAAGATGGCTTCCTTCAAGGATGCCCGGGCTGTTGTCGAAAAAGGTGGGTGTGCAAAATGGGGCCAACTCCCTGATTTTGCACATAAGACTAACAAGTTTGGTTTGGGTTTCACTGTAGAAGCCAAAAGGGCTGTTCAGAGTACACAGACCGGAATACCTCCCCTGTTCATCAGCAATTCAGGAGTAAACGCCATCGAAGACGATGTTGAAGAGTCTGAGTTTGATAGTTGGATCTACCCGACTGCCGACAGTGGATTAAGCAATTGGACAGCAAAGGAATTCGTCCCAATTTCTTTTATTACCCAGTAATGAGACTTTTGTTTTGAATTTGTAATAGACAATGTTTTAAACTTTACGACCCGGTGTCTTACCCGGGGCACCGTGGCTTCATTTGTGAGGGCTTTATGTGCGTCATCTACATATATTATTAATAAAAGCATTGGGCGTTTCTTGCATTTCAAATTTTGTGCTCCTTGTTTTTCTTTTATTACATATTGCAAAACAGCTATTTTACACACACTCACATATACAAGTCTACATCCACTCTAGATCTCACTGGTAACGACCCTGCTACTGCCAGTTATGACTTCGAAAGTCCGATCAACTTAGCCGAAGACGAAGGTGAAGATGATTGCGAAGTGCCTGGTGAACTTGCTAGACTGTTACTTCAGGAAGAGAAGGCCATACAGCCGCATGAAGAGCCAGTGGAAACAGTGAATCTAGGTACAGAGGTAGACAAGAAAGAGGTCAAGATCGGTGAAAATCTGGAAGCTAGTGTTAAACAACGGTTGATTCAGATGCTGCATGACTATGTTGAGATCTTTGCCTGGTATTATGAAGATATGCCTGGGTTGGATACCGATATTGTGGTTCACCGCCTGCCCACCAAGGAAGACTGTCCTCCCGTGAAACAAAAAGTCCACCGAATGCGCCCGAAGATGTCTGAGAAAATCAAGGCTGAAGTGATGAAGCAGTTTGACGCCGGTTTTCTAGCAGCTACTTCTTACCCATAGTGGGTTGCCAACGTGGTTCCTGTGCCGAAGAAGGATGGTAAAGTTCGAATGTGTGTTGACTATAGGGATCTGAACAGGGAAATCCCCAAGGATGATTTCCCTCTACCTCATATCGATGTTCTGTTTGACAACACTGCTCAGCATAAGGTATTCTCCTTTATGGATGGTTTCTCCGGTAATAATCAGATTAAAATGGCTCCGGAAGACATGGAGAAGACAACTTTTGTTACTCAATGGGGTACCTTTTGCTACAAGGTCATGCCTTTTGGATTGAAAAATGTTGGGGCAACGTATCAGCGTGCCATGGTCGCTTTGTTCCATGACATGATCCACCATGAGATTGAGGTATACATCGACGACATGATTGCAAGATCCCAGACTGAGGAAGAACACCTTGACCACCTTCAGAAGTTATTTGACAAGTTGAGGTTGTACAAGCTGAGGTTGAACCCGAACAAGTGCACCTTCGGGGTGAGATCTGGTAAGCTGCTGGATTTCGTCGTAAGTGATAAAGGTATTCAAGTGGATCCTGCAAAGGTGAAGGCTATACAGGAAATTCCATCTCCCAGAACAGAAAAAGAAGTCAGAGGCTTTCTGGGACGTTTGAACTATATTGCCCGATTCATCTCACACCTGACTGCTACTTGTGAGCCAATCTTCAAGTTACTGAAGAAAGATCAAGTGGTAAGATGGAATGATGAATGTCAGGCCGCTTTCGAAAGGATCAAAGAGTATCTCCAAGAGCCACCCATTCTAATGCCTCCAGTTGAAGGGAGACCTTTGATCTTATACTTGATAGTACTCGATAATTCAATGGGGTGCGTGTTGGGGCAGCATGACGAGTCTGGCCGAAAAGAGCATGCTATTTATTACCTTAGCAAAAAGTTTACCGACTGCGAGACCTGATACTCGTTGCTTGAGAAAACTTACTGCGCTTTGGCATGGGCTGCTCGCCGGATGAGACAGTATATGCTGACTCACACTACTCTATTGATATCGAAGATGGATCCAATCGAGTATATCTTCGAGAAGCCTGCCTTGTCCGGAAGAATAGCAAGATGGCAGATGATCTTGACTGAGTATGACATCCAATATACGACCCAAAAAGCAATCAAGGGAAGTATGTTGGCAGACCATTTGGCACATCAGGCAGTGGATGATTACCAGTCTATGAACTTCAAATTCCCGTATGAGAGTATCATGGTGGTAACTGATTGTGAGACACCTGGACCGGATGAAGGACCTGAGGAGGGATCCCGATGGTCTATGTACTTTGATGGAGCTTCGAACTCTTTGGGTAATGGCATTGGCGCCATGATCATATCTCCTAAAGGCTCTCATACTCCATTCACCGCCCGACTATGTTTCAACTGCACCAACAATATGGCGGAGTATGAAGCGTGCATCATGGGTCTTCGAGCAACAATTAACATAAGGATTAAGTTCTTGAGTGTTTTCAGAGATTCCGCTCTCGTGATCAGTCAAATCAAAGGCGAGTGGGATACGAAACATCCAAATCTTATTCCTTACAAGGAGTATGTATTGACATTGCTTCCCCATTTCGAAGAGATAACCTTTGGACACTTCCCTAGAGAGGAGAATCAGTTGGCGGACGCGCTAGCTACGATGTCTTCTATGTTCAAAGTCAATTGGGACAACGAAGCTCCCCGGATTATCATTGAAAGATTGGACGAACCTGCACATTACTGTGACATGGAGACTGGAGAGGTAATAGTTAGACCCTGGTTTCATGATGTGAAGAGGTATCTTGAAATTCAGGAGTACCCCGAGGGTGCATCTGTTAATGACAATAAGTTTCTGAGGAGGTTCGCGGCGAAGTTCTTCATCATCAATGGTATTCTTTACAAGCGCAACCATGATTCGGCCTTAATGCGATGTGTGGATAAGAATGAAGCAGAAAGAATCATGGAAGAGTTACATGAAGGTACTTTCGAAACTCATTCCAGTGGACACACCATGGCAAAGAAAATCCTTCGGGCATGATATTTTTGGTCCACAATGGAAGCCGACTGTTATCAGCATTCTCGGATCTGTCATAAGTGCCAAGTCTATGCTGATAAGGTGCACATACCTCCAGTTCCTCTGAACGT
The DNA here is from genome assembly GCA_948472305.1 of Vicia faba. NCBI lineage: Eukaryota > Viridiplantae > Streptophyta > Magnoliopsida > Fabales > Fabaceae > Vicia > Vicia faba. The sequence continues at coordinate 633,525,778 of OX451736.1, read as the reverse complement.
CTTGATATCTCCTTGGCCTTTTGCAATGTGGGGCATCAATATGATCGGCGAGATCAGACCTACGGAATCCAACGGACATCGTTTCATCCTGGTAGTTATTGATTACTTTACAAAGTGGGTTGAAGCAGCTTCCTTTGCTACTGTAACTAAAAACGTCGTGGCACGATTCATTCGGCACAATCTGATCTGTCGATATGGTGTACCAGAGAGGATCATTACGGACAATGGTACAAATCTCAACAATAAAATGATCACCGAGCTCTGCAAGCAATTCAAGATACAATATCACAACTCTTCCCCTTAACGACCGAAGATGAATGGGGCTGTAGAAGCAGCTAATAAGAACATTAAGAAGATTGTGTAGAAGATGACAGTGACATACAAAGATTGGCACGAGATGTTACCATTTTCTCTTCATGGGTACCGTACCTCAGCGCGGACGTCAACAGGGAAAACACCCTATTCTTTGGTTTATAGCATGGAAGCCGTCTTGCCCATTGAAGTTCAGATACCCTCTCTTTGGATTATGAAGGATGCAGGTTTAAGAGAAGATGACTGGATCCAGACCCGGCTTGATCAACTGAACTTAATCGACGAAAAGAGACTCACTGCTATTTGTCATGGTCAGACATACGAAAAACGGATGATCAAGGCATTTAACAAGAAAGTTAGATGACAAGAGTATAAAGTTGGGGACCTGGTTATCAAGCGCATTATCTTACCTCAAGGTGATCCCAGGGGAAAATGAACCCCTACTTACGAAGGGCCATTTGTGGTTAAGAACATTTTCTCAGGAGGAGCTATGATTCTAACTACCATGGATGGTGACGACCTTCCTCACCCTGTCAATGAAAACATAGTGAAAAGATACTACGCATAATTAACAACCCACTAGGTCGACCGACCTAGGCAAAAATAAGGGCTTCCCGGCAAACCAAAAGGGTTCGGGCAAAAATAAGGGATGAAAATGAAAAAAAAGTACACCTGGCAAGTCGAAAACCTGAAAAGGCGGCTTGGGCAAAAAAGGGTATCATGGTGGACTGAAAACCCGAAAGGGTAGTTCAGGAAAAAATTAGGGATCAAAGCGTAACACTATGTCTCATTGGATCACCTTGCAGCCAGACTTTGGTATCGACTATCAAGCTCGGACGACACTAATCAATCTAATCTGCCTTCAACCAGTAGCAAAGTGCTGAGATGCTCGAGAACATAAAAACAATATCAAAGTTGGAACCCAGTGGGATTATTCACATAGCTGTTTTGTTTAGTTTTTCACAAATTGTGTAAAATCTATTTGTTCAGTGGCGTTCCCTTACTAGGACGTTAGCCTCTTGTACAAAAACGCCTATTTACAGGCCAAACTTCAAAGTCAATACAATCCATTTTTAAATAAATTTCAAACTGTTTTTCCTTTATCTGTTTTGTTTTGCAAAGAACGTCCAATGTTCATTTTTGATATATGCATTTGACATTAATTGCTGCTTACAAATATTTACATGCGAAATAAAAGTCGATTACTTGTAATATCAGAAACAGGGGTAAACAAGATTTGTCCAAGATGTACAAATGCTTTGTCCACCAGGTACAAGGTAGATTCAGTTGAAGGATATGACCAAGGTACATTCACTCCCCGCAGAGTAAGAAAAGACAGTAATGATAATTCTCCCCAGCTGAGACTTGCAACTGTGAATGAATCGGTAATATTCTCCCCAAGAAGAGTTTATCTACCATCAGCACTTGAAGGTCTTAATATTCCCCAACGGAGTATAAGAATATTCCCCAGCAGAGTACAAGCTATCCCCAGTGGAGTCTGAAATTTTTCCCAGCGCAGTCTGAAAAATCTTCCCCAGTAGAATTTGGAGAATCATCCCCACTAGACTTTGGAAGATTGTCCCCAGCATATCTCAAAAGGATTATCCCCATAAGAGTCTAAAAGGTTATCCCCATTGAAGTCGCAACTGAAAGATCATCCCCAGCGGAGTTCTTTCCTTTCAGAAACAAGAAATTCAATCCCCAACAGGATTCAGTATCACCAGCAACGGTAATTTATCCCCAACGGAATTTATCAACGGAATCCTCTACAGAGCATCTCTTCCCCACAGAGTAATCTCCTCATCAGTTTATTCCCCTACAGAGTTATCCTCTCATGCATGTTTATTCTCACAGTCATCTTCATTCGCTATCCCCAGCGGATACGAAGAATTCAGCTCTATTCTCCAGCAGCTATCCAGGATTTATTTTCCCCAGCTAAAAACATTACATTTCCATACATCATGATACATGCATATACGTATCACACAGCACAATCTCATTTATTTTAAGAACATCATTGCTTGATATATATCATGCATTGCATACGACTGACCTTTACCTTTTAGGAAGGATGCAGTTAATTTCTCAGCTATGTCGAGATACTGACCGGTTCTTAAATCTCAACTGAATTAGTCTCGGTTGTATTATAGATAAGGTTCTAAATCTCGACAATTTTCCTCTGTCGAAGTATGGACAAGTTCTTAAATCTCAACAGAATTATCCTCCGTTGAAGTACAGATAGTCCTAGATCTCGATGAAGATGTTTCCCTAAGTCGAAGTACTGACCGGTTCTTAAATCTCAACTGAATTATTCTCGGTTGAATTATAGATAAGGTTCTAAATCTCGGCAATTCTCCTCAGTAGAAGTACTGACCGGTTCTTAAATCTCAACTGAATTAGTCTCGGTTGAATTACAAATAAGGTTCTAAATCTCGGCAATTATCCTCAGTCGAAGTACTGACCGGTTCTTAAATCTCAACTGAATTAGTCTCGATTGAATTACAGATAAGGTTCTAAATCTCGGCAGTTCTCCTCAGTCGAAGTACGGACCGGTTCTTAAATCTCAACTAAATTATTCTCGGTTGAATTAGAGATAAGGTTCTGAATCTCGACGATTTTCCTCCGTCGAAGTGTGGACGAGTTCTTAAATCTCAACAGAATTATCCTCCGTTGAAGTACAGACAGTCCTAGATCTCGATTAAGATGTTTCCCTCAGTCAAAGTACTGAACGATTCTTAAATCTCAACTGAATTATTCTCGGTTGAATTACAGATAAGGTTCTAAATCTCGGCAATTTTCCTCCGTCGAAGTGTGGACGAGTTCTTAAATCTCAACAGAATTATCCTCCATTGAAGTACAGACAGTTCCTAGATCTCGATGAAGATGTTTCCCTCAGTAGAAGTACTGACCGGTTCTTAAATCTCAACTGAATTATTCTCGGTTGAGTTACAGATAAGGTTCTAAATCTCAGCAATTTTCCTCCGTCGAAGTGTGGACGAGTTCTTAAATCTCAACAGAATTATCCTCCGTTGAAGTAAAGACAGTTCCTAGATCTCGATGAAGATGTTTCCCTCAGTCGAAGTACTGAACGGTTCTTAAACCTCAACTGAATTAGTCTCGGTTGAATTACAGATAAGGTTCTAAATCTCGGAAATTCTCCTCCGTCGAAGTACCGACCGGTTCTTAAATCTCAACTGAATTAGTCTCGGTTGAATTAAAGATAAGGTTCTAAATCTCGGCAATTCTCCTCAGTCGAAGTACTGACCGGTTCTTAAATCTCAACTGAATTATCCTCGGTTGAATTACAGATAAGGTTCTAAATCTCGCCAATTCTCCTCAGTCGAAGTACTGACCGGTTCTTAAATCTCAACTGAATTTTCCTCGGTTGAATTACAGATAAGGTTTTAAATCTAGACAAAGTTCCCCCAGTTGAATTCCGGACAAGTTCTTGAAACTCAGCAGAGATGTTCTCTCAGTTGAAGTACAGGAAAGTTCCTAAATCTCACCAAAGATCAGACTTCCCCAAGCGGAATCTTCCACAACAAAAGGTATACAAGCTCTCGCTAAGGAATCTCTTATGTGATTGACACTCCTGCAGATGGCATCTTTAAGCCCATCCTCCCGCCAGCAGTCTCCAAATGGCATCTTTAAGCCCATTCCCGACATCACAAGGCTGATCCACTTCATGCGAGTGCAAATTTCTGGGCACTCTAGTGTTCAATCATCTTCCACCTTCAGATCACAAAAGGCATAAAAGTCAATCTACATGCTCAAGTTTAAGAAGATTGAACAGGGGAAGCTGTTGTACCCCAAAATTTTCCCTCTCATATTTCTCAAAACATTGCAAGAAAAATCTCCAAGTTACTCAAGGTTCCTCAAGAATTGGTCAGACAAGCTATCTCCTAAGGCAGTCTACCCCAAATTAGGATTTTGTGTTGCATCAAGATCTTTGAATACAAATGACCTCACGTTCTCCCTAATGTCCTAATATGTTCTCAATATCATCTATGTCAAATTTCAAGCCTTTCAGAGGAAGTTTGCTCAGTCAATTGCTCAAGGGTCCAAAAATCGACTATGCTATGACAAAAGTCAACTGTGACCTACATATAGTAAAACTTCAATATTTTTTGTCAACATTCTCATTTTGAAGTATATTTCATCATTTTATCAAGGGTTGATCATTACTCATCAAGGATTGATCAAAATTCATCAAGATTCAAAAGTTGCTAAATTAGGGTTTTGTAGGAAAATTCAACTCAACTTTGACCAAGCATACCTTTGTCATACTTTATGAGAAATGACCCATCCAAATCTCATTTTGAATAGGATGCAATTCCCTACAATCCATCTTCATACCCCAAGATCAAAAAATGCACTCACAAGAAGTTATAAATTTGGACATTATAGGTCATTTTTGAAAGTCAACGAAAACACCTTTTTTGCTAAAGCTTATAACTTGAGAATGGAATATAAAAATGATATGAGACCAAAAGGGTTGGTTAGAGGATATCCCAAGCTTTCTAAGAAGTCAGAGAACACTTCCAAAGGTTCAAAATTAAAGAAGTTATGCATTGTTGAAGTTGAACCTTTTTGCAAAATTGCTAAAAGCCAACTATCTCCAAAACTTCAAATTTTGTCAAATGGGCCCATTCTTTTCCACTTGATTTGAGCTTGCATAGTTGCCCACGTGTCCTAGCTTCAGCCATGAGCCCATACTTAATTTTTATTATTTAATTTGATTTTTAATTGAGTTTATTCATTTTAAATCAAATAAAATCATATAAAATCCAAAACTTTGATAACATGAGATTTTTTGGCTGTTTCAGGCTTTGATTGTCATCATTATCATCATCAAATTCGAATCAAACCAGATCATGTACAAAAAGATTGAAATTGGACAAATTTGGAAGGTTTGATAATGGAGAATCAAATCAAATTGGCAATCATTATTGGAGCAAGATTTGGATCATATTTGTTACCCTAATACACTACACAATACATAAGCAAGCCAAAGGAGACGAAACAAGGGTCGGAAAGTGCAGAGAGAGGCATAACAAGATTTGAAAAATTCATAAAAAAGCTTGAGATCAAAATCATAGTTGGAGGCATTTTCAGACGCCAAGACCTGTCCCAATCGCTTCTTGGGAATTCACTCAAGCTAAACCAATCCAAAGCAAGCTTTTTTAGACGTCCAAACGCGCTGTAAGTGTCACGATAACCACCCCTGTTCTTGAAATCAAAACTCATCATTATTGCATCCATTTAATGAAATAACTGCATATTTGTAATCCTCACATCATTTGTAAACTTTTGGCATCATTTAATTTCGTTTATCTAACCTGTAATGCAAAACGCCATAGCTAGGGTTCTTGGAAGCGTTTTTGGGGTTTTCTATTTCAGGGATAATTGATCCACAAGAAGGGCATAACTTTGATCAGGAGGCCATAATGAACCCAACCATGTTCCTGGAATGGATTTATATAGCCTACAGAAGGTTTTAGGACAGGCTTGCGTTTTTAGCTGCAGATTCAAATCCGCATGTAATCTTTTACAGGTTTCAGGACAGAGACGATGAGGTGTCCCCTGCCCATTGGCTCTTTCAAATACCACGCGCGTGTTTTTTTTGTTTTTTCTGGCCATTGACTTGTTTTATTATATAATATACTCTTTTCATTATATTAACAAATAGACCATCATGGCGTAGTGGCAAAGCAAGCAATGTATATCCTTCAGGACCTGGGTTCGAATCCCAGGTCCCCCACTTTCTTATTAATTTTGTCTTTCAGGTATTCCTGTGCATATATTGGCTTGCAGCTCACCATGCATCCTCTTGCATCCAAGAGACAGATGGCCAAAGGCCAGATCTGATGGTTAGGGATGGAAGGACCACCAAGACATTTGGTCAACGCATGCACACTAGATTCCAGGAAGTCCAAGAAGGCCAACGCTTTTGGGCCTACAGGATTGCTTCCAGCACCCCCATTTCAGGCCCAATACCCGTCTCTTTTCTATTTTATTTATTTTGTTTTTATTAATTGTTTAATTGTTTTATTTAATTTCTAACCAATCAAAATTCTTTTTCTCATAAAATAAAATCACTTTTTTTTTTTAAATTTAATTAAACTTTAAACTTTTATTTTTCTTAATAAACACTAATTAATTAATTTAGGTTTTTAATTCTAGAATAATTTTAATCTATTTTGTAAATAAATAATTAATTAGATTTAATTAGGTACTAACCATTAATTTAATTAATTTCATTTTCTTTCTTAATATAACAAAATCAAAAAATATGTAATAATTTAATTTTTCATTTAATTAATTTATTAATTTAATTTAGTAATTAGTTTAGGTTTAATTTCTTTCTTAAAATAAAAAGCACAAAAAATATTTTCTTTAACCAAAAAGGGTCAAAACCCTAATCATGCGCTCGATTTAATTTCCCGCACGCGGTTCAATTTCTTTTATCCAATAATGTACTTGCTCCCGGATTGTAATAATTAATAGGACTTTTAATTATTTTTATCGCTTTATTTATTTTCAAAGGGTTTGTCTTTGGCGATGTAAATACCCGACGCCTTGTAATTTAAATTCCGCATTTTATTTTCCCGCAAATTATAACTGTTAGATGTTTGATAATAGGGTTTGCATGACAAGACTGAATGTTTTAACCTAAAATAAAATTAGATCACCATTAACATGTACAAAGACAAAAAAATAACTGAAAACGACACACTCGCACATGCGCACTCTTAGGGTATACCCCACTTGGTTTCCTTTGTACACAGTCATTGAGTATAGGTCGTTTTAGAGGTCGCCCTCTCGTCTAAAAGATCATAGTCGCCTCGAAACGGTTGCCTCGGATATTGTTGCCTCAAACAAATGATCTAAGACTTTAGGGTTATCGCTAAGGCATCCTAACATTGCTTTAGTAACCGTATGTCCCTCATTCGAATTGACCCTTAAACTCTAACGACGGTGCTACCTACTCATCAATAGTAGGATAGCATTGTATAAAGGACATTAGCATAGAATGATTCCTTTTTCGAGTAGGTAGATGGTTCCTAGATACTTGCTCTTTCAAAAAACAAAAACTTTTCACACTTACACTTTTCGAACAAAGTTTTCAAAAAACACTTCATACGCTCTTGAGGCAGAAGCAAGAGTTAAATCGAAGTTTCAAATAAAAACTTTTTTCAAAATCCACAAGCACAAAGAAAGCAATTTTGAAAACAATTGAGCAAGTACCTAAGAGCCCGTAGATAACTATGGATAAAAAGGGTGCTAATACCTTCCCTTTCTATAATCTACCCCCCGAACCCCAGAAATATCTCGAAAAAGGAATTTTTCTGTGCTTTTTTTCCTTTCCTTGTTGGATAAAATAAAAGTCGGTGGCGACTCTTGCTTACCGCGACATTTTGCGAGCACAAACGCAAAACGCAAACCAGTATTCCAAAAAAAAACAGTCAGTTCTTCCCACCGTATCACAATATGCAGCGTGTTGGATTACCTATTGAAAAATATTATGAATAAAGGTTGGGACCTAAGGATCGAACCCATGCCCTTATGCATATCTCCAATACACGCTTGCCAACTGAGCCACGCGTTTTTGTTGTATACATAATGGAGGTAAGACAATATAATCAAATAAAACCAATAATATATTCAAAACACACTAAAATTCAAATAACCCAATCAGTGAATGCCACGCATTGTCTTCTTCCTCCCAACCGTTGTTTTAGCATATGAAGCTTTTACCTACAGACGCTTGCTGTAGGTATAGCCTTGTCCATCTCCAAAATTTCATAGGCTCAAGATAAATGACCATGGCTGGTACCAATCAACTCGTATCATCCTCACGAGTATCATGGTACCAGAGTTAACGCCCAATTTTTCCTGCATGAAAAAACCCTAAGCAAGAATACAAAACCCTAGCCATGGCAGATTCACATACAGTCCTAAAAAATGCAATTGAATAGAACGATTAGCTTGCAAACATGATAATAAACATGAGTATGGCAATCAAAATCACTAAAGATGCATAGATTAGTGAAATCAAAATCAAATTTTTGGACAAACCGTGGGAGACGTAGAACACGATTCTTGAGGTTTCAGGCCGTGTTAATGCTTGCTACAGGTTCAGTGCGTGCCTGGGAATGTGAATTGATCCTTGGAAAAGTTTGAAACGGCCTCTAGAGCAAGATCCAATCTGCACTTTTCTTTGAAAATTTGGAACTTTGTTTGACACTTTCAGACAAGCTGCGCGTCTCTAAAACTTCTGTTCTAGGTCTTTAGGATCCTGGCATAAGTAGTGAATCAATCTAGGGTAATAAAATTGGAAAGAATCCAAAGAATAATGGTATGATTTTAAGAGAAAATCAAATATTGAATAATTACCCAAATATGGATATTTTGTGTCTACTCTTGGCTTGCACAATTTGCTTCTCATTTGACAGCACATAAGATCTTCCTTCAATGCAAAAATCATCCCTAAAAGACATTATATGATTTATTTAGATTTATTTGATTTTATTTGAATTTTAAGTGAATAAAAATCAAAATAAAATAAATAAATAAACATGGAGGGTCCCATAGGTCGTGGACTATGCTAGGAATGAGATTCAATCTTGAAAAGACGGGCCCATGTGGAAAGAATGCAAATTTAAGCACATTTGACTTTTGGCAATTTTGCAAAAAAAGGCCAACTTGGCCAATGCATAACTCTCTCAATTTTGATCCTAGAGAGGTGTTCTTGGACTTTTTAGAAATCTTCTGATGTCCTCTAAGCAACCCTTTTTATCTCATCTCAATTGAATCTACCATGTTCATGTATGAAGCTTTGACCCAAAAGGTGTTTTTGTTGACTTTTCAAAATGACCTATAATGTCAAAATTCATATCTTCTTGTGAATGCATATTTTGAACTTGGAAGATGAATATGAATTGTAGGGTATTTCATCCTCTTCAAAATGAGCTTTGAATGGGTCATTTATGATAAAGTATGAGAAAGTTATGCTTGGTCAAAGTTGAGTTGACTTTTCCTACAAAACCCTAATTTAGCAACTTTTGGGGTTTGATGAATTGTGAGCAATACTTGATGAATCATGATCAACCCTTGATAAAATGATGGATGATACTTCAAAGTGAGGATGTTGACCAAAAATATTGAGGTTTGACTGTATGTGGGCCATAATTGACTTTTGACCTAGCACAGTCGATTTTCAGGCCTTTGAGCAATTGACTGAGCAAACTTCTTCTGCAAGGCTTGAAACTTGACATGGATGATCTTAAGAAAATATTAGTACAATGGTGAGCATTTGAGTCCTTTGTACTCAAGTATCTTGATGAAAAATCAAACCCTAATTTGAGGTAGACTGTCTTAGGAGAGAGTTTGTCTGGTCAACTTTTGAACTTCCTTGAGCAATTTGAGGACCTTACTTGCCATGTGTTGAGAAATATGGGAGGGAAAATTTTGGGGTACAACACCTGAATTCAAATCTGGCCTCTAAAAATGCTAATTACTCACGCATCATTGGGTTCTCGTTTGAAACCCTAGCGACGGTCAAACATGGCACATCATGATTATGTGTTTTATCCTTCCATGTAACACGTTCAAACACACACCAATGTCAGTAGAAACATGTTTACATGATTAATATGCAGTTACATCTAGTGATTTACGAGTTTAAAGTCAAAGAAAAATACCAAACTGTGGGTTGTTGAAAGGGGAAGATATGTATGTTGTGGCCTTCAGGAATGGGTGGGATGAGACGCTGAGATCTCCAGGAGGGTTCTAGGATGCTTGGAAACGATTGAAATTGGATTTATCGTGTCTTGGAGAATTGCACCTTTCTTGAATTTTTTTGAAAATTTGTTCTTGGTTTGGAGGCAGCCTTCTCGTGTATTTTTGTCCTGGGATTGTTGTGGTTATGTATTGTAACACATTAGGTTAACATAAGTGGAAAGAATCCAATGCTTTGATTATAAACTATTATCCCTTCAATTATTTGATTTTTGTTTATTTTTTAAACAAATCCACTCTTACTCTCTCTCTCCATGAATTTGCCTTGATTTGCCAGCTTTTGTTGATTGTTATTTGATGAGAAAAAGATTTGCAATAAAATCTTTTATTATTTTGATTATTTATTTGATTTAATTTGATTTTTAAATGATTAAAATCAAAATAAATTAAATAAATAAATCCAATAATACATGGAAGTGTTTTCGGGTCGTGGACCAAGTTAGAAGTAAGATGCAAGCATAAAAAGTTAGGCTCGTTTGACAAAAAATGCAATTTTGGGTATTGTTCACTTTTGACAATTTTCCAAAAATGGCCAACTTTGAAAATGCACATCTCTTTCAATTTTGACCCTAAGAGGGTGTTCTTGGACTTTTTAGAAATCTTAGGATATCCCCTAAACAACCCTTTTGGTTTCATCTCAATTGGATCCTCCATGTTCATGTAATAAGCTTTGACCCAAAATGTGTTTTTGTTGACTTTTTGGAATGACCTATAATGTATGAATTCAGATATTTTCGTGAATGCATTTTTTGAGTTTTAGGGATGAAGATGAGTTGTAGGGAATTGAATTCTCTTCAAAATGAGCCTTGGATGAGAAATTTCTAATAAAGTATGAGAAAGTTATGCTTAGTCAAAGTTTGGTTGACTTTTCCTAAGAAACCCTAATTTAGCAACTTTTGAGTTTTGATGAATTAGGAGAATTCCTTGGGGAATAATGATCAACCCTTGATAAAATTATGGATATCACTTCAAAATGTTGATGTTGACCAAAAATCTTGAAGTTTGACTGTATGTGGGCCACAATTGACATTTGACCTAATATAATTGATTTTCAAGCATATGAGCAGTTGACTGGGAAAACTTCTCATGTAAGGCATGAAACTTGACATGCATGGTATTAAGAACATATTAGGACTATGGAGAACATATGAGGCCTTTGGAGCTCACCCATCTTAATTAAAATGGAAACCCTAGTTGGAGGTTCATTGCTTTAGGAGAGAGTTTGGCTGGTCAACTCTTGGGCATCCTTGAGCAAGTTGAGGATCTTAATGAACATATGTTGAGTAAAATGGGAGGGAAAAAATTTGGGCTACAACAGCTTCCCCTATTCAATCTTCTTAAACCTGAGGATGTAGATTGGTTGGTCTGCCTTTAGTGATCTGAAGGTAGAAGAGGATTGAACACTAAAGTGCCCACAAATTTGCACTCGCATGAAGTAACACTGATTGGTGATATCGGGAATGGGCTTACAAATGCCATTTGGAAGTCGACTGGGAACTGTCGGAGATGGGATTAAAGATGCCATCCAGAGAAGGTATCGGTTGCATAAGAGATTCCTTAACGAGAATTCCTGTACCTGCGGTTGAGGAGGCCTTCACTGGGGAATGTTGATTTACGTCTTGGAAAATAGAGTATAGGAGCTTTGGTTGTCCATTACTCTACTAGGAAGTTAACTCTTGATTGAGGAGGTGGAAGTGAACTGCATATCTGGTCAGGGTCTAGGCTGCACATCGACTTACTGGGGAAATGTGAGATTGACTGTATCTGGTCGGGTTAAGGTTTTACAGTGTTGTAAACTGTTGTCTGGAGATAAGAGAGAAGGAACCTGGATAGTAGGGTTTCTTAGAAACAAAATCCTGGATGGTAGGGATATGAGAAGGAACCTGGATAGTAGGGTTACTTCAGGATGAGAGCCTGGATAGTAGGGCTATGAGAAGGAACCTAGATAGTAGGGTTACTTCGGGATGAAAGCCTGGATAGTAGGGCTTATGGGAAGGAACCTGGATAGTAGGGTTACTTCGGGATGAGAGCCTGGATGGTAGGGATATGAGAAGGAACCTGGATAGTAGGGTTACTTCGGGATAAGAGCCTGGATAGTAGGTATATGAGAAGGAACCGGGATAGTAGGGTTACTTCGGGATAAGATCCTGGATAGTAGGGCTATGAGAAGGAACCTGGATAGTAGGGTTACTTCGGGATGAGATCTTGGATAGTAGGGCTATGAGAAGGAACCTGGATAGTAGGGTTACTTCGGGATGAGAGCCTGGATAGTAGGGCTTATGGGAAGGACCCTGGATAATAGGGTTACTTCGGGATGAGAGCCTTGATAGTAGGGCTATGAGAAGGAACCTGGATAGTAGGGTTACTCCGGGATGAGAGCCTGGATAGTAGGGCTATGAGAAGGAACCTGGATAGTAGGGTTACTTCGGGATGAGAGCCTAGATAGTATGGCTTATGGGAAGGAACCTGGATAGTAGGGTTACTTCGGGATGAGAGCCTGGATAGTAGGGCTATGAGAAGGAACATGGATAGTAGGGATACTTCGGGATGAGATCCTGGATAGTAGGGCTATAAGAAGGAACCTGGGTAGTAGGGTTACTTCGAGATGAGAGCCTGGATAGCAGGGCTATGAGAAGGAACCTGGATAGTAGGGTTACTTCAAGATGAAACCTGGATGGTAGGGCTTATGGGAAGGAACCTGGATAGTAGGGTTACTTCGGGATGAGAGCCTGGATAGTAGGGCTATGCGAAGGAACCTAGATAGTAGGGTTACTTCAAGATGAAAGCATGGATGGTAGGGCTTATGGGAAGGAACTTGGATAGTAGGGTTACTTCGGGATGAGAGCCTAGATAGTAGGGCTATGAGAAGGAATCTGAATAGTAGGGTTACTTCGGGATGAGAGCCTGGATAGTAGGGCTATGGGAAGAAACCTGGATAGTAGGGTTACTTCGGGATGAGAGCCTGGATAGTAGGGCTACTTCATTTGGTCGCGTAGCTTAGTTGACCCATCTAATTTCGGGAACTTATTTTTTCATTAGCCGTCTGTAGATATGACCTGTATAACTGTTGGAATTGCTGGTGATAATTATCTTTTCTGAAAAGATAACATGGTTAATTATATGCGATGCATGAAATGCATTGTGAGATGATGTTCTCAAAATAAATGAGATTATGATGTATGTGATATGTATGCACATGAACATGAAATGCAATTACGACATGTCCGAGTCTGGGAAAATAAATCCACGACTGCTGCTGGAGAGTATAGCATTCCTAACTATTGTAGAGAACTGTGGTTCTTCTACTTCCGATGGGGATGGTGAACAGTAATGACTATGCTATATATTTACTCCTTGTTGTTTGTGAATATTCTACCAGGGAGATAATCTTGTTTGAGAATAGCTCTGCGGGGGAATAATTCTGTTGGAGGATGAACTTCCATAGCTGAAGTAATAAGCTCTGTTGGGGATTGAACCTCTGTATTCAGAGAAATCAACTCTGCTTGGGAGACAAATTTTATGACCCACTTGCGATTATGAAATTCGGCTGGGGGATATAGATGTTAGATTTCTTAAAGACCCTGGTTGGGGAGATTACTTCTTGTTTTGGGAAAGCTGATATACATGCTTTGATTGCTTTTACTCTGTAGGGAGTACATATGTCACGAGGTCGTATGCACTGACGACTGTGTTTCAAAGTTGTCTCTGCCCTGGTACCTGCTGGACAGAGTAACTGTCGGGTTTGACATTTCCAGTTTTTGCCTCTGTTTCTTAAGTTACGAGCAATTGTGTTTCCATTTCTTATGTAAATATTTATGAACAAAAATCATATTCAAATGCATATGTCAATAATAAATCATTGGACGTTCTTGCAAAACAAAATAGAAAAAGAAAAACAAATAGTTCTGTAAAAATGATTTGTATTGATTTTTGAAGCTGGCCTATAACAGGCGTTTTGTACAAGGAAGCTGACGCTCTAGTAAGAGAACACCGCCGAAAAATGGAAATTTATACAATATTGTGTAAAAAGAAAATAGCTATGTACAACAATCCCATTGAGTTCCAATTCTGTTATTGCCACTCTGTCTTCGAGCGTCTCATAACTTTGCTGCTTGTCCAAAGATGATTAGATTGATTGGTGCCGTTCGAGCTTGACAGTTGATACTGAGGTCTGATCACAAGGTGATCCAATGGGACATAGTGATACGCTTTACATCCCTAACTTTTTCCTGGACTGCCCTTTTGGGTTTTCAATCCATCAGGATACCCTTTTTTGCCCAAGCCGCCTTTTCAGGTTTTCGACTTGCCGGGTGTACATATTTTTTGTTTTCATCCCTTATTTTTGCCCGAACCCTTTGGTTCGCCGGGAAGCCCTTATTTTTGCCTAGGCCAGTCAACCTAGCGGGTATTTTATCATGCGTAGTATCTTTTCACTATGTCCGTATTGACAGTGTGAGGAAGGTCGTCACCATCCATGGTGGTTAGAATCATGGCTCCACCCGAGAAGATGTTCTTAATCACAAATGGCCCTTCGTATGTGGGAGTCCATTTTCCCTTGGTATCACCTTGCGGCAGTATGATGTGTTTGATCACTAGATCCCCAACTTGATATTCTTGACGTCTGAGGAAGAATTTCGCAGCGAACCTTCTCATAAACTTCTTATCATTGACAGATTCCCCTTAGGGATATTCTTGAGCCTCGAGATACCTTTTTACTTCGTGAAACCAGGGTTTGTCTGCTACCTCTTCGGTATCAATCTCACAGCAGTGCACTGGTTCGTCCAACCTTTCAATGGTGATTCGGGGAACTTCGTTATCCCACCTGACTTTGAACATGGAAGACATAGTAGCTAGCGCGTCCGTTAACTGGTTCTCCTCTCGTGGGAAATGTTCAAAAGTTACCTCCTCAAAGTGTTGGAGCAACGTCAGCACGTGTTCTTTGTATGGGATAAGATTCGGATGCTTCATATCCCACTCTCCTTTGATCTGACTTATCACCAAGGCTGAATCCCCAAAGACATTTAAGAACTTGATCCTAAGGTCGATAGCAGCTTTGAGACCCATGATGCAGGCTTTATACTCCTCCATGTTGTTAGTGCAGTTGAAATATAGTCGGGCAGTGAAAGGAGTATGACATCCCTCAGGAGATATGATTACGGCGCCAATGCCATTACCGAGTGCGTTTGAAGATACATCAAAAACCATAGTCCATCGGGATCCTTCCTCAGGTCCTTCATTCGGTCCAGGTTCTTCGTAGTCAGTCACTAGCATGATATTCTCATCTGGGAACTCAAAATTCATGGACTGGTAGTCATCCATGTCCTGATGAGCCAAATGATCAGCCAATACACTTCCCTTGATTGCTTTCTGGGTTGTATATTGTATATCGTATTCAGTTAAGATCATCTGCCATCTCACTATCCTTCCGGAGAGTGCGGGCTTATCGAAGATGTATTTGATTGGATCCATCTTAGATATCAACAAAGTAGTGTGGATCAACATATAATGTCTCAGTCGGCGAGCAGCCCATGCCAAAGCGTAACAAGTTTTCTCGAGCAGTGAGTATCTTGTCTCATAGTCGGTAAACTTTTTGCTAAGGTAGTATATTGCGTGCTCTTTTCGACCAGACTCGTCATGCTGCCCCAGCACACACCCCATTGAATTGTCTAGCACTATTAAGTACAATATTAAAGGTCTTCCTTCAACCGGAGGCATCAGAATTGGCGGTTCTTGAAGATATTCTTTGATCCTTTCGAAAGCAGTCTGGCATTCTTCATTCCACTTTACCACTTGATCTTTCTTCATAAGCTTGAAGATGGGCTCACAAGTAGTAGTTAGGTGTGAAATGAACCTGGAAATATAATTCAAGCGTCCCAAGAAACCCCTAACTTCCTTCTCAGTATGGGGAGCCGTCATCTCTTGTATGGCCTTTACCTTTGAGGGGTCTACCTGAATACCTTTGTCACTGACGATGAAACCCAGAAGCTTACCAGACCTTACCCCGAAGGTGCACTTGTTCGGATTCAACCTCAGCTTGTATGTCTTCAACCTGTCGAACAACTTTTGTAGATGATCAAGGTGTTCCTCTTCGGTTTGAGACCTGGCTATCATATCATCAACATAAACCTCGATCTCATGGTGAATCATATTATGGAACAAAGTGACCATGGCTCGCTGATAAGTTGCCCCAACATTTTTCAACCCAAAAGGCATCACCTTGTAGCAGAAGGTGCCCCACTGTGTGACAATGGTTGTCTTCTCCATATCTTCAGGAGCCATCTTGATCTAGTTGTAGCCAGATAAACCATTCATGAAGGAGAAGATTTTATGCTACGCGGTGTTATCAACCAGAACATCAATGTGGGGAAGCGGGAAGTCATCCTTGGGGCTTGCCCTGTTTAGGTTTTTATAATCCACACACATCCGTACCTTTCCATCCTTCTTTGGCACCGGAACGACATTAGCAACCCACCGCAGATAGGAGGTGACATCTAAGAACCCTGCATCGAATTGCTTCATGACCTCTGCCTTGATCTTCTCTGACATTTCAGGGCGCATACGGTAGACCTTCTGTTTAACCGAATGACAATCTTATTTAGTCGGAAGACGGTGTACCACGATATCAGTGTCTAAACTAGGCATGTATTCATATGACCAGGCAAATATTTCAACATAGTCATGCAACATCTGTATCAACCGCTGTTTGATCTTAGTCTCTAGATTTGCACCGATCTTGACTTCTTTTTTGTCCACCTCCGTGCCCAAGTTTATCGTCTCAACTGGTTCTTCATGAGGCTATATAGCCCTCTCTTTCTGCTGTAATAGTCTAGCAAGTCCTCCAGGAACCTCACAGTCGTCCTCACCATCGTCCTCGGCTTGGTTGGTCGGATTTTCGAAGTCATAACTGGCAATAGCATAACTGTTATCAATGGGATCCATAGTGGATATGGATCTGCAGTTTGATACGTGAGTGTGTGTAAGAGCATATCTGTTTTGATAAAGTAAAAACAGAAAAGAAAAATAGAGAGCGCAAAATTCGTATATAAGGAACGTCCAATGTTTTATTGATGATATATGACATGACATATAATAACCCTCACAGATAGGACCATTGTGCCTCAGGTAAGACACAAGGCCATAAAGTTTAAATTGTTTATTACAAACTTGGAAAACAAGTAAGACAATTACCGGGGAATAAAAGAAACTGGTATAAAATCTCTAGTCGTCCAATTACTCGGTCCACCGTTGGTAGTCGGGTAGATCCTGCTGTTAATATCAGAGCTTTCCTCACTGTATTCAATAACATTGACCCCACGATTATTGATGTGTAGGGGAGGTCCTCCAGCTCGAGCGCGTCAAATAACCCTTTGAGCTCCTGAAGTAAAGCCCAAACCAAATTTGTCAATTTTGTGAGTAAAATCAGGGAGCTGTCCCTAGTTAGTACACCCACCTTCTTCGACCACTGCTCTGGTGTCCTTGAGAGAAGCCATCTTCAAAGGAGGTTTGTTGTTGGTAATAGTCGTGGTTGACGCCAAAATCTAGGGAACCTCTTCAAAGTTTTGACAAGGAGTTTCTATGAATTCCCCGTCCATCTCCACATACCTGAAGGAAGTCAGGTGACTCACCATAAACTCCTCTTCGCCATGCACAGTGACAATCTTCCCCTTCACCGGATATTTCAGCATTTGGTGCAGTGTAGAAGTAAAGGCCCCAGCTTCATGGATCCAAGGGCGACCCAACAAACAAGAGTACGATGGCCTGATGTCCATCACATAGAAGGTGGACCCAAAGGTCAGAGAGCTTACTTTGACAGGGATGTCCACCTCCCCATGCACCATTCTCTTCGACCCATCAAAATCCCTTACCACAATGTTACTAGGCTTTAAGGTTAAGCCTTCACATTCCAGCCGATCAAGAGCCTTCTTAAGCAGAACATTCAGTGAAGACCCGGTATCCACTAGCACATGAGCCATATTGGTGCCCCTACATTCGATTGAGACATGCAGAGCATCATTATGCTTCCTCCCTTTCGGTGTTAAGTCGGCATCTGAAAAACCCAACCCGTTGTCAGTAGTCAGGCTGGCCACACAGTCTTTGAATTAATCAGCCGAGGTTTCTTGTGGCACATGTGCAGTCTTGAGGAATGCAATCAAAGCCTTTGCATGGGCCTTAGAACATAACAACAGAGACAACATCGATATCTTCGAGGGGGTCTGCCCCAGTTGCTCGACCATATTGTAGTCGCTCTTTTTTATTATTTTTAATATTTCCTCTATCTCTTACTTAGAGGATTCCACCACAACTTTTCTAGGTGCCTCCGTCCGGGCAGGCTCACCTATAGCTTCTTTGCCCCGAGTCCCAGATGACTCATCGACAGGGGTAACAACTGGAGTGAGAATGGGAGTAGTAGCTGAAGTACTACCAGGAACAGCAAATGGAATAACAACATGCTTATTGACAGTCTTTGGGGAGATCTCGGGAGAGAAAATCCTTCCACTTCTGGTAATCTTGCTTGCCCCGACAATGTTAATGACATTGGGATCAACCTCTTCAGCCTTTAAATCTTGTTTAATGCCATGATAGTAAGCATCAACACCATAATTCCACGGGACAACCTTGTCCGAGGAGTACGGTACGGGACCAGGAAAAGTGATTATTAGCGGAGCGATTCTCGGAGAGGGTGTAATCCTAATAGGTCTTTTAGAGGAGACCTTGGAAGGATTGGCGGAAATGGTTATAATGGAAACATCTTCAAACGGAACAGTTGGAATCAAAGTTTTTCGAACAAAATTTCTCTACTGTCCATCAGGCGTTGAACACCTGCTTTCAACAAATAGCAATCAGAGGGCAGAGATGAACACATGTGGAAACCTTCACCACATCCCGGAAATAAACCGTCCAATAACAAATTCTTCTTAACAGTCATAAGAGGAGTAAAAACTTCATCAACAAAGGTAACGAATAAATCAGTATCAATGGTATTAACTCCACGGTTGTGCTTGGGCATGGGAGCAGTTATGACATTGGGCTTCTCTGGAGCATCAAACTCAATCTCCTTGGCTTCAATCAGATCTTGTACTTTACTTCTCAGAGCCCAACAGTCATTTGGATCGCGGCCAGTACTCTCAAAATGGTAGGCACACCGAGCGTTTGGATTGTACCGAGGAGATGTGGTATTAGGATTCTTGGGAGCCTCTTTCAAGGTTACCAAGTTGGATCTTAGCAGATGGGGTTGAACCTCAATGATTGTCATGTTAATTCGAGTAAATTGCCTTTGTGGTCTTTCTACCCTTTGCTGATTGTTTCGTTATGGGGTAGCCGCAGGCCTATGTATCATCACAGCACCTACCGTTGGCCGATGTTCAGCTCTTCTCTGACCTCTTGGGCTATAGATAGCACTGGCTTCCTTCTTGCCTGCGAAAGGCTTCTTTACTGAGCTCGAAGAGGTGTCTTTTTGTATTTTGCCACTCCAGATCCCAGCTTCTACCCTCTCTCTTGTTAATATCAGCTCGATGAAACCAGTCGATGAACTACCAATCAAATGATTGAAGAATGTACCATACAACATCCCAAGAAACATGTCAACCAACTCCCTATCAGATAAAGAGGGTTGGACTCTCCCAGCCAAATCTATTCACTTCTGCGCATAGTCCTTAAAGCCTTCACCTGCACTCATGGACATACTCTGGAGTTGAGTATGAGTAGGGGCAAGGTCGGCGTTGTATTGATACTGCTTAGAAAAAGAAGCAGCCAAATCCTCCCAATTTCGGACATTGGTTCCCTCTAGTTGGTAGAACCATTCAAGCTGAGTCCCTGACATACTGTCTTGAAAGAAGTGAAGCCACAAGTTCCTATCAGTAGTGTGGGGCTGGATCTTCCTTACCTAGGAACGAAGATGGAGCTTTGGGCAAGACACCCCATCATACTTTGTGAAAACCGGAGCCTTAAATTTCTGCGAGATGACCACTCCCGACACCAATCCCAGTTCTTCAAATTCCAACCCAGGTATTATGTGGACTTCCATAGAGCTCAATCGATCCTCTAACTTCTTGTATCCATCCTCAGTGGGAGGATACTGCTCATCATTGTAGTCCATATCATTGTCATAAACTTCAAGGCTAGGGTCCTTCTCCCTTATCTCCCTCTCTTGATTCTCCCCTTCCTTGGATGAGGAGGTCAGATCGACTGGTTGCTTTAAAGGCCCCCTGAACCTTCTGCCCAGATTCAGAACACCAGAGACCTTCTTCTTTTTCTTCTTTTCCTTCAGGATGAGGGCCTTCAGATCCTCCTGCCCTTTTGCCAGAGTTATGAACATCTATTGAAACTGGGCATTTTGTGCCTGAAGATCTTTGATGCTTTGTTCAGAAGACATTTTTGCTGAAATAAACATCGAAGAAGATGAGAAACCTGTAATGGTACCTGTTTATGCAATGTCATGGATGGTATGCATATGCAATGATTTCAAGGACTTGTAAAGGTTCAAATTTTTTTAACCAAAAAAGAAACACACGTTAATTGTATTAATGAGTTCAGATTGTTACAAAGAATTCCCTTTAGCCTTACAGTCAAACGAACAAATCTTAAAACAAAAAGAAAACTAGGTCTTACAAGAGAACATCCTCTTCGGTGAATTGTAGGCGTCTATGTTCCTTTCTTCATGAAGTAGCCTAGTGAGCTCCAGGACCTTCTTCTCGCTGGCATAGAATTGAGCTTCGAACGTATCCCGCTCCTCTTTAAGTTGAACCCAGGATTTCTGTAACTCCTCATTATCAGTTGGCATGTCAGGATGATGAACAAGATAAGGAGTGTCTCCTTTAGCAACTGGTTCCATAATCATTGGTAGGACAGCAAGGTGAGGCATCATAAGCCTTTGGGCATATGCTCGTACCCATCTGAGATAAGGCTCAAGAGGGATATAATTCCTGTGCCACAGTGTCTTGCTATCAATTTTATGTACCATGCCCCAAGCTTTTATGAATCTTTTGCGGTAACCCTGAGCATCATACTCATAATTGAAGGCGACTCCTTAGATAAGTGTATCATGAGGACCATCCCTTCTCGCATAACCAAACTGCCGCAGTGCCAAACAAGGGCTATAAGTGATTCCTCCTCTAATGCCTAAGAGAGGGACATTAGGGAATTCACCACAATGATCGATGATGATAACATCTTCCAAGGACCGCGCACACTAATGGATATCTGAATGTGTAAGGGACATCAGCCTATGAGACCATTTCATACCCTGCTCATTCTTCAAAACAGACCTGGGTAGGTGCGAAATAAACCACCTAGCCAATAGAGGAGTGCAACACTGGAGGGTCCCCCTTCTCTTTAGAGTGCAAGCATACCAAGAGTGTAGAATGTCCCTAAGTAATGTAGGCACTGGATTATGAGACAGAAACACCTTAATAGTATTCACATCTACGAGTTGGTCCGCATTAGGGAAAAGTACCATCCCGTAGATGAGGAGTTCCAATACCTCTTCAAAAGCTTGTAAATCCAGGGTATCCAAAAAATAATAAGCCTTCTCGAATAGAAATTTGATCGGGATTCCTTGGACATTTCCTCTAGTTTTCCAATTTGTCACTATGTCAGACCGTTGTAAGGACATAGCTCGAGCAATCTCCTCAGGCTTTGGATGTTCTTCCGTACCGTTGAAAGGTAACTAGTCAAGAATAGGTACCCCAAACAACTGAGAAAATTCCTCCATAGTAGGAAGTAGCTGGTAATCCGGGAAAGTGAAACAGTGGTGCAAAGGATTGAAGAACTGAAATAGCACTTTTAACAATTCTTCATTAGGTTCTGAAGTGACCAAGTTGAGCAACCAACCATGCTTTTCAGTGAAGGGAGAACTTTCAGGGATCCTTAATGCCAAGTCCTTTAGTTGGAGAGGCACTTTCACAAGGTTAATCTGGATAGTATTCCTACGGGCGGATGCCATGTCCTACAAAACAAAGCAAAGATGAGCCCTAGAAAGTCCTTGAAATGGTCAGTATGATATGTCGTGCTTATGATGTCATGATTATGCTAAAAAACACATGTATATCAAGCAACAAACAAGTCACACCAAGTACTTAGGTTTAAGGCCTGCATGGGTTTTAAGGTCATGCCCTCTTGAAGTTGGATTGGTTCAACTGTCCTATAAATAGTAACTGGGTTCTAAGGGATCTCAATATCACCGATCTTTCCCCCAAGCTTCGTTCAATAGACAATTGACTCGCAACCAAACAAAACTCAAGAGTAAAACCTCAATGAGTGTAGCATCGAGTATCTGTCAACCTTGGGAATACACCAAAGTTGGCCATATTGCTACGTCCTACTGGCCAAGTTGTGCAATTAAAGGTTCTAAGGTCAGTTGATGCTTCATGACACCATGCGGCGGCCTCGTAATATCCCTGATTGAATCAAGGGTTACCGGTACCAACCAAAGTGCCATATCAACGTAGCTACTGCTTCAACCGCGTCGGTATATCCCACACAGTTCACTCAGCAGTTTATTGCTCCATACCTAAAAGGTGTCCCCAGATCTGAGTGTAGGATCTACATAACCCCAACAAAACCCTTGAATATAAAGCAGGCAAAGCAACACGAGAAAGTAATTTTAGAAATGACCTAGATCCTAAGGTATACCCCACTTATTAATTCCCCAGCAGAGTCTCCAGTTATGTGATACGGTGGCACACCGACTGTTATACTGGTTTGCGTTTTGTATTCGCAAATGTTACGGTAAGCAAGAGCCGCCACTGAATTTTATTTCATCCAACAAAGGAAAGGACAAAGAACAGAAAAAACCTTTTTCGAGATGTTTATGAGTACGGGGGGTAGATTATAGAAAGGGAAGGTGTTAGCACCCTTTCTATCAGTGGTTTTCCATGGAATCTTAGGTACTTGCTCATTTTTAAAATTGCTTCTGTGTGCTTGTTTCGAAAAGTTTTGTTTACTTCGTGATAACCCTTGTATCTGTCCTCAAGAGTGTGACGAAGTTGTTTTGAAAACTGTTTTGAAAAGTGCTTGTGAAAGAGTTTTTGTTTTAAGCAAGTACTTAAGAGTTTTCTACCTACTCGAAAAAATTCTGTTCATTTTCGTTTCCTTTAGACAGTGCTATCCTACTATTAAGGAGTAAGTAGCCCTATCGTTGGAATTTTAAGAGACATTCGAAAGGGATGAAATGGTCATTGAATGCAACAAGTAAGGGTACCTTAGCATTTCGAAGGGACTATCATCATAAGATCATTTCTCTTAGGCATCTCGAGGGACAAGTAGGGACTATGATCTTTATGATGACTTTGAATTACGGGTCATTGCTACGGTATCCCTACGTTTGAGGGACGCGACCATTATTTCTGAGGCAACCAAGTGAGGCAAAACCCTAGGAGTGAGCATGTGCAAGTGTGCTTTTTCAGTTAATTATCTTTTCACAATTAGGGTTTTATATCTTTTTAATTCTTGGTTTATCTTTCGCATACAATCCTAAAGTCCATACATCTAGCAGTTTAATAGTTGCGGAAATAAAAAGTGGAAAAGAAAATCTACGCTATTACAAGGCTTTTGGACAAATACACAAATATTTGACTGAAAATAAAGATGCGGAAATTCGAAATCCTAATTAATCTATTACAAACTCAAAGAAGATACAATAATTAATCAAATAATGGAAACAATACGCGCGCGTGTAAATCAAACAGAGAATTAACGTCAAGTTTAGAAACAATTAATTGATGAAAGAAAAGATATTTTTTGAGAAAAATAATTAATCTTACAAATTAACCTAATTTCTATTTAATTTTAATTATGAAAAAAAGAATTTAAGTTAACCTAATTAAACTAATTAATTAATGCAATTAAATATTTTATGAAAAAAAACTAAACCTAATTTTTTTAGGGATTTTCTGATTTTATCATTTAATTAAAAAAATTATGATTTTGTAAAATAATAAAAAAACAATTAAGACACATAATTAAATAAAAGAAATTAAAAGAGAATTAAAATTGGGCCTAGTGTGATGAGCAAATTTGAGGTGTGCTTAAATTGGTGTTAGGCCCAGGATGATGGCCCAGTTTGTCTAGTGCGTGATTCCATGAGGCTTCCTTCTAAGGGTCCATCATGTGGCTGCAACCTTGGAGCGTTGGATCTGGCTGGAGATAGATCTGATGGTCTTGCATATGGGGCATGTGATGGACACTGGATATTGAGGTGTGCTAGATCTAAAACAAGAAACTCATAAAATATGAAAATGTCTGGACCTGGGATCGAACCCAGGTCCCTCCCTTCCAACGCATTATCCTTTGCCATCTGTGCTAGTTAGTCATTCGTGTATATAATGAAAACAATTAAATATAATGGAAATTAAGGACAACTACTGAGTTGTCAAACGCGCGCCAGCAAGTGGGGCCCTTGTGATTCAAATGAGCCAATCAAACATAGAGAGAGAAAGAACCATTTAAAATTATCCAATAAAATGTTGTCTTTTTGCCAGCCCATCCAGCTGACTGACGACCGGCCAGTCTAACCACCGGAGATGGTGGTTTCCACCGTCTTCTCCGGTGAGGTTGCCTGAAAAATCAATCAAACAAAAAAACAAACAATGGCACATCATGATTTTGTGTTTTATCCTTCCATGTAACACGTTCAAACACACACCAATGCCAGTAACAACATGTTTACATGATTAATATGCATTTACATCTAGTGATTTACGAGTTTAAAGTCAAAGAAAAATACCAAACTGTGGGTTGTTGAAAGGGGCGGCTTTGTATGCTATGGCCTTCAGGAATGGGTGGGATGAGACGCTAAGATCTCCAGGAGGGTGCTAGGATTCTTGGAAACGATTGAAATTGGCTGTATCATGTCTTGGAGAATTGCACCTTTCTTGAATTTTTTTGAAACTTTGTTCTTGGTTTGGAGGCATCCTTCTAGTGTGTTTTTGGCATGGGATTGTTGTGGTTATGTATTGTAGCACATTAGGTTAATATAAGTGGAAATAATCCAATGCTTTAATGATAAAATATTCTCCCTTCAATTATTTGATTTTTTTAATTTTTGGAACAAATCCACTCTTACTCTCTCTCCACGAATTTGCCTTGATTTGTTAGCTTTTATTGATTGTTATTTGATGAGAAAAAGATTTGCAATAAACTCTTTTATTATTTTGATTTTTTATTTGATTTAATTTGATTTTTAAATGATTAAAATCAAAATAAATTAAATAAATAAAGCCAATAATACATGGAAGGGTGTTTGGGTCGTGGACCATGTTAGAAGTAAGATGCAAGCATAAAAAGTTAGGCCCATTTGACAAAAAAATGCAATTTTGGGTATTGTTGACTTTTGACAATTTTCCAAAAATGGCCAACTTTGACAATGCATACCTCTTTCAATTTTGACCCTAAGAGGGTGTTCTTGGAGTTTTTATAAAGCTTAGGATGTCCCCTAAACAACCTGTTTGGTTTCATCTCAATTGGATCCTCCATGTTCATGTAAGAAGCGTTGACCCAAAAGGTGTTTTTGTTGACTTTTTAGAATGACCTATAGTGTCTGAATTCATATATTTTCATGAGTGCATTTTTTGAGTTTGAGGGATGAAGATGAGTTGTAGGGAATTGAATTATCTTCAAAATAAGCCTTGGATTAGAAATTTATGATAAAGTATGAGAAAGTTATGCTTGGCCAAAGTTTGGTTAACTTTTCTTGAGAAACCCTAATTTAGCAACTTTTGAGTTTTGATGAATTAGGAGCATTCCTTAGGGAATCATGATCAACCCTTGATGAAATGATGGACATCAATTCAAAATGTTGATGTTGACCAAAAATCTTGAAGTTTGACTGTATGTGGGTCACAGTTGACTTTTGACCTAATACATTTGATTTTCAAGCATCTGAGCAGTTGACTGAGAAAACTTCTTGTGTAAGGCATGAAACTTGACATGGATGGTCTTGAGAACATATTAGGACTATGGAGAACATATGAGGCCTTTGGATATCACCCATATTGATGAAAATGGTAACCCTAGTTGAAGGTTCATTGCTTTAGGAGAGAGTTTGTCTGGTCAACTCTTTGGCATCCTTGAGCAAGTTAAGGATCTTAATGAACATACGTTGAGTAAAATGGGAGGGAAAATTTTGGGCTACAATAGTAGATAACATATACAAAGTGTTTGAAAATGTTTTTGAAAGAAGTTTTGCGTAAGTGTAAAAATTGTTTGAGCAAGCATCTAACAACTATCTACTTTACTCGAAAGGTTGTTCTTTTCCTCTTTTCCTTGAGACAGTGCTATCCTACTATTAGTGAGTAGGTAGCCCTAGTCGTTGGATGTTTGAGGGATATTCGAAGGGACGTTTGTACAGTCACAAAGGAAACTGGGCAAGAAACCTTAGTAACTACCCTAGGGTTTTAAGATCATACTGAGGAAGCATCGAGAGGGTCATTTATTGATCTTTAAACCGGAGGGTAGCCACTAAAGTCTCTCACGTTTTGAGAGTTGTGACTGTTTTCCGAAGGAAACCAAAGTGGGGGTACCCTAGAGGTGCGCATATGCAATTGTGTTGTTTTCAGTTATTTTTGTCTTTGCATTAGGTTTGCTAGCGTTTTGTTATTAAACTCTTGCCATACAATCCTATTAGTCATGCATCTAGACAGTTAATAGTTTGCAATAATTTAAAGTGCGGAAATGTAAAATCCTATCTATTACAAGGCTTCAGGGAGGGGAATTAATTACATGTCCAAAACTTGGGGGAAATAAAGTAGTAAAAGTCCTAATTATAGTCTATTACATCCCATAAGCAGATACATTAATATGAAAAATGATAACAAAAGCAATAAACGCGCGCGAATTAAAAAGGACGTTTAAAACCTAAAAGTAAAAGAAAATATTTTTTATTGTTTTTGATTTTATGTTAAGAAAAATGTTAAAGTTAGAAAGTTAATTAATTAACCTAGAAAAAAAAAGATATTAATTATTGAAGAAAAATATGAAATTTAAAATAAAGAAAACAAACTTAAGCTTTTTTGATACTTTTGTTATGGAAAGAAATTAAAATATAAGTCTATTTAATTTTAATTTGAATAAAAAGATTAAAGTAATTAATTAGTTGATTAACAAAATTACTTTTTAATTAAAAATAAGACTAAACCTATTTCTTTGTGATTTGTATAATTACCTTACTGATTAAATTAAAAAAAAAAAAAGGAAAATAAGTAATAAAACAAAACAAAAAGAGTAAATAGGTCAGGATAGCAAACATAAATAGGGGGTGTAAGTTTAAAAAAGCGTAGGCCAAAAATGAGAGGAGCCCAAGTCTGCAGTTGGATCCAGTGAGGGAATCCTTTGGGGGTGCATGGTGAGTTGTGCGTCTGGGGGCGCTGGATCTGATCAGATGGAATCTCCTGATTATGATCTGAAGGTGCATGGTGGGCATCTGGATGTGAAACACACAAGATCTACAAAGTGATAGTTAGAAAAACAAATTGCATGAAAATCACCATGCACGCTTCCTCTTTACCATCTGAGCTGCTTGTTCATTCGTTAATTATAACACAATAATAAATATGTAAATGAAAATCAAACAGAAATATATATTCAAAAATAAAACACGTGCTGAGTGGCCTGAATGGACCAATGGGAGGGAAATTTCCAGGCAACCAGAGTCAGCCCACTGGAGTCAACTTTCCGGTTGTCTTCTCAGGTGGGCTCAAAATTAAACCTATAAAAATAAAAAGTTATGGAGATCCAAACCTACCCTACCCCTAAATTTGAACCCCCTGAGTTCGAGTCTGAGGTCCGTTTAGCCTGAAGTGTTCTGGATTTTGAGATTCGAAGAAGAATACAGATCGTGCCCTAGAATTGACACGATCTTATTCCGGTCCTTAAACCTGCATGTATCACGTTAGATATGCACTAATGGTGTCCCTAGTCACGACTCAAACAATCAGAGTTAACAAGATGGCCTGTATATTCAGTTTCAAAGTTTAAAGCCCTTACCAACTTGTGATGTTTGGAGGCAGTGATCCAAGGTGTTGCACGCCTTGTGAATGGTCTGGATACTTTCATGGGAACCTCAGGAATGGAGTGGTGAGGTTTGTTTGTAACGAGGAAGCTTGCACTGTCAGTTTTGAATTTAACAATTTTATGATAATTTTGAGAATTTAGTGTGTTTTTCTGAGGTAGTATCCGCGTGTCTTAGCTTGTAAATGATGTTGTATTTATAGAGGAGCATAGTGGCTTGACAAATATGGCAAGGATCGACCATTAAACATGGTTTTTAAAACAAGATTAAAGAATTGAAAAACATGCCATTTTGGGTGATTCTCTTGCCATTCTCATTTTTTTTCATGAACCTGGACCTTTCTAATGTATCCTACATGAAAATTGGGCCTTAAAACAAATCCAAACATCAGCCCACATTGAATGGTTGGACAATAATGAAGCAAATCCGTGAAAACTGTAAAGGCAGTGTGTTACACCCTAATATTTGCCCTCCCATTTTATTCAAGGCATGCTCATTGAGGTCTTCGATTGCTCAAGGTTGACCAAAGAATCGATCAAACAAATTCTCCTCCTAAGCAATGAACCTCCAACTAGGGTTTTACTTTTCACCAAGATGTTTGTTTTGCAAAAGCTTCGAGCGATTTCCATGGCACCCTATACGCCTCAGCATAATGGCTCAGCTGAAAGAAAGAAAAGAAGTGTACGGAACATGACGAGGTGTATGTAGAAAACTAAGAATATGTCTAAGAGATTTTGGGCTGAAGTAGCTTCAACAACAATATGCAGTCTAATTTGATGCCCAATGAAGCAGATGGTCGAAAAAGGCATCATATGAGGCTTGGACAGGGTCGAAGCCAAATATAAGTCATCTTAGAGTTTTTCGATCAATATGTTTTAGGCATAGTGAGGAAGAGGTGATACTTCGATTGGTCGAATTGAAGGAAAGGAGATCAAAAAGAATAGAACGAAGCTTCGACAAGTCAAAATGAAGAGGTGATACTACGATTGGTCAAATTGAAGGAAAGGAGATCTAAAAGAACAGAACGAAGCTTCGAAAAGTAAAAATGAAGAGGTGATACTTAGATTGGTTGAATTAAAGGAAAGGAGATCGAAAAGAACATAACGAAGCTTCGACAAGTCAAAATCAAGAGGTGGTACTTCGTTTGGTCAAATTGAAGGAAAGGAGATCGAAAAGAACAAAATGAAGCTTCGACAAGTCAAAATGAAGAGGTGATACTTAGATTGATCTAATTTAAGGAAAGGAGATCGAAAAGAATAGAACGAAACTTCGACAAGTCAAAATGAACAAGGTGATACTTCGATTGGTCGAATTGAAGGAAAGGAGATAGAAAGGAACAAGAACTGAGTTCGACTAGGCTGATTGGATATGAGGGGTTTCCAGATTACACAATTGATGTAGATGGTGACTAAGTCGAAGAAGCCATGATGATGAAGCCTCGAGCAATTAGAATTGGAACTCAAAGCCATCGAAAAAAACAATGCTTGGGAGCTGGTCGAAAGAATCAATTGATGTGAAATGGAGATGCAAGTCGAAACAAAGACCTAATAGGATGAAGCTTGTTGGGCTTGGACTGATTAACTCGAAGCCCAAATTCGTGCAAGACACCAACCATAACCTGTCCAGGTTCACTAAAAGTTCAAAATGGCATAAAATATCTCAAAATGGAAACTTTTCAAATCTCTTGATTTTGCTTTCAAAGCCATGGTTAATGGCTGATTCATGCCATATTTGTTCACCACCACACCCCTATAAATACAATACTAAATCAGAAGCAAAGGGGGGGAGGAGATGGCCTATCAAAGCTCCACTAAATTGTAAAAGATTCAAAAAAATTGTCAAACTCGAAAAAACCTTTGCAAGCCTTTTCCATCCAGACCAAGCATCATATCCTTCTCCAGAAGATTCCAGGAGACATTCTCAGTCCTTAAGCAGTTCCAACCCGATCTCACCGTTTTTTTTTTTTTGGTAAAAATTCCTCGATCTCAAACTCATAGAATACATGATTTAAATTCACATTGATCATACATACTATTGCTGCTGATGCTTATGTTTATTGAATGTGTTACATGAGAGATTATATGCATAATTAGGGATTTACCAAGTTCAGGGCACAATCTGGATCGTGGCTCGAAATTGATGATATGTCCATGATCTGTCGAATCTAAGACATGATTCGACTCAGATCTGGGATTTTGTTTTTTCTAACGAGTTTCCTGCAGATCTAGTGTTCCCAAATCGAAGGAGTACACCATACATCATCATTCCCTTGCTTCCAGATGTTGGCCAATCCAGATCCAGTGCCTTCGACGTGCAGTCTGCCGTGCATTTTCGATAACCTCCATCATTGGATCGAATGGCAGCCTGAGCCTCTTTTCGATCTGGGCCTGCTGTAATATGGTGGGAGAACTGACTTGTTATTTTGCGTTTGATCACAATTGTAGCGGATAGCAAGAGTCGCCACCAACTTTTCTTTTATCCAATAAGGAAAGGGTGAAAAGAACAGGAAAGACCTTTAGAGATATTTTCTTGATTTCGGGGGGTAGGTTATGAAAAGGGAAGGTGTTAGCACCCTTTTCATTTGTGGTTATCTACGGGCTCTTAGTTGCTTGCTAGATAACTTGCTTTTGTTTGAAAATGTGCTTGTGGTTTGGGTTTAAAAATATTTTTAAAACATCTTTGTAATGATTCTCGTCTCTATAAAAATGCGTACAAAGTGTTGGTTTTGAAAATAGTTTAAAGAGGTGTTTGTGGAAGATATTTTTTGAAAGTGATTTTGAAAAGTGTCTTTGTAATCATTCTCGTCTCTATAAGAATGCGTACAAAGTGTTTTAACTTTTGAAAATGTTTCAATTGAAAGTGTTGGTGTGAAAATGGGTTTTTAGTTGTGAGTAAGCAAGCAACTACGAGCACCCTACCTACTCGAAATGTCTATGTTCTTTTCCTCCTTCTTTAGATGTTGCTATCTTACCATTGATTAATAATAAGCCCCATCGTTGGATGTGAAGGGACGGGCGTGAGTCGTTTGTATAGTCATAGAAGGAAACCTATGAGACGTTTTAGCAATTTTTGTTTAGGGACTAGATTGTTTACCGAAGGCAACACCGAGGGTCATCGAGGGACTACGATATTTTATTGAGGGTCTTTGCAAAAACGCCCATATTCGAGCGACATGACTATCTTCCAAGGAAACAAGTGAGATTACCCTAGAGGTGCATGTGTGTGTATGGTGTGTTTGATTGTATGCATTTAGTCTTTGATTAGGGTTGTCTACTTGTTGGTTTTATCTTGCCATACATCCTAATTACTAAAATTTGTACAAAAGTAATAAAAATGCAGAAAATAAATATCCTACACTATTAAAACCATATTGAATAGCAAGGAAATGTAAAGACAAAACAAAATAGAATAAGGGAAAATAAGCCTTTCGATTCAGGCAGCAACACCCTTCGATTCTGCTCTTCCTGGCTTCTTTTGATTTGACTTGGAAGTCAGCATGTGCAGGCAGCTTTCAATTCTACCTTTTTGCTTCCTTCGATTGCAGGAATGTTAGGGCGAGCAAGTAACCTTCGAACACGCCCTTTGCTCTTCTTTCGAATGAGGCTTGGGAGTCAGTGTGGACAACTTTTGTTTCTCCCTTCTTGCTCCTTCGTTTGGACTGTGAAGCAGCCAGGGACGAAGCCTAAGGCTTCGTTTCACACAAAACTCCTTGCTTGACATTGGAATATAAGTGTGGGACCTTTAGATACTGCCCTGGGTGCTCCTGGATTCAAGGGAAAGAAACATGTGTGGTGTTTCTTTAAATGGAATCAAAGGTCAAAGAGAGTAGGGTTGTGCTTGTTGTTTCTGGATTCAAAGGAGAAGAGTAGGTGCGGTGTTCCTTCTGCTAGATTCGAAAGAGAAAAAAAATCATGTGGGTTGCTCCTGGATTCGAAAGGGAAAAGAAACAGGTGTTGTGCTTCTAGTTTTGGATTCGAAAGGGACAGGAACAAAGGTATGGTCTTTTAATTCTGGGTTTAAGGATGTGTTAAGTGTTTTATAATTCTCACACAATCAAAGTTTCTCCAGTTATCAAAAGCCTCTGGATGTGTTGTCCAGCCCCTTAGATGTGTTATGGAGCCTCTTATTTATAGGTGAAGTTGGATGAGGTTTAGGAGGGAAAACAAAAGAATTTGAACAAAATGGGTAAACTGTCTTTGTAACTTTCGAGGGGCAACATTTGTATACCATTTTGGTGCAAGAATAAGGGCAGTATTGCAGGACTGTTGTGCAGCAGTTTTGGAGCGTTATGGCCAGTGTATCAGGCATGAACTTGGAAGCAAGCATATTTGAATATTTCATATCCTTCGATTCCAACCTTCAACCAGATCCCTCTTCAGGCGACAATATTTGTTTCCAATCAAAGTGTCTTTCTAACAGGGCAAATATATGTCCTTCGAATGGACCATGTGCATGTCCTTCGAATGCGCCAACTTGTGTATCCTTTGGAAAGGGAAACCCAGATATGTCAATGCATGTCCTTCGAATGGGACACCCAGGTATGTCATAGTGTCCTTCGAATGGGCCACCAAGGTGTGTATCATGGTGTAGAAATTGTGTGTTGAAAATTTTAAAGGGTGGAATCGAAGCAAACTATTTCAAAGGGAGATATTGTCCATTCGAAGCTAGTATGAAAATAGCCAATGCATGAGGAAAGTTCCTGCCTTGTGATTTGAAACAAGCAGGAAAGAAACCTTTGCTTCCTGAATCAAAACAAACACTATAAGGGGTCATTGCTTTGTGAATCAAAGAAAACATGTAAGGGTCATTGCTTCAATCAAAGCTTGCATGCATGAAGCCACTTGCTTTGTGGGCGCTTAGCATGAAGGGAAGCCATTTCCTTGTGCAGGAAGGCATGTAGGGGGTTATTGCTTTCTGAATTGAAGGACACTTTCATAAGGTCATTTCCTTCTGAATCGAAGGAAGCCATAATGAATCCACTACCTTCTGAATCGAAGGATACCAATAGGAGGCCTTTCCATTTTTGAATCAAAGGGGCTGTTTCAAATGCCCAGTCGAAGCTAGTTGAAGATAGGCGTTACCTACCCTGTGGATCAAAGCTAGTTGCTTTGAAGGAACCCTTTTTCCTTGTGGATCGAGGCATGCAGAAGGAAGGAGTTTCCTTATGGATCGAAGGACGTACAAAGGATGCTATTGTCTTATGGATCGAACGAGGCATGAAGGGTGCCATAGTCCAATCGAAGCAGTCTTGAAAGAGACTAAAGTCCAAACGAACCAAGGGAAATCGAAGAAGGCTTGAAGGAAACCAAATTCCAATCGAAGCCTTGTGAATCGAAGTAAACTTGTTTTTCTTCAAAAAATCATTTTACCTGTGTGATACGGTGGGAGAACTGACTTGGGATTTTGCGTTTGTGTTCGCAAATGTTTCGGTTTAGCAAGAGTCGCCACCGACTTTTTATTTTATCCTAAGGAAAGGTCAAAAAGCACAGGAAAGACCTTTGAGATGTTTTCTTGGGTTCGGGGAGTAGATTATGGAAAGGGAAGGTATTAGCACCCTTTCTATCCATGGTTATCCATGGGCTCTTAGTTACTTTCTTAGATCACTTGCTTTGCATTTTTATTGTTTGAATGGTGCTTTTCAATTGTTTGAAATGGTGCTTTGTGTGTGATTTTGGAAGATATTTTGAAAAGAGGCCATCGTTGTGGCAACCTTTGTAATGATTCTTGTTTGAAAGTATACAAAGGTGTTTTTGTATTTTGAAAAGGTTTTCAATGTTTGAAAGTAGGGTTTTGAAATTGTGTTGTGGAGTGTGTTTTGAAAAGTAGTAAGGATGTTTTTGCAAGCTTGATCAAGTAACTAAGAACTATCTACCCTATTTTACTCAAAGATATTTCTTATGTTTTTAACACTTTTAACAGTGTTGCTTCACCATTGTATTTGGTGAACAACCTTATGTTAGGATGTTAAACGAGACAAGCGCGGGTCATTGTATAGACCATGATAGCAACAGTGTCAAGTATCTTTGCCAATTTTCTTGAGGGACTTTGATCATTTTGTTTAGGCAACTTTGATAGCGTCATCGAGGGACTATGATCTTTTGTTTTGTTTTTGTTTTGCCAAAGCACTTGACATGCAACCATGGCTCATTTTTGAAGGCAACAAGTGGATGAAACCCCTAGGGGTGCAAGTGTGCATTGTGTTTGTTTTTTCATGCATGTTTATCTTGGATTAGGTCAAACTACTTATTGATTTTATTTGCATACAAACCCTAGGTCTAGGCATGGTATAATTGAAAGTTTTTAAATGTGCGAGAATTTAAATGCTACACTATTACAACATGATATAGGGAGGGGGGGTACAAATTTGAATCGGGGATATTTGACAAGGAAATAGATTCTAAGTTATTACAACCATATCGAGTGTACAAGGCAACATTTGACATTTAAATAAATACAATTAAGTAAATATCAAATAAAATATATTATGCAAAAAAAAAAATTTATGTATGTGAAAAAGGTTTTTTTTTTAATGTGAAACATAAAAAATAAAAAAAGTTAAATTTTAATTATTTTTGGTTATTTAGGGCAAAACCCTAATTTTCAAATAAATAGCAATATTTATTAATCATATACAACAATATATTAATTTATACAAAAATATAAGTATATTGTAAAAAAAAGTATTTTTAGTGTCAAATATTAATAAAGATAAAAATGTATTATTTTTGTATTTTTTTGGTCCTAATTATTTAACTAAATAAAGTATATATATATATATATATATATATATATATATATATATATATATATATATATATATATATATATATATATATATATATATATATATATATATATATATATATATATATATATATATATATATATATATATATATATATATATATATATATATATATATTCATTAAACATATTAAACATATAAAAATAAAATTAATTATTTACAAAAAAAGTGTATATTCAAGAAAATATTTTCAAATGTAAATAAAAATAATAAATGAAAAATAAGTATATTTTTTATATTATTTTTTAGGGTTTTAATAAAAAGGATTTAGATTATTTACATATGTATGCTTAATAAAATAAATATCAAATAAATATGAAAAAATATGAAAAATTATTTTTGTCCTTTTTATATTTCATATGAAAAATAATAAAGTCTGAATAAAAAATAAAAATGTCACAAAATGATAAATATCAAATAAATGGGCCAGGGGGTGTAAACTGAATCTGGGGGGTGCCAGAAGCAAGCCTGTACATGCCCAGCCCTAGCCTGCTTTTTCTTGAACCTCTGAACCTTGTAAACGCGCGCGCCTGGTTCAAATGCTACATCCTGGAAACGTGACTTTTTGGCAAAACTTACAACATCAAACTTGTAGAGAATTTAAACACGAATCTAACCATATAAAGCATTAAATCTAACTCTCAAAGACCAGAGAGAATTTCTCTGGCCCTAAAATCTGACCTAGCTTTTTTCACATGTTCATGACTGAAATTCTCCTAGCACACTTAATATAAATGAAAGCTGAGCATATGTATGGCTTCATGACATTGAATACTACATTTTTCATTCACAAACCTAAAGCTAAATGTTCCTAAATAGAGAGATAAAAAGTGATAAAAAAACCTGTTTCAGTTGGAATCGAGTAGGGCAATGCAGTAACCTCCAATGGTGTTTGAGCTTCTGTTGAGCTTGCCTGAGGTCCAAGGAAGCTTCTCCAATGCTTGGCTTGCTTTGAAACAACTTGGATCGTGCTGTAGAACTCAACCTGCAGAGCTTGGAAATGAAAATGGAAAAGGGTGTTAAAGGTGTTACAGCTTGAAATGGATGATCAGGATAGCTCAAGTGGATTGATTGGAAGGTGTTTGAAGCTCATTTGGACAAAACGCACGATAGGAATTGATTATGGCTTGAAGTTTGCAGAACTTGCCCTGTTTTGCAGCAAAACAGGGATTCTGAGTATTAGGAGGTATGAGGGATGGAAGGGTCGTGCTTCAGGATTGTTTTGATGTATGGAACTTGTTCACAAAGTTTGTTTTAGCTTGTGTTAACAGAAATGTGAGATTGGTTGTGTTTTTGCAAGTTGTCTCTACTTGATGCTCTCCTTTTGAAAGTGAAGTTACAGGCCTCTATATGCTGTCAAACATGCTTGCATACATTTCCCTAGGCCCCTATGATTTGTGGATTTGCTTTGCTGCCTGAAATCTTGGACCAATGCTCAAGGATTTAGTTTTTGACATAAAGTGACATTAGGCAAAAATGGCAATTTGCCTTTTTCTACTTAAGGCTTAAACTTGCATGTAATGCCCAAATGGCCAAGATAACACCTTAATTCAATGGTTAAGAATTAAATTATGAAGTGTAAGTTGGTTTTGAGGCCTGCAAGCTAGCACCAAACATGCTGATTTGAAAATACAAGTTTGTATGAACATGTATTGGTCATGGACAAAAGTGAGTTTTTGCCAACTTTAAGAATTCAATTCTCTCTAACCACAAGGGTGTTTGAGGAGTTCTTGGACAATTTGGAAATCTTGGAACATGTACTACAATCCATATTTGTAATGCAACCTGAAACTCCAAGTGGAACTATGTGAAAAATGGCCAAGAAGATGGGTCAAAATCCTGCCTAGATTAGGGCAAATTTTCTCTAAGTTAAAAGTTTTAGGTACCCTTGTTCCAAAAATCATAACTTGAGATACAAGCTTCATTTGAGAAAACTTTGTGAATCAAAGTTGTAGACTTTGTGATGGACTACAACTTTCATGTTGCAAGTTTTGTTTGAATCCATTTTCATCTTGGTGAAAAAATGGGACAAAGTTAGGAAAAAATAAGAAAATTTCATAACTTAGAAAATTTCTAAGTTATGAAATTTTTCCATTTCAAACCCTAATTTGCATTTTTGGGTTTCTTGATGGACAAGTTTCATAATTTGACATGTTTTGATGAAAAATAACTCTTGGCACTTGATTTTGACCAAAAAGTCAAAGTTTGACTTTTCAGTATACAGTCAAATTTTGATCAGTTGACTGAAAAATTCATCTGTCAATCCTATGCATTTGAGATCTTTTGAACTTGTTGAATGGACCAAGACAAGGTCATTGAGTTCTTGAGTCCATATGTGAGCTTGGTTTGCCATTGGTTAGGTCAGACAGTCAAAACCCTAAAAATGACCATTTTGCCCTTTTGGTGATCTGATCAAATTTCTTGTGGGATTGTGATCCAAACTTGATCAAATGGTTCATAACATTGATGTGGGTCAAATTTCATGAGGTTTGACTGTCAATTGGCCATAGTTGACTTTTCCCCAATACAGCTGACTTTTAGGTCAACTGTCCAATTGACTGGGCAAAGATTTGAATCAAGGCTTGAAACTTGGTATGGGCAAACTTGTGAACCCAACATGAAGTAGGAAAGTCAATTTGGGTATTGTAGATCAAAATATCCTTGTGCAAACTCTAACCCTAATTTGGGTCAACAATGCAAGGAGGGGTCTTGAGCAGAGCAAACCCTAGTTTGATCTTGAACTCCAAGAGTCTTGTGATGAGAAAATGTTGGTGAAATGAGAGGGCAAATTTTGGGGTACAATAGTTGCCCCTGTTCAATCTTCTTGAACCTGAAGAGTTAGATTGGCAAGTTTTGCCTTTCGCGACTTGAAGGTAAAGGAAGACTGGACACCAGAGTGCCCGTAAATTTGCACTCGCCAAAATATTGTTGAGGGAATGGGCTTAAAGATGCCATCTAAGAGTGTTTGTTGAACTGTAATATTGTAGGTTAGAAGAATGAGCATCAAAATGGTATCCATGTCTGGAATGCACTTGAACTGTATCTGGAGACCGAGTTTGTATGAGCAAAAGAATGGCGTTCGCGTCCGGGGCGTATCTGAGCTGTAACTGTGTTTGAACGTTGAATGAATATCAGAATGACTGTCGTGTCTGGAGTATATCTGTATCGTATCTGGGTAACAGAGAAATATCTGTGTATGGAGAAACTATGTGCTGGGGATAAACTCTGAATGAGTGACATAATGGAAACCGCGTCTGGAGCGTATCTGGACTGTATCTGAAGTTGAGATTTGTATGAGTAGTAGAAGGACTTCCGTGGCGACTGCACTGAGGGAATCAAACTGCTGATGTAAGGGTCAGAATGGTATCCGTGTCTGGAATGTATTTGAACTTGAGGTTGATAATTGAATCTGAATGAGAGATAGAATGGTTGCCGTGTCTGGAGCGTATCTAGTCAGTATCGGATTGCCGAAGTATGAATGAGTAGTAAAATGACCGCCGTGTCTGTGGTGTATCTGTACTGTGTTTGATTTGAAATTCTGAATGAGTAATGGAATGACCGCCGTGTTTGGGGTGTATCTGTACTGTATCTGAATTGAAGTTTTGAATGAGTAATAGAATGACCGCCGTGTCTGGGGTGTATCCATACCGCATCTGAATAATTGTTAATGATAGCCTTTTGATCTTATCCTGAAAAGGATAAAATGTTAGCTAAACACAAAGTTATGTTGCATAATATGTATGATGCAATGAATTGTGTTTCATCAATGTTTATGATATATGAGTGTAATGATTATGCATGTAAGCCGAGTAGCCGTCTTGCTGAGGAAGATAAATCCTGGTAGCTGGAGATAACGGAATCTTTGACTGTTGCCGGGGAAAATGAATCCAAGACTGAAGCTGGGGATTCCAAAAATCTTTGATTACTGAAGATGAGAAATCCTTGCTGACTGCTGACTGCTTGAGGAATAAGGAAAACTTTGGAAATCTCTACTGGGAAGTTAAAACCTAGGAGGCTTCTGCTGGAGAAATGAGACTGAGAATTTTCCATCTGTTGGGGAAGCATCTCTGTGGGGAGAATGTTCACTATTCTGGTTCCGCCGGGGATAGGATTTTCAGGGTTTTTGGGCTTCACTGGGGATCTTGAAACTTGACTCTGATGAGAATTTTGAAATTCAGTTTAGCTGGGGAATCCAGCTTTAGAAAGCTTTTGCTCTGCTGAGGATCTTGAAGTTTAACTCCGTTGGGGAAACATATTCCAAACTTTAACTCTGTTGAAGATCCGAATGATGTGTCATAGGGGATTTCTTCTGAAATGGCATAAAGATATCTTCCTACACCTTCAACCTATCAGTAATCATCTTTTCTCAACTTCATTTTATTTGTAAGCAGTGATTATGTTCAAATGAATATGCCTATTTAACAAAACATTGGACGTTTTCAAATAAAACATAAGTGTAAAAAGAAAAGAAAGGCAAGCAAATTTCTGCACTTTGAAGTATTTTTGTATTAACTTTTGTGAGTATTTTTGTACAAAGGAGACAGACATCCTAGTAAGATAATGTTGTTGTAAAAATTGAGAAAAATTTATACAAAAAGATGGCTATGTGTAACAATTCCATGGGGTTTCCATTCTGCTATAGCCTTCACAACTCTGAGTATTTGTCCATTCATTGCTTCGTCTGTAGATGATTGGATTGATCAGAAGCTTGGAGCTTGTTGGTGAAAAGATTGTTCTTAAAGTGATCCGACGAGACATAGTCATACGCTTTAATTCCCTAACTTTTGCCTGGACCGCCCTTTCGGGTTTTCGATCCACCGGGAAACCCTTTTTTGCCCAAGTCGCCCTTTCGGGTTTTCAACTTGCCGGGTGTACAGATTTTTTATTTTATCCCTAATTTTTGCCTGAACCGCTCTTTCGAGTTTTCAATTCACCGGGATGCCCATTTTTGCCAAAGTCGCCCTTTCTGGTTTTCAACCTGTCGGGTCGTTTTATGCATAGTATCTTTTGACTATGTCTGCATTCGCAGGGTGCGGCAAATCGTCGCCGTCCATGGTGGTCAGAATCATTGCCCCACCCGAAAAGATGCTCTTGATTACAAATGGTCCTTCGTAAGTAGGAGTCCACTTGCCCCTGGGATCACTTTGCGGTAAGATGATCCGCTTGATTACAAGATCTCTGACTTGATATACTTGACGCCTGACTTTCTTGTTGAAAGCCTTGATCATCCGTTTTTGATACGTCTGACCATGACAAACAGCAGTAAGTCGCTTCTTATTGATTAAGTTAAGTTGATCAAGCCGGGTCTGAATCCAATCGTCTTCACTCAAACTGGCATCCTTCATAATCCTTAATGAAGGAATCTAAACTTCCATGGGTAGAACAACCTCCATGCCATATACCAAAGAAAATGGGGTTGCCTCTGTTGAAGTACGTGCCGTGGTACGATACCCATGTAGAGCAAATGGTAACATCTCATGCCAGTCCTTGTAGGTGACTGTCATCTTTTGAATGATCTTCTTAATATTTTTGTTCGCGGCTTCAACAACACCGTTCATCTTCGGTCGATAGGGAGATGAATTGTGATGATAAATCTTGAACTGTTCGCATAGAGCGGTGATCATAGTGTTGTTCAAATTTGTACCGTTGTTTGTGATGATCCTGTTGGGGACACTGTACCGGCATATGAGGTTCTTCCTAATAAAGCGGGCAACCACATTCTTCGTAACTGAGGCAAAGGAAGCTGCTTCGACCCACTTGGTAAAATAGTCAATAGGGACCAAGATGAAGCGATGTCCATTGGATGCCGTGGGCTTGATCTCTCCAATCATGTCAATGCCCCACATTGCGAATGGCCAAGGAGCTGTCAGAACGTTGAGAGGAACAGGAGGAATATGTACCTTGTCGGCATAGACTTGGCCCTTGTGGCAAGTACGGGAATGTTGGTGACAATTAGCTTCCATGGTAGACCAGTAGTAGCCTGCCCTCAGAATCTTCTTTGCCATCGTATGCCCGCTCAAATGGGTGCCAAATGTACCACTGTGTATCTTAGTCATGATTAACTCTGCTTCAGCTTTGTCCACACAACGAAGTAGAACACAATCATGGCTGCTCTTATAAAGGATGCCATTTCTTAGGAAGAACTTGGCAGCAAACCTCCTTAAGAACTTTTTGTCATTGACGGAAGCTCCTTCGGGGTATTCTCTAGTCTGGAGATACCTTTTGATTTCATGAAACCAGGGTTGTTCCACTACTTCTTCGGTATTAATATCATGACAGTGCGCAGGTTCGTCCATTCGCTCAATGATAATTTAGGGAGCCTCGTTATCCCAGTTGAGTTTAAACATGGAAGACATTGTAGCCAGAGAATCTGCTAGCTGATTTTCTTCTCGCGGGAAGTGCTCGAAAGTAATCTGCTCGAAATGAGGCAACAAAGTCAGGACATGTTCTTTGTATGGGATAAGATTAGGATGTTTGGTGTCCCACTCTCCTTTTACTTGACTGATAACCAAAGCTGAGTCCCCAAATACGACCAAAGATTTGATTCCCAAGTCTATAGAAGCCTTAAGACCAAATATGCAAGCTTCATATTCGGCCATGTTGTTGGTACAGCTGAAACAAATTCATGCAGTGAAAGGTGTATGGCAACCTTCTGGGGAAATGAGTACCGCACCGATACCGTTTCCAAGTGCATTCGAAGCTCCATCAAAGTACAGGGTCCATCGGGATCCTTGTTCAGGTCCGTCATACGGTCCGTCACCTTCGATGTTGTTCAAAGTCATGATGTCCTCGTCATGGAAGTCGAATCTTATAGATTGATAATCTTCGATGGCTTGATGAGCTAGATGGTCAGCTAGTACACTCCCTTTTATAGCTTTTTGGGTAGTATACTGGATGTCATACTCAGTCAGGATCATCTGCCATCTAGCGATTCTTCCAGAAAAAGCAGGCTTCTCGAAGATGTACTTGATCGGATCCATCTTGGAAATCAGCAAAGTGGTATGAGTCAACATATACTTCCTTAGTCGGCGAGCAGCCCATACCAAAGCGCAGCAAGTTTTCTCGAGCAGTGAGTAGTGAGTCTCACAGTCGGTAAACTTTTTGCTAAGGTAATAAATGGCATGCTCTTTTCGACCAGACTCGTCATGTTGGCCCAGTACGCACCCCATTGAGTTATCCAAAACAGTCAGATACATGATCAACGGCCTTCCTTCAACGTGTGGCATCAGGATAGGAGGTTCTAGCAAATACTCCTTGATTTTGTCAAAAGCAACTTGACAATCATTGTTCCAATCAACTACCTGATCTTTCTTCAGCAGTTTGAAAATTGGATCACAGGTAGACGTCAGGTGAGAGATGAACCTGGCGATGTAGTTCAAGCGTCCCAAGAATCCTCTAACCTCCTTTTCAGTACGGGGGGCAGGCATTTCTTGTATATCTTTTACTTTAGCCGGGTCAACCTCAATGCCCTTGTTGCTGACAATAAATCCCAGAAGTTTACCAGATCTAACTCCAAAAGTGCACTTGCTTGGATTCAGTCTGAGTTTATACTCCTTCAACCTGGAAAACAGCTTCTGCAA
This sequence comes from Vicia faba, assembly GCA_948472305.1. NCBI lineage: Eukaryota > Viridiplantae > Streptophyta > Magnoliopsida > Fabales > Fabaceae > Vicia > Vicia faba. The sequence continues at coordinate 633,483,276 of OX451736.1, read as the reverse complement.
ATGTTCAAGGTGTTCTTCTTCTGTCTGTGATCGAGCTATCATGTCGTCTACGTAAACTTCGATCTCATGATGTATCATATCATGAAACAAAGCCACCATGGCGCGTTGATAAGTTGCCCTTGCATTCTTCAGTCCGAATGGCATCACTTTGTAGCAGAAGGTACCCCATTGCGTGACGAAAGTAGTTTTCTCCATGTCCTCGGGGGCCATTTTGATCTGGTTGTATCCCGAGAATCCGTCCATGAAGGAAAATAACTTGTGCTGAGCTGTGTTGTCAACCAAGATGTCGATATGTGGCAACGAAAAATCGTCTTTAGGGCTAGCCCTGTTCAAATCCTGATAGTCCACGCACATTCTGACTTTGTCGTCCTTCTTAGGCACAGGCACAATGTTAGCAACCCATTGTGGATAGGTTGTAACAGCCAGAAAACCAGCGTTGAATTGCTTCATTACTTCAGCATTAATCTTCTCAGACATGTTAGGCCTCATTCGGCGAACCTTTTGCTTGATCGGTGGACAATCTTCTCTTGTAGGGAGACGGTGAACCACAATATCGGTGTCTATCCCAAGCATGTCTTCATAAGACCAAGCGAAGATTTCAACGTATTCGTTCAACAACTGTATTAAGCATTTCTTGACATTCAGTTCCAAGTTGGCACCCATTTTTACTTCTTTCCTGTCCTCCTTTGTCCATAAGTTGATGGTTTCTAACAACTCTTCATGAGGCAGAATGGCCCTCTCTTCTTGTTGTAGAAGTCTGGCTAACTCTCTCGGCACTTCACAATCTTCGTCAACTTCGTACTCAGCGTGATTGACCAAATCTTCAGAGTTATCGAAGGCTAAAACAGAATAGTCACCCATGGAATCCGTAGTGGATGGGTACCTACATTTGTGAGTGTGGGTGTGTCTAAGGGATAGCCATCCTTAAACAAACAAAATGCAAAAGGAAAGGAAAATGAACACAACAATTTATAGATGAAAAACGTCCAATGATTCATTAAAACATGGCATATTATTATGAAGAAAATCAAGCCCTTACAAATGGACCTACATGCCCCGGGCAAGGCATGAGGTGAAAATAGTGTGCGGATTGTTTTAGTTATTACATACCATAAAAGTTGGAAATTGTTCAAAGATAAAAATTACTGGTTGATAAAGGTGATAGGAACGAAATCCTTTGCTTCCCAATTGCTCAAACCCCCTTCGACAGTCGGAAAAATCCAATCTTCAAAGTGGCTCTCCTCATTTTCATCTTCTACAGCATTGATTCCGTGGTGAGAAATCTTGACAGGTGATCTTCCAATCTTAGAGCGACGCATAGCCTTTTGTCCTGCAGCAGTAAACCCTAAACCAAACTTGTCTGTCTTATGGAGAAAGTCAGGCAATTGTCCCCATATTGTGCTCTTCCCCTCCTTAATCACAGCCTCTGCGTCCTTGAGAGATGCCATTCTAGCCACATGCTTGGGAATGATAGGTACCTCAACCGCTGTCTTCGCAACTGCTACCTCGGGAGAAACTTCCTCGAAATGTTGAAAAGGCGTTTCAATGAACTTGCCATCTAACTCCATATATCGAAAGGAATTGAGATGACTAATCATGTATTCTTCCTCGCCATGCACAATTATGATTTTACCCTTAACAGGATATTTCAGCATCTGGTGCAAAGAGGAGGTAACTGCCCCGACATAATGGATCGACGGTCTTCCTAGAAAACACGAGTATGACGGACGGATGTGCATCACGTATAAGGTGGAGTTGAACACTTCGGTTCCTACCTTGATGGGAATATCAACCTCTCCATGAACCATTCTTTTGGAACCATCGATAGCTCTGACGACGATGTTACTAGGTTTGAGGGTCAAACCTTCGCAATCCAAGTGGTCTAAGGCCTTCTTTGGAAGCACATTCAGGGAAGAACCAGTATCAACCAAGACATGGGTGAGGGTGGTCCCTTGGCATTCAACTGAAACATGTAACGCATCATTGTGTTTCCTTCCTTTGGGAGTTAAGTCAGCGTCGGAAAAACCCAGGCCATTGTCAGCAGTAAGACTGGCCACACAATCCTGAAATTGGTCAGCCGAGGTCTCTTGGGGAACATGTGTCGTCTTCAAGAACTTAATCAGGGCCTTAGCATGGGCCTCTGAATAGAGCAGGAGGGATAACATTGAAATCTTAGAAGGGGTCTGCCCTAATTGTTCCACAACGCCGTAGTCACTTTTTCTGATTATTTTCAGGATTTCATCCATCTCCTTTTGACTGGTTTCGGGAATAACCACAGCATGAGCCTTCGTCTTGACATGAATTTCCCGTATCCCCTTACCTTTATCGATATTATCAGCGGATGGTCTTTCTTCAGAAGTGTTTAACTCTTCAATCACTGGGCCTTGCACAGAGGGTCCAACAGGTGTAGAAGCTTTTAAGGGTCTGAAGACTGCTCAGGGAGGAGCAATCTCCGGAGAAAAGATCTGGCCACTGCGGGTGATCTTGCTTGTACCCGCGATGTTCCCTATATCAGGGTCTTCTTCAGAGATTTCTTGGACTGTTTCGATTTGTTTGATGCCGTGGTAGAAGATTTATCCCCCATAGTTCCACGGTATCATTTTGCTTGATTGGTACGGGACAGGTCCCGCATGGTGATCTTTAGAGGTGCACATTCAGAGTTGGTGTAATCCTGACAGGCCTTTTGCAAGCCTTGGGAGGATCGTCGGAAATGGTTATGATAGCAATATCGTTGGTTGAAGTATCATAAGTATCAGGAGTAATCAGATTGAAAGTGTTAACAGGGGTTTTCTGGAAAAGTATTTCTTGAGTATCCATCAGACGTTGGACACCCGACTTCAACCTTGGACAATCATCTTGAATGTTCAAACAAAAATAGCAGTCTTCATCACAACCATGAAAGATCCCGACTTTCAACAAATTTTCTTTAATCACAAACAAAGGTGTCAACAGATCGGCAACATCGGTAACATGGAGATTTTCTAAAACAGCGTGCACATTGTGGCCGTGCTTGGGCATCGGCACGGATATAACATTGGGCTTCTCAGGAGCGTCAAATTTAACCTCTTTGGCGTCAATTAAGTTCTGAATTTTGTTCTTGAGTGCCCAGCAATTATTGGTATCGTTCCCAATACTGTCGGAATGGTAAGCACACTTGGCTTTTGAGTTGTAGGATGGAGAGGTGGTATTTACATTCTTTGGCGCCTCTTTTAAATTATCAAGGTTCAACTTCAGTAGATGTGGAAGGATTTGAGCAGGGGTCATGTTTACTGGGGTAAACTGCCGTGGTGGCCTTTGTTGATAAGTTATGGGCTGATCATTCCTTGGTTGATTGTTTCTAAGCTGGTCTGATGCGGACTTCTGTATTAATATGGCCCCAACTATTGGCCGACGTTCCTCTCTTTCCCGATTTTTTGGGTGTATACAACAGATGCTTCCTTCTTGGCTGGGAAAGGTTTTCTAGCGGCTGTGGATGCGGAAACATCCTTTTAAATCTTTCTACTTTTGATACCGGCCTCCACTCTTTCGCCGGTCAAAATCAGTTCAGTAAATCCCGCAAAAGAGCTTCTGATTAGATGGTTGAAGAAGGGGCCAGATAGGGTCCCCAAAAACATGTCAACTAATTCCCTATCTGATAGTGGTGGTTGCACCCTTCCAGCCAGGTCACGCCACTTCTTGGCGTACTCCTTAAACCCTTCATTTGAAGCCATCCCCATACTTTGTAGTTGAGTACGGGTAGGCGCCAAATCAGCATTGTCCTGATACTGACGATAGAAAGCGGCTTCCAAGTCTTCCCAATTGTGGACCTCTGATCTCTCGAGCTGATAAAACCAATCTAACTGAGTTCTAGACAAGCTGTCTTGGAAAAAGTGCACCCATAGGTCTTTATCGGATGAATGTGGTTGGATCTTTCTAACATACGACCTTAAGTCCATCTTAGGGAAAGACAGATCGTCGTACTTGGCGAATGTTGGCACCTTGAACTTAGGAGGGATTACTGTAATTGCAAGCTTCTCAAGTCATATTTAAAGCATGTGTTTTGATGAAGACAACATGGACATCAACTTTAAAAGGATGTGCAAAAAGCTTATCAACATCAAATAAGAGTCTTGAAGATTATTGAAGGATTATTGAAGAAATCATCAAATGTCAATATGGTATAAATAATTCTTGAAACCTTGAATATAGATGTTCACAATATGCATTCATCAACATATACATATTCCACAACTTTAACATCAAGAAAAACTTTGTTTGAAATATCTTTCAAAATGTATTTTTGAAAATAAACCTTTAGGAACCGGTTCCTCCCTAACAGGGAACCGGGTTCCAGAATTTCTCAAAAAACATGTCCCTGGATTTTGTACCAGGAATCGGGTTATACCAATAGGGGAACCGGTTCCTGCGTTATAATTTTTGAATTCCAACTTCTAACGTTCACTAAGAACCGGGTTCTGTCAGTGTCGGAACCGGTTCCTAGCGAACCAATGCAGCTTTTACTTTTTTTTTTTGAACATTTTTCAAGTGGTATCTTTTCATGAATGCATTGCAACTTTTCATATGAATTGGCATGAATGAAGAGGTTCTTATGACTTTATAAAATACAGATTTTTTCAGATTTTCAAACAAGAACACATATAACATTTTCATACAACAAATATACTTCTTCATTAACAATTTTCTCATTTACTCACATTTGAAATTATACTTTCATGTGTTCATAATTTTGTGAAACTTGCCATATACACTTTCATTATCATTACAAGTTTCATACATACATTGTGAACATTTATATACATTGTTGAGAATTGTTTTTATCTTGAAGAAGAAGATCAATTGAAGATTGATAAAGCTCTCCATATACTTCAAACTAAATCATTGTATTACTTAAAGGTTTTCCCTTACTATCCAGGATTGTTGGAAGTAAGTGTTGTGATTTGAAGAGGATTGTTCTTCATTCACATTAGTGTTTGTTTGGTCTTAAAGGTGTTAAGAACCTTTGATCACCCTATAGGTTAGATAGTAAGCATAGGCTGTACAATCATTCTAACTATAGTGAAATCTCTTTCGTGTTGGAAAGGGGACTGGAGTACTCTCGGATTGTAAGGGGAACCAGGATATATCACCGTGTTCTTTACTTTTCCGCATTTATCGCTTTCATCACCATAATCAGGAAAAGATAAAGATATAATCAAAACCTTCAAACACTTAACCAAAATTACTACCAAGCATTCTCATAAAACCGAATAAATTTTATAAGACCTAATTCACCCCCCCCCCCTCTTAGGCACTCTGAGACTTACAATTGGCATCAGAGCAAGTTATAGGTAACTTGTTCCTAAAGATCCAGAATGGCTTCCGCAAATCATCAACCAGTCTTCAGAGATGGTGGTAGTAACAACAAGCCTCCTCTATTCTGTGGTGAATATTTTGAATTCTGGAAAATACGCATGAAGGCGCATTTAGAAGCACAAGGAGAGGAAGTATGGGATGTTGTTGAAAATGGTCCATTTATTCCAATATCAGTAATCAATGGCATTGGTTCTGCAAAGCCCAAAACTGCATGGGACGACGATGATAAAAAGAAAGTTCTCTATGACAAAAAGGAAATAAACCTTCTTCAAGGTGCACTCAGTATGGACGAATTTTTCCGTGTCTCGAACTGCAAGACAACAAAAGAAATATGGGATACCCTGGTTCAAACTCATGAAGGAACGGCTGAAGTAAAAAGATCAAGGATAAATACCTTGAGTCAAGAATATGAACTATTTCGAATGCAGCTCGGAGAATCCATTCTTGACTTACAAAAGAGATTTGTGCATTTGACAAATCACTTAAATGTGCTTGGTAAAACCTTGACAAATGATGAACTCAACTTGAAAATCCTTAGATCATTGACTAGGGAATGGCAACCAAAGGTAACGGCAATCTCGGAAAAGAAGAGTCTCTCCGCAATGATTTCTGCTACATTATTTGGCAAACTTCAAGAATATGAAACGAAACTCGGTAGACTTGAAAAACATGAAAATTTAGAGAAGAAATCCAAAGGCATTGCGTTGGAAGTTGATTCAAAAGAAAGTCAAGATAAAGATGCATCGGAGGAAGATGAAAACTTCTTGCTTCTTGTAAAAAGGTTAGGAAAATATTTTGGTCATAAAAATAATCTTCATAATGCTAACTTTGTCAAGAGGAAGAAATTTTATAATCATAAAGATAAAGAAGCCTCCACATCAACACAAGATGTCACATGTTATGAATGTGGAAAGCAAGGTCACATAAAGCCGGATTGTCCAAAACTCTCCAAGAAAAATGGATTCAAAGGAAAAAAGGAGTTCAAGAACAAAAAGGCTTATGTTGCATGGGAAGATAATGAGATAAGTTCTTCATCCGATTCGGAAAGCGAGTAATGTGCAAATCTAGCATTAATGGCTTCACATCACTCCGACAATGAAGAAGAGGTTAGTAATGAATTTAATCTTTTTGATGATGATGTTCAAGATTCTATTGATGAACTCTTGAAAGAATGCAAAAGTTTATACAAAAAGGTGTCAAATCAAGAAAAAGAACTTCTAAGTTGTTTAGAAAAAATTGACACCATGACTAAAGATTTTGAACTTCAAAAACATAATTTTATTAAAGAAAAGGAAAACTTTGCATGCTCCAAGTGTGAATCAAATGTCTTTCAAATTGTTCAATTGAAAAGAGTCATTGAACGATATGAAAAAGGACAAATAGGATTGGAAGGATTACTAAGCCAACAACGTTATCCGAATGATAAAAGGGGTCTTGGTTATGTGAATTCTAAGAAACCAAGTAACAATCCCACTGTTTTTGTAAAGGCTAGTAATAGTTCCAATACCAAGAAGGTAGAAAAGAAGCAAGTTGTTCATAATCATCAAAAGAAGAAGGCTAATGTATCGAAAAAGAAAACATTTCCTAAGAAGAAATCTTATCCTTCTAGATATAGAAGTAACTTTGAACCTACTTGTTTTTATTGTGGTATTAAAGGCCATACACCTAATGCTTGCTATGTTAGAAACTTTAGTATAGCAAGTGGGCATTATGTGTGGGTGAAAAAGGGAACTAACTATGAAGGACCCAAGGCAACTTGGGTACCTAACAAAGAATAATTTGTTTGTGTAGGTATGCTTGAAATCCACATCAAATGTTTGGTATCTTGATAGTGGATGTTCAAAGCATATGACAGGAGATGTACACCAATTTTCATATCTAGTACATAAAGCCAAAGGGTATGTCACCTATGGAGAAAACACGAAAGGAAAGATTCTTGGCGTTGGAATAGTTGGCACACCTCCATCCATTCAAATTGAGGATGTTCTCTATGTTGAAGGATTAAAACACAATCTTCTTAGCATAAGTCAACTTTGCGATAGAGGGTTCAAGATCAAATTCAACAAAGATGAATGTCTCATTATGGATGAGGCAACCAATGAGGTAAAACTCAAAGAGGATCGCTCACATTCACATAGAGCACTTGAACAAATTGGTTAAGCATGACTTAGTTATTGGTCTACCAAAGATGAAGTTCATCAAGGACAAATTATGTAATGCATGCCAAAAGGGAAAACAGACCAAAACAACTTTCAAATCTAAGAATGTGGTGTCTACTACAAGACCACTACAATTGTTACACATGGATCTCTTTAGTCCATCAAGAACAAAAAGCTTCGAAAAGAACTTGGTACTTTGGAAGAAGGTGATCACTAAATATCTCTCATAAGGTGCACTCCTTCTTTTGTATATGTTTTTATAAAATATGTGTGTATATATTGTTTGTACAAAACTTTTCCTTTCACAACAATTTTTCAAGTTTTTGGCAATATTTGCATGTGGAACCCGGTTCCCATAATGGTAGGAACCGGTTCCTGGTTCATTTTCCAGAAACGCTATTTTTTCAAAATCCAGGAACCGGGTTCACTATAGTGCAGAACCGGCTCCCAGCATGCAAACCGGCCACACGCCCCTTTCTATGCTTAAGTGCCTTTTAAATGAGTTTTATGTCATAGTCAACATTCATCTCTCAAAACCCTTCCACCTCCATTGACATACCTCATAAAAGCTCCAACATCTCTTTGTCTTCACCAACATATTAATATCCAATACTACAAATCACTATAAAACCACTTCTCCTTCCATATTTCATACTCAAATATCCCAATCTCTCACCTATTCCGAAAATCCCAAATCAAAACCCCAACTTTCAGATTTACCACAAATCTCCATGGGTCCTAAGAGAGCTACCAGATCCAGCAAGGGAAAGGCTCAGGTTGAAGAAGAGACTTCCAACATTCATCCTTAGACCATCAAATCCAGAAGGCTCACCTTCAAATCTCGCAATCGGAAGGTTCTTAAAGCTAAGTTTTGTAGACTTCATACATTTCCTGTTCATAGCTTTTTATTTCCTGCTCAGTTGGCCTCTGCTGGGGTTGCTAGATTTGTAGGTAACAATGGTGAAGTGTTTCCTGACCTTGTTAGAGAATTTTATCACAACTTAAAACTTGTACCTGATGAATTTGGTGATATTACTCTAACCTCTCATGTTCTGTCAAAGAGTATCTGTCTAACTGTTGAGGAATTTGGTGAATTGTTGGGTGTTCCGCGTGAAGGTTTGGTTCTGGTTAATGGTGTTATTCCACATGATTGGCTACCTTTCAATAAGGCAGAAATTTTTATTAACATGTGTAGGCCAAATCAACAGAATACTGCTCGTCAACAACTTCTATCATCATCAAATTTGTTTGGCTCGAATCTTTCTGTAAGTGACAGAATGCTCCATCTCATTATTGCATATATCCTCTTTCCAAAGAATTCTAACCATTCGCGTATAAATGAGTTTGAATTAATGGTACTTTATGCTTTGAGACGCCGTTGTTCGGTAAATTGGGCACTTTCCATTATGTACCATATGCAGCTTATGGAATCTCTTGATGGTGGTTTACCATATGCTCGAGCCATTTCTCACATTTTGGAAAATGCACATGTTAACCTTCAATGAGAAGTGACAAGGATTCAAGGAGATAAAGAGGCAATAACAGATGCAACCGCACTTAAAAATACAGGGATCATTCTAGATGCAAGAGGTAATTTTCACTATAAAGAAGACTTCGAACCAACTGTCCAATATGTGGCTCAACTTCCCAAAGGCGGCTACACCTTAGACATGCTGTTTAATCAGATGACAATCTTCCAGAGACATGTGGATAATCGCTTCGATGTGCTCCAACAAGAAAATGCTTCAGCACGACGACAACTACGAAATGTCCAAAGAACTCAAAAGGTTATTCTTGATCACTTTGACAGAAAAGGAGTTCTAGAGGAAGAGGTATCTGGAAGTGGTAGTGGAAGTGATGAAGATGATGATGAGATGAATGAAGATGATGATTAAAAGACAAAAAAAATTTTATGTCATTTCTTTTTAATGTATTTTTCTTTGTATCGTTTAGACAATGTTCTATTTTTATGCTTCGTGATGTTTAGGCATTTTTTGTTTTATTGTTATGTAATTGTACAATTCGTTGTTCGTATTTTAGTATGTTTGAAATCATACAATGTGTTTTGTTCGTACTTTAAGTATGGTTGTGTTTTATACACGTCTTAATTTTTATATGTATCTATTTCACTCTTTTTCCCCATCCTTTTTGATGTTAACAAAGGGGGAGAAGAGTATGCATGGAAGAGTATGCATGTGTGTTGTTTTGTTTCAAAGAAATTGCAGGCCCAAATAAATATCAAACTCTCTCCAAAATTCAAAGAATCATGGACTTAGGGGGAGCGTACAATTTAGGGGGAGCCTTGCATTTGCTCAACATGTTTGCTACAAATTCAAAGAATCATGGACTTAGGGGGAGCATACAATTTAGGGGGAGCCTTGCATTTGCTCAACATGTTTGCTACACAAAACAACATGAACATTTCAAGAAATCATTTTCAAGACTTGGTTGTCATCATCAAAAAGGGGGAGAATGTAATTGCAAGCTTCTCAAGTCATATTTAAAGCATGTGTTTTGATGAAGACAACATGGACATCAACTTTCAAAGGATGTGCAAAAAGCTTATCAACATCAAATAAAAGTCTTGAAGATTATTGAAGAATTATTGAAGAAATCATCAAATGTCAATATGGTATAAATAATTCTTTAAAGCTTGAATATAGATGTTCACAATATGCATTCATCAACATATACATATTCCATAACTTTAACATCAAGAAAAACTTTGTTTGAAATATCTTTCAAAAAGTATTTTTGAAAATAATCCTTTAGGAACCGGTTCCTCCCTAACAGGGAATCGGGTTCCAGCTTTTCTCAAAAAACATGTCCTTGGATTTTGTACCAGGAACCGGGTTGTACCAATAGGGGAACCGGTTCCTGCGTGATAAATTTGAATTCCAACTTATAACGTTCACTAAGAACCGGGTTCTGTCAGTGTCGGAACCGGTTCCTAGCGAACCAATGCAGCTTTTACTTTGTTTTTTGAACATTTTTCAAGTGGTATCTTTTCATGAATGCATTGCAACTTTTCATATGAATTGGCATGAATGAAGAGGTTCTTACAACTTTATAAAATGCAGATTTTCTTATTTTCAAACAATGTTCAATACTTCAATTTTCAAATTAACAAATATACTTCTTCATTAACAATTTTCTCATTTACTCACATTTGAATTTAAACTTTCATGTGTTCATAATTTTGTGAAACTTGCCATATACTCTTTCATTATCATTACAAGTTTCATACATACATTGTGAACATTTATATACTTGTTGAGAATTGTTTTTATCTTGAAGAAGAAGATCAATTGAAGATTGATAAAGCTCTCCATATACTTAAAACTAAATCATTGTATTACTTAAAGGTTTTCCCTTACTATCCAGGATTGTTGGAAGTAAGTGTTGTGATTTGAAGAGGATTGTTCTTCATTCACATTAGTGTTTGTTTGGTCTTAAAGGTGTTAAGAACCTTTGATCACCCTATAGGTTAGATAGTAAGCATAGGCTGTACAATCATTCTAACTATAGTGAAATCTCTTTCGTGTTGGAAAGGGGACTGGAGTACTCTCGGATTGTGAGGGGAACCAGGATATATCACCGTGTTCTTTACTTTTCCGCATTTATCGCTTTCATCACCATAATCAGGAAAAGATAAAGATATAATCAAAACCTTCAAACACTTAACCAAAAATTACTACCAAGCATTCTCATAAAACCGAATAAATTTTATAAGACCTAATTCACCCCCCCCCCCCTCTTAGGCACTCTGAGACTTACAGATTATGCAGGTTGTAAAACTGATCGTAAAAGCACAAGTGGTACTTGTCACATTATTGGAAATGCATTAGTATCATGGGCTTGTAAAAAGCAAGCATGTGTTGCTCTTAGCACGGCCGAAGCAGAATACATAGCAGCAGGTAGTTGTTGTACACAAATTCTTTGGCTCAAGCAATAACTCCGTGATTACGGACTTGATCTCGGTTGCATTCCTCTTCGATGCGACAATACAAGTGCTATCAATATTACAAAGAATCCGGTCATGCATTCAAGAACCAAACATATAGATATTCGACATCATTTTCTCCGTGATCATGTACTTAAAGGAGATGTCGAAGTCACTTTTGTGGATACTCATAACCAACTCGCAGATATCTTCACTAAACCGCTTGCTCGAGAACCTTTCTTCAAAATCCGAAGAGAACTTGGTATTTTGGATGAAGGTGATATCTAATGTTTCTCTTAAGATACACGTCTTAATTTTTATATGTATCTATTTCACTCTTTTTTCCCATCCTTTTTGATGTTAACAAAGGGGGAGAAGAGTATGCATGTGTCTTATTTTGTTTCAAAGAAATTGCAGGCCCAAATAAATATCAAACTCTCTCCAAAATTCAAAGAATCATGGACTTAGGGGGAGCATACAATTTAGGGGGAGCCTTGCATTTGCTTAACATGTTTGCTACACAAAACAACATGAACATTTCAAGAAATCGTTTTCAAGACTTGGTTGTCATCATCAAAAAGGGGGAGAATGTAATTGCAAGCTTCTCAAGTCATATTTAAAGCATGTGTTTTGATGAAGACAACATGGACATCAACTTTCAAAGGATGTGCAAAAAGCTTATCAACATCAAATAAAAGTCTTGAAGATTATTGAAGGATTATTGAAGAAATCATCAAATGTCAATATGGTATAAATAATTCTTGAAACCTTGAATATAGATGTTCACAATATGCATTCATCAACATATACATATTCCATAACTTTAACATCAAGAAAAACTTTGTTTGAAATATCTTTCAAAATGTATTTTTGAAAATAAACCTTTAGGAACCGGTTCCTCCCTAACAGGGAACCGGGTTCCAGAATTTCTCAAAAAACATGTCCCTGGATTTTGTACCAGGAACCGGGTTGTACCAATAGGGGAACCGGTTCCTGCGTTATAATTTTTGAATTCCAACTTCTAACGTTCACTAAGAACCGGGTTCTGTCAGTGTCGGAACCGGTTCCTAGCGAACCAATGCAGCTTTTACTTTGTTTTTGGAACATTTTTCAAGTGGTATCTTTTCATGAATGCATTGCAACTTTTCATATGAATTGGCATGAATGAAGAGGTTCTTATGACTTTATAAAATGCAGATTTTTTCAGATTTTCAAACAAGAACACATATAACATTTTCATACAACAAATATACTTCTTCATTAACAATTTTCTCATTTACTCACATTTGAAATTATACTTTCATGTGTTCATAATTTTGTGAAACTTGCCATATACACTTTCATTATCATTACAAGTTTCATACATACATTGTGAACATTTATATACATTGTTGAGAATTGTTTTTATCTTGAAGAAGAAGATCAATTGAAGATTGATAAAGCTCTCCATATACTTCAAACTAAATCATTGTATTACTTAAAGGTTTTCCCTTACTATCCAAGATTGTTGGAAGTAAGTGTTGTGATTTGAAGAGGATTGTTCTTCATTCACATTAGTGTTTGTTTGGTCTTAAAGGTGTTAAGAACCTTTGATCACCCTATAGGTTAGATAGTAAGCATAGGCTGTACAATCATTCTAACTATAGTGAAATCTCTTTCGTGTTGGAAAGGGGACTGGAGTACTCTCGGATTGTAAGGGGAACCAGGATATATCACCGTGTTCTTTACTTTTCTGCATTTATCGCTTTCATCACCATAATCAGGAAAAGATAAAGATATAATCAAAACCTTCAAACACTTAAGCAAAATTACTACCAAGCATTCTCATAAAACCGAATAAATTTTATAAGACCTAATTCACCCCCCCCCCTCTCTTAGGCACTCTGAGACTTACAATTACAATCCCGGCTACCAACCCCAGTTCCTCAAAATCCAATCCGGGCACCCTCTACAACTCCATAGCTGCCAATTTGTCTTCAAGGTTCTTATACTTGTCATCCGCTGGTGGATACTGTTGTTCTGAATAGTCTTTGTCTGCTTCCTCTTCCTCCTCTTCTGCCTCAGACTCAGAAGGTACAGTAACTCCTTTCCCCTTGCCAATCCCCTCGTCAGATGTTGAAGGAAACTCAAGAGTCCTTCTAGCATCGCCCTCAAATCTTCTTCCGAAAGTAGCCACCCCCGGTCTCTTTATCTTTTTATTCTCTTTATTCTTCTCTAGCAGAATTTTGAGATCCTCTTGACCCTTTGCCAAGGTCATGAGGAGTTGCTGAAATTGTGAATTTTGTGCTTGTAAGTCCTTCACTGTTTGCTCCAAATCCATCTTGCTGAAATAAATAGCAGAAAGATAAGGAAACCTGGCTTGAAGACCTGTTTATGCATATGATGAATGGTATGTTATTCATGTAATGCATTCAAGGGTTTCAAAATTCAAATTTGTTGCAAACAAAAAGAACGCACGTCATATTAAGAAGAAATTGTTAGTACATAATTGCCCCATGGGCGAAATATTACAAAATTCTTAATGTAAAAAGACGTTGCGCATCCTCTTTGGTGCGATGTAGGTGTTGAGAGTTTCCTCCTCGTGAAGTCGGCGGGTGAGCTCTAAAACCTTCTTCTCACTGGCATAGAAGCTGGCTTCAAAAGTATCCCGTTCTTCCTTGAGTTGGATCCAACTCTTTTGCATTTCCTCCCATGATGTTGGCATGTCAGGATGTAGGATGGTGTATGGAACCTCTCCCTCCATAACAGGCTCTTTAATCAAGGGGAGAATGTGGGGATATGGCATCATAAGATTTTGGGAGCGGGTTCGTACCCACTTGAGGTAAGGCTCAAGGGGGATGAAATTATTATGCCCCAGTGTCTTACTATCCACCTTGTTAGGCATCCTCCAAGCTCTGATGAACCTTTGTCGAAGTCCTCGCGCATCGTTGTCGAAGTCAAAAACTAGGTCAGGAATCAGCATGTCATGAGGGCCATCCCTCCGAGCATATCCAAATTGTCTCAAAGCTAGACAGGGGTTGTAGGTAATGCCTCCCCTAATTCCAAGTAATGGTACATTAGGGAATTCACCACATCGATCAATGATGATGACATTTTCTCTGGACCCTGAACACCAATGTACATCAGAATGTGTGAGGGTCATCAACCGTTGTGACCACCTCAAACCCTACTCATTCTTCAAAACTGATTGTGGAAGGTGAGAAATAAACCACCTTGCTAGGAGAGGAGTACATCACATGAGAACACCTCTTTTCCTCATTGTTCGTGTGTAAAATGAGTGTAGGATGTCCCCAAGCAATGTCGGTATAGGATTCTTGGACATGAAAATCTTGACAGCATTCACATCTATAAGTTGGTCAGGGTTTGGGAACAAGACCAACCCATAAATAAGGAGTGCCACAATCTCTTCAAAGACTTGTAGATCAAGAGAATTCCAGCATTCTTGTGCCTTCTCAAACAAAAACTTTTCCAAGAATCCCTTGACACCACTTCTGGTTTCCCAATGCCCCTTGATGTCAGATGGTTGCAAGTGTAGTGCTCGAGCAACATCTTCAGGCTTTGGTTCTTTTTCCGTATCGTTGTAGGGTAGTTTATTAAGAATAGGAATTCTCAGGAGTTGAGAAAATTCCTCCAAAGTAGACACCAATTGATAATCAGGGAATGTGAAACAATGGTGTAGGGGGTCAAAGAACTGGAAGAGAACTTTCACCATGTCTTCTTCAATGCTGGTGTTGACTAAGTTGAGGAGTCTACCATGTCTTTCACTGAAGAGAGAATTCTCTGGAATCCTGGAAGTAAGCTCCTTGAGTTGAGGAGGAATCCTCACAAGGTTGACTTGAATTATTTTCCTGCGAAGAGATTCCATGACCTACAAAACAAGAACAAAGATGAAGATCCAAACCCTTGAAATGGTTAGTGGATGCATATGATGCTTTATGATGTTCATGATGTATGCACAAACACATGTACAAGAAAGTCACACAAAACCCTAGTTTCAGGCTTGCATGAGGTTTCATAGGTAAGTACCCTCTTGAGTTTAGTTGGCTCAAAACCTGTCCTATAAATAGTAACCGGGTTCTAAGGAGCTCAATCTCACTGGATTGTTTTCTATGTTCATTGTTTTGGTTTAGCCACTTAACTAGCGACCAAAATATTCCAAGAAAACAACCCTCAATGAGTATAGTATCGAGTATCTACCAACTTCGGACTACACCAAAGCCGATCATCTCACTACCCCTAATAAAAGGCCAAGATGGTCAAATAAGGTTCTAGTTCATTAGTGCTTAATGACATCACTCAGCGGCCCCGTATTCTCTTTGATTGACTCAAAGGCTACCGATACTCACAAATATGTCGCACTAATATAGCTATTGCTTCAACCGTGTCGGTATACCCCGCACAGTTTCCACAATGTATTGCTATCTATGAATGTTTCCCAAATCCGGGTGGAGGATTTTAAGCCCAAACAAGAGAACCAAAATATAAAACAATCAAAGCAAACAATAATCATGCAAAGGGTGATCTAAGCCCTAAGGTTACTCCACTTTTATAATGTTCCCCAGCAGAGTCGCCAGTTTTGTGATACGGTGGGAGAACTGACTTGAGATTTTGCGTTTGTGTTCGCAAATGTTTCGGTTTAGCAAGAGTCGCCATCGACTTTTTATTTTATCCTAAGGAAAGGTCAAAAAGCACAGGAAAGACCTTTGAGATATTTTCTTGGGTTCGGGAAGTAGATTATGGAAAGGGAAGGTATTAGCACCCTTTCTATCCATGGTTATCCATGGGCTCTTAGTTACTTGCTTAGATCACTTGCTTTGCATTTTTATTGTTTGAAATGGTGCTTCTCAATTGTTTGAAATGGTGCTTTGTGTGTGATTTTGGAAGATATTTTGAAAAGAGGCCATCGTTGTGGCAACCTTTGTAATGATTCTTGTTTGAATGTATACAAAGGTGTTTTTGTCTTTTGAAAAGGTTTTCAATGTTTGAAAGTAGGGTTTTGAAATTGTGTTGTGGAGTGTGTTTTGAAAAGTAGTAAGGATGTTTTTGCAAGCTTGACTAAGTAACTAAGAGCTATCTACCCTATTTTACTCAAAGATCTTTCTTATGTTTTTAACCCTTATAACAGTGTTGCTTCACCATTGTATATGGTGAACAACCTTATGTTAGGATGTTAAACGGGACAAGGCCAGGTCATTGTATAGACCATGATAGCAACAGTGTCAAGTATCTTTGGCAATTTTCTTGAGGGACTTTGATCATTTTGTTTAGGCAACTTTGATAGCGTCATCGAGGGACTATGATCTTTTGTTTTGTCTTTGTTTTACCAAAGCACTTGACATGCAACCATGGCCCATTTTTGAAGGCAACAAGTGGATGAAACCCCTAGGGGTGCAAGTGTGCATTGTGTTTGTTTTTTCATGCATGTTTATCTTGGATTAGGTCAAACTACTTGTTGATTTTATTTGCATACAAACCCTAGGTCTAGGCATGGTATAATTGAAAGCTTTTAAATGTGCGAGAATTTAAATACTACACTATTACAACATGATATAGGGAGGGGGGTACAAATTTGAATCAGGGATATTTGACAAGGAAATAGATTCTAAGTTATTACAACCATATCGAATGTACAAGGCAACATTTAACATTTAAATAAATACAATTAAGTAAATATCAAATAAAATGTATTATGCAAAAAAAAGATTTTTTATGTATGTGAAAAAGGTATTTTTTTTAATGTGAAACATAAAAAATAAAAAAAGTCAAATTTTAATTATTTTTGGTTATTTAGGGAAAAACCCTAATTTTCAAATAAATAGCAATATTTATTAATCATATACAACAATATATTAATTTATACAAAAATATAAGTATATTGTAAAAAAAAGTATTTTTAGTGTCAAATATTAATAAAGATAAAAATGTATTATTTTTGTCCTAATTATTTAACTAAATAAAGTATATAAGTATATATATATATATATATATATATATATATATATATATATATATATATATATATATATATATATATATATATATATATATATATATATATATATATATATATATATATATATATATATATATATATATATATATATATATATATATATATATATATATATATATATATATATATATATATATATATATATATATATATATATATATATATATATATATATATATATATATATATATATATATATATATATATATATATATATATATATATTCATTAAACATATTAAACATATAAAAATAAAATTAATTATTTACAAAAAAAGTGTATATTCAAGAAAATATTTTCAAATGTAAATAAAAATAATAAATGAAAAATAAGTATATTTTTTATATTATTTTTTAGGGTTTTAATAAAAAGGATTTAGATTATTTACATATGTATGCTTAATAAAATAAAATAAATATCAAATAAATATGAAAAAATATGGAAAATTATTTTTGTCATTTTTATATTTCATATGAAAAATAATAAAGTCTGAATAAAAAATAAAAATGTCACAAAATGATAAATATCAAATAAATGGGCCAGGGGGTGTAAACTGAATCTGGGGGGTTCCAGAAGCAAGCCTGTACAGGCCCAGCCCAAACCAGCTTCTTCTTCAACCTCTGAACCTTGTAAACGCGCGCGCCTGGTTCAAATGCTACATCCTGGAAATGTGACTTTTTGCCAAAACTTACAACATCAAACTTGTAGAGAATTTAAACACGAATCTAACCATATAAAGCATTAAATCTAACTCTCAAAGACCAGAGAGAATTTCTCTGGCCCTAAAATCTGACCTAGCTTTTTTCACATCTTCATGACTGAAATTCTCCTAGCACACTTAATATAAATGAAAGCTGAGCATATGTATGGCTTCATGACATTGAATACTACATTTTTCATTCACAAACCTAAAGCTAAATGTTCCTAAATAGAGAGATAGAAAGTGATAAAATACATGTTTCAGTTGGAATCGAGTAGGGCAATGTAGCAACCTTCAATGGTGTTTGAGCTTCTGTTGAGCTTGCCTGAGGTCCAAGGAAGCGTCTCCAATGCTTGGCTTGCTTTGAAACAACTTGGATCATGCTGTAGAACTCAACCTGCAGAGCTTGGAAATGAAAATGGCAAAGGGTGTTAGAGGTGTTACAACTTGCAATGGGTGATCAGGATAGCTCAGGTGGATTGATTGGAAGGTGTTTGAAGCTCTTTTGGACAAAACACACGATAGGAATTGATCATGGTTTGAAGTTTGCAGAACTTGCCCTGTTTTGCAGCAAAACAGGGATTCTGAGTATTAGGAGGTATGAGGGATGGAAGGGTCGTGCTTCAGGCTTTTTTTGATGTATGGAACTTGTTCATAAAGTTTGTATTAGCTTGTGTTAACAGAAATGTGAGATTGGTTGTGTTTTTGCAAGTTGTCTCTACTTGATGCTCTCCTTTTGAAAGTGAAGTTACAAACCTCTATATGCTGTCAAACATGCTTGCATACATTGCCCTAGGCCCCTCTGATTTGTGGATTTGCTTTGCTACCTGAAATCTTGGACCAATGCTCAAGGATTTAGTTTTTGACATAAAGTGACATTAGGCAAAAATGGCAATTTGCCTTTTTCTACTTAAGGCTTAAACTTGCATGTAATGCCCAAATGGCCAAGATAACACCTTAATTAAATGGTTAAGCATTAAATTATGAAGTGTAAGTTGGTTTTGAGGCCTGCAAGCTAGCACCAAACATGCTGATTTGAAAATACAAGTTTGTATGAACATGTATTGGTCATGGACAAAAGTGAGTTTTTGCCAACTTTAAGAATTCGATTCTCTCTAACCACAAGGGTGTTTGAGGAGTTCTTAGACAATTTGGAAAGCTTGGAACATGTACTACAATCCATATTTGTAATGCAACCTGATACTCCAAGTGGGACTATGTGAAAAATGGCCAAGAAGATGGGTCAAAATCCTGCCTAGATTAGGGCAAATTTTCTCTAATTAAAAGTTTTAGGTACCCTTGTTCCAAAAATCATAACTTGAGATACAGGCTTCCTTTGAGAAAACTTTGTGAATAAAAGTTGTAGACTTTGTGATGGACTACAACTTTCATGTTGCAAGTTTTGTTTGAATCCATTTGCATCTTGGTGAAAAAATGGGACAAAGTTAGGAAAAAATAAGAAAATTTCATAACTTAGAAAATTTCTAAGTTATGAAATTTTTCCATTTCAAACCCTAATTTGAATTTTTGGGTTTCTTGATGGACAAATTTCATAATTTGACATGTTTTGATTAAAAATAACTCTTGGCACTTGATTTTGACCAAAAAGTCAAAGTTTGACTTTTCAGTATACAGTCAAATTTTGATCAGTTGACTAAAAAATTCATTTGTCAATCTTATGCATTTGAGATCTTTTGAACTTTTTGAATAGACTAAGACAAGGTCATTGAGTTCTTGAGTCCATATGTGAGCTTGGTTTGCCATTGGTTAGGTCAGACAGTCAAAACCCTAAAAATGACCATTTTGCCATTTTGGTGATCTGATCAAATTTCTTGTGGGATTGTGATCCAAACTTGATCAAATGGTTCATATGAGTTCATAACATTGATGTGGGTCAAATTTCATGAGGTTTGACTGTCAATTGGCCATAGTTGACTTTTCCCCAATATAGATGATTTTTAGGTCAACTGTCCAATTGACTGGGCAAAGATTTGAATCAAGGCTTGAAACTTGGTATGGGCAAACTTGTGAACCCAACATGAAGTAGGAAAGTCAATTTGGGTATTGTAGATCAAAATATCCTTGTGCAAACTCAAACCCTAATTTGGGTCAACAGTGCAAGGAGGGGTCTTAAGCAGAGCAAACCCTAGTTTGATCTTGAACTCCAAGAGTCTTGTGATGAGAAAATGTTGGTGAAATGAGAGGGCAAATTTTGGGGTACAACAACCTACTATGCCCTTTTTTAACAGTTTCCTCTTTAACTTGATGCTGGAAAATCCAATTGTACTTGTGCAAGCTTGAATTTTTTAGAATCCTTGTGAGTAACCCCTTAAGAAAAGAGAGGGAAAATTTTAGGGTACAACAGCTGCCCCTGTTCAATCTTCTTAAACCTAAAGTGTTAGATTGGCGAGTCTGCCATTCATGATTTGAAGGTGGAAGATGATTGAACACTAGAGTGCCCAAAAATTTGCACCTGATGATGTGGTGGTTGATTTTGTAGGGAATATGCTTAAAGATGCCATTTGGAGAGTTATCAGAGATGGGCTTACAGATGCCATCCAAAGTGATTGTTGACAAAAATTAGACTGAGTCTAAGCTTGACCTCAACTGGAAAAGAATTAGAATAAATATCTAGTTGATTTAAACCGAACCATAAGAAGTGTCTACCGGAACAGAATCAGAATAAACCATTGATTGATTTAAACTGAACCAGCAAAGGTCTTGAATATTCTTTAACTGGAAAAGAATCAGAATAAATCTTTGGAGCATTTATCTGAACTAGAGAAAATGTCTTCTGGAACGGAATCAGGATAAACTATTGATCGATTTAAACTGAACCAGCAGAGGTCTTGAATATTCTTTAACTATAAAAGAATCAGAATAAATATTTGGAGCGATTTATATGAACCAGAGAAAGTGTCTACCAGAACGGAATCAGGATAAACCATTGATCGATTTAAACTGAACCAACAGAGGTCTTGAATATTCTTTAACTGGAAAAGAATCAGAATAAATCTTTGGAGATATTTATTTGAACCAAATAATGTCTACCGGAACGGAATCAGGATAAACCATTGATCGATTTAAACTGAATCAGCAGAGGTCTTGAATATTCTTTAATTGGAAAAGAATTTGAATAAATCTTTAGAGTGATTTATCTGAACCAGAGAAAGTGTCTACCGGAATGGAATTAGGATAAACCATTGATCGATTTAAACTGAACCAACAAAGGTCTTGAATATTCTTTAACTAGTAAAGAATCAAAATAAATCTTTGGTTGATTTAACTGTGAAGGATATGTTAGAACGAACCCATGTTAAGCCGTGTCTGGAAATGTATTAGAAGGAACCTGCGTAGGGTTGCTTCAGGATGAGTCCGTGTAAAACTTCATCTGGAAATGTATGAGAAGGAACCTGGGTAGGGTCGCTTCAGGATGAGTCCGTGTAAAACTTCATCTAGAAATGAGAAGGAACCTGGGTAGGGTTGCTTCGTGATGAGTTCATGTAAAACTGCATCTGGAAATGTATGAGAAGGAACCTGGGTAGGGTTGCTTCATGATGAGTCCATGTAAAACTGCATCTGGAAATGAGAAGGAACCTGGGTAGGGTTGCTTCATGATGAATCCGTGTAAAACTACATCTGGAAATGAGAAGGAACCTGGGTAGGGTTGCTTTATGATGAGTTTGTGTAAAAACTTCATATGGAAATGAGAAGGAACCTAGGTAGGTTTTCTTTAGTCGATCAAGTAGATAGTTGTCTTATCTTGTTTTAGGTATTAATCTACAATCAGTCGTTCATAAATATTTTTCATGTCTTATTTCAAGTATTAATCTGGAACTTGCTTTTTGTTGGTCGTTGAGATAGTTGTCATGTCTGGTTTCAGGTATTAATCTCTGACCTTAGAAATAAAGATAGTTTTCTTTGCTTGTTACAGGTATTAATCTTCAATCTGCTGATGTAGATAGATTTCCTGGCTTGTTACAGGTATTAATCTTCAATCAGTCATCCACAGATAATTTTCCTAGCTTGTTAAGGTGCTAATCTGGCACTTGTTTTTGTTGTTCATTGAGATAGTTGTCCTGTCTGGTATCAGGTGTTAATCTCTGACCTTTTTGAAAATTGTTGATGATAGCCATTTGTTGATTGATCTTTCCTGAAAAGGTAAAGAGTTAGCTTCATGCAATGTCATTATGTATGAAATGCATGGTGTAATGATGTTTCTCAACATAAATAAGATTGTGCTATATGCGTTTCGTATGCATATGCTATGAATGTTGTTGAAATGTAACTTTGTCTTGGAAAATAAATCCTTGACAGGCGCTGGGGAGCTTTTGGGGAGTTAAATCCCGAACTGCTGTTGGGGATGAAGAGTATGCACCTCTCTGGACCTTGTTTTGGAATATTTTTGCTGGGGATTCTGTTTTTGTTATTTAAGGAGGAATCTGTTGGGGGACGTTGATTTTTCTTGAGGGAAACTCTATGGAGAGTGTTGATTTCTGCTTGGGGAAAAGAGTTCAAGAGTTTCATTTGTCCGTTGCTCTACTGGAGAGTTATATCTTGATGGAAGAGAAAGGAAGTTAACAACTTATTGGGGATAGAGAAGTTAACTATTATCTAGTTGGCTTCTAGGCTTTGTAGCGATTCACTGGGGATAGTGGTAAACACTACTGGGGAAGAAAAGATTTGTTGATGACTTCATTGGGGATTAGGAGTTGTAGTCCCTTGATTTGTAATAGTTGGAGAGGCAAACTCAAGCTAGGGAGGACAGACTTAGCCGGGGAATTTTGTTGTTTGTTAGAGAAATAAACCATGTTGAAGAGAATATTTGACGAACTGCTGAAGAGGTGTTTTCTTTTGGCAGAACTCCTTGAGGATTCTTCTTAAGACCAACTTAGATGGGGAGAAGGTTTTCCAGAGATTGAAATTTTGGCTGGGGGTTTCCTGAATCCAAACTTGTGGGGATATCCATGAATTTGGCCTGGAGGGGTTTATGCTCTTATCCGTGAAGATTATTTTGTGGGGATAACCTTATAGAGATGACTCTGTGGGGACTTGACTGAGGATCACTCTATGAAAGGGACTCTGAGGATTTGTCGCTGCCCCTAGTAATAAGTGTTTGTAGCACTTCCAGGAAATGTTTGTGTAACCGTATGTGACCCTTTGCTATAATTCAAGTTCAATGCTCCAAGTGATTCAGATGCAGACCTGCCCCTGGTTATTCAGCACTTTTTGAGAGATTTCTTGGAATCTTGATTTGACTGCCCATGACGAGTTGAATAGTGACATGTCATGCCCCCTTGCTTATAGGGGATTTGTCATTGGAAGTGTCTTCCAATTTGAAGTGATTTTGTTTCTTGAGAGAATTTATGTTTATGGATGTTCGCCGTGCGCATTTCTCTGTTGTCAAACAAAAATCCATATGCAAACAACGATATTCAAAGTAATGCAAAGTTTATGCTTGTCTTGATGTTTTGAAAATGCGTTTTAGCATATGAAAGAATTTTTGTAAGAATATGAATTCAATTCAGGATTTACAGTAAAGCCTTACAGGAGTCAGGATACCTTTCGTAACAATATACTTTCGAACTAACCCATGCTTCAATTAGGACTTTTAAGGGTTGTAGCATGGCCTGGTTCACGATTTAAGAAACAAAGGATAAGGCTCAAAGTGTATTTGTACCCGCCTGTTCTTCGTGATGTTCTCCAGTTTTACACTCAGTTAATTGTGCGTTTGAATTCCAATTGAGTATGAAATGACATTTTGGTGATGGTTCAGAAAAGTTAAGTTTGTTGGATGGAAGTCATTTTTGCATCATTTTTCATGTTGTTGAGGATTTGTAGCGTCCTCTTTTTTTTTTATTATCCCTGATTTTTTCTTGACTGTTCTCGTTTTGAAATTACAGTCAGCGGGGTGCCCCCAGTTTTCTTAAGTCTCCTTCGTAGGTTTTGACTTAGTGGGCTTTTCTTTTGAGGGATAATGACTGCCTATTTGATAGGGAACCATCACCGTCTTCAGATTCAGAAGGATGTTTTTGGTGTCATTCATTGTGTACGAAGTGAAAGTTTGCGACTGAATATGCATTTGAATTAACTGAGAGACTATATTGCCCCAGGTTTTGATTAAAGGTTTCAAATTGTGTGAAAAAGAAAACTCCTACTTCTTTGGCTCAAAGGGGTTGACTAGGGATTATCCTCCTTATAACTCCAGTGTTTAGGAGTTGAAACAAATGCTTGTACATCGTCAGCAAGGTCTGTTCAAAAGCATATTGTGTGAGATTATGGAATTGTTTTCGTCATCCTCCCTCTAAAGGCTTGCAACTTTTAAAACAAGAGTTGAATATCATAAAGGGAGTAAAAACACCGTTTTATGTATAAGGAAAACAAATGGATTAATTCAAGACAAACATATGTAATGCATTAATGAAATAGAGTTTAACATTAATAGGTAAGTGTTTGAACAACGAAAGAGATTACAATTGAAAATTCAAAAATGAAATAAACGCTCTCAATTTTGGCCATGATTTGGCACGGGAGCAGTGATCACATTGGGAGCCTTAGGAGGGTCAAATTCAATCTCCTTGTTGTCAATCAAATCTTGAATCTTGTTCTTCAAAGTCCAACAATTGTCAGTGTCGTGTCCAGGACTATCAGAATGGTATGCACACCTCTCATTAGGATGGTAACTAGGAGCAAAGGTGTTAGGATTCCGGGGAGGAGCCTTTAACGTAGCTAGCTCTGCCTTCAACATGTGTTGTAGCGCCTGATCCAACGACATGTCGATCCTGGTGAATTGTCTCTTAGGTGCGACCTCCTTGCGCTAATTCCCCTGTCGTTGTTAGCGAGGTTGTTGTTGGGCTCGTGATGTGGCAACAATTTGGAAAGGTATGCTCTCCACCAAACCGGCTTCTTGTCTCATGGGAGGCTGATTAAAGACTTCATATCTAGTCTCAACTGTTTGTTTCATACAATTGCATCCATCTTAATGAAGTTTGTTGACAAGGACTCTCAGCTCTTCTTGTCCCTGAGCCAAGTTTTGGATAAGATCCATCTGACCCACCATTTGGCCCATCATCTGGTATCTTCATTGTGGCTATCTCAGTTTGTAGTCGTTCCAACTGGTCATCCTTGTTGTCCTCAGGATTCTCCATGGCCATGCCCTCAGTGAGGAGTGATTTCACTTTTTATTGCCCCTTGGATGGGTTCAGGAACAATTGTTCAAATTGAGCATTTTGTGCTTGAAGATCCTTCACTGATTTTTCCATATCCATCTTACTAAAATAAACAGTGGGAAGATAAGGAAACATGTGGTAGAAACCTGTCATGATATGATGCATGGTATGTGGATGCATGTTTTCAAGGATCTCGCGGGGTAAACGTAAGAAGATGTTAGAAGTTGAATTTTGATCAACATCTTTGATTGGAGAAATTCGTATCGGCGGATATCCTTCCACGAGAATCAAGCTCACCATGTCAAGTGGGTCATAGACCTTTACTCAAGTTACTGTTCTTTGGTCTTTGACAAAGATTGATTAGAGAATGAATCCTCTTGCCCCTTGATAGGCGTCTGGTTCAAAATGACCCTGCATCATAGGCCCTTGAGACCCTAGAAATGGTTATTGAAAATGCTATGGTATGATGTCATGATGTTATGTACAAGTATGCAAAGAAAACAAGTTTTTATCTACAAATAACCATATACACACAAAGCAAAATAAGTCCTCAGGTTTAGGCTTGCATGGATCTTGTAGGTAAGTACCCTCTTGAAGTTTAGTTGGCTCAGCCTGTCCTAGAAAATAATCGGGTTCTATGGGATCTCAATATCACCGATCTTTCTTCATCGAGCATTGTTTCAGCGCAAGCCTCTTTATTGGTGACTGAAATATCCCAAAAGTACAATCTCAATGAGCGTAGCATCGAGTATCAACCAACTTTAGACTGCACCAAACCCGACTATCTCACTACTTCATAATGGCCAAGTTATTCAATTAAGGTTCTAAGGTCAATTGGTGCTTCATGACACTACACAGTGGCCCCATATTCTCCTTGACTACTCAAGGGCTACCCGTACCAACAAATGTGTCACACTAACATAGCTATTGCTTCAACCATATCGGTATACCCCGCACAGTTTCCACAATCTATTGCTACTTACCTAAAAGGTTCCCTAGATCCAGGTAGAGGATCAAAACAAGCCCAAACAAGAAACCATAATATAAAGCATGCAAGTCAAACAAGGAAAGCAAGTAAAGGTGATCTAGCCTAAGGTAACCCCACTTTTAGAAATCCCCAGCAGAGTCGCCAGTTCTGTAATACGGTGGGAGAACTGACTTGGTTGTTTTGCATATGATTGCAATTGTTGCGGATAGCAAGAGTCTCCACCAACTTTTCTTTTATCCAATCACGAAAGGGTGAAAAGAACAGGAAAGACCTTTAGAGATATTTTCTTGAGTTCGAGGGGTAGGTTATGAAAAGGGAAGGTGTTAGCACCCTTTTCATCTGTAGTTATCTACAGGCTCTTAGTTGCTTGCTAGATCACTTGCTTTTGTTTGAAAATGTTCTTGTGGTTTGGGTTTGAAAATATTTTTAAAACATCTTTGTAATGATTCTTGTCTCTATAAGAATGCGTACAAAGTGTTTGTTTTGAAAATAGTTCAAAGAGGTGTTTGTGGAAGATGTTTTTTGAAAGTGATTTTGAAAATTGTCTTTGTAATGATTCTCGTCTCTATAAGAATGTGTACAAAGTGTTTGAACTTTTGAAAATGTTTCAATTGAAGGTGTTGGTGTGAAAATGGTTTTCTAGTTGTGAGCAAGCAAGCAACTACGAGCATCCTACCTACTTGAAAGGTCTATGTTATTTTCCTCCTCCTTTATATGTTTCTATCTTACCAGTGATTGATAAGAAGCCCCATCGTTGGATGTGAAGGGACGGGCGTGGGTCGTTTGTATAGTCATAGAAGGAAACCTATGAGACGTTTTAGAAATTTTTGTTTAGGGACTAGATCGTTTACCGAAGGCAATATCGAGGTTCATCGAGGTACTATGATCTTTTATAGAGGGTCTTTTCTAAAACGCCCATATTCGAGGGACATGACAATTTTCCGAGGCAACAAGTGAGATTACCCTAGAGGTGCATGTGTGTGCATGGTGTGTTTGATTGCATGCATTTAGTCTTTGATTAGGGTTGTCTACTTGTTGGTTTTATCTTGTCATACATCCTAATTACTAACATTAGTACAAGAGCCCGTAGTTATCTACGGGCTCTTAGTTGCTTTCTAATCACTTGCTTTTGTTTGAAAATGTACTTGTGATTTGGGTTTGGAAAATATTTTGAAAACGTCTTTGTAATGATTCTCATCTCTATAAAAATGCGTACAAAGTGTTGGTTTTGAAAATAGTTCAAAGAGGTGTTTGTGGAAGATGTTTTTTGAAAGTGATTTTGAAAAGTGTCTTTGTAATGATTCTTGTCTCTATAAGAATGCGTACAAAGTGTTTTAACTTTTGAAAATGTTTCAATTGAAAGTGTTTGTGTGAAAATGGTTTTTTAGTTGTGAGCAAGCAAGCAACTACGAGCATCCTACCTACTCGAAAGGTCTATGTTATTTTCCTCCTCCTTTAGATGTTTCTATCTTACCATTTATTGATAAGAAGCCCCATCGTTGGATGTGAAAGAACGGGCGTGGGTCATTTGTATAGTCATAGAAGGCAACCTATGAGACGTTTTAGCAATTTTCGTTTAGGGACTAGATCGTTTACCGAAGGCAACATCGAGGGTCATCGAGGGACTATGATCTTTCATCGAGGGTGTTTGCTAAAACACCCATATTCGAGGGACATGACAATTTTCCAAGGCAACAAGTGAGATTATCCTAGAGGTGCATGTGTGTGCATGGTGTGTTTGATTGCATGCATTTAGTCTTTGATTAGGGTTGTCTACTTGTTGGTTTTATCTTGCCATAGATCCTAATTACTAACATTTGTACAAAAGCAATAAAAATGCAGAAAATAAATATCTTGCACTATTACAACCATATTGAATAGCAAGAAAATGTAAAGACAAAATAAAATAAAAGAAGGGAAAATAAGCTTTTCGATTTAGGAAGCAACACCCTTCGATTCTGCTCTTCCTGGCTTCTTTCGATTTGGCCTGGAAGTCAGCATGTGCAGGAAGCTTTCAATTCTGCCTTTCTGGTTCCTTTGATTGCAGGAATGTTAGGGCGAGCAAGTAACCTTCGACCATGCCCTTTGCTCTTCTTTCGACTGAGGCCTGAGAGTCAGTGTGGACAACTTTCGTTTCTCCCTTCTTGCTCCTTCGTTTGGACTGTGAAGCAGCCAGGGGCGAAGCCTAAGGCTTCGTTTCACACAAAACTCCTTGCCTAACGTTGGAATGTAATTGTTGGACCTTGAGCTACTGCCCTGGGTGCTCCTAGATTTGAAGGAAAGAAACAAGTATGGTGTTTCTTTGACTAGATTCGA
This sequence comes from Vicia faba, assembly GCA_948472305.1. Taxonomy (NCBI): domain Eukaryota; kingdom Viridiplantae; phylum Streptophyta; class Magnoliopsida; order Fabales; family Fabaceae; genus Vicia; species Vicia faba. The sequence continues at coordinate 633,454,636 of OX451736.1, read as the reverse complement.
AGGTCAGGGAGAGTAGGGTTGTGCTTGTTGTTTCTGAATTTGAAGCAGAAGAATAGGTGTGGTATTCCTTCTGCTGGATTCAAAAGAAAAACAAAGTGTGTGGGTTGCTCCTGGATTCGAAACAGAAAATAAACATGTGATATGCTTCTAGTTTTGGATTCGGAAGGGACGGAACAAAGTTATGGTCTTTTGATTCTGGCTTTGAGGATGTGTTAAGTGTTTAATGATTTTCACACACTCAAAGTTTCTCCAGTTATCAAAAGCCTCTGGATGTCTTGTCCAGCCCCTTAGATGTGTTATGGAGCCTCTTATTTATAGGTGAAGTTGGCTGACGTTTAGGAGGGAAAACAAAAGAATTTGAACAAAATGGGTAAACTGTTTTTGTAGATTTCGAGGGGAAGTATTTGTATATCATTTTGGTGCAAGAATATGGGCAGTATTGCAGGACTGCTGTGCAACAGTTTTGGAGCGTTATGGCCAGTGTATCAGGCATGAACTTGGCAGCAAGCATATTTGAATATTTCATATCCTTCGATTCCAACCTTCGACCAGATCCCTCTTCAGGAAGTAATATTTGTTTCCAATCAAAGTGTCCTTCTAACGGGGAAAATATATGTCCTTCGATTGGACCATGTGCATGTCCTTCGAATGCGCCAACTTGTGTATCCTTTGGAAAGGGAAACCCAGATATGTCAATGCATGTCCTTCGAATGGGACACCCAGGTATGTCATAGTGTCCTTCGAATGGGCCACCAAGGTGTGTGTCATGGTGTAGAAATTGTGTGTTGAATATTTTCAAGGGTGGAATGTAGAAAACTATTTCAAAGGGAGATATTGTCCATTCGAAGCTAGTATGAAAATAGCCAATGCATGAGGGAAGTTCCTGCCTTGTGATTTGAAATAAGCAGGGAAGAAACTTTGCCTCCTGAATCGAAACAAACATTGTAAGGGGCCATTTCTTTGTGAATCAAAGAAAACATGTCAGGGTCATTGCTTCAATCGAAGCTTGCATGCAGGAGGCCACTTGCTTTGTGGGCTCTTAGCATGAAGGGAAGCCATTTCCTTGTGCAGGAAGGCATGTAGGGGGTTATTGCTTTATGAATCGAAGGACACTTTCAGAAGGTCATTTCCTTTTGAATTAAAGGAAGTCAGTATGAAGCCACTACCTTCTGAATCGATGGATACCAACGGGAGACCCTTCCATTTTTGAATCGAATGGGCTGTTTTAAATGCCCAGTCGAAGCTAGTTGAAGATAGGCGTTTCCTGCCCTGTGGATCGAAGCTAGTTTCTTTGAAGGAACCCTTTTTCCTTGTGGATCGAGGCATGCAGAAGGAAGGAGTTGCCTTATGGATCGAAGGAGGCATGAAGGGTGCCATAGTCCAATCGAAGCAGTCTTGAAAGAGACTAAAGTCCAAATGAAGCAAGGGAAATTGAAGAAGGCTTGAAGGAGACCAAAGTCCAATCGAATCCTTGTGAATCGAAGTAAACTTGTTTTTCTTCAAAAAATCATTTTACCTGCTTTTCCCTTTAACAGTTTCCTCTTTAACTTGATGTTGGAAAATCCAATTGTACTTGTGCAAGCTTGAATTTTTTATAATCCTTGTGAGAAATCCCTTGAGAAAATATAGGGAAAATTTTAGGGTACAACACCTGCGTTCTGCAAATTACACCCCCTGTTTACTAGTTAGCCTGACCCATTTATTTGTTTTTTTATTTCTTTTAGTTTATTAATTCCAAGATTTTTTCCGTTATTTAATTATAAAATCAGATAAAAATCACAAAAAATATTAGTTTAGTATTTCCTCAAATAAATAGTTTTGTAAATTAATTGATTAATTATTTTAACCCTTTTTTAATTTAAAACTAGATAGACTTAGGATTTTAAATTAAGTTTCTTTCCATGATAAAAAACAAACAAAAAGATTTTTCCTTTTAAGTTTTAGACTTTATTTTCATTTCACGTGCGTTATTTCCTTTCACACTTTTTTCATATTATTGTACCTGCTTCCTGGTTGTAATAGTTTAAAGTAGGATTTTACATTTACTACTTTATTTCTCTCCTAGTTTTGGACATGTAATTAATCCCCCTCGCTGAAGCCTTGTAATAGTTAGGATTTTACATTTCTGCACTTTTAATTTCTGTAAACTATTAACTGTTAGATGTATGCCTAATAGGATTGTATGGTAAGAATAACAGACAAACACTAGCAAACCTAACACAAGATAAATAACTGAATATAACACAATTGCACATGTGCACTTTAGGGTATCCCACTTCGGTTGCCTTCAGAAAAATAGTCATAACTCTTGAAACGTGAGAGATTTTAGTGGTTGCCCTCCAGTTTAAATATCATAAGTCCCTCGATGACCCTCTCGATGTTGCCTCGGTAAAATGATCTCACAACCTTAGGTTAGTTACTAATGTTTCTTGTCCAGTTGCCTTTGTGACTGTATAAACGTCCCTCAAACATCCAACGACTAGGGCTACCTACTCACTAATAGTAGGATATCACTGTCTAAAGGAAAAGAGGAAAAGAAAAACCCTTTTGAGTAAAAGTAGATAGTTTCTAGATGCTATGCTCAAACAATCTTTACACTTACACAAAACCTCTTTCAAAATCATTTTCAAACACATTGTATATGTTCTCTACCATTCCTAGAAATATTACAAAGTTCGCCGCACTAAGGCACTTTCAAAAATACTTTTCAAAATGCACAAAGCACAAGGTGTTTAAAAATGAGCTAAGCATCTAAGAATCCGTAGATCGCTATGGATGGAAAGGGTGCTAACACCTTCCCTTTCCATAATCTACCCCCCTTACTCAGAAAACTCTCGAAAGGTATTTTTCTGTTCTTTTCACACTTTCCTTTGTTGGATAAAAGAAAATTAGGTGGCGACTCTTGCTTACCATAACATTTGCGAATACAAATGCAAAACCAGTATAACAGTCGGTTCTGCCACCGTATTACAGAACTGGCGACTCTGTTGGGGAAATACTAATAAAAAGTGGGGTTACCTTAGATTTAGATCATTTTAAATTTTCTTTACATTGTGTGTTTTGTATGCTTTACTTTTGAGGGCTTATTTGGGTTGTTACTAAAAGATCCTACACCTAGATCTGAGGCACCTTTTTAGGTAAGTAGCAATAAATCATGGAGGCTGTATGGCGTAGACCGATATGGATGAAGTGATAGCTATGTTAGCATGATACTCTGGCTTGTACTAATGTTCCTTGAGTCATACAAGGATAACATTAGGACTAAACTCAATAATATATCATTATTTCTATTGCGCCTAATTTCCACACCCTCTTAATACAACATCTATCACCAAAACAAGCCCAACAACTAATATTATTAATATTCTACAATTCTAATATTATTAATAATATTATTAATCAACTATTTTAATTGACTAATAACAACACCGTAACTTATGTCAACAAATCACAACATAACACCACATGTCAATAATTTCAACAAATAATTCCAATCAATCGAACATACTTAATTAAATAAACAGGCGTTACACCCACTGTATGTTGGGGAAATGATCAAACTTCTTTATACGCTAGGGGACCTAATGGAGGAGGTGACCATATGAACTGTTGGAAGATGCCCCAATTCCAGTTTGAGGACATATTAGACTCACTGAGGAATGTACCTCCGTCAGGGATGAGCTTGTGAAGGTAGCTCTGCGGGAATTTTTATGTGGGGATTTGTGGATGACTTAAATGTTATTCCAACTCCTAGAGTCTTTAGTAAATGTTGATTCCTTCTTTTATGCATATATTTTTAACAGTAATCCTATTCATATGCATATGTTCATTCAATTTAGTCATTGGATGTTTTGGTAAACAAAACAGAGAAAGTAAAACAAATTTGAATTTTGAAACATATTTGTACTGATAATTTTCCTATAAACACGAGGTTTTGTACAATGAGACGGAAATCCTAGTAAGAGGAAATCATTATAAAATGAAAAGAGTACAAAGTAAAAAACAAAACATATAGCTATGTCTAAATGATCCCATCGAGTTTCAACTTTTTTATTACCCTTATGTCTTCAAGTATCTCATCCCTCATTGTCAGAAGAAGTTGACTGAATTGATTTTTACCATTTGAACTTGTCGTTGGTAATAAAGCTTGTTGTAGGTAGATGATCCAACGGGACATAGTCGTACGCCTTGGTCCCTAACTTTTGCATGGACCGCCCTTTCGGGTTTTTAGTCCACTGGGATACCCTTTTTTCCCAAGCCACCTTTTCAGGTTTTCGACTTGCTGGGTGTATAATCTTTATATGTATATCCATAAGTTTTTCCCGAACTTTTTTTGGCTCGCCGGGATGCCCTTATTTTTGCCTAGGCCAGTCAACCTACCGGGTCACTTTTATGCGTAGTATTTTTTTACTATGTCCGCGTTCACAGGGTGTGGAAAATCTTCACCGTCCATGGTGGTAAGTATCATAGCGCCTCCAGAAAATATCTTCTTGATTACAAATGGCCCTTCATAGGTGGGAGTCCATTTTCCCCTGGGATCACCTTGTGGTAAGATGACGTGCTTTATTACTAAATCTCTAGCCTGATATACCCGATGTTTGACTTTTTTGTTAAAGGCTTTGATCATGCGCTTCTGGTACATATGACCATAACAAACAGTCGCAAGTCTTTTCTTGTCAATCAGATTTATCTGGTGCAGCCTAGCCTTAATCCACTCGTCTCCGTCTAAATCTGTGCCTTTCATAATCCTTAAAGAAGGAATCTAGACTTCGACAAGTAGGACAACTTCCATATCATAGACTAGAGAGAATGGGGTTTCTCCAATTGATGTCTGTACTGAAGTGAGATAGCCATAAAGAGAAAATGGTAACATCTCATGTCAATCTTTATATGTCACCATCATCTTCTGTATAATCTTCTTAATGTTCTTATTGGCGACTTCCATTGCGCCATTCATCTTCAGTCGATACAGAGAAGAATTGTGGTGTTTAATCTTGAACTGCATGCAGAGTTCCGTGATCATAGTGTTGTTAAGATTAGTACCATTGTCCGTAATGATTCTTTCAGGGATTCCATACTGACAGATAAGGTTATGCTTAATGAATTGAGCCATAACATTCTAGTGACTGAGGCAAATGAGGTTGCTTTAACCCACTTCGTGAAGTAATCAATAACGACCAGGATGAAATGATGCCCATTAGAAGCAATAGCATTAATTTCTCCAATCATATCAATTCCCCACATTGCAAATGGCCAAGGAGAAGTCAAGACATTCAAAGGAATCGTAGGCACATGTACTTTATCAGCATAGATCTGGCATTTGTGACAGGTTCTGGAATGATGATGGCAATCAGTTTCCATAGTCGACCAATAATAACCTGCTCTCAGAATCTTCTTAGCCATCGTATGCCCACTGGAGTGAGTACCCAAGACACCTTTGTGCATATCCTCTATAATTTTATCATCTTCCTTCTTGTCTACACAATGAAGCGGAGTCGAATCTTGGTTGCGTTTGTACAAAATTTTGTTGCTCAGGAAAAACTTAGCAGAGAAACTCTATAGTAATTTCTTGTCATTGATAGATTCTCCTTTAGGATACTCTTGAGCCTCGAGGTACCTTTTCACTTCATGAAACCAAGGCTTCTATTCTACTCCGTCAGTATCAACTTAGTAGTAGTGTGTCGGTTCATCCAGTCTTTCGATAGTAATTCAAGGAGCTTCATTATCCCATATGACTTTGAACATAGATGACATAATAGACATTGTGTCTTCCAACTGATTCTCTTCTCGTGGGGTGTGCTCAAAAGTGATTTCCTCGAAGTACATGATTAATATCAATACATGCTCCTGATAAGGAATGAGATTTGGGTGTTTTATATCCCATTCTCCTTTAATCTGACTGATTACCAGAGCAGAGTCCTCATAGACATTCAAGGATTTGATTCTTAGATCAATAGCAGCTTTGATGCCCATAATGCTTGCTTTGTATTTTGCATGTTGTTGGTACATGTAATACATTGGGAGAAATGATTTGGTTTTGTGCTTTATCGCAAATGTTGCGGTTAGCAAGTGTCGTCACTTACTTTTCTTTTATCCAATAAGGAAAGAGTGAAAAGAACAGGAAAGACCTTTATTGATTTTGAGTTTTGGGGTAAGTTATGAAAAGGGAAGGTGTTAGCACCCTTTTCATCTGTAGTTATCTACGGGCTCTTAATTTCTTAGCTCACTTTAATTTTCTTTGTGTGATTTATTTGAAAATGTTTGGACAATGTCAGTGTAAGGCAGTCTGTTTATAATAACCCTTGTATCAGTCCTCAAGAGTGTTTATAAGTCATTTTGAAAGTAGTTGTTTTGAAAGTGTGAGGTGTGAAAATTATTTTAGTTTGTGAGCAATCAATTAAGGGTATCTTACCCACTAAAAGGTCTTTCGTTATTCTTTTCCTACTCCTTTAAGGATAGTGTTATCTGTACCATTAGTTGGTAGGTAGCCCCATCCATGGGATATGAAGGGACAGGCGTAGGGTCATCGTTATGGTCATAGAAGGCAACATGTAGGGATACCTTAGCAATTCGAAGGGACTTTCATCATATATTCGTAGGCAACATCGAGGGACAATATCATTTCTCATAGGTCACTTTGTGGGACATCGCAGGACTATGATCTTTATGATGACTTTAACTGGGGGTCTTTGCTAATGGTATCTCTATGTTCGAGGGACATGACCATTGTTTTTTCCTAAGGCAACCGAGAGAGATTACCGTAGAGGTGTATGTGTGCAAATGATTCAGTTCAGTTTATTTATCTTGTTTATTTAGGGTTATCTAGAGTTTCGTATTAGATCTTGCCATATATGCCTAGTTATTATACAGTTATTTACTTACAGGAAAATAATTATAAGTGCGGAAAAATAAAGTCCTATGCTATTAATAGGCCTTGGGGAAATTACATAAGAAAATGTGCGGAATGAAAAATGAGAAATTTAAACTTAAGCTATTACATCCCGTAAATAGTTACATAATTAAGAAAAATGTGAGAAAATAATTCTACGAATATTACAAGGAGATGCGTCCTATACATTTGATCTAGGAAAATTATATAAAAAAGAAAGGAAAAAAGGAAAATATGAAAGAAGATATTGAAATGTATTTTCTGCTTTTTTTTGTAAAAATAATTTGAATGACAATAGTAATTAAACCTAATTGTTTCTAATTAATGTTAATATTAAGAAAAATGTTAATTACTTAATTAATTAATGAATAAAAGTATGTCAAAATTTTAATTACTAACTATAAAAAAAACCTAATCCTAATTTTATGGTTTAAAAAGAAATTAAAGTTTGTTAGAATTTAATTAGAAAATAATTAAGGAAATAAGGAAAATTAGGGTTATCAAATAAAGCAGAAAAAATATGCATGGGGGCGGGTGTTGAACCCACGCCCCCTGGATGATAGGCCTCCATCCTATCCAATGTGCCATCACTGCTTTTGTGCTTGAGAATGGGAGTGAATCAAGTTATATTGTAAATCTGCGTTAATCTGAAAAATAACAAAATAATATCAAAACATAGGGATTGAACCCACGCTCATGGTCATACCAGATAGCGCCTTTACCGATCGTGCCATTGTTGCTACGCATTAGCATCACCATCATTAATAAATAAATAATAAAATTGGATCATATATCAAACAAAATAAAAACGTGTGTGTTAATGGGCCATGGTTGTTTGAATGGACGAATCAGATGCATGGATTTTGACACGTTAGCCCAGGGAGGGTCAAACTACCACACACGGTGGTTGACATCCTTCTTCTCCGATCATCTCAAAACCCTATCCTACAAAATAACATGATTCAAGACCAAAAATTAAGCCTACCCCCCCTAAATCAGGGTCTACGAACTCAGTGGTTCCCTCTATTTGTCCTGAAAGCACCTGCAAGAATAGATACGATGGAGTCGGAGCTTCACGCCTTAACAATGGAGTTCTCTTATCCATGTGTCAAACCTTTCAAGTTATGGTTCAAAAATGTTCTAATGATCATTATAAATATCTATAAATGTATCACGTTGATTTATATTACATGAATCAAGAGTTTAAGATCAAGAAAGTTTACCAAACTGGAGCTACCTAACTAGCACGTTCTGGGATCGCTTGAGCTTGAGTAATGATTGGGAACGGCCTTTGGAGTCCTCAGGAGTATGAATGAATGCTTGGAGTCTATTTAAAATTGTTGGAGACTAGGGTTTGATTTTGCCCTAAATCTTGAATTTTGAGAGATTTTTGATGTGGTCCTTTAGGAAGTAGCTGCCTGTTGTTTTCATTTGATATTGTTAGGTATATTTATAGATACGAGTTTAGGTTAACAAATAAGGAAGGGATATATGTGCATAAATGTGTGAATCAAACATCATAAAAGATGTTTTCAAAGTTTCCATATTGAGAAGATTGTGTCCAAATCTGTCTTCCCATGATTTGCAAGCTAACTATGAATTTTTGGGCTCCAAATCTGATCCAAGACAAAACTTACACGCCTAATCCATAGTCTTCACCATTCATTTGATTTATTTTTTAATTTAATTGAATAAAGATCAAAATAAATAAACTAAAATATCAAATTTATGCATGGATGAAATTAGAGGTCTTCTAGCATGTTTATAAACATGTTTGAACCTCAAAAGTTAGGTCCATTAACCCAAAAGTTCAACATTGCTCAATAAACATTTTATGCCATTTCTCAAAAATTTCTCAACTTGCACCAATCATATCATACTCAATTTGCATCATCTGAAGATGATCTTGGACTTTTTGGAAAGCTCAAGATGTCCTGTACAATCTCTATGTTGATAATTTTTGCATTTGAAGACTTTATCTTGATGTAAGTTGCCTTGATAAAAAGTGTCTTTTTGTTGACTTTTGAAATGACCTATAATGTATCGGCCCATATCTCTCAAATGAAGAATTTTTTGGATTTGAGATTAGAGAGACAAAGTTGAAGAGAATTGGATTTCCTTAAAAATGAGCTTTGGTTGAGGAAAATATGATAAAGCATGTGAAAGTTATGCATGGTCAAAGTTTAGTTAACTTCTTCTAAGGAAACCCTAATTTAGCAACTTTTTTACTTTTGATGATTTGAGGGCTTTTCTTAAGGAATCATGATCAACCCTTGATCAAATGATGAGTATTACTTCAAAATTTTGACGTTAACCAAAAATCTTGAAGTTTGACTGTATGTTGACCATAGTTGGCTTTTTACCCAATACAGTTGATTTTCAGTCATCTCAGCAATTGGCTAAGCAAGCTTATGATGCAAGGCTTGAAACTTGATATGAGCATCCTTGAATATATATGAGGAACCATGAAAACTACTTGGGACCTTGGAAACCAAATCTTCCTTGAGAAATACCAAACCCTAGTTGTGGACCCATTGTTTAGGAGGAGAATTTGTTTGACCAATTCTTGAGTAATCTTGAGCAATTGAGAACCCTAGGAAGATGAGGAGACCTCTTAAAATAATTTGATTTTAAAATGAGAGGGAAAATTTTAGGATAGAACAGATGTCCCTGTTCAATATTTTTAAACCTGAAGAGTTAGATTGGCATGCTTGCCAATTTGCGGTCTGAAGGTGGAAGAGGATTGAACACTTAAGTGCCCAGAAATTTGCACTCGCATGTGCATGAAGTAACATTGCTGGTTGGTTATACTGGAAATGGGCTTAAATATACCATTTGGAGAGTGATAGGATGTGTCAGTGATGGGCTTATAGATGCCATCCAGAGTAACTGTTGATAGGAATATCAGAATGAGTCTATGTATGACATTATCTGAATGATGCACCAGAATGAGTATATGTTCGACTTTGTCTAGAAGATGTATTTGGAATGAGTCTACATCCGACTTTGTCCAAAAGAGTTTCAGAAGGAATCTACGCTTTATTTCATCTAAATGATGTACTAGAAGACGTCTACACCCGACTTCATCTAGAAGAGGTATTGGAAGGAGTCTAAGCCTAACTTTTTTCCAAAAGTGTATCAGAAGGAAATCTACGCCTGACTTCATATGAATGATGCACTAGAAGATGTCTATGCCCGACTTCATCTAGAGGAGGTATTGGAAGGAGTCTACGCCTGAATTTTTTTCCCAATAGAGTATTAGAAGGAAATCTACGCCTGCTTTTATCTGAATGATATATTAGAATGTGTATACGCCCGACTTTGTCTAGAAGAGATATTGGAAGGAGTCTACGCCTGACTTTTTTTCCAAAAGAGTATCAGAAGGAAATCTATGCCTGATTTTATCTGAATGATATACTAGAATAAGTCTATGCCTGAATTTATCTAGAAGAGATATTAGAAGGAGTCTACGCTTGACTTTGTCCAAAAAATAATATCAGAATGAATCTACGCTTGATTTTATCTAAACTAGAAGATGTCTACGCATGACTTCACCTAGAAGAGGTATTGGACGGAATCTACACCCGACTTTTTTCAAAAATAGTTTCAAAAGGAATCAATGCTTGATTTCGTCTGAATGATGTACTAGAAGATGTCTACGCCCGACTTCAACTAGAAGAGGTGCTTATTTAGAATGACCCTCTGGGGAAAGTACTTAAGTAGCTATTTGTCAGATGTAGTCTCCGAGGGAAATGCTTGTCAGAATTCAGTCTCTGAAGAAAATTGTCGGGTCATGTAGATAGTTTCCCCATCTTATTTCTGGAATTAATCTTTGACCTATTTATGTAGATAGTTGCCCGTCCTGTTTCGGGAATTGATCTACAATTTGTTTGTAAATTGCTGATAATATTCGTCTATTTTTGGATTTAACCTGAAAAGATAGAATTAGATTTATGTAATGTCATGATGTATTCATTAAGTAATGATGCTCTCAAGATGAATGAAAATGTTTCATGTGTTTCGTATTTATATGTTATATTATTGTAAATGATGTATGGATGCGACATGTCGTTGGAGAGCGTTGGTAGCTTCTTATAATGACGTCTTGCTGGGGACAATAAATCCTTGACTGTCGTTGGAGATGAAGAAAGTGATTCTTCAATTCCTTCTGGGAATAATTTTCCTGGAGATTTATGTCTTCTGTTTAAGGATACTACGCTGGGTATCTTTGACTTCTGCTTGAGGATAATCAAAGAGAGTCAGTTGCTTTCTATTCGTTGAAGGAATTGATTTTTACATATCCTAACTGGGGAAAAGAGAGATGGATGTTATCGGACCAAGTTTTAGACATTGTAGAAATATCTCTGGGGACAGTAACTTTGGTCAGACCCTGCTGGAGGGAAGGAGAGGATTTCATGGTGTTGGAGAAATAAACTCCGATGGGGAATGAAATTCCTATAAACTGTGTTAAGGAAATAATTTCTGGTGGGGATTAGTATTTCATAGACTGTGTTGAGGAAGTTTTCACTGTATACTGGGGGTAATGATCTGAACTCCCTATCTTCCGGGGAACCTCTTGGGGAAAATGGTCATGTCAAGTTGTCCATCGGGGATATGGAAGTGAACTGCTGGAAGATGTCCCAGTTTCAGTCTGACTTACATATTTAGGCTTGCTGGAAGTATATCTTTGTTGAAGATGAGCTCGTGAAGGTAGCTCTGTGGGTATTTGTGGATGAATTGAACCTTGCCCCAACTCCTAGAGTCTTTAGTAAATGCTTATTCTTGTTTTATGCATATATTTGTTAATGGTAATCATATTGATATGCATATGTTCATTCGGTTTAGTCTTTGGACGTTTTTGCAAACAAAACAGAGAAAGTAAAAATAAATTTGAATTTTGAATTATATTTGTATTGAAAGTTTTCCTATAAACAGGCAGTTTTGTAAAAAGAGACAAATCCTAGTAAGAGGGAGTCGTCGAAAACTGAAAACAGTACAAAGTAAAACAACAAAAAACATATATGTGGAAATAGTCCCATCAAGTTTTAACTCTGCTATTACCCCTATGTCTTCGATCATCTCATCCCTCGTTGTTGGAAGAAGTTAACTGAATTGATATGTACCATTTGAACTTTGACATTTGGTAACAAAGTTTTCTATAGGTAGATGATCCAACGGGACATAGTCAAACGCCTTAATCCCTAACTTTTTCCTGGACCGCCCTTTCGGGTTTTCAGTCCATTGGGATACCCTTTTTGCCCAAGCCACCTTTTTAGGTTTTCGACTTGCCGGATGTACAATCTTTATATATATATATATATATATCCCTAATTTATGCCCGAACCATTTTGGTTCATCGAGATGTCCTTATTTTTGCCTAGGTCAGTCAACCTAGCGGGTCGCTTTCATGCATAGTATTTTTTGACTATGTCCACGTTCACAGGGTGCGGAAAATCTTCACTGTCTATGGTGGTAAGTATCATTGCACCGTCAGAAAATATCCTATTAATTATGAATGGCCCTTCATATATGGGAGTCCACTTTCCCCTAGGATCACCTTGTGGAATAATGATACGCTTTACTATCAAGTCACCAACCTGATAAACCCGATGTTTGAATTTTTTGTTAAAGGCTTTGACCATACGCTTCTGATACGTTTTCCCATGACAAACAGCCGCAAGTCTTTTCTCATCAATCAGATTTATCTTGTCCAGCCTAGTCTGAATCCACTCATCTTCGTCCAAAACTTCATCTTTCATAATCCTTAGAGAAGGGATCTGGACTTCAACAGGTCAGACAACTTCCATACCGTAGACTATGGAGAATGGGGTTGCCCCAGTTGACGTGCGTACTAAATTACGATAGCCATGAAGAGAAAATAGTAACATCTCATGCCAGTCTTTGTAGATCATAACCATTTTCTGCACAATTTTCTTAATGTTCTTATTGGCGGCTTCCACTTCTTCATTCATCTTCGTTCGTACGGAGAAGAATTGTGGTGCTTGATCTTGAACTGCATGCAGAGTTCTGTGATCATAGTGTTATTGAGATTAGTACCATTATCTGTGATAATCCTTTTGAGGATGCCATACTGGTAGATAAGATCATGCTTAATGAAGCGGGAAACCACATTCTTAGTAACAGAGGAAAATGAGGCTGCTTCTATCCACTTTGTGAAATAATCAATGGCAACTAGGATGAAACGATGCCCATTGGAAGTAGTAGGCTTTATTTCTCCAGTCATATCAATTCCCTACATTGCAAACGGCCAAGGAGCAGTCAAGACATTTAATGGAGCTGGAGGCACATGCACCTTATTAGCATAAACCTGGAATTTATGACAAGTTTTGGAATGGTGGTGGCAGTCAGTTTCCATGGTGGACCAATAGTAACCCGCTCTCATAATCTTTTTGTCCATTGTGTGTCCGCTAGAGTGAGTACCAAAAACACTTTCGTACATATCTTCCATGATTTCCTTAGCTTCCTTCTTATCCACACAACGAAGCAAAGTTGAATCATGATTGTGCTTGTACATGATTCCATTACTTAGGAAGAACTTTGAAGAGAATCTCCTTAGAAACTTCTTCTCATTGATAGATGCCCCCTCAGGATACTCTTGAGCCTAGGGGTACTTTTTAACTTCATGAAACTAAGGCTTTTCTTCTGCTTCGTCAGTATTAACCTCGTAGCAGTGTGTCGGTTCATCTAGTCTTTCAATAGTAATCTGAGGAGCCTCGTTGTCATATCAGACTTTGAACATAGATGACATGGTAGCTAACACATCCGCCAACTGATTCTCTTCTCGTGGAATGTGTTCAAAGGAAATTTCTTCGAAATACGGGATTAGTGTCAATACATGCTCTTTATAAGGAATAAGGTTTGGGTGATTAGTTTCCCGATCTCCTTTGATTTGACTGATCACTAGGGATAAATCCTGGTATACACTCAAAAATTTGATTTTCATATCAATGGCAGCTTTGATACCCATGATGCACGCTTCGTATTCAGCCATATTGTTGGTACAGTCAAAGCAAAGTCCAACGACGAAGGGAGTTGTTGTACCCCAAAATTTTCCCTCTCATTTATCAAGGATTTTCTCACAGGATCTTCCATGACATCAAGTTTGCAGCACTGATACATCAATTTGGATTTGGAATTGTCACAAGGGCAAAATGGTCAATTGCACGTTGAAAAGTCAAACTTTTACTTTTGGATCAAAAATCAAGTTTCAAGAATCATATTTCATCAAGATATGTTGGAATATGAAGTTTGTTTCATCAAGAAAATCAAAAGTCAAAATTACTTTGGAAAAGTCAAAATTCTAAATACTTGGAAATTTTTCTAAGTGGTTAGGAAATATGATAAGTTCAGAACTTCTGACCAGATTTTCACCATGATGCAAGTTAATTCTGGAAGAACTTATGACACAATAATTGTATATCTCAATGATATCTAAAACATTGCAGAACAAAACTTCTCCTAGAAATGCTGGGATTTCAAGTTATAAATCTTTGAAGACACGTCCATAAAACGGAAGCACTCAGTAAATTCTGGGCCTTTCCAAGACAGAATTTAGTTAGAACTTTTGGGCTAGTTTTCACGAAGGTTCAACCAGAGTTTGCAAGAGTAATCCAAATAAAGTCTACAAAGCGTGTTACAAGCTTTCTGAAAAGTCTAAGAACTCCTTCAGAACATGCTGGAGCAAGGAGATTAAAAAATCAAAAGATTGGATATTTTTTCTAAGTTGCGCTGATGCTGAACTGTTGATCCAGATTAAGCTATGATACATAATCTCATATTGCAGGTTCTTGATTTGACAAATCTCATCATCATTTAATTCTCACACCCACTTTTGAGTCTTTATCCAAAGTATTTCCCCACGTGTGAGATAGAAGTACCATTGTTGTCCTTGAAAAGAAAACTTTTGTACAAGTTTATGCGGGGCCCATGTTCTACCTTTGCTTCTGAGGGTACTTTTCCATAATTCATTCTTACAAATTCAGCTTAGGCACGGCTAAAATCTGCTAACCACCCTACTTTATGCCTTGAACCATACTTGTTTAACTTGCTTCAAGAACAAGTCAGCGCCCTAGCATGATTGTTGTACTCTTGGCTTTTCCAAGCTACAAAATCCTTGCCTATAAATTGAACTTAATTTGCAACTGTAAAGAGGTCGAGAAAAATTGAAAACAAAATCCTTGAAACCTTGCTAAAATCTCCCAAGAACTTGAAGCTGCAGCCCAAATATGAAACTCATTAAAACTTCTGTTTTTTACACCCAAACTCTAATTTTCCTTGTGTGTTTCTCAACCAAATCACCCACACAGCTTCTGAGATACATTTATAATCCATCCCAACTTCTGTTTACAGACTACAATTCAATCTCCACCAACTTCCATTTCAAAAATCAGAACATTGCTTCTTGGTTGTTCTAGAATTTTCCAACCATTTATAGCTCAAGTTAAAGGTTATTCCAGCCTTCTGAGTACGTGAGAAAGATGACCAGAACATCACAGCAGCCTAAACTAGACTGTAATTCAGAACAATCTCCAGAAGCAAGGTAATTTCCTTCCGACTGTTATCTCATTACTTAGGCATTGATAGACTTGCATGTCCAAAAATACAATGTAGACATCCTGACTCTAATTCTGTACATATTCATAGATTTCATGTATTTTTGCCTAAGTAAAGAGAATTTCAATTCATAACTTCTTAAGGAAATTAGGATTTAGAATTAGGATCAACAAAATACATGTTTGTTTCTTATTTACAGTCCTGATATTTTATGTTTCTGAAACCATGATGAAACCTGCCATAATTGTTATGTTTGCATTCTTCATTTTTGTTGAGGAATAACTAAGTTGCAGATGCTCTGTTTGGCACGGAGAAGGAGATGAAACTCATCATCAGAACTTACTTTGTGTTATATGTTTATGTTTTTGCTTCTAATACCGGATGTATAGCCACCCCAATTGTAGAGAGCGCACGCATAAGAAATTAGTGTTAAGGGTCCTGAGTTCTAGCCCCAGAAACACCCTTTTATGTTTATCCCCTGAAATTTTTACCCCATTAGTTAGATCAGAACTTCTAGATCAATCCCCTTTAATTGCTTGTCAAAATAGTGATCCTAGACCAGAACTTCTAGATATTCTCATCCAACAGCATTGACACCTCACATATCCATTATCAGAACTTATAGCTTGCCAATGACACTAGAACTTCTAGGTTTCTAGCTACATCAGAATTTCCAGAATCTCTCAACAACCATAACTTCTGACCTTCCAGTAACATTATAAATTCTAGGCCTCCAGTTGCATAATAACTTCTAGGATTTCCCTTGTTCCCAGCAACCCAGAACTTTAGTGTACCCGGACCCTGAACTTTTAACCGCCATCTTTTCTGCTAACATTTCTTTCTGACTTGCAGTGTACCGGAGTCAGAACTTTTGTTCTCTCCTATTTCAGCAACGTGTTGAGTCTGATCCCTTTTCCTCTTATTATTTTATCATCACTTTATTTTCATTAATTAAAAACCCCAAGAATATCTTTATATTCATACACTTTGCTTTATTTATTTTAAAACCAAAAGACTAAAAATATTTTCCTAAGCCAATTTATTTCTTCTCTTAACAAAAATAAAACAAATCCATTTTACATTTCTTGTACATTATTTCAATATGGTTGTAATAGATAATTAGGACTTTAATTTCTTGCAATCCCCATTTGTAAATTTGTACACCTCATCCCCTAATGATTGTAATAGCATAGAATATTTACTTTCAGCAATTTATCGCTTTCGTATAAATGCTAGTAAAATAGGATTTGTATGGGAAGATAAAATCAACAAGTAGACGACCTATAATCAAAGATTAAATGCATGAAAATCAAACACACTATTCACACATGCACCCCTAGGTTTAATTCCACTTGTTTCCTAAAAATGGTCATGTTATGCATGTGAGACGTCTTAGCAAAACAATCAAAATACAATATCATAGTCTCTCGATGACGCTACAAATGTTTTCTTTCAAATGATCTTAGTCCCTCAAAGAGAAATGCTAAGATATCTCATAGCATTGCTATCATGACTATATGATGACCCACGCCCGTCTCTTTTACATCCAAAGATAAAGTTTCTTACCAAATCAATGGTAAGATGGCAACATCTAAAGGAGGAGGAAAAGAACAAAGACTTTTGAGTAGTAAGAAACGCTACTATTTGCTTGCTCACTTTCAAAACAAACATCCTTGCAAACACACACCAAACACTTTCAAAAACATGAAATATTTTCAAATGTCCAACACTTTGCATACGTTCTTACAATACGAGAACCATTACAAAGTTTGCCTAACCGAAGGCGCTTTTCAAAAATAATTTCAAAAACCACCACAAATCACGCTTTCAAACAAAGCAAGTGATCTAGCAAGCAACTAAGAGCCCATAGATAACTATGGATGAAAAGGGTGCTAATACCTTCCCTTTTCATAATCTACCCCCCGAACTCAAGAAAATAATCTCAAAGGTATTTCCTGTTCTTTTTACCCTTTCCTTCATTAGATAAAAGAAAACTCGTTGGCGACTCTTGCTAACCGCAATAATTGCGATAAAATGCAAAACATCCCAAGTCAATTCTCCCGCCGTGTTAAAGTTGTATTGTAACCCTTGGGAGAGATAATTACAACACCAATATCGTTTCCAACTACGTTAGAAGCTCCGTAGAACAACCATAGTCCATCGGGATCCAGGCTCAGGTCCTTTATATGGTCCATGTTCTTCACAATCTGTAACTAGCATAATGTTCTCATCCGGAAACTCGAAGTTCATAGGTTGATAGTCGTCTACGGCTTGATGAGCCAAATGATATTCCAGTACACTTCCTTTGATTTCTTTCTGAGTGGTGTACTGAATGTCATATTTTGTCAAGACCATTTGCCATCAGGCTATTCTTCCGGAGAGTGCGGGCTTTTCGAATATGTATTAGATGGTGTCGCACGCAATCACCGTCAAAGACAAAAAGAGATGAACGAGATATTGCGACAGTGATGAATAGGAAAATAAATGTAGCGGTAAAGATTTGAGATTAATCCATCAATTGACTTATCTCACACAATGAAGTCGTCACCGCACTTTATTGTTTCCAAAGGAAAATTGGAAAAAAGCGAACAAAACCCACAGTGAAATAAAAGATTAGAGATCGAGGTACGAGGGTCGGTTATGCAAAGGGAAGGTATTAGAATCCTAAACATCTATGATACTCTGAAAGGATCCACTTTGTTTGGTTTCTTTTAAAAGGAGTGTTATGTAAAGGCTTACTTGCTAAAGGAAAGGAATGAATGAGTATTTGTAAACAAAAGAAAATGAAATGGTTTTTGTTATTTTTGTTGCTCGCCTTGGGTCGTAAGACTTAGTGCCTACATACTCCCTCGTGCAATGGGAAAGTCAGAGCACCTTATTTTGGCTAGAAAATACTTGTATGTTGATTGTTTTTAAATGAAGAGACAAGTCGTCATTGTTAGGAGAGAAATCTCGACTAACGCCTACAAGGTGTGGGAAAGATGGACCATGCGTCAGCAAGAGTGAGGGTTTGAGAATGCCTCTAGCTCTCAAGTGGAAAAGTAGACACCTTTATAACCATGGTGTAGCGGTAGAAATGTGCAAGACTAAGCCATTGGATTGACTAGACTTTATACAAATCAAAATAAAAATTGCCCCGCGCTTTATTGTTTCCAAAGGAATGGGAAAAGAGCGAATAACCCAAAAAGAGGGGGAAAGATTCAAGGTAAGGGGGTTGGTTATGCAAAGGGAAGGTATTAGCACCCTAAACATCTACGGTACTCCGCAGGAACCTCTTTGAAAATCTGTATATTTTGGATATAAAAATGTGTTGTATATAAAATGGATGGTGGAGGTGAGAAAAGAAATATTTTTATGATTTTTGCACCCTCCGCGGTTGCGAACCTTTAGTGCCTACGTACCACCTTTCGTGCAATAGGGGATCAGGGTACACGTAGTTCCTCTTTTAAAAATTTGAAACACAAGTGTGTTGGTTGATTTTATGAGATAAGACATCATCGCAATTGCCCGTGTGAAAAACATACTTACTACCCATAATCATGAGAAAGGAGAATTTGCATCATCTCAAAGTGGAGGATATGGCTTGGATTTTAAAATAAACAATGCCTCACTCAACACCCAAGTGGAAAATATCTCACTTCACTACATATTGTAGAAGTATAGTTGTTTGCATCACTACAAGGATTGACAAGAGTCTAATCTTTTGAGAAAAGTTTAAAGATAAAAGCCAAAGTGACAAAATGGTTTGAAATGAGATTGATTGACTTTTAGTCTTCTCACAAAAAAAAGGTCAAGGTATTATTAAATTGATTGAAATTTATTTATGAAAATGTTTCGAAGATGCTTGGACCTAAGTCCAAGTTTATTATGAAAATGTTTTAAGTTTCAAAACAAGAAGAGTTTTTTTTTAAGGAGGGAGAAGATTTTTGAAATTAAAGAAGATGGGAGGAGAAGAAGAGGCTATCCTAAAGCATAAGGTAAAAGCTAGGGATAAGAACAATCTAACCAACAAGAAGCCAATACTTGATATTATGAGTCAATATATAATTCCCATTCTTCGGATTGAAACCAAGCAAGCAAAGGTACTAGACCTCTTGAAAGAACCAAACTTCAAGTGTTTTAAGTCTTCGCAAAAATTGGGCAGAGTAACAGCTGTATACGGGTGAATTCCAGATTACAAACAAAGATCATAATCTCAATAACCTGCACACAAAACAAACAAACAACCCAATGTCTTGAGGTAAACCTCAAGAACTCTAGACAAAATATCAAATAAATTCACAAAGTCTCCAAGATAGGCCAAGGTCTCTAATCCTAAGTCCAAGAAGTCCATCACTCCATAATGCAAAGGATAGTAACCATGTAGTCCAAGTATCATTAATGATTTTTATGGTTCATGTTGATTATTAGGTGTCTTTAAAAAGAAAGAAAAGCTCAAGTGAGCAAAATAAAAATGACATAAAAGTAAATGCTCAAGTGAGCAAAAGATGAAAATAGCATGAAATGTAAAATGCTAAAAGTAAATGGTACATAAAGCATGAAAATAAAACCATAAAGTAAAGTTAATTGTTAGTAATTAGTGGTTAGTTGGATGACCATCTTGAAACTTGCATTTGGAACTCATTAGAGGATTGGTAGAACCAAAGCCTCCACACAACAAGTTGCATTTGCTTTTTGTCAAGTATATCATCCATTTTGGAATTCTCACAAGGCAACATGTAATGATCAACGATGTTTAAGTGATCCGCGTTGACCAAAGGTGTTGTAGATCCATTAGAGGATTGGTAGAACCAAAGCCTCCACACAATGAATCTCTAGGTTATTGGATCAAAGAGATCAAATTAACATGCTTGGGCTTGCAATCATAAGTTTGGGCCACGAATGATCATTTATTCGAATCGGGACAAAATTTAGCGCTATGTTAAGCAATCGTAAGTGGACTTATGTAGAAGTCACACCTATTTTGAGGCCGGTCAATAGCAATCTATGTACTTCATGTTTGGATAAATGATATAGAGATCGCCATCCCTTAACATGTAGCACAATTAAAAAAGAAAGGGATAAGATGAAGAGGGAGGGAAACGATAAGCTAATTTGGATCACCATTTCAAAATTCTTTCATCTTTAAATTCAACCACTCCTCTAGATGGATTAAAGCACTAAACATATCATTAATCCAAAGCACCAAAAATGAATTAAATAATTCACTCTTAGGTAGATTTGAATTGATGAACATTTATCCAACTTCATCTACATCACAAAGTTCATTGAGTTTAAAGACAAATTGGACATTTAAAATTGCAATACAAACCAAAAATCAAAACAAGGCAAAAAAGTGCATTTTGTCCCTGTGTAAATCGATTGCACTATTATGTAAATCGATTTACACAGTACAATTTTCTAAAAATTGTGCAAAATTGCTTCTGTGCAATCGATTGCACTACAGTGCAAATCGATTGCACACAGTTACAGTAGCAAAAATAGCATTTAAAAGGGCAATTTCTTGTTCAAACTTTCCATCAAACACCTTATGATCATGGATCCACTTGAGCACGAAAATTCCATCAAATTATGAGAAAATAACACCATTGAAATCACAAAATAATGCTCAAATAATCAATCCCAAATATCACCAAGAGATCACATTGTGAAAGATGAATTATCCAACTTACCAAAGGTAGATCTAGAGAATTATCAAAACAACTTCAAGAATTTGCTTCAATTCAACCACAAGAATCAATTGACCAAGCTTGGATGTAGAGAATTGATGGAGAAAAAGTGTTTGGATGAAGGTTTAGCTCAAAGATTAGTAAGCTTCAATGCAAAGCTTACTAACTTTTTGAAAATGGAGCTTTGAGTGAATTTGGTAGATGGAGAGAATTGATAGATTTTTTAGCAAGGTGGATTTGGCTATCAAAAGCTTGAAATTTGAATGAAATGAGAGCTATATTTATAGAGTTTTAGGATTGCGATTAGTGGTAATTTGGTAATTGATTCTTGGAGCCAAAATTTGAATTAATGATAACTCTTTCAAAAATTAGAGCCAAAATTTGAATTAATGATAATTCTTTCAAATATTAGAGCCAAAATTTGAATTAATGATAATTCTTTTTAAAAATGAAGGATTGGCACTAAAATTTGAATTAATGATACATCTTTCAAAAGTGAAGGAAAATTGGAGCCAAAATTTGACAAGTTTAAAATGCTTATTTTTTTTAATTTTCACGTTGTGCAATCGATTGCACTACAGTGAAAATCGATTGCACAGTGTATTTTTTTCAAAAAATGGCGTAAAATACACTATGTGCAATCGATCGCACTTTAAGAGCAATCGATTGCATCAGTGAAAAAATGAAATTTTTTAATTTTTTTTCTTTGCAAATAGAGATTTTAGGAAAATAATACCAGAAATCCTTATTTGTCAGATGCTTCGACTTGGTACCTACAAAACAAAAATATACAAAGACAAAGACAAATATTTTTTCTATTTTGATTAGAAGTTAGTCAACAACACATATACAAAATACACAACCAAGGTGCTTGGAGATTCCTCAAGAGCAAACTTAAAGATAGGAAAAAAGAGGAAGAACCAACCCTAATGTGATCTTGTTATGATCGAGTTGATATGATATGATAGAGGAATCTTAGGGGCAAAAATTGGGGTACAACAACTGCCCTTATTTAAGTGTCTTCTATCCGGAGATACGAAGGTTACAAATCTTCGTGTCGACGCGATTGAAGATACTTAAATATAAAACAAGCCCTATTTTTGTCTCTAAGATGCCATGCAATGCTTATGATTATAGATGCATATGAACAGAACAAAAGAGACGCAAAATAATACTGGGGATGCCACAAAAATGAAGAAACAAAGGAGCAACCCCACCAGGAAAATAAATCACTGGTGGACCAAAAGAATAGAACTAGAAAGGAGGATAACAAGCATCGACGTTCACTGCCGATGTCTACCAACGTTCACTGAAGGTAGAGAGAATAAGATATACCGACTCACAGATGACGGTAAACTACCAACTCAATAGTTGAAGGTAGAAGAGAAAATATATCATGCCATCGCCGTTCACTGACGAGGAACTATCATTGTTCAATGATGATAGAAAAAAAATAAGAAACACCGATGTTCACTGGCGATGCACTACCAACGTTCACTGAAGGTAGATTTTGAAAATATCATACCATCGTCGTTCACTGACGAGGAACCACCATCGTTCACTGATGATAGCAAAAAGATAAGAAACACCGATGTTCACTGCCGATGCACTACCAACATTCACTGAAGGTAGATTTTGAAAATATCATACCATCGCTGTTCACTGACGAGGAACCACCACCGTTCACTAATGATAGCAAAAAGATAAGAAACACCGACGTTCACTGCCGATGCACTACCAACGTTCACTGAAGGTAGATTTTGAAAATATCATACCATCACCGTTCACTGACGAGGAACCACCACCGTTCACTGATGATAGCAAAAAGATAAGAAACACTGAAGTTCACTGTCGATGCACTACCAACGTTCACTGAAGGTAGATTTTGAAAATATCATACCATCGCCGTTCACTGACGAGGAACCACCACCGTTCACTGATGATAGAAAAAAGATAAGAAACACCGACGTTTACTGCCGATGCACTACCAACGTTCACTGAAGGTAGATTTTGAAAATATCATACCATCGCCGTTCACTGACGAGGAACCACCACCGTTCACTGATGATAGCAAAAAGATAAGAAACACCAACGTTCACTGCCGATGCACTACCAACGTTCACTGAAGGTAGATTTTGAAAATATCATACCATCGCTGTTCACTGACGAGGAACCACCACCGTTCACTGATGATAGCAAAAAGATAAGAAACACTGACGTTCACTGCCGATGCACTACCATCGTTCACTGAAGGTAGATTTTGAAAATATCATATGTTCCCCAAACTTCTGGTGTTTCACCTAGAACGGGTCTCAACTTCTTCTTTAACCAAGGAATTCCGCCTGGAAAGGGTAATATGTAAGTTGTATCAAATAAAGAGACTTCCACTTGCAAAGATTTCACAACGAGCAATTTCTGTGAATTTTAAAGTCTTGCCATCCACTGGCGTAAACTGACGACGGACTGCAAGCTAACCACTCATAGAGGAAATAGCAAAAAAAGTTACGTCGACTTGTACAGGGAAGCACGAGTTTCTCAAACAAAGATACCTGTTGCTTGTTATCATGGAGGGTTGCAAAAAGAAACGACTTTCTGGGGATAGAAATGTGGCTTCCCGGGGAAAGAGATATGACTTCCTGGGGAAATGAGATATGACTTCCTGGGGAAATGAGATATGACTTCTTGGGGAAATACCACATTATTCCTGCTGAAGAGATAAAGTCTTCTCGTGCAAAATAAATGCACAAACCAAAACTCGAAGTTCTCGGAAATCCAAAGTAATTAATTTCGTCATGCAACCACGAATCCAATTATAAACACACTGGAGAAAGACAGCCAACGGAGATACATCATTTGAGAAATAAACTCAAGAGGGAAAACCAAATCCAACTAAGCAAGGAGCGTTGCAGGAAGGTTTGAACACAATGTCAATAAAAAATGATTTGGAACAATGCATGATGCATGTATGAATGTATGAGTGATATCGTGCATATGCTGGTAAAAGGATACATAATCGAACAAAACTGCCTCAGGTACTAACAACATTGGTCTAAACTTCAACCAGAAAGATCAATCCAAGAAAGGTAAAAGCAACTGCGGAAACCAAACCTATTGTCTGTCCTAACTTCACTGAGGAGAAACATAATCCGGATGTAGCTAAATCAAACAGATGCCTGGATAGAACATCTTTCTTCTGTTTTCATCGGAGAAACCAATTTTCCAAAAACAACGTGCCTACTGAAGATTGCAAAACTAGTCTCAAATAAAGCAGACTGACGCCGAGACAACCAAACCTCACTGAGGAATTCAAACCCACTTCCCTGGAGAGAAAAAACTGAGGATTGAAAACTTTTCATCATGAATACTCATTCCAACAAGAGATGCCCTGGGATAACCTTCCCAGGGAATAACACACAGACTTCCATGGGGAAAACAAATGTTTCACAGTCCGTACTCCTACTGGGGATTTCGATACTGATTGTGAATAAGGAAAATGGAAACCAAATTATCAAAATATTCACTGGGGAAATCAGGCCCACTTTGAAGGAAGAAAAACATACGGACTTCACTAAGGGAGACAATACTTCATCATCGAGACATCTATCGTGGACTTCATGCTGACTTTATTGGGGAGGTCGACACCACATCATCGAGGGGAAACCAAGACACGTTCTTCACTGAGGAAAAAGGACTTATATCAAATAAACAAGGCCTTCACTGGAAAATACTGGATTGAGTCTTCATATCAACCAAACCCATTCCAACAAAAGATGCCCTGGTGTAGTCTTCCTGGGAAACCAAGAAGTCAACACTAATGCCAATACTGCAAAAAGAGCGATATCTTAGCACACCAAGGGAATAAAACCTTTCATCATGAGGGAAAACTTCGCTGGGGAACCTGGGACAGAGGCTTCTGACCATGCAAACACAAAATCAAAAGCGAACCAAGACTTGGCCGGGGATCATGGAATCACAAACCTAATACTGTACCTTACGGCAACTGGTATCGTCTTTAATTATCTGAGAAACACACAAAGATTGCGCATATACGAACAAGATGAACTGAGAAAAACCTTCACGAAGGAAGTAAATATTCTTAAAACAACCGGAGTTTGTTCATTCCAGGGATCACCATTTTTGTTGTCATTGTTTCATCACAAATCCCAAAGTAAATTGAATTGTAAAGATGTCTTTCTTTTTGAAAAGTCGATTTTTTTTTAATCTTTTTGCTTTGAAATTTATTATCAGTAATAAATGAAGTCTTTGCAAGCTAAATAAAAATAAGAACACAAAGAATTGGGCAAAAGCTCGAATTTTATTAATAGAATGGTAGACTGCGAATGGCGAGACTCCATGGATGATTACAAAGTTTTGGAAATGGTAATATATAATGGAAAAGATACATTGAGATACAATGACCACCATTCCCCTAACAACTTTTGAAGTCCTGAGCAGCAGCTTTTGTTGAAGTATGGTGAGGATCCGAGAAGATTGTTGCTTCAACGATCAAGTCTTGTCGACGTAGTTACTTGCCAAGAAAAATCCCTAACTTTTGCCTAAGCTTCCCTTGCGGGTTTTCAACTTAGCGGGAAATTTATTCTGTTTATGTCTCTAATTTTTGCCTAGATCGCCCTTTCAGGTTTTCAGCCTACCGAGACGCTCCTTTTTGCCTAAGCCGCCCTTTCGGGTTTTCAACTTAGCGAGTTGTTCTTTTATTTCTTTAGGCGAAGTATTTCTTGACTGCGTCAGCATTCATGGGACGTGGGAACTCCTCGCCATCCATAGTTTCAAGAATTAATGCAGCACCAGAGAAGGCTTTCTTGACAACATACGGGCCTTCAAAATTGGGAGTCCACTTGCCCCTAGAATCAGTGTTAAAAGACATGATCTTCCTGAGCATGAGGTCGCCTTCTCTGAATTCACGAGGTTTAACCTTTTTATCAAATGCTTTCTTCATTCTTTTCTGATATAACTGCCCATGACATAAAGCTGTCATCCTCTTCTCTTCAATCAAATTCAATTGGTCAAACTTGTTCTGGACCCATTCAGCCTCTGTCAACTTGGCTTCCATTATCACACGCAATGAGGGAATCTCTACCTCAACAGGGAGTACAACTTCCATTCCATATACCAGGGAGAACGGGGTTGCTCCTGTTGAAGTGCTGACAGATGTTCGATATCCATGCAGAGCAAAAGGGAGCATTTCATGCCAATCCTTATAAGTAATAACCATTTTCTGGATAATTCTCTTGATATTATTATTAGCAGCCTCAACAGCCCCATTCATCTTTGGCCTGTATGGATACGAATTATGATGGACAATCTTGAATTCTTCACACAGTTCTGTCATCATTTTGTTGTTCAAATTTGAGCCATTGTCAGTGATGATTCTACTCGGCACACCATACCGGCATATCAGATTGTTTTTGATGAAACGCACAACCACCTGTTTGGTAACATTGGCATAAGAAGCAGCCTCTACCCATTTGGTAAAGTAGTCAATTGCTACCAAGATGAAACGGTGTCCATTCGAAGCTTTGGGTTCTATCATCCTGATCATGTCAATATCCCACATAGAGAAAGGCCATGGGGAGGAAATTACATTGAGAAGTGTCGGAGGCACATGGATCTTGTCTGCATAAATCTGGCACTTATGGCACTTCTTTGCAAATTTGTAACAATCAGATTCCATTATCAACCAATAGTAACCTGTCCTTAGCATCTTTTTAGCCATCGAATGTCCATTAGCATGAGTTCCAAATGAACCTTCATGAATCTCATGCATCAACATGTCTGCTTCGTGTCTATCCACACATTTGAGCAAGACCATGTCATAATTTCTCTTGTATAACACATTTTCACTGAGGAAGAAACTGCCTGTCAATCTTCTCAATGTCTTTCTATATTTCCTTGATGCATCAATCGGGTATTCCTGAGTCTGAAGAAAATGCTTGATATCATAATACCAAGGTTTTTCATCTGCTACCTCCTTTGTCGCAAACACATGAGCGGGCCTATCCATCTGTCGAACTGTAATACAGGGTATATCATTCCAAGAATTCACTTGATACATGGAAGCCAAAGTTGCCAGAGCATCCGCCATTTGATTTTCATCTCTAGGGATGTGATGGAATTTAACTTTATTGAAGAAGGGTAGCAATCTTCTAGCATAATATTTGTAAGGGATCAAGCCAGGGTGACGAGTATCCCATTCTCCTTTAATCTGATTTATTACCAAAGCTGAATCACCATACACATCTAGAATTTTGATTCTGAGATCAATAGCTTCCTCAAGACCCATGATGCAACCCTCATATTCTGCCATATTATTAGTGCAATCAAATGTTATCCTCGCAGTAAAAGGAATGTGCGATCCATGAGGAGTGACAATCACAACACCAATTCCTTTACCATAAGCATTCACCGCTCCATCAAAAATCATACTCCAATGAGATTCAGGGTCAGGGCCTTCCTCAGGCAATGGTTCATCACAATATTTCACTTTCAAGAACATCACATCCTCATTAGGGAATTCAAATTCTGCAGACTGATGATCTTCCACCGGTTGGTGAGCAAGGTAATCTGCCAACACACTACTTTTAATAGCTTTTTGAGTGCGGTACTCAATATCATATTCAGACAACAACATCTGCCAGCAGGCAATTCTCCATGTAAGAGTAGGCTTCTCAAAAATATACTTTATTGGATCCATTTTAGAGATTAACCAAGTGGTATGATTCAACATATACTTCCGCAAACGCTTTGCCGCCCAGTCCAAAGCACAACATGTCTTTTCTAGCGTGGAATACTGCAAATCACAATCAGTGAACTTTTTGTTGAGATGATAAATGGCGAACTCTTTCTTTCCCGTTTCATCCTGTTGTCCCAGAATACAACCCATGGATTTATCTAACATCGTTAGATACATAATCAACGGTCTTTCTTCTATGGGAGGGAGCAAGATAGGAGGTTCACGCAGATACTCTTTAATGCTCTCAAATTCCCTTTGGCAGTCTTCCGTCCACACACAACCTTGATCTTTCTTTAACAACTTAAAGACCGGTTCACACTTTGCAGTCATGTGGGAAATGAATCTGGAAATATAATTCAAATGCCCGAGGAAACCCCTGACTTGCTTTTCAGTTCTTGGTGCTGGCATTTCTTGAATTGCTCTGACTTTATCGGGATCAACTTCAATTCCTTTCTGGCTAACAATAAAACCCAACAATTTCCCCGATCTAACTCTGAAGGTGCATTTATTTGGATTCAAGCGGAGACGAAACTTCCTTAAACGCTGAAACAACTTCAACAAATCTTTTATATGCCCTTCTTCAGTTTGGGATTTGGCAATCATATCATCAACATATACTTCAATTTCCTTGTGCATCAGATCATGGAATAGGGTTGTCATAGCCCTCTGGTACGTTGCACCAGCGTTCTTCAACCCGAAGGGCATCACTCTGTAACAGAATGTTCCCCAGGGTGTGATAAACATTGTTTTTTCCATGTCCTCTGGAGCCATTCTTATTTGATTATACCCGGAAAATCCGTCCATGAACGAGAATACTTTGAATTTTGTTGTGCTATCCACTAACATATCAATGTGAGGCAATGGAAAATCATCTTTTGGACTACCTTTATTTAGATCTCTTTAATCTACGCACATGCAGACTTTTCCGTCTTTTTTCGGTACTGGGACAATATTGGCAATCCATTGAGGATACACTGACGTCACAAGAAAACCAGCATTAATCTGCTTTAGGACCTCCTCTTTGATCTTTACTGCCATATTTGGGTGGGTTCTTCTCAACTTTTGTTTAACTGGCGGACACTCTGGCTTCAATGGCAAATGATGCTCAACAATGTCTGTATCTAGACCAGGCATGTCTTGATAAGACCAAGCAAAAATATCCACATACTCTTTCAACAGCTCAATTAACCCGCTCTTCACATCAAGATGCAACGATGCTCCAATCTTAATCTCTTTCGGATCTTCTTCTGAACCCAAATTAATCACTTCCAAAGGCTCCTTATATGGCTGAATGGTATTATCCTCGTGCTTAAGCAACCGTGAGACCTCTTCTGGAATCTCATCATAATCTTCTTCAGCCCCAAACACAAGACATTCAAAGTTGGGAGAGGGTGCAGGGTCATTGTATTCAACGGGTTTTTTTAATTAATCTGCACATATGATTTATGATTGCTTTTAGAAACTGACACATATAACAAGTGATCATGCAGATTAATTTTCAGTTATCATTTATTTTGAAAGGGTTTTTTATTTGATTACCATTTCCCAAGAAAAAGCAGAAAATAAAGACATATTTTTGGAAGCAAAGACAACTTTTATTAATGATCTTAAAAATCAAAGCAAACGGATAAGCCCATACAATACTTTCACCTTGGGCAGAGTGAAAGCTTTTCAAAGAAAGAAACAGATTAACAAAACAAATTACTTTGAAATATGTATGCCAGAAGGAACATCAATGGTGACCCAGTTCTGAACTTAGACTCCATGCGTTACAAAATTCGATACTTCCTGCTCTGCTTCATCTTCTTCAACAACATTGATTCCAGAACCAATTGGATGGAGGTAGCCTCCGCTGCATAAAACATCATGATAACTGTTCACATGAGACTTTGACTTCAAACTTTCTCCTTTGCCATTCTTCGAAGAAAAACCCAAACCAGTTTTGTTCTTGTTCACGGGTGGATCCACCAGTCGTCCCCAAACTGCATTATGACCATTGCGCACATCCTGATGCGTGTCCTTCAGGGAAACTACATAATTCTCATTCCTCCTTATGTTGTCAATGGACAGGGCTTGGAATTGGGTTCCAATAGCAGCCTCATTCGCTTCTACAATACTGAAAGAGGATAGATGGGATATCAACAACGCATGCTCCCCATTTATGATCACTATCTTCCCTTCACGCACAAATTTTAGCTTCTGATGCAGAGTTGAAGTGACAGCCCCTTCTTCGTGTATCCATGGTCGTCCAAGCAAACAACTATATGCGGGAATAATATCCATAACCTGGAAGGTTATCAAGAACAAATGTGGTCCTATATGGATGGGCATGTCCACTTTGAAGATTTGTGTTGTACCCCAAAATTTTCCCTCCCATATTCCTCAAGATTTGACAAGAATAATTCTCAAATTGCTCAAGGTTGCTCAAGGATTGCACAGTCCAAATACCTCCTAAGCCAGCTGAAATTAGGGTTTTGCTTCTTTCAAGGAATTTGAGGTTTTCAATGGCTCAATCAAGTCTCATAGGCCTATATGCATTCTCAAACACCTACATGCCAAGTTTCAAGACTCACAGTGCCAATTTGCAAAGTCAAAAGCCTCATTTAATCCATAATCAACTACAGGGGTAAAATGGTCATTTTTATAGTCAAAAGTCAAAAAATTTGGTCAACATCTTATTTTGAGTCCACAATCATCATTTGATCAATTCTTGATCATGATTCCACAAGCATAGCTTAAAAATCATCAAGATGCAAAAAGTTACTATTTTTGGACAGTAGAAAAGTCAACTGTATCTTGACCAAGGCATAACTTTTTCATGGTTCATCAGAAAAATTCCATCCAATGCTCATTTTTAAGGGGATGACATTTCCTACAATCCATCTTCACACTCCAAGTCCAAGAAATGCTCTCATAAAAAGTTACCAATTTTTACATTATAGGTCAAATTCAAAAGTCAACAAAAATGCACTTTAAGTCAAAGGCCATAACTTGAGATTGGTAAATCCAAATGACATGGGACCAAAGGCATTGGTTAGAGGACTTCAAGACCTTTCCAAAATGTCCAAGAACATGTTCATATGATTAAAATTGAGCAAGATATGCATTGAAGAAGTTGGGAAATTTTTATGAATTTGCAAAAGTCAACTTTGCTCAAAATACCTTATTTTTGCTAATGGGCCTCAAATTCCTTCTTGAAACTTTATCCAAGGCCTATGCACGACACATCAAGCTTAATTGATTTATTTTCTTATTTTTTATTAATTATTTGGAATTTTAATCAATATTAATTCATTTAATTAATTTAAATTGTAGGAAAATACAAAAATTTGATTTTTCAATCTTTTTGTGAAGCAAATGTGGTCAAGATATGCTGGAAATTTCGTGTACCAATCAAGGATGCAAAAATATCCAAATTAGGCAACTTTTTCCAATCATGAAGGTTCAAAAATATTTGATTTTCAATCAAATATGCAATCATCAATTCGATGGATTTTGGCTCAAGATTTTAACCTAATTTCAGTCTCCTATATATACACAAGCCAACCCTAATCATGCATACGTGAAAACACTACAGACAAAGCCATAAGCATATTGAAAAAATTCAAGAAAACTTGAAAACTGTTTTCTATATTCCAGGCCAATTCAAGGACTTTTGTTGACTCTAATACCTTGCAGGAGTTCTCAGGAACGTGTAGCAATCAAAACCAAGCGCTAAAGCTCAAGAAATCATCAAGAACAGACCCACGGTTTGCATATTATTTTCAAAATCGTATTGCTTATTTCTTGCACATTTAACATGATTTATTGTTTGTTTTGCATTGCTTGAATCCATATGAAGCTATTGGCATCGTTTAATTGAATTATAATGCACAGAATCATAAATTGCCATGGATGAATTTTAGGGTTCCTGAGCTTGGAATTTGGGGGTTCTTAATACAAGAAAAATTGAGCCTCATAAGACCCATGACTGAATTCGTTAGGTCAAGATGAATCCAAAGCCACCCTCACGAAATATTTATATACAACACAGGTCTAATCGCTATTTTTGGTCATTACATATTGTGGGGGTTAAAAACCCCTGCTATCTAATGTGTTTTTATGCAGGTACAGCGAGGAAGACGATGACGTGTTGATTCATGGTTGGATCATTTGAAAACACGCGCGCTTTATTTGTTTTACAGCATTAGTGGTGTGTTTATTTAATATAATGATTGATTGTTATTTTAGTAACGACTGAAGCGTGATGGCGTAGTGGTTGATGTGTTGGCTTGGAATCTTTGGGACCTGGGTTCGAATCCCAGGTCCCCCAAAACGTTTCTATTATTTTTCTTAACGTGTTCACCTGCAGGCATTCCAAAAGCGTTCCATCATGTACTTCAATCATCAACGCGCCAAGTGGCCACAGTCACAAATCTAATGGCCAGGAGATGGTGATCATGGTACTCCCTAGTCAAGGCATGCGTGGACAATCTCAAAAGTCAAAGGGCTTGCCTATTGTTGGGCCTGGAAATTGCTTCTTCACCTCCACCATGGGCCAACACCCCCCTGGTTTCTTTTTTCTCTTTATATTTTCTATTTTATTTATTTAACTATTTTAATAACTATTATTATTATTATTATTTAATTAACTTAATTAATTATTTTCATGATAAATTCAGAAAACTAAAATATTTTTATTATATTATTAATTTCACCTTAATTTATTATTTTTGTAAATAAATGTAATTAATTAATTTAGTTGTTTTAATTAGGTTAACTTTAATTATTTTCATAACAAATAAAATAAATTAGAATTAGGGTTTTCTTGACAATTTTAATTTCTTTTCTTTTATTTCATTAAAACATCAAAAAACTAAAAAACATTTCTTTTAATTAATTAATTAGTTTTAGGATTAATTTAATTAAATGCAAAAATAACCAAAACTTCTTTCTTTCTCAAAAAGGGTCAAAACCCTAAGGACTTCTCCGATTTAATTTCTCTCGCGCGCATATTATTTTGATCATATTTATGTAATTGCTCCGAGAATGTAATAGCGTAATTAGGACCCTTTTTATCGCTTTCTTTATTTTTCCGCAATTTACTTTTCAAGGGTTATGTTTTTGGCGATGTAAATACCCGACGCCTTGTAATAGCGTAGATTTACTTTCCGCAATTTACTTTCCGCAAATTATTAACTGTTAATTATGCATGACAAGACTTGTCTGAAAATAAAATCAACCCGTAGCTCACAATAACTTGTACAAAGATAACTTAACATGAAACCTGACACACTCGCACATGCCACTCCTAGGGTACGCCTCACTTGGTTGCCTCGAGGTGGTCATTGAGTATAGGGTGTCTTAGAGGTTGCCCTCTTGTCTAAAGATCCAAGTTGCCTCGAAACGGTTGCCTCGGATAAAAAGGATCTAGGACATTAGGGTTACCGCTAAGGCGTCCTACTATTGCTTTGGTGACCACATATCCCATATAATCGAATTGACCCGAATAACTACAACGACGGTGCTACCTACTTCTCAATAGTGGGATAGTACTGTCTAAAGGACATTTACACAGCTTAATTTCTTTTGAGTAGGTAGAGGTTCTCAAGTACCTGCTCTTTCAAAAACAAGAATACCTTTTCGCACTTACACTTTTCTGACAAAAGTTTTCAAATAAACACTTCATACACTCTTGAGGACTGATACAAGAGTCAAACGAAGTTTTCAAACAAACTTTTTTTCAAAACCCACGAACACAAGAAAAGCAAAAATGTTTTGAAAACATAGTGAGCAAGTACCTAAGAGCCCGTGGATAACCACAGATAGAAAGGGTGCTAACACCTTCCCTTTCTATAATCTACCTCCCGAACCGAGAAACATCTCGAAAAGGAATTTTGCTGTGCTTTTGTCCTTTCCTTGTTGGAGACAATAAAAGACGGTGGCGACTCTTGCTTACCGCGACATTTCGTGAACCAGCATTCTAAAACAGTCAGTTCTATTTCCACTGATCACAGAACTGGAGACTCTGCTGGGGAATTCTTATAAGTGAGGTGTACCTTAGGATTAGACCACTTGTGTTTTCAATTGCTTGACTTGTACGCTTTATCTTTGTGGGTTGAATCAGAGTTACTATAGATCATAACCCGGATCTGGGGATACCCTTTAGAAGTAGCAACAAACTGTGAGGGAACTGTGCGGGGTATACCGACATGGTTGAAGCAGTAGCTACGTTGATGTGGCACTTTGGCGAGTACCGGTAACCCTTGAGTCAAGTCAAGGAGAGTACGGGGCCGCCGCGTGGTGTCGTGAAGCATCAACTGACCTTAGAACCTTACTTGACCATCCTGGCCTCTTTAGGGGTAGTGAGATGACCGACTTTGGTGCAGTCCGAAGTTGGTACATCCTCGATACTACACTCATTGAGGGTTGTTTTCTTGGAATATTTTGGTCGCCAGTTGAGTGGCTAAATCAAAACAATGAACATAGAAAACAATCCAATGATATTGAGCTCCTTAGAACCCGGTTACTATTTTTTAGGACAGGTCTTAACCAACTGAAACTGAAAGAGGGTAGTACCTAAACTTCATGCCAGCTTGAAATCTAAGGGCTCTTTTGTGTGACTTGTGTGCCTTCAAACTTGAACTACTTGTACATTCTTGTTATCTGACAACATGAGTTCCTTGCAGGTTCTGTTTACAG
The DNA here is from genome assembly GCA_948472305.1 of Vicia faba. Taxonomy (NCBI): domain Eukaryota; kingdom Viridiplantae; phylum Streptophyta; class Magnoliopsida; order Fabales; family Fabaceae; genus Vicia; species Vicia faba. The sequence goes on along the minus strand of OX451736.1, from coordinate 633,420,072 downwards.
TCCTTATCCAACAATTTGGATTTATAGCAGGGGTTGCTTACATCCCCTCACACGCATAACATACTCATCATACCATCATAACATCGCATACATCCTGCATAAGGACTAACCCATTTCAAGGATCTTAAGGGTTTGTGATGTAGGTCATGGTGAACCAACTGTCTAGCAAGGGGCAAAGGGGATTTATTTTCCTCTAGCCAAGATTGTTTGGAGATCAAAACACGATAACTTGAGTCAGGGGCTATGACCCACTCGATATGGTGAGCTTTGACTCTTGAAGAAGGACTCTCAGCAACATGAAGTTCCCTCAATCAAGCTACAAAATTCAAATTCTAACAATTTCTTGTTTACCCCGTGAGATCCTTGAAAACATTGCATGCATATATCATACATATCATATGCATAACATGTACACTTTTACAGGTCACTTATCTTCTTCGCTGTTTATTTCAGCAATCATCAAGTCTTCTGAACCTTCCACTGAACAAGCTATCAAGGCCCTCCAGGCCCAGAATGCCCAATTCCAAGAGTTGGTTATGAGCCTAGCCCAGGGTCAACAGGATTTGAAGACTCTGATTCTGAAAGAGAGGAAGAAGAAGAAGAAGAAGAAGAGGACCGTCTTGTTCAACACTAGGAGCATATTTGGGAATGGACCGCAGAATGAGGTTGATCTGACTACCTCATCTGTAGGGAAAGACAATCCACAAGAGGAAAGGGTTCCTAGTCCCGTGGTCTCCGACAACGAGACAGATTACAATGATGAACAGTATCCTCCTGCTGAGGATAGGTACAAACAACTGGAGGACCGCTTAAGTGCTATGGAGATTCAAAATGTGCCCGGGTTGGACTTTGGAGATCTAGGCTTATCCTCTGGGGTGGTGATTCCCCATAAGTTCAAGGAACCTGCCTTTGCCAAGTACGACGGAGCCTCCTTCCCAAAGCTACACCTCCGGTCATATGTAAGGAAGATCCATCCTTACACCGCTGACAAGAATTTGTGGATCCACTTCTTCCAGGACAGTCTTTTAGGGACCTAACTTGAATGGTTCTATCAGCTAGATGGAGCCAGTATCCGTAGCTGGGAAGACTTGGCTACTGCGTTCTATAAGCAGTATCAGTATAATTCCGACCTCGCTCCTACGCGTACCCAACTCCAGGGTATGCCTATAGGGACGGGTGAAGGATTTAAAGAGTACGCCCAAAAGTGGAGAGACCTTGTTGGAAGGGTGCAGCCACCTCTAACTGACCGTGAACTTGTGGATATGTTCCTAGGGACCCTGTCTGGTCCGTTCTTCAACCATTTGATTGGAAATTCTTCAGCCGGGTTTACAGATCTTATCTTGACTGGTGAGAGAATTGAAGCTGGTATCAATTCTGGGAAGATACAGAAAGGTGCCTCCTCGAGCACTAAAAAGAAACCATTCAAGAAGGAATCTAGTGCTGTTTATGGTTCAAGGAGACAGAATAAGCCGGAACGCCGCCAAGCTGTCAACGCGGTAGTTATTTCAAAGCCTGCTGCTGCTCCTCAGCATAACCAACCAAGGGGTGAGAGACCTAAAAGGTAGTTTACTCGACTCAGCATGACCTTGTCCCAGATATTGCCGAAGTTACTGACAACCAATCTGGTGACTCTGAAGAAGCTCCGAAGATTGTGAATACAACATCTCCGAAGTACAATCCCAACGCCCGGTGCGCTTATCACTCTGACAGCCCGGGGCATAACACAAATGATTGTTGGGCTCTGAGAAACAAGGTTCAGGACCTAATTGATGCAAAGGAGGTTTAGTTCGAAGCGCCTGAGACTCCCAATGTGATCACTGCTCCCTTGCCGAAACATGGCTAGGATTGAAAGACTTTTGTTCACTTGAATTCTGAAGTTGTATTTTCTTTGCTTATTCAAACAATTATTGTCATGGCAAACTTTCTTATTTCATTAATGCATCGCATATGTCTGTTTTGAATCAATCCATTCGTATTCACTATATTCAAATTGCTTTCATTTTTTGTGATGTTCAAACTCTCGATTAAAAAATTCTAAGCCTCTTGAGGGAGGATGACGAAAACGATACCACGATTTTTACAGTATGCTTTTGAACAGACCCCGCTGATGAGGTACAAGCATTGTTTCAAATCCTAAACAGTGGAGTTATAAGGAAGATAATCCCTCGTTAACCCCTTTGAGCCAAAGAAGTTGGAGTTTTTCTTTTCACAAAAATTAAAACCCTTAAATATAACCTGGGGCAGGGTAGTTTTCTCAGTTGAACCAGGTGCACAATGAATGGCATCAAAAGAGTCCTTCCAAAACAAGAGACAGTGATGGTTCCCTATAATCGTAAGGACAGGCAGTCATTATCTCTCATAAACAAAAGCCCAATAAGTCAAAACCTATGAAGGAGACTTACAAAACTGGGGCATCCCGCTGACTATAAATACAAAAAGAAACAGTTCAGGCAAAAGACAGGGATAACGCAACCAAAAAGAAAGAGATCCTGCAAACTCTTATAAAAATGACTGCCTGTTCAAAATAAATTGTCAGTATCCGAACCATCACTGGTATATCAGAGAAAAGACTCAAACAAGGTCTAATGCACGATTAACTGAGTTTAGGATCGAAGAACATCACGAAGAACGGGTGGGTACAAATAAAATTTGAGCCTTTATCCTTTGTTTCTTAAACCGTGAACCAAGCCACGTTATAACCCTTAAAAGTCCTAGCTGAAGCATGGGTTAGTCCGAAAGCATACTGTTACAAAAGGTATCCTGACTCCTGTAGGGCTTGCTGTAAATCCTGAGTTGACATCACATTTTACAAAAATTCACTTGTTTTATTGAAAACTGCATTTTCAAAAAACTTCAAGACAGACATAAGCTTTGCATTCTTAAAATAACATTGTTTGCATATGACTATTTGTTCAACAACAGAGAAATTCGCACGACGAATATCTAGTGGACAAAAACCTTTTCAATAAAAGGGATCACCTCAAATGGAAAAGCACTTCCAGCCAAGGGGCACGGCATGAGCATTGTCTATCATCTGGGGCAGTCAAGTCAAGATTCAAGGAATCTCTCAAAACGCCAAATAGTCAGGGGCAGATCTCCATCTGAATCAATTGGGGCATTGGACATGAATTCCAGCAACGAATCTTGCATGATCAAACAAAGATCTTCTGGTAGTATGGCAACACTACACTACTGACAGTGACAACTCCCTACACTCTGAGAGCGTGGACATAGTCAAAAAAGTACTACGCATAATCAAAGACCCGCTGGGTTGACTGACCTAGGCAAAAATAAGGGCGTCCCGGCGAACCAAAAGGGTTCGGGCAAAAAATAAGGGATGAAAATAAAAAAATCTGTACACCCGGTAAGTCGAAAACCTGAAAAGGCGGCTTGGGAAAAAAGGGTATCCTGATGGACTGAAAACCCGAAAGGGCGGTCCAGGCAAAAACTAGGGATCAAAGCGTACGACTATGTCCCGTCATCTCGTCACTTGCCTACCAGAAGAAGATTTGTCAATCGGCAGTTATCAAGCACCTCCGTAGGCCTTCTTCTCCCGTAGAAACTGGGGCAAGGAGAATTGTCTAAGCGATCTAGTTGCTCTGTACACCAAGGTACCAAGGAAGGTTCGGCTGAAGAATATGACCAAGATACCTTCACTCCCCGCAGAGTAAGACAGTAATGGTAGCTCTCCCCACTGAGACTTGCAACTACGAAGGAATCAGCAATACTCTCCCCCAAGCAGAGTTGGTCTACTGTCAGCCCTAACAGAAAAGTTTGAGTATCCCCAAAAGATCTTAATATTCTCCATCAGAGTATACAGATATTCCTCAGCAAGCATCCCCGACAGTCTTAATATTCCTCAACAGAAATATAAGATTGTTCCCCGGAGGAATACAAGATACCCCCAGTGGAGTCGTTTCCTCAAGAGTTTCCCCAGGAGAGTTGAATCATCCTCCCCAGTAGATTCTGGAAGCTTACCCCCTGCAGAGTATAAATATCTCTCCCCAGCCATATTCAGAAGGTTATTCCCCACCAGAGTCTAATTGGGTTATCCTCAACAAATTGCAACTGAAAGATCGTTCTCAGCGAAGTTCTTCCTATCCACAGCGGAGTTCATCAAAATCCCCAACAAAGCTTATCAACAGAATCCCCAACGAAGTTATCTTTAAAACCTCAGCGAAGCATCTCTTCCCCACAGAGTAATTCCCCGCAGAGTAATCTCTTCACCAGGTTTATTCCCCAACAGGGTCATCTTCTCCTACCGGTTTATTCACACAATCATCTTCGTTCATCATCTCCAGCGGAAACGAAGAACTCAACTCTTCAACATTAGCCCAGGACTTAACAAACTTCCTGGCATTTGTCAAGGATTTATTTTCCAGAAGAAAATACATTCATAAACATTTCACATCTCATACCTCCTATTTACATACATGACAAAGTGCATACGACAGGATCTCATTTTGAGAACATCATGACATCATGCATTTCATACATCATGACATCGCATACAGCTAACGTTTTGCCTTTCAGGAAAAGGTCAATCAAAAGATGATTACCATCAACTTTTTCTTAAGTTCCAGATTAATACCTGTATCTAGCCAGGAAGTATCTGTGGACGATTGATTGTAGATCTATACCTGAAACCAGACAGGAAAGTTATCTACATTGAAGAGATTGAAGATCAATACCTGTAGCAAGCCAGGAAGACTATCTTTATTTCTCAGGTCAGAGATCTATACCTGAAACCAGACAGGAAAGCTATCTCGACCAACTTTTTCTTAAGTTCCGGATTAATACCTGTAACTAGCCAGGAAGTATCTATGGACGATTGATTGTAGATCTATACCTGAAACCAGCCAGGAAAGTTATCTACAGGAAGAGATTAAAGATCAACACCTGTAACAGGCCAGGAAATTATCTTTCTTTCTCAGGTCATAAATTAATACCTGAAACCAGCCAGGACAACTATCTCCCTGACCGCCCTTTCTTAAGTTCCGGATTAATACCTGCAACTAGCCAGGAAGTATCTGTGGACGATTGATTGTAGATCTATACCTGAAACCAGAAAGGAAAGTTATCTACATTGAAGAGATTGAAGATCAATACCTGTAGCAAGCCAGGAAACCATCTTTCTTTCTCCGATCCGAGATTAATACCTGAAACCAGACAGGAAAACTATCTCATCGGCCAACTTTTTTCAAGTTCCAGGTCAATACCTGTAACTATCCAGGAAAAATCTGTGGACGACGAATTGTACATTAATACCTGAAGCCAGACAGGACAACTATCTACTCGACCAACTCAAACAATTCAACAATCACTCTTGGATGGCATCTTTAAGCCCATCTCCACAACTATTCAACAAACATTTCCAGATGGCATCTATAAGCCCACCCCTGACAAGACTTTGTCACATCTCCAGATGGAATCTATAAGCCCATCCTCCTACCCATCATATCTCCAAATGGCATCTGTAAGCCCGTTCCCAACATCACATTGCTGATACTATGTCATGCGAGTGCAAATTTCCGGGCACTCTAGTGTTCAATCATCTTCCACCTTCGGATCACGAAAGGCACGCAAGCCAATCTACCTTCTCAGGTTTAAGAATATTGAACAGGGGCAACTGTTGTACCCCAAAATTTGCCCTCCCATATTCCTCAAGATTTGACAAGAATAATTCTCAAATTGCTCAAGGTTGCTCAAGGATTGCACAGTCCAAATACCTCCTAAGCCAGCTGAAATTAGGGTTTTGCTTCTTTCAAGGAATTTGAGGTTTTCAATGGCTCAATAAAGTCTCATAGGCCTATATGCATTCTCAAACACCTACATGCCAAGTTTCAAGACTCAGTGTCAATTTGCACAGTCAAAAGCCTCATTTAATCCATAATCAACTGCAGGGGTAAAATGGTCATTTTACAGTCAAAAGTCAAAAAATTTGGTCAACATCTTCTTTTGAGTCCACAATCATCATTTGATCAAGTCTTGATCATGATTCCACAAGCATAGCTTAAAAATCATCAAGATGCAAAAAGTTACTATTTTTGGACAGTAGAAAAGTCAACTGTATATTGACCAAGGCATAACTTTTTCATGTTTCATCAGAAAAATTCCATCCAATGCTCATTTTTAAGGGGATCACATTTCCTACAATACATCTTCACACTCCAAGTCCAAGAAATGCTCTCATAAAAAGTTACCAATTTTTACATTATAGGTCAAATTCAAAAGTCAACAAAAATGCACTTTAAGTCAAAGACCATAACTTGAGATTGGTAAATCCAAATGACATGGGACTAAACGCATTGGTTAGAGGACTTCAAGACTTTTCCAAAATGTCCAAGAACATGTTCATATGATCAAAATTGAGCAAGATATGCATTGGAGAAGTTGGGAAATTTTTATGAATTTGCAAAAGTCAACTTTGCTCAAAATACCTTATTTTTGCTAATGGGCCTCAAATTCCTTCTTGAAACTTTATCCAAGGCCTATGCACGACCCATCAAGCTTAATTGATTTATTTTCTTATTTTTTATTAATTATTTGGATTTTTAATCAATATTAATTCATTTAATTAATTTAAATTGTAGGAAAATACAAAAATTTGATTTTTCAATCTTTTTGTGAAGCAAATGTGGTCAAGATATGCTGGCAATTTCGTGTACCAATCAAGGATGCAAAAATCTCCAAATTAGGCAACTTTTTCCAATCATGAAGATTCAAAATTATTTGATTTTCAATCAAATATACAATCATCAATTCAATGGATTTTGGCTCAAGATTTTAACCTAATTTCAGTCTCCTATATATACACAAGCCAACCCTAATCATGCATACGTGAAAGCACTGCAGACAAAGCCATAAGCATATTGAAAAAATTCAAGAAAACTTGAAAACTGTTTTCTATATTCCAGGCCAATTCAAGGACTTTTGTTGACTCTAATACCTTGCAGGAGTTCTCAGGAACGTGTAGCAATCAAAACCAAGCGCTAAAGCTCAAGAAATCATCAAGAACAGACCCACGGTTTGCATATTATTTTCAAAATCGTATTGCTTATTTCTTGCACATTTAACATGATTTATTGTTTGTTTTGCATTGCTTGAATCCATATGAAGCTATTGGCACCGTTTAATTAAATTATAATGCACAGAATCATAAATTGCCATGGATGAATTCTAGGGTTCCTGAGCTTGGAATTTGGGGGTTCTTAATACAAGAAAAATTGAGCCTCATAAGACCCATGACTGAATTCGTTAGGTCAAGACGAATCCAAAGCCACCCTCGCGAAATATTTATATACAACACAGGGCTAATCGCTATTTTTGGTCATTGCATATTGTGGGGGTTAAAAACCCCCGCTATCTAATGTGTTTTTATGCAGGTACAGCGAGGAAGACGATGACGTGTTGATTCATGGTTGGATCATTTGAAAACACGCGCGCTTTATTTGTTTTACAACATTAGTGGTGTGTTTATTTAATATAATGATTGATTGTTATTTTAGTAACGACTGAAGCGTGATGGCGTAGTGGTTGATGTGTTGGTTTGGAATCTTTGGGACCTGGGTTCGAATCCCAGGTCCCCCAAAACGTTTCTATTATTTTTCTTAACGTGTTCACCTGCAGGCATTCCAAAAGTGTTCCATCATGTACTTCAATCATCAACTCGCCAAGTGGCCACAGTCACAAATCTAATGGCCAGGAGATGGTGATCATGGTACTCCCTAGTCAAGGCATGCGTGGACAATCTCAAAAGTCAAAGGGCTTGCCTATTGTTGGGCCTGGAAATTTCTTCTTCACCTCCATCATGTGCCAGCACCCCCCTGGTTTCTTTTTTCTCTTTATATTTTCTATTTTATTTATTTAACTATTTTAATAACTATTATTATTATTATTATTATTTAATTAACTCAATTAATTATTTTCATGATAAATTCAGAAAACTAAAATATTTTTATTATTATTAATTTCACCTTAATTTATTATTTTTGTAAATAAATGTAATTAATTAATTTAGTTGTTTTAATTAGGTTAACTTTAATTATTTTCATAACAAATAAAATAAATTAGAATTAGGGTTTTCTTGACAATTTTAATTTCTTTTCTTTTATTTCATTAAAACATCAAAAAACTAAAAAACATTTCTTTTAATTAATTAATTAGTTTTAGGATCAATTTAATTAAATGCAAAAATAACCAAAACTTCTTTCTTTCTCAAAAAGGGTCAAAACCCTAAGGACTTCTCCGATTTAATTTCTCTCGCGCGCATATTATTTTGATCATATTTATGTAATTGCTCCGAGAATGTAATAGCGTAATTAGGACCCTTTTTATCGCTTTCTTTATTTTTCCGCAATTTACTTTTCAAGGGTTATGTTTTTGGCGATGTAAATACCCGACGCCTTGTAATAGCGTAGATTTACTTTCTGCAATTTACTTTCCGCAAATTATTAACTGTTAATTATGCATGACAAGACTTTCCTGAAAATAAAATCAACCCGTAGCTCATAATAACTTGTACAAAGATAACTTAACATGAAACTTGACATACTCGCACATGCCAGTCCTAGGGTACGCCTCACTTGGTTGCCTCGAGGTGGTCATTGAGTATAGGGTGTCTTAGAGGTTGCCCTCTTGTCTAAAGATCCAAGTTGCCTCGAAATGGTTGCCTCGGATAAAAAGGATCTAGGACATTAGGGTTACCGCTAAGGCGTCCTATTATTGCTTTGGTGACCACATATCCCATATAATCGAATTGACCCGAATAACTCCAACGACGGTTCTACCTACTTCTCAATAGTGGGATAGTACTATCTAAAGGACATTTACACAGCTTAATTTCTTTTTAGTAGGTAGAGGTTCTCAAGTACTTGCTCTTTCAAAAACAAAAATACCTTTTCGCACTTACACTTTTCTGACAAAAGTTTTCAAACAAACACTTCATACACTCTTGAGGACTGATACAAGAGTCAAACGAAGTTTTCAAACAAACTTTTTTTCAAAACCCACGAACACAAGAAAAGCAAAAATCTTTTGAAAACATAGTGAGCAAGTACCTAAGAGCCCGTGGATAACCACAGATAGAAAGGGTGCTAACACCTTCCCTTTCTATAATCTACCTCCCGAACCGAGAAACATCTCGAAAAGGAATTTTGTTGTTCTTTTGTCCTTTCCTTGTTGGAGAAAATAAAAGACGGTGGCGACTCTTGCTTACCGCGACATTTCGCGAACCAGCATTCCAAAACAGTCAGTTCTATTTCCACCGATCACAATGTGAAAAACACAAGAAGGGGGGTTGAATTGTAAAACTAAAATCAAAACTTAAACAACACTGCATTTTTATCCTGGTTCGTTTGATCTCAAACTACTCCAGTCCACCCGTCATGGTGATTTCGCCTCTCTCCAACGAGGTCTTAATCCACTATATTCAAAAGAATACAACAACTACTTTAACAACTGTTAAAGCCTTCTTGAGTATAACCACAATCCGGTTTATCTCAAGGAATTCTCTTTACAAATAATTGAACAATAATGTGTGTTTGATGTTTTCTAATAAAATAGTATACCACAACTGTGATAATACACAAATTTAAGCTTAGATTAAAAACTGGATTGCTAATGAGTTTGAGTAAGCGTGGTTTGAAAGCTTAGCAATTGTATGAGTGTGTGCGTGAAGATTAGCCTTTTCCTTTTCTCACACAGACTTGTTTAAATAGCCAAGGCAAAAATACGTTGTTGTCCATAAAGCACTTTCAATGATAATAACGTTCTTTCCTTTTTGAGAAGATCTTGTCTTGGATAAAGCCGTTGGTAATTAATCTGTCTTGAATACTTAGTAACGCTTCAGAATGTTCTCTGCTTATGGTAATCAGAGTGTTCTTTTGCTTTAACTGATGCTGACGCTTCTGAGTGCTGATGACTAGGTAAAGATCTTTGATCAGAGTCAGAGTGTGTATGTTGATGCGCAGATTCTGGTCATCATGCTTCAGCTTATGATCTGGTAGCTTCAGCGTGTAGCACATGTTATTGATCTTCTGATGCTGACGTATTACTTATCTTCTGATGCTTCTGATGTTGATTCCATCAGAACTTCTGTAAATACAAAACACAATTTTAAGCAGCATATTTGTTCTATATATATATATATATATATATATATATATATATATATATATATATATATATATATATATATATATATATATATATATATATATATATATATATATATATATATATCTTTGAATTTATTTTATTCTTTGTATTTTGTTATCATCAAAACTTTAATCAAGGGTTGTAGAATCAAACTATGTTCTAACAATCTCCCCATTTTTGATGATGACAAAAACCAGATTTTTCAATTGAAAATACAGAATAAAAGTATCAGAGATTAAAGATAAAGAATAAAAGGTATCAGAGCTAGGAAGAGAAAACTCCACCTGAGTTGATTGCTTCCCTTTAATTCCATGAGACTTTGAGCATCCGAACTTTATTGTATCAGAGTTCATCAGATTCATCAGAGTTTTATACCTGTAAGCTTTTCAGAAGAGAGAAATTTAAATAGATTAGAATGTTTGAGACTTATGTCTCAGTAATCCGTTATTGAAAAATATCATTCTTTCTCCCCCTTTTTGTCAGTTATCAAAAAGCACAAATAATAAGAGCTAAAAAGATTAGAGCTAAAATGAGTTTATATTAAAAACAGAAGCAATGATAAGTTCAGAACAATGAAAAAAATATTACAGACAAACATGAAAAAAAAACAAGGAAAACACAAGAAAATTCTAAGAGAGAGGTGGAAGACGTGTGAACAGAGCTTCCAACATGCTCTTGATTTGAGTGTTGGTTTCCTATTGCTGAGTTAACATGTTCGCTATCGCATCAATTTTGGTGTCCTGCTTATCCATTCTTTCCTGCATCAGCATATCAGATCTTCCAGAGTCTGCCTGTCAAGAGAGGAAGCTTGAGGATCTTCAGAAACAGGATGCTTCTCAGAGCTTTCTGCAATATCTTCTTCTTGACCCTGTTCTTCAGCTTGAACCATCTGCTTTTGAGTATCAGGTTGAACTTTGGATGTTGGACGATATTCAGACCAAGGAGCATTGTCCAGAAGGAGAACTTCTTCCTTAAGCGACTTGCTCAGAACTGGACCTTCAATTTATTTCAGCAGGTTTCTGAAGTTCTGTTGAGCTTGTCTGTAGCTCTGGTCTTGCAACTTAAAGGTTTCAGTGCATACCCATTTCTGAATTTTGTCCAGAGGCAGTCTGATACAGCAGGGTCAACCAGTTCCATACTTGCTTGTTTCAGAGAAGTGATCCACTTCTGTATTTCTGTTTCAAAGTTCAATATGCTGGAACCAACATCTGGATGTTTCGGTTTAGGGATGGCTGTTTTGTGGTTGATGGCAGCAAGACGTTCAAAGACTGTTAAATCAATGACAGTCTTGTTGTGGTCTTCTGAATTGGATTTTGGTGAGGGAGTGGGAGAGTCACGAATTATTATTGGACTTGATGGGGAATTTTGTGGAGTTATTTCTGGTGAAGAGGGAAGTTGGGGAATATTCACAAAGGTACCAAGGGGAAAACAAATGGCCAGAGGTACTGGTTCAGGGGATTCAGAGGGTTTAGCCTCAGATGTTTGAGTCTCAGGTTGTGGAGATTGTTCAGATTGAGGAGAGGGTGGATTAATTTATGGTTGAGGAGATGAAGGTAGTGGAATTTTTGGTTCTGGATAAAGGGGAATTTCTGGTATTCGTGAGAGGGGAATTTCTGGTTGTGCTTCTGTGTGGGTTTCAGGGTTTGGATTATTTGGTATGGGAGCAGAAGTGTGTTGGTCTATATCAGAAAGAACTTGTGCAAGTTCTTGTTCTGGTATGGCTTCAGCATTTGGATTTTGTGGTTGGGAGCGAGATCTTCTGAGGGTTAACGATTCAGAAGGGTCAAAATCAAAGTCAAAATCATCGAAAGTTTGAGGTGTTGGGTTATTAGATGGAGTGGGTATTGGGATAGATGTTGATACAGCAATTGAATCTAAAACAGTTACAGATGAAGGATTACCTTTCTTTTTGGGCGTCCTCTGAGATGATCCTTCTGCTTCAGCTTTCCTTTTCTTTGTCTTCTTCAGAACAACCTCTGGAGCCTTCTTCTGCAGATCCTAGATGTTCAGATTAGGTGATGTACCATCAGCTTTACAAGCATCCAGATATCTCATAATTATACCTGGTTTGGAGTCAATTTATGAGAACTGAGGGAAGTCATCCAGAGGGACTCTTCTTGTGGAGATTGCATCAAAAGGAGTGACGCTGGGTTCCTTCTTAATGTTCTTAATCAACTTCATTTTCTTCAGATTTTTGGCATTCAGCTGCTTGCCAACAGAAGCTTCCAGAGTGCTGATTTCTTGAGCCTCTGTCAAGTGATCAATCAGCTTATTCTCTGTAAGAATATTTGATATCAGTCTTCCTAAGGGTATCCAATCCCTTTTTGTACGTTCATCTTCTCTTGTTTCCTTGACACTTATTCTGAGATGATTAAACAGAAGATGAGCCAGATTAAGCTTGACCTTCTGAGAGATGAAATAGATCAGAAACTGCTGATCAATATTAATGTAATCAGGAGAGCTGGTAGGCTTCATGTGGTTAAAGTAGCCCAGAATGATCTTGGCCCAAATTCTGTGTTTATCCTTTAAATCCCTTATCTTGCTGGAGGGAAGCCACAGCGTGAATATTTCCCTTACAATTAGGGCAGCATTAGCACACCTTTCTGCCATATCAATGCAACGAACACCACCACCATTATACCCTATAAGTCTTGCAATCAGGTCTTCAGTAATAACAATCTTCTTCCCCATGATGTAAGACATAACCTGATGGTTTGAAGAAGAAGCATGAATCCAAAATTCCTTTACCAGAATAGGGAATGTTGGACCCACCAAACAATCAAAATACTTTTCCCAGCCTTGATCTTTGACATCTTCAGAGAGATCAAACCCATTCTCCTGAAGACTGTTGAAATCCACTATTAATTCAGACAGAACCTCTAGATTTTTGATTGGAGTGAGAAGCGTTCTATGAGGTTCTTCGTACTGTTCAGTTGAGTCTGATTTCTGAGAGCTTTATGTAGGAGTGCTGGAGGAAATCATGTTCACACGAAGGATTTTGTGAAGAAGATGAAAGGGTTTTGGAGAAAATATGCAAACTGAAATCAGAAATATTTAGAGAAAATGAAAGTGAAGGTAAAAGAGTATAAATGGTGTGAAGTGTGTTTAAATAGATTTCTAAAAAGGTTTTGAAAACATAAACGGCAAGAGAGAGAAATTAATAATGACTATTAGCATTTAATGATAGCTGATTTTAGGGGATTCAGAAAGATACTTAGAACGGTTACCCATGACATGTGTCTCAATGCATCCAATCAGTGCTTTTTCCTTTTCAGAAACGTGAACGCGTGTTCAGCCTCAGAAAATAGCTGATGACTGGATGACACTTGTTTGCTTGAGTGAACAACACATTTCTATCCTTGAAATGAAACGCTCAGATCTTCATGGATAGATTCTGATGCAATCTGTACTTCTAAAGATCTGAAGGAAGATTGATCAGTAGTTCACAGGAAAATAGACAAAGTTCTGAAGGTTAAGATATAAAATCAAAACAATTTTATTCTGGACAGAGCTTCATGCTGAGATGCTTCAGAATGAAGTTGAACCTATCTTCAGAAAGAGGTTTTGTAAAAATATCAGCCCATTGATGGTCTGTGTTAATAAATTTTAAATTTTAAATCCCTTTCTGAATATAGTCCCTAATAAAATGATGTTTTATTTATATATGCTTAGCCCTAGAATGCAAAATGGGATTTTTACTTAAGCAAATAGCAGAAGTATTGTCACAGAGGTTAGGAATGTTACTCTCAAATATCTGGAAGTCCTCAAGTTGACTTTTCATCCAGAGCATTTGTGTGCTGCATCCAGCTGCTGCTATGTATTCAGCTTCTGCTGTTGATAGAGCAATTGTGGATTGTCTTTTGCTGGACCATGAGATCATATTTTCTCCCAGAAACTGGAAGCTACCAGAAGTACTTTTATGTTCTACTCTGTCTCCAGCAAAATCAGCATCACAGTAACCTACTAAGCGGTAATCACTTGATTTTCTATAAAACAAACCCAGATTAGTAGTACCTTTCAGATACTTGAAAATTCGCTTAACTGCTGTTAAGTGAGAATCTCTAGGATCTGATTGGAATCTAGCACAAATGCAAACACTGAATAAAATGTCAGGCCTTGAAGCCGTCAGATATAGAAGAGAACCAATCATACCTTTGTAGACTTTTTGTTCTACCTTTTTACTTACCTCTTCTCTTTCCAGAATGCACGTGGGATGCATTGGAATCTTTGATGGCTTACATTCTGAGAGATCAAATTTCTTCAGAAGTTCTCTGACATATTTGCTCTGATGAATGTAAGTTCCTTCTGGGGTTTGATTAATCTGAATGCCCAGAAAGAATTTTAGTTCCCCCATTAGGCTCATCTCAAATTCTGCCTGCATACACTTAGCAAACTTTCTTCCCAAAGAGGGTTTAGTAGATCCAAATATGATGTCATTAACATAAATCTGACATACTAAAATGTCATTCTTAACTGTCTTACAGAACAAGGTTGTGTCCACTTTCCCTCTGGTGAATTCCTTTTCTAACAGAAAGTTACTTAGTCTTTCATACCAAGCTCTGGGAGCTTGTTTCAGACCATACAGTGACTTCTTTAGTTTGAAAACATATTCTGGATTTTTGGAACTTTCAAAACCAGGGGGTTGGTGCACATATACCTCTTCTTCTATATAGCCATTTAAGAATGCACTCTTGACATCCATCTGATACAGAGTGATGCCTTTATTAATAGCAAATGAAATTAAGAGTCTGATAGATTCTAACCTGGCGACTGGAGCAAAGGTTTCTGTATAGTTTATCCCCTCTTGCTGACTATAACCTTGTGCTACCAATCGTGCCTTGTTTCTGATGACTTCACCTTGTTCGTTCAGTTTGTTTCTAAACACCCATTTTGTTCCAATGACGTTGAATCCTTTTGGTTTGGGAACTAGATCCCATACGTCATTTCTTGTGAATTGATTTAGCTCCTCTTGCATTGCTAGAATCCAGTCATTGTCCATAAGTGCTTCATCAATTGTTGTTGGTTTAATTAGAGAAACTAGTCCCAAGAGGGATTCTTCAGAGTTTCTGAAGCTAGATCTTGTTCTGATTGGATCTTCCTTTCTTCCTAAGATTGTTTCTTCTGGGGGATCCAAGCTGCTTCTGGATAGTCTTTTCTGGAGTTGATCAACAGAAGGTGCTGGATTTCTTGTAGTTACTCTTTCTGATGTTGAGGGAGTGTCTCTGTTGAGAGCTTCTGATGATTTGTCTTCAGTACCTGTGAGTTCAACTTCCATACCTGTAAGTAATTCATTCTGCTTTGACTTTTGAGAGTCAAGCTTATCATCAAAACGAACACTGATTGATTCTCCCACAATCTGTGTTTCTGTATTGAATACTTTGTACCCTCTTGAGCGTTCAGAGTATCCTAACATAATACACTTTTGTGCTTTAGAGTCAAACTTGTTCAAATGATTTTTTGTATTCAGAATAAAACAAGTACATTCAAATGGATGAAAATAATAAATGTTGGGCTTTCTGTTCTTCCACAATTCATAAGGAGTCTTTTCCAGAATAGGTCTTATGGAGATTCTATTCTGAATGTAACACGCTGTGTTTATTGCCTTTGCCCAGAAGATCTTAGCAATGTTAGTCTCGTTGATCATGGTTCTGGCCATTTCTTGCAATGTTCTGTTCTTTCGTTCTACAACTCCATTTTGCTGGGGAGTTCTAGGACAAGAGAAATCATGCAGAATGCCTTTGTCATTAAAGAATGACTCAAAAAATTTGTTTTCAAATTCTCCACCATGATCACTTCTGACTTTGACGATTCTAAGATCCTTTTCATTCTGAACTTGGTTTCAGAAGGTGACAAACACAGAGTGTGACTCGTCCTTGTGTCTTAAGAACTTTACCCATGTCTGTCTGCTATAGTCATTTACGATTACTAACCCATACTTCTTGCCACTGACTGAAGCAATTTTAACTGGTCCAAATAAGTCAATATGCAGAAGTTCTAATGGCTTAGAGGTGGAAATAACGTTTTTGGATTTGAAAGTTGGTTTTGCAAACTTGCCTTTCTGACATGCTTCACACAGAGCATCTGAATTGAACTTCAGGTTAGGAAGTCCTCTGACCAGATTGAGTTTGTTAATCTGAGATATTCTTCTCATACTAACATGTCCCAATCTTCTGTGCCAGATCCATTGCTCGTTGTTAACAAACAGAAGACACTTTACATTCTGACTTTTCAGTTCAGAAGGTTTGATTTTATAAATGTTGTTTTTCCTCTTTCCATTAAATAGGATAGTCCCATCTTTCTGACTAACAGCTTTGCATGAATTTTGATTAAAGATTATATCATAACCGTTATCACTTAATTGACTTATGGATAACAGGTTATGCATTAATCCATCTACTAATAAAACATTACTTATAGAGGGAAGATTTCCATTACCTACTGTTCCAGAGCCAATGATTTTTCCTCTTTGATTTCCTCCAAATCCTACGTAGCCTCCAGGCTTAAGTTCCAGGCTTTAGAACATATGCCTTCTTCCCGTCATGTGTCGTGAGCAGCCAGAGTCCAGGTACCATGATTGGTGTTTCTGCTTTGCTGCTAAAGATATCTTCCACATGTATTATTTTATCCTTAGGTACCCATATTTTCTTGGGTCCTGATTTGTTAGTTTTACCAAAACTCTGGTTGAATTTTGGTTTGACAGAATAATTACTACTTGTATATTTGATGTCATGTGTGTGCCCATATATGAAGTGTGAATCAAGTGGAGTACGTTTTATAACTAAATCCATGGCATTTTTTGGTGTAGGTACCTTACCTTGGTATCCTATTCCCTTTCTGTCATTTCTGCTAACTCCATAGATCATTGAAGCCATTTTGCTTCTATCTATGTTTTTAGCTAGAAACTTCTGAAAGCTGTGATCATACTCCTTGATGATCTCATCAGCACTGCTGGGAGTTTCAGGGATTGTTTCCTTCTGAGAGTTTTGCAATAGATTTTCTAATTTTGAAATTTTATCTTTTAACTCAGAATTCTCCAATTTGAGACTCTCAGTCTTATCAGAGTCAGAAGCAAGATTCCTTTTCAGGTTTCTGAATTTGACTCTGATCTGCTGATATGTTTCCAAAATTTCATTAAGGCTTTCAGCTAGTTCAGCCTTAGTAAAGTTAATAGCAAAGTCAGGAAATACCTCTTCTGTATCTGATTCAGATTCTGACTCAGAAGCTTCACTGTCTTCTGTTATGTTTTCCATGAGAGCTATGTTTACTCTTTCATCATCTGATTCTGAGTCAGCTTCAGATGTATTAGAATAATCCCATGTAGCCATGAGACTTTTCTTCTTTTCCTTGCCAAACTTCCTTTTGGGCTTTTCCTTCTGAAGCTTTGGGCAGTCACTTTTGTAGTGCCCTTGCTCGTTACATTCATAGCAGATGATGTCTTTGTTGTTTGGCTTTCTGTTTCCTGAAGAACCTTCAGATCTTCTGTGTCCAGAGGAGGATTCTGACCTTCTGTATCTGGAGAAAGATTCATTCTGATTTTCTGATCTTATGGGATTCCTGAACTTTCTTTGCCTCTGCTTCCATAATTGGTTCACCCTTCTGTAGAGGAGAGATAGTTCATCTTCTTCTGATGATGACCCATCATAGGTTTCTTCCACAGCCTGCAAAACTTTGGAGTCAGATTTTCTGTTAGATTTTAAAGCTAATTGCTTACCTTGCTTTTGAGGTTCATCTACTTCTAGCTCTATCTCGTGACTTCTGATGGAGCTGACAAGTTCCTCCAGAGAGATTTTGTTGAGATCCTTGGCTAGCTTCAGCGCTGTGACCATTGGCCTCCACTGTTTTGGCAAGCTTCTGATGATCTTCTTAACATGATCAGCAGTGGAATACCCTTTGTCAAGAACTTTTAGACCAGCAACAAGAATTTGAAATCTTGAAAACATAGTCTCTATTGTTTCACTCTCTTCCATCTTGAATGCCTCATACTTATGAATTAGTGCAAGGGCTTTGGTTTCTTTGACTTGAATGTTGCCTTCATGCGTCATTCTCAGAGAGTCAAACATATTCTTTGCAGTGTCTATGTTTGATATCTTTTCATATTCTGAATAAGAGATGGCGCTGAGAAGAATTGTTCTGGCCTTGTGATGATTTCTGAAATCACGCTTTTGCTGATCAGACATTGCTTTCCTGTCAATCTTCTGACCACTTCCATCCATTGGGTGCGTGTATCCATCAGTCACCATGTCCCACAGATCAGCATCATGGGCCAGAAAGAAACTTTCAATTCTGTCTTTCCCGTAGTCAAAGTTCTCTCCATCAAAGACTGGAGGTTTGCCACTGAATCTGTCTCTTTCTTCATTGTTGTCATTGCTGATGTTTTGATGTGGTCCTACCATTGTGTTTTTCTGACGCTGGATCTTGTACTGACACGGTTAAGTGTTATAAGCTCAGAACCAGGCGCTCTGATGCCAATTGAAGATGTGAAAAACACAAGAAGGGGGGTTGAATTGTAAAACTAAAATCAAAACTTAAACAACACTGTATTTTTATCCTGGCTCGTTTGATCTCAAACTACTCCAGTCCATCCGTCATGGTGATTTCGCCTCTCTCCAACGAGGTCTTAATCCACTATATTCAAAAGAATACAACAACTACTTTAACAACTGTTAAAGCCTTCTTGAGTATAACCACAATCTGGTTTATCTCAAGGAATTCTCTTTACAAATAATTGAACAATAATCTGTGTTTGATGTTTTCTAATAAAACAGTATACCACAACTGTGATAATACACAAATTTAAGCTTAGATTAAAAACTGGATTGCTAATGCGTTTGAGTAAGCGTGGTTTGAAAGCTTAGCAATTGTATGAGTGCGTGCGTGAAGATTAGCCTTTTTCTTTTCTCACACAGACTTGTTTAAATAGCCAAGGCAAAGATACGTTGTTGTCCATAAAGCACTTTCAATGATAATAACGTTCTTTCCTTTTTGAGAAGATCTTGTCTTGGATAAAGCCGTTGGTAATTAATCTGTCTTGAATGCTTAGTAACGCTTCAGAATGTTCTCTGCTTATGGTAATCAGAGTGTTCTTTTGCTTTAACTGATGCTGACGCTTCTGAGTGCTGATGACTAGGTAAAGATCTTTGATCAGAGTCATAGTGTGTATGTTGATGCACAGATTCTGGTCATCATGCTTCAGCGTATGATCTGGTAGCTTCAGTGTGTAGCACATGTTATTGATCTTCTGATGCTGACGTATTACTTATCTTCTGATGCTTCTGATGATGATTCCGTCAGAACTTCTGTAAATACAAAACCCAATTTTAAGCAGCATATTTGTTATATATATATCTTTGAATTTATTTTATTCTTTGTATTTTGTTATCATCAAAACTTTAATCAAGGGTTGTAGAATCAAAATATGTTCTAACACACTTCACTGATGACAGGTTTCCTAGACCCATCAAAAGCCTTCACAATGATGCCACTCGGGCGTATAGATGTTCCTTGATACTTTAACTTCAAGAGGGTACTTCTCGGTATGACATTCAGCGCGGATCCGTTATCAATTAGAACATTGGACAGCAAATCATTCTTACAGTTCCTGGATATGTGGAGGGCCAGGTTGTGATTCCTCCCTTCATCTGGTAACTCATCATCACAAAAGCTCAAATTGTTACATGACGTAATATTTCCAATTACGCTGCTGAATTGATCTAATGGCATGTCATTCTCTACAAAAGCTTGGTCTAGTACTCTCATCAGCGATTCTCTATGAGCAGAGGAATTCATCAATAAGGCTAGAATAGATATCTTTGAAGGAGTCAGCAATAGCTGATCTACAATTCTGTAATCGCTCATCTTAATTATCTTCAAGATATCATCCACTTATTTCTCTAATGTAGCTCCACTAGTCCCTCCTGCAGACTTCTTAGGCTCATCATTCTCAGCAATCTTCTTTCCAGCAACAACATCTCTTCGAATGACCGGCGCAAATACACGACCACTACGGGTCACTCTGCTATTATCAGCTATATTTCCAACATCTGGCATCGGCTGGATGGGAATCTCCACCCCATCTTCTAAGATTGTAGCGTTGTATTTGTAAGGCACAGCCTTATCTGATTCATAGGGAACAGGACCTGGCAGACTAATTACCAATGGGGCAACAGTTGTTTTGCTATGGTACTCCACCTCAAGATGAGTGGGTGCACCAAAACAAGGTACAATGACATTCACCCATTCCTCAACACAATCAGCCATCAAAAATTCATTTTCGGCAAACAAATCTTCTTCTGAAGAGAAATACCCATCCGCGGAGGCATACTCTTCCTCTGACTCTTCCATCAAACAGACTTCAACCATATCAATCTCATGATAATCATCTCTATGACCTGTGATCTTGATGGTTCCATTGTCTAACAACAACTGAACACCTTCCCTCACAACAGAACATCCTCGGGGATTTTGACAACAAATTATGCAAGATCCATATTGGTGTTCCACCTGACCAGCAGTATGGCAGAAGGTAGCATGTAACTGCACTAGATCCTCATTCAAATGATCCACATCAAAAATTCTGAATTCACCCGGACATTCAGAAACCATATTCACTTCCTCTTCATATTCTGCCCTAGGCCTGATTATATGGATTAAACCTTCATCCATCATCTCCTACAAATCAACATTTATCTTCTCGCAACCCTGTATATCTGTACTGCAAATAGCACAATTGGTATGGTCATGCGTATAATAACTGAATTTATAGAGATCTGCGTGCATCTTCACCAAATCCCCTCTAACCAGATTAATGTCAAAAATTCGAAAGTCGCCTGGAAAACCGGCCACCATATGCACAACATTCACTCCCCCGTGCTTGGGTAGAGGATTGTCTTTCACATTAGGTCCCACGTCTTTGAAAGATAAAATTCCAGACTTCAACAACCTTTGCACTTCAGTCCTCAAAGGATAACAATTCTCAACACTATGCCCTGGTGCTCCCTGATGAAAGGCACACGTCTGGTCTGCTTTGTAATACCATGGCAATGGTGATGGTACAGTGGGAGGTGGTCGTGTCTGGACCAACTTCTTTTGAACCAATGCTGGTAATATCTCTGCATAGCTCATGCGAATAGGATCATAGTTCTCCCTTCACTGATTATACCCTTGATTCCCCTACTGGGATGGTCTCTGATAAGCAACGGTAGTTGGAGCGGCATTCATAACAGGAGTAACTGAGGTGACTTACTGATGACGCTGATAATTCCTTCTAGGAGCGTTTACCTTTCTCTCTTGCATAACATCATTTGTATCCCCCTCTTTCTTCTTTGTAAACCCGTAAGATGTCTTCTTCACACCTCCAGATCCTTCACCCTTTGTCAAACGGCCTTCTCTTACTGCCTCTTCTAGGCGGACACCCATTCCTACCATCTCTGTAAAATCACTTGGGGCACTTGCTACCATTCTTTCGTAGTAGAAAGCTCCTATCGTCTTTAGAAAAATCTTGGTCATTTCTTTCTCTTCCATGGGCGGAATCACTTGTGCAGCCACTTCGCGCCATCTCTGCGCATACTCTTTGAATGATTCTCTGTATTTCTGAACCATGGCCCTAAGCTGATCACGGTCAGGCGCCATGTCCACATTGTACTTGTATTGTTTAATGAATGCTTCTCCCAAATCATTAAAAGTATGGATGTTGACACTATCTAAACTCATGTACCATTTCAACGCAGCACCGGTCAGACTATCTTGGAAAAAATGAATCAGCAGACGCTGATCATCAGTATGGGTAGACATCCTTCTCACATACATCACCCAATGAGCATGAGGGCAAGTGTTGCCCTTGTACTTCTCAAATTCCGGGACCTTGAACTTAGCAGGCACTTTAACATTCGGGACCAAACACAACTCATTCACATTCTGCCCGAACAACTCTTTTCCCCTAAGAGCCTTCATCTCTCTTTGCATTCTATCAAACTGCTCTTGGAAATCATCCATTCTGTCATAAAGACCCAAGTCTTCACTCGGTGGAGGGAAAGGACGACACATGTCTTCATTAACAAACGGAACCAAATTCACCGAAGGAGGTGCAGCATAAACAATATGCACCACAGGAGGTACAGGAGTAACAACATTTGGAACCACTGGAGCATCTTGAGGACCCAGATTGAAACCTTCAGGTGTAAAATTCTCTGGCATTCCCCACGGATAACCCTGAGGCATACGGTTTTGAACAACAGTCGGAGTAGCGGATACAGGAACAGTCAGAACTTTAGTACTTGCCCTTGTTGGTTGAGGTTGAACACTCGGTGGATGATTCTGAGCAACCACCAGAGCTTCCATCAGAGTAGTCAAGTTGGCCAAGCCAGCCTTCAAAGCAGAAACTTCTTCGCGCAGCTCGCGATTCTCCTATTCTAAGTTGTCCATCTTCTTTTTGAAATTAGCCCGAGTGTTGTAGTGATGAGTCAGCTTGCTGAATGAAGCAAAGAAGCTGGGTAAGACACCTGGATATGCATAACAAATGCAAAAAATATGTGCAATATGATGCATGATATGCAATGCATATGATTATTTTTACTTTATCATTTAATATTTCAAGGGATTTATGATTTATAGACACATTACAAACATCCAAGTAATAAAGCTTTTGAAATACTGAAAATTTTCATTATAATAATTTCAAAATGGATTACAAGTTTCAATGATCCC
The DNA here is from genome assembly GCA_948472305.1 of Vicia faba. NCBI lineage: Eukaryota > Viridiplantae > Streptophyta > Magnoliopsida > Fabales > Fabaceae > Vicia > Vicia faba. The sequence continues at coordinate 633,397,212 of OX451736.1, read as the reverse complement.
AATTACAAGATGAAAATACAATCTAAAACCCTGAGAAGAGGAACTAATAGAGATCAATCTGTACGCTGGCGCTTCCCTGTGAGCCTGGCGATCTGAGCCCTCAACCTCTGGTTTTCTTCCACATGTCTGATGGCAACCTCCTTCCAATCATCTGAAGCAGGAAGTGAGTAATCAACACCTGTTTGAGGCTTAGGAGAAAATAAATCTCCTTGCCTCTCCATAGACTCTACTGCTCGAATCTCAAGGATCTCAATCAAATCATCTCTCTCCTTCAGGTCTGCTCTATAGGAACTCTCTAAAGTATGGAACTTGTTCATCCAAGCATCCCTTTCCTGTTGCATCCTAACCAAAGCAAGTTACAACTCTTCTAGATCATCTAATAAGGGAGGAGTGGTCTTTACAAACAAATCAGGCATGGGTGTCTCCCGAGTATACAACATCTTCAACTGAATGGCTCTCGATCGGACCCACTGAAGATATGGCTCCAAAGAAACAACACCCCTAGGTCCCAAATCCTTCCTACTCTTCTTATGAATGTGACGCCAGGCCTTCGCAATCTTCTCCCTAGCTTCCCTGTGGTCTTCTCCTTCCTTCAGAAAGAAACTACTCAGATGAATATTGTTCGGTTTATCCCTCATCGGATAACCAAGCTATTGCTGTGCAAGAACAGGGTTATAGTTAATTCCTCCCTTTGTACGAAGAAGAGGTATTGGGGAAACTACCACAACTGTCAATAATCTCCACATCCTGGTAAGCTCGATGATACCAATCAATATCCGAGTGAGTAAGTGCCATGATCTTAGGAGCCCAACGGGGTTCCTTCTTGACATCCCAAAAAGCGTCAGACTGAGGCATATGAGAGGTAAACCACCGGTACAACAAAGGCGTGCAACAAATAATCATTCCCTCATGATAAGAATTCCGAAGATGAACAGAGTAATAAGCATCACCCAACAGTGTAGGAATCGGGTTTCCAATCATGAAAATCTTGATAGCGTTAATGTCGACAAACTTGTCCACATTAGGAAATAAGAATAATCCATAGGCGAGTAAAGAAAAGATGGCCTCAAAAGCAACCGTACTCTTCATCCTGGCAAAGTAATGAGCTTTCTCCAATAAGAACTGAGTTGGTAATCCTCTAATCCCTCCTTTGGTAGTCATATGAGCTTCCACTTTAGACTTCCCCAGATGAATCAAAGCAGCAATCTCATGTGGTTTTGGCTCACCCTCCAAACCAGTAAAAGGAACGTGGTCAGTAATAGGTAAATCCAATAGATAGGAATACTCTTCCAGTGTTGGCATCAACTGATAATCGGGAAAATTAAAGTAGTGATACACCGGATCATAGAACTGGACCAAAGTTGAGAGAAAACCCTCCTTCATCTTCAACTTCATGAGAGGAATAATGGATCCATACTTCTTCTGAAAGTCTGCAGAACACTCGATCTCGGGAATTAGACTGATCAACTCATCTATCTTAGGATCCTTGAAACTGTATTTCCCAGTATTTCTCTTTCCAGAATCCATGGTTTAAAAGTACCTGAGCATGGATGCATGATACAACAATCACACATATAGGGTTCATAGGTTCAACGTCACGAGCATGAGGTCGAAGGTACTACCCATAAGGTATTGATCTAAAAAGTTATCACCTACCGAACAAGGTTCTAGAGGTTCTCAGAGTCTACATCCTTCCTTCGGATATTACCAACTTCCTGATTAACTCGGTAATTAGTAATATTCTCAAGAAAGACTCATCCGAGCGTAGTATCGCGTGATAACTACTTCCAGATTACTCTGTTATAGCTTCCTTACTACACCTAAAAGGCCAAGAGGGGTTAGGTAATCTACGGTCCTCAGCTTCGGCAGGCTCCCAAGTCGAAAGCAGTACATCTTCCCAATTACTCGGTAAACGACACTACAGTCAAAGTGGCCTCCACTGAGTGGGGGATCTCATGCCTCCTTTTTTGGGATTACTCCCTCAAAGTTAACATGACTATACCGCCCGTCCTATCTTAAAGTTTGCCCAAGTCCGGGTATATGACTTATGAGTAATCACCAAGCATCATATAAACCAGGAAAATCCAGACAAACATATATACAAAATATAACACATAAACAACAATAGCACATATACAGATATAAACAAAGATAGGTTTAACCCACTTAGGGATGGACCAGCAAGAGGTCAATCTCTCCCCAGTGAAGTCGCCATTTTTCTGTGGTGGTAGAAATGTGCAAGACTAAGCCATTGGATTGACTAGACTTTATACAAATCAAAATCAAAATTGCCACTGCGCTTTATTGTTTCCAAAGGAATCGGAAAAGAGCGAATAACCCAAAAAGAGGGGGAAAGATTCAAGGTAAGGGGGTTGGTTATGCAAAGGGAAGGTATTAGCAGCCTAAACATCTACGGTACTCCGCAGGAACCTCTTTGAAAATCTGTATATTTTGGCTATAAAAATGTGTTGTATATAAAATGGATGGTGGAGGTGAGAAAAGAAATATTTTTATGATTTTTGCACCCGCCGCGGTTGCGAACCTTTAGTGCCTACGTACCACCTTTCGTGCAATAGGGGATCAAGGTACATGTAGTTCCTCTTTTAAAAATTTGAAACACAAGTGTGTTGGTTGATTTTATGAGATAAGACATCATCGCAATTGTCCGTGTGAAAAACATACTTACTACCCATAATCATGAGAAAGGAGAATTTGCATCATCTCAAAGTGGAGGATATGGCTTGGATTTTAAAATCAACAATGCCTCACTCAACACCCAAGTGGAAAATATCTCACTTCACTACATATTGTAGAAGTATAGCTATTTACATCACTACAAGGATTGACAAGAGTCTAATCTTTTGAGAAAAGTTTAAAGATAAAAGCCAAAGTGGTAAAATGGTTTGAATGAGATTGATTGACTTTTAGTCTTCTCACAAAAAAAAGGTCAAGGTATTATTAAATTGATTGAAATTTATTTATGAAAATGTTTCGAAGATGCATGGACCTAAGTCCAAGTTTATTATGAAAATGTTTCAAGTTTCAAAACAAGAAGAGTTTTTTTTAAGGAGGGAGAAGATTTTTGAAATTAAAGAAGATGGGAGGAGAAGAAGAGGCTATCCTAAAGCATAAGGTAAAAGCTAGGGATAAGGACCATCTAACCAACAAGAAGCCAATACTTGACATTATGAGTCAATATAGAATTCCCATTCTTCGGATTGAAACCAAGCAAGCAAAGGTACTAGACCTCTTGAAAGAACCAAACTTCAAGTGTTTTAAGTCTTCGCAAAAATTGGGCTGAGTAACGGCTGTATACGGGTGAATTCCAGATTACAAACAAAGATCGTAATCTCACTGCACACAAAACAAACAAACAACCCAGTGTCTTGAGGTAAATCTCAAGAACTCCAGACAAAATATCAAATAAAGTCACAAAGTCTCCAAGATAGGCCAAGGTCTCTAATCCTAAGTCCAAGAAGTCCATAACTCCATAATGCAAAGGATAGTAACCATGTAGTCCAAGTATCATTAATGATTTTTATGGTTCATGTTGATTATTAGGTGTCTTTAAAAAGAAAGAAAAGCTCAAGTGAGCAAAATAAAAATGACATAAAAGTAAATGCTCAAGTGAGCAAAAGATGAAAATAGCATGAAATGTAAAATGCTAAAAGTAAATGGTACATAAAGCATGAAAATAAAACCATAAAGTAAAGTTAATTGTTAGTAATTAGTGGTTAGTTGGATGACCATCTTGAAACTTGCATTTGGAACTCATTAGAGGATTGGTAGAACCAAAGCCTCCACACAACAAGTTGAATTTGCTTTTTGTCAAGTATATCATCCATTTTGGAATTCTCACAAGGCAACATGTAATGATCAACGATGTTTAAGTGATCTGCGTTGACCAAAGGTGTTGTAGATCCATTATAGGATTGGTAGAACCAAAGCCTCCACACAATTAATCTCAAGGTTATTGGATCAAAGAGATCAAATTAACATACTTGGGCTTGCAATCATAAGTTTGGGCCACGAATGATCATTTATTCGAATCGGGACAAAATTTAGCGCTATGTTAAGCAATCGTAAGTGGACTTATGTAGAAGTCACACCTATTTTGAGGCCGGTCAATAGCAATCTATGTACTTCATGTTTGGATAAATGATATAGAGATCACTATCCCTTAACATGTAGCACAATTAAAAAAAATAAAGGGATAAGATGAAGAGGGAGGGAAATGATAAGCTAATTTGGATCACCATTTCAAAATTCTTTCATCTTTAAATTCAACCACTCCTCTAGATGGATTAAAGCACTAAACATATCATTAATCCAAAGCACCAAAAATGAATTAAATAATTCACTCTTAGGTAGATTTGAATTGATGAACATTTATCCAACTTCATCTACATCACAAAGTCCATTGAGTTTAAAGACAAATTGGACATTTAAAATTGCAATCCAAACCAAAAATCAAAAGGAGTGAGTAGAAAAAGCATTTTGGATCAAAGTTGTCCCAAAACAAGGCAAAAAAGTGCATTATGTCCCTGTGTAAATCAATTGCACTATTGTGTAAATCGATTTACACAGTACATTTTTCTAAAAATTGTGCAAAATTGCTTCTGTGCAATCGATTGCACTACAGTGCAAATCGATTGCACACAGTTACAGTAGCAAAAACAGCATTTTAAAAGGGCAATTTCTTGTTCAAACTTTCCATCAAACACCTTATGATCATGGATCCACTTGAGCACGAAAATTCCATCAAATTATGAGAAAATAACACCATTGAAATCACAAAATAATGCTCAAAGAATCAATGCCAAAGATCACCAAGAGATCACATTGTGAAAGATGAATTATCCAACTTACCAAAGGTAGATCTAGAGAATTATCAAAACAACTTCAAGAATTTGCTTCAATTCAACCACAAGAATCAATTGGCCAAGCTTGGATGTAGAGAATTGATGGAGAAAAAGTGTTTGGATGAAGGTTTAGCTCAAAGATTAGTAAGCTTCAATGCAAAGCTTACTAACTTTTTGAAAATGGAGCTTTGAGTGAATTTGGTAGATGGAGAGAATTGAGAGATTTTTTAGCAAGGTGGATTTGGCTATCAAAAGCTTAAAATTTAAATGAAATGAGAGCTCTATTTATAGAGTTTTAGGATTGGTATTAGTAGTAATTTGATAATTGATTCTTGGAGCCAAAATTTGAATTAATGATAACTCTTTCAAAAATTAGAGCCAAAATTTGAATTAATGATAATTCTTTCAAATATTAGAGCCAAAATTTGAATTAATGATAATTCTTTTTAAAAATGAAAGATTGGCACTAAAATTTGAATTAATGATACATCTTTCAAAAGTGAAGGAAAATTGGAGCCAAAGTTTGACAAGTTTAAAATGCTGATTTTTTTTAATTTTCACGATGTGCAATCGATTGCACTACAGTGCAAATCGATTGCACAGTGTATTTTTTTCAAAAAATGGCGCAAAATACACTATGTGCAATCGATCGGACTTTAAGAGCAATCGATTGCATCAGTGAAAAAAATGAAAATTTTTAATTCTTTTTCTTTGCAAATAGAGATTTTCGGAAAATAATACCAGAAATCCTTATTTGTCAGATGCTTCAACTTGGTACCTACAAAACAAAAATATACAAAGACAAAGACAAATATTTTTTGTATTTTGATTAGAAGTTAGTCAACAACACATATACAAAATACACAACCAAGGTGCTTGGAGATTCCTCAAGAGCAAACTTAAAGATAGGAAAAAAGAGGAAGAACCAACCCTAATGTGATCTTGTTATGATCGAGTTGATATGATATGATAGAGGAATCTTAGGGGCAAAAATTGGGATACAACACATGGGGATAGGAGAATGTTGCTCAACTATCAATGAATAATGTCTCATCTTGAAAAAAGGTTGAAGGGTGAAGGTGCTCGAGCGCACAAAAGAGTTTGAATGAGTTGAAGTGTTTTTGTTAATTTTGAAAAGAAATGTCAAAGTATGGTTAATTGAATTGAAGTTTGTTTAAAGAAAAGAAGTTTTTAAAAGAAAAGGCGCTCGACAAAGTCGAGGTTTATTATGAAAGTGATTTGAGTTTATAAACAAAGAAGCTTTTGAGAAAAGATGAGAAGATTTTTAAAATTAAAGAAGATGGGAGGATATGAAGGGACTATCCTAAAGCATAAGGTAAAAGCTAAGGAAGAGAATCGTCTAACAACCAAGAAGCCAACACTTGACATTATGTCTTCACAAAAATTGGATTAAGTCTTCACAAAAATTGGGCAGAGTAATGGCTATATACAGATGAATTCCAATTTTCTCAACGTCTAATAATGGCTTTAGACGAGAGAAAAGATCACAACATCCAATATTGGCTTTGGATGAATGGAAAACTCAATGTATAATAATGGCTTTAGTCGAGAGAAAAGATCACATAATCCAATATTGGCTTTGAATGAGGGGAAAACTCAACGTCTAATAATGGCTTTAGACAAGAGAAAAGATCACAACATCCAATATTGGCTTTGAATGAGTGGAAAACTCAACGTCTAATAATGGCTTTAGACGAGAGAAAAGGTCACAACATCCAACATTGGCTTTGAATGAGGTGAGATAAATCATGGCATCCAATAATGTCTTTGGACAACAATAGAGATGACAACATCCAATATAGGCTTTGGACGAAAACAAAAGATAGCAACATCCAATATTGGCTTTGGATGGAAGAAAAGGTAACAACATCCAATATTGGCTTTGGATGGAAACAAAATATATCAACATCCAATATTAGCTTTGAATGAAAAGAAAAAAAGATAACAACATCCAATATTAGCTTTAGATGGAAGAAAAGGATCATGATATCCAATATTAGCTTTGGATAGCAAAAAAGATCAAGACATCCAATATTAGCTTTGGACGGCAAAAAGATTATGGTATCCAATATTGGCTTTGGATAGCAAAAAAGATCAAGACATCCAATATTGGCTTTGGATGGAAGCAAAAGATCATGGAATCCAATATTGGCTTTGGACACCATGGGGAAACATAATACCCAAGATTAGCATTGGTCGAAATAAATGCAGCTCATCCAAGATTAGCATCGGACGAAAGAGAGAAACAACTCATCCAAGATTAGCATTGGAAGAAAGAGAGAAACAACTGCACTGACATCTGTTTTGGCAGGTGCCAAGTAAGTTATACTTTAATCTCAAGGTGACATGCCAACTGCGACAAGACCTTGGGAAATGCAAATGAAGATAAAACACTCTTGTTATGCATTATTTATGACTTTTGTTATGCATGATATATGAATGATCTTTACATGTAATGCAGACGTTTACGACAATGGAGTTTGACTCTTTTGTAGAGGTAAGATTGAATGTTTGATTCCTTAACACTGAGAACTCTTCCCAATTTGCTTAGAAAGAAAATGTCCCGAACCCAAATTTGTCACACTTGTAAACTGTATTGAACTGATGATCTTCTAAGGAAGGACATGGAGAGCTGCTTGGGGATTTGTCCCAGATTAGCTGACTGTTGAAGATAAACTAATCATGGCTTCAGTCAAAAGTTGTTGGAAATAAGCTGATCATGGCTTCAGCTCTGAAATGACTATTGGAGTAAACTGATCATGGCTTCAGTTCTGAAATGACAGTTGGAGATAAATTGATCATGGCTTCAATTCTTGAGAAATTTGTTGGAATAAACTGATCATGGCTTTAGTTCTTGAAATGACTGTTGGAGAGGAATGCCCCAGTATGAGTCTTGAAAATGATCTTCTGGCTAACCAAATCTGAGAAAATTTGCACTGAGCAACAAATCTTGAATTGATTCGCAACTGGATCTGGAAGGTACTTTCCCCTGATAGGCTCACTGACCAAGCTTCTCATCTGTTTGAAATTCCTTGACGAGGAAAGCTTGTTTGCAAACAAAATTGTTTATTCAAACATGGTAATTTTAATGCAAAGTTCATGCAAAAGTTTTGAATTCAAAATCATTTTTGAAATGATGTTATTGGTCTATAGAAAATGCATCATTGGTTAAAACACAATGTTTTATACTTTTAAAGTGAAAGAAAAGCAAAGGTATGATACCAAAATAAATGATTCGTAAAAGATCTTAGGAGTCAGTTTATGCAACCTTGTTGTAGTATGCTTTCAAAAGAAACCTGACTTCAATTAGGTCTTTTGAGTGGTCTGGTTCACGGTTTAAGAAATAAAGGATAAAGACTCAAAATTTATTTGTACCCAACCCAATCTTCGTGATATTCTTCAGTCCTACGTTCAGTTAATTCATAATATGCATTCAAGTTCCAAGATATTTTGGAATTGCACTGATGGTAGCAATGACGATGATTTAGAAGCTAAGGAATTTTTGAGACGGCAATCACTTCTTCTTACATCATTTTGTTGTTTTAAGGACCTTTGTCAACTCTGGTGGATAATTTTGAGGATTTGAAAAACCTCTTATGATTGAATTTATTATTCCTAACTTTTGCCTGAACTGTTTCATTTGGAATTACAGTCAGCGGGATGCCCCAATTTTTTTCCTAAGTCTCCTTCAGAGGTTTTGACTTAGCAGTTTTTTGGATTATTTTTCAATCTTTTTTTTCTTTTTGGAAAGATAATGACTGCCTTGCTCGATGATTATGGGGAACCATCTTTGTCATTTTTTTAGAGCATCTTTGACACTTCTTGTTGTATGCAAAGGAAAGCTTGATCGCGGCCTTTATTAAAAGGTGTCTTGCATGATTTCTCTTGTAATTGAATGCACAGCCAAATTAACTGAGAACTACCCATCCCTGGGTTAAGATTGCGGGTTTTTCGTATAGAAAGAAACTCTAACTTCTAGGCTCAAAGGGGGTGAACGAGGGATTAACTTCCTTATTGCTCCGGTGTTTGGGAATTGAAACAATGTTTGTACATCCTCAACAAAGTTTTATTCGAAAGCATACTAGCAACAATTATGGGTATTTCGTTTTCATCATCCTCTCTCAAATCTTTGCAAAATTTGATAAAGAGAGTAAACAAGAGAAATATATTTGAAAGCAGTAAATGAAAATGATTTGTATCAAAATATTGCAATGCTCATTTCATTAGAATTAACATGGAAGTACAAGCAGTATATGAAAGCAACAATTTTAACATAAACAAGGGGAAAATGCAAACAGAAAGAAAGATGGCCTAGTGACTAATCAGTAACAAGGATGAGTTGTCCTGTCTGAAACACTGGCTTTAGGAAGTGACTTGAGGGTACCCCGACTCAATATTCAGCCAATTTGTTTTGGAAATGGATTGTTGATAACATTAGGACTTGCCTCTTTGAAAATGAGAATATTTTCTTTCACCAATTCTTGAACTCTGTTTTTCAATGCATAGTATCTCTCTAAATCATGATCGGCAACTCCCTGATGAAATTCACAGTGAAGGTCATATCTGAACACGGATGGAGGAGGATTTCAAGGAATCAGAGGCCTAGTTGTAATCAATCCCTTCTGCACCAATGCGGGATACAATTCAGTGTATGTCATAGGGATGGGATCAAATTGAGCCCTATTACCTACATAACAAAACTGATTTTGTACAATATTCTATTGTTGAGGGACCTGAACTAGTTGAGCATTAACCGCAGGAGTAACAGCCGCTACTTGTGATTGATCAATGTATTGAGGTCTATGGAGAGGTCATCTTATCTCAGTCAAGACAACATTGGCTTCTACCTCTTTCTTCTTCTGAAAGTTCCCAAGGTATTTCTTTGCACCATTAGAAGATTCAGCAGCTTTAGACACTTTACCATTCTTAATTCCTTCTTCTAATCTCTAGCCAATGGTCACCATGTATGTGAAGCTGAAGGACACACCACCAATAATCTTCTCCCAAAATAAAGGGGACAAAGTATCCATGAACAAACCAGTTAGCTCTTTCTCTGCCAGATGTGGTTCAACTTGAGATGTCAATTATCTCCATCGTTGAGCATATTCCCTGAAAGATTCTTTCTCATTCTGAAACATATTTTGCAGTTGGCGACGATCAGGTGCCATTTCAAGGTTGTATTTGTATTGCTTTATGAAAGCATCAACAAGATCTTGGAAGCATCGGCCTTTCTCCAGTCCCATATACCATTTCAATGAAGCTTCACTCAGACTATCTTAGAAACAATGGATAAGCAGCTTGTCATTCTTTGTGTAAGAAGACATCTTTCTAAAGTACATCACCAAATGACTAGTTGGATAAGTATGCCCCCGGTATTTCTCAAACTCGGGAGTCTTGAACTTTGCAGGCATAACCAGATCAGAAACTAGGAACATGTTGTTAGCATCAACACTGAAGAAATCATTTCCTTCCATAGCTCTAAGTCTCTTCTCTAAAGTCTGATACTGTTATTTTAACTCTTCAAACTCACCAAAGTATCCTTGACTTACACTTCGAGGACTGGAAGCATGGTACTCAAATAGAGGGTTACCAAGAGCAGCTTGTACAGCAGGTTAACGAGAGGCAGTATGAACGATTGGCTGAGGTTCAATGAAAACTGAAGCTTGAAAAATTGGTCGGGAAGACTGGCCAACCACCAAAATAATTGCAACAGGCGGATAGTAGTTTTGAGGTAACCCAAACTCTGGCCACGTAGTATATGTATGTTGGATAGGTTGAATGTGAACAGCATTAGTTGGGATTTCAGATATCACAGTCCTTTGAGGTGGATCTTCTCTAGAAATCAGGACTTGCATCATCTCAGTAAGTTTGGCCATGCCCGACTTTAACTCGTAGATTTCCATTCTGACTTCCATGTTGTATTGTTCTTGGTTTTCCATTCTCAATATCACATCAGCTCTAGTCTCGTAGTTGTGTTGAGGAATCAGCTTGATGGTAGACGACTAACTGGAAGAAAGAAGCAACTGGGAATAAGATCCTAAACAACCTGGATGTATGCAGAATGATGCAGAGGATGCAAATGATATGCAATGTTATGCAATGCACTGCACAGTAACAGGATCACATGGTTCAGAGTCACGAGCCTGCATTTAAAGGTACAAACCATAAGGTAGGACTAACAGTTATCACCTGCCGAACAAGGTTCTAAGAGGTTCCCAGAGTCTACATCCTTCCTTCGGATATTACCAACGTCCCGATTAACTCGGTAATTAGTAATATTCTCAGGAAAAACTCGTCTGAGCATAGTATCGCGTGACAACTATTTCTGGATTACTCTGTCATAGTTTCCGCACTACACCTAAAAGGCCAAGATGGGTTAGGTAATCTACGGTCCTCGGCTTCAGTAGGCTCCTAGGTCGAAAGCAGTATGTCTTCCCGATTACTTGGTAAACGACACTACAATCAAAGGGGCCTCCACTGAGTGGGGGATCTCATGTCTCCTTTTTTGGGATTACTCCCTCAAAGTTAACATGACTATATTGCCCGTCCTATCTTACGTTTTCCCAAAGTCCGGGTAGAAGACTTATAAGAAATCACCAAGCCCATGAAAACCAGGAAAATCCAGACAAACATATATAGAATAATGGGAAGTAATAAATAGAAAGTAAAACAATATATAAACACTCATACAAAAGAAACAAACATAGCTAGGATTGACCCACTTAGGAATGGACCAGCAATAGGTCAATCTATCCCCAGTGAAGACTCTACTTTCCTGTCGCGCGCAATCACCGTCAAAGACGAAAAGAGATGAACAAGATATTGCGATAGTGATGAATAGGAAAAGAAATGTAGTGGTAAATATTTGAGATTAAGCCATCAATTGACTTATCTAACATAACGAAGTCGCCACCGCACTTTATTGTTTCCAAAGGGAATGGGAAAAAAGCGAATAAAACCCACAGTGAAATAAAAGATTAGAGATCGAGGTACGGGGGTCGGTTATGCAAAGGGAGTCTATTAGCACCCTAAGCATTTACGGTACTCCACAGGATCCACTTTGTTTTGTTTATTTTAAAAGGAATGTTATGTAAAGGCTTACTTGCTAAAGGAAAATAATGAATGAGTATTTGTAAACAAAATAAAATGAAATGTTTTTTGTTATTTTTGTTGCTCGCCTTGGGTCGTAAGACTTAGTGCCTACGTACTCCCTCGTGCAATGGGAAAGTCAGAGCACCATATTTCGGCTAGAGAAGACTTATCTATTGATTGTTTTTAAACAGAGAGACAAGTCGTAATTGTTAGGAGATAAATCTTGACTAACGCCCACAAGGTGTGGGAAAGATGGACCCTGTGTCAGCAAGAGTGAGGGTTTGAGAATTCCTCTAGCACTCAAGTGGAAAAGTCGACACCTTTATAACCATGGGGATAGGAGAATATTGCTCGACTATCAATGAATCATGTCTCATATTGAAAAAATGTTGAAGGGTAAAGGTGCTCGAGCGCACAAAAGAGTTTGAATGAGTTGAAGTGTTTTTGTTAATTTTGAAAAGAAATGTCAAAGTATGGTTAAGTGAATTGAAGTTTGTTTAAAGAAAAGAAGTTTTTAAAAGAAGACGAACTTGACAAATTCGAGGTTTATTATGAAAGCCGTTCGAGTTTATAAATAAAGAAGCTCTTGAAAAAAGATGAGAAGATTTTTAAAATTAAAGAAGATGGGAGAAGATGAAGGGATTATCCTAAAGCATAAGGTAAAAGCTAAGGAAGAGAACCGTCTAACCAACAAGAAGCCAACACTTGACATTATGAGTCAAGATAGAATTCCCATTCTTTGGATTGAAACCAAGCAAGGATACTAAACCTCTTGAGCAAACTAAGACGTAATTGAATTAAGTCTTCACAAAAATTGGGCAGAGTAACGGTTGTATACAGATGAATTCCAATTTACAGACAAAGCATGTAATCACAATAACTTGCACACAAAACAAACAAACAACCCAATATCTTGGGGTGACCCCAAGAACTCTAGACAAAATATCAATTAAGGTCACAAGGTCTCCAACATAAGCCAGGGTTTCTATTCCTAAGTCCAAGAAGTCCAATACTCCATAATGCCAAGGATAGTAACCAAGTAGTCCAAGTATCATTAAAGTTTTTTATGGTTCATGTTGATTACTAAGTATCTTCAAAAGGAAAAGAAAAGCTCATGTGAGCAAAATGAAAATGGCATAACAGTAAATGCTCAGGTGAGCAAAGATGAAAATAGCATGAAATAAGAATGCTTAAGTAAATGGTGCATAAAGTAAAAGAATAAAATAAAAGCATGAAATAAAGTCAATTGTTAGAAGTTAATGGTTAGTTGGATGAACATATTGAAACTTGCATTTGGAACTCATTAGAGGATTGGTGGAACCAAAGCCTCTCAACAACAAGTTGCATTTACTTTTTGTCAAGTATATCATCCATTTAAGAATCCTCGAGGTAAAATTTAATGATCAATGATGTTTAAGTGATCCACATTGACTAAAATTGATAAAGATCCATTAAAGGATTGGTAAAACCAAAGCCTCCTAACAATGAATCTAAAGGTTATTGGATAAAAGGGTTCAAATTAACATACTTGGGCTTGCAAACATAGGTTTGGGCCACGAATGATCATTTTCTCGAATCGGAACAAAATTTAGCGCTATGTTAAGCAATCGTAAGTGGACTTATGTAGAAGTCGCACATATTTTAAGACCGGTCAAAATAGAAATCTATGTACTTCATGTTTGGATAAATGATATAGAGATCATTATCCCTTAACACGTAGCACAAATAAAAAATAAAGGGATAAGATGAAGAGGGAGGGGAATGATAAGCTAATTTGGGTCACTATCTCAAATTTATTTCATCTTTAAATTCAGTCACTCACCTAGATGGCTAAAAGTACTAAACATATCATTAATACAAAGCACCAAAAATGAATTAAATAATTCACTCTTAGGTAGATTTGAATTAATGAACATTTATCCAACTTCATCTACACCAAAAGTCCATTGAATTTAAAGAGAAATTGGATATTTAAAGTTGCAATCAAAATTAACAATCAAAACGAGTGAGTAGGAAAAGAGAGATGGACCAAAACAGTCCCAAAACAAGGCAGAAAATGCATTTTGTTACTATTATAATCGATTTCACTCTAGCAGCAATCGATTGCATCACTGTTTTTTTTCCAAAAAATACGTAAAATCATTCTGTGACAATCGATTGCACTCTGAGTGCAATTGATTGCACCCTGTGAAAAACAGCAAATCAGCATTTCAAAAGGCTAAATTCTTGTTCAAACTTTTCATCAAACCCCTTATGATCATGGATTTAATTGAGCACGAAAATTCCATCAAATTATGAGAAAATAGCACCAATGGAATCACAAAACAATTCTCAATGAATCAAACCCAAAGATCAACAAGAGATCACATTGTGAAAGATGAAAAATCTAACTTACCAAAGGTAGATCTAGATAATTATCAAAACAACTTCAAGAATTTGCTTCTATTCAGCCCCAAGAATCAATTTCCCAAGCTTGGATGTAGTCAATTGATAAAAAATTGTTTGGATGAAGGTTTAGCTCAAAGATTAGTAAGATTCAATGCACAGCTTACTAACTTTTTTTGAAAATGGAGCTTTGAGTGAATTTGGTAGATGGAGGGAATTGAGAGATTTTTTAGCAAAGTGGATTTGGCTATCAAAAGCTTGAGATTTGAATGAAATGAAGGCTCTATTTATAGAGTTTAGGCTTGGGATTAGTGTTGGTTTAGAGTTTGGTTTGGGAAATGAAATTAGGCTTGGTAATTGATTCTTGGAGCCAAAATTTGAATTAATGCTATATCTTTCAAAAAATGAAGAAAAATTGGAGCCAATATTGACAAGCTTAAAATTGCTGATTTTTTTCAAAATTTCACTCTTGCAATCGATTGCACTCTGAGAGAAATCGATTGTACAATGAATTTTTTCCAAATATTACATAAAATGCACTCTGTGCAATCGATTGCACTCTAAGAGCAATCAATTGTACAGTGAAAAAAATTTAATTATTTTTCTTTGCAAATAGAAATTTTAGGAAAATAATACCGGAAAACCCTATTTGTCAGATGCTTTGACTCGGTACCTACAAAACACGAATATACAAAGACAAAGACATATTTTTTTGTATTTTGATTAGAAGTTAGCCAACAACACAAGAGAAAACTTTAAGATAGGATGCAAATATGATGAATGAAGCTATTTATTAATGATTGTGACCAAATGACAAAATATATATGAAAATGCGACTGAAAAAGTTAGGGGGGAAATTTAGGATACAACAAATGGGATCCATTTTAGAGATCAATAAAGTAGTATGGGTTAACATATGTTGTCTTAGTCAGCGAGCAACCCATGCCAAAGCGCAACAAGTTTTCTCGAGCAGTGAGTATCTTGTTTCACAGTCAGTAAAATTGTTGCTAAGTTAGTATATTGCATGCTCTTTTCGACCAGAATCGTCATGTTGGCCCAATACACCCCGTTGAATTCTCTAACACTGTTAGGTACATGATTAGAGGTCTTCCTTCAACTGGTAGCATCAGAATTGGAGGTTCTTGTAGGTACTCCTTGATCTTGTCAAAGGTTGTCTAACAGTCGTCATTCCACTTTACTACATGATCTTTCTTCAGTAGCTTCAAGATCGGCTCACAAGTAGCAGTCAAATGAGAAATGAATCAGGCAATATAATTTAGTTGTCCTAAGAAACCTCAGACTTCATTCTCAGTACGGGGAGTGGGAATTTCTTGGATAGCTTTGACTTTGGAAGGATTAACTCCTATACCTTTACCACTAACAGCGAAACCCAGGAGCTTACCGGATCTCACACGAAAGGTGCACTTATTTGGATTCAGTCTCAACTTATATTTCTTCAACCTCTCAAACAACTTGTGTAAGTGGTTAAGATGTTATTCTTCAGTCTGAGACCTGGCTATCATGTCACCAACATAGACATTTATCTCGTGATGAATCATGTCATAGAACAAAGCTACCATAGGCCGTTGATATGTTGTGTCAGCGTTCTTTAAACCAAAAGGCATAACTTTGTAGCAGAAAGTGCCCCACCGTGTAACAAAATTAGTCTTTTCCATGTCTTCGGGTGCCATCTTGATCTGATTATACCCTGAGAAACCATCCACGAAGGAGAATACCTTGTGTTTAGCGGTGTTGTTGACCAAAACATCAATATATGGATACGAGAAGTCATCTTTGGGGCTCACCCTGTTCAGATCTCTGTAATCCATACACATACGCACCTTGTCGCCTTTATTTGGTACCAAAATAACCTTTGCAACCCATTGAGGATATGATGTCACTGTTAAGAAACCTGCGTTAAATTGTTTCATAACTTTAGCCTTGATCTTTCCAGACATCACTGGACGCATACGATGGACTTTCTATTTTATAGGATAGCAGCCTTGTTTCATTGGTAGACGGTGAACCACAATGTCAGTATCAAGCCCTAGCATGTCTCCGTACGACCAAGCAAAGATCTCAACATAGTCATGTAACATCTGGATTAATCTCTGTTTAATGTTGTCTTCTAGGTTGGCACCTATCTTGACTTCTTTTTTATCCTCTTTGGTACCCAAGTTCATCACCTCGACTGGCTCTTCATGCATCTGTCTTGCTCTTTCTTCTTATTGTAATAGTCTAGCAAGCTCTCCAGGTACTTCACAATCTTCCTCACCTTCATCCTCGGCTTGGTAGATTGGATTTTCAAAGTTATAAGTGGCAATAGCAGAATCGTTATTAACGAGATCCAGAGTGGATGTGGATCTACAATGTGTTGTGTGGGTGTGTGTAAGAAACACATAGCTATATTTGAAAGCAATAAAGTAATGAAAAGGAAGAGAGCGAAAATTTTGAATGTCAAACATCTAATGATTTATTAAATGAGCATATGCGGATGAAAGATAACAACCCTAACAAGTGGACTGTTGTGCCCCAGGTAAGGCACAAGGCTTAAAGTTATTGTTTAAAATTACATATCCCAAAAACTTGAAAGCAATAAAATAGGAAATAAAAATTACTCCTGACTAAAGGAGATTGGTATAAAGTCTTTAGCCTCCCAATTATTGAGTCTGCCGCCAATAGTATAGAAGACCCAGTTGTCTAAATCACAGTCACTATCAGTGCCTTCTATAGCATTGACTTCATTATTGTTGATGCGGAAAGGTGGTCTCCCAACACGAGCATGACGAATCTCCTTCTGAGCCAATGAGGTGAAACCCAAACCAAATTTGTTGGACTTGTAAGGAATGTCAGGAAGCTGACCCCAAATAGTGCAACTATCTTCCTCTACCACACACCTAGCATCTTTCAGAGAAGCCATTCTTGGTGGATCCTTGGTAATCTTAGGAGTGGAAGGAGTGGCTTTAGCAGTGGAAATTGTCAGAGGAATTACTTCAAAGTTTTGGCAGGGAGTCTCAATGAATTCACCATCCATCTCAACATATTTGAATGAATTTAAATGGCTCACCATATACTCTTCTTCTCCATAAACTGTAACAATTTTCCCTTTCATAGGATACTTTAATTTTTGATGCAAGGTTGAGGTAACAACGCCTGCCCTATGAATCCAAGGGCGTCCAAGAAAACAGGAATAGGTCGGACGAATATCCATCACATAGAAGATGGAGTCTAAAACCTGAAATCCAACTTTGATCGAAAGTTCAACCTCTTTGTGCGCCATTCTCCTTAAACCATCAAAGGCTCTTACCACAATATCATTGGGTTTCAGCACAACCCCTTCACAGTCCAGTCTATCTAGAGCACCTTTTGGTAATACGTTTAATGAGGAACTTGTATCAACCAACACATGCGTCAAGGTAGTGCCCCTACACTCAATAGAGACATGCAGGGCCTTGTTATGATTCTTCCCTGCAGGAGTTAAGTCAGCATCAGAAAATCCTAATCCATTATCAGTTGTTAGGCTTACAACATAACTCTCAAAGTGATCAGTAGAGGTCTCTTGTGGTACATGAGCGGTCTTCAGAAATTTTACCAAAGCTTGAGCATGGGCTTCGGAGCATAATAATAGAGATAACATGGATATCTTGGAAGGCGTCTTCCCCAACTGTTCAACAATATTGTAGTCACTTTAGCGGATGATTTTCAGTATTTCCTCCATATCTTGTTTGGAGGTATCTTCAACAGTAACATCTTTTGATGGTGCCTCCATCTGGGCAGGCTCAGTCATCTTTTCTTCACCCCGAGTGTCAGTAGTCGACTCAGTAGCAGGGATACAAACTGGTGTAGTGATAGTCTTTGGAGGAGAGATCTCTGGAGAGAAGACCCTTCCCGTTCTAGTAACTTTAATAGTCCCAACAATATTTTCAACATTGAGGTTAGTAACTTCAGTATCTTCATCTTTAGAAATCCATGGTTCTGCTTAACACCATGGTAATAAACTTCGGCTCTATAATTCCAAGGAACAACCTTGTCGAAGTAATACGGGACCGGCTCCGGTGCAGTAATAATCAGGGGAGCCACCCTAGGCTCGGTAGTAATCTTTATAGGACCTTTAGAGATGATCCTTACAGGAGTATTGGAAATTGTGATTATAGAAACATCTTCAAGTCTCAACTCTTGAGACATACCTTCATGCAAACTCTTCATGGGTGCAGTCTTCTCAAACAGAATTTCACAACTATCAATCAAATGTTGAATACACTTCTTCATCCACATACAGCCATTAGATTGGGATGCACACTGGAAACAATTTTCAAGGAAACCAGAAAATAAATCGGCTTGCAACAGATTCTTCTTAATGATTATCAGGGGAATGGTCAAGTCAATTATGGTGGAGACATAAGAAACATCGTCAATAACATTAGCACATTTACTATGATTGGGCATAGATGCAGTGATCATATTAGGGGTCTTGGGAGGATCAAATTCAATCTCTTTAGCGTCAATCATATCCTGGATTTTGATCTTCAGGGTCCGACAATTGTTCATATCGTGCCCAGTACTGTTGGAGTGATAAACACATCTAGTATTGGGATTGTACTTGGGAGAGGAAGTGTTGGGAATCTGAGAAGGATCCCTTAGTGTAATAAGTTCTGCATTTAACAAATGCTGCAGTTCTTGAGACAAAGGCATATTAATCTTAGTAAATTGTCTCATGGGTGTGTCCTTCCTGCGTTGATTATTCTGTTGTTGCGTTGGTGCAGGGTTGGAAATCATTACTACTGACACAACTTGTTGACGATCTACTTTACCACGACCCTTCTGGCCTTGCACATCATTAGCCTCTTTCTTCTTGTTGAAAGGCTTCTTCATAGCATTTGAAGATGTAACCACCTGAATTTCTCCACTTCTGATTCCACTTTCAACTCGTTCTCCAATTAATATCAGCTCGGTGAATCCGGATGAAAATCTTCCGATCAGATGATTAAAGAAAGGCTTTGTCATAATTCCCATGAATAAATCAACGAGCTCCCTATCAGACAAAGGAGGTTTCACTCTTCCATCTAAATCTCTCCACTTATGGGCATACTCCTTGAAGCCTTCGTTTGAGCTCATAGTCATACTCTGTAATTGCACGCAAGTTGGTGCAAGGCCAGTGTTGTACACCAAAATTTGCCCTCCCATATTTCTCAAGACATGTCAAGAATCATCCCCAAGTTGTTCAAGATGGCTCAAGAGTTGGACAGTCAAATCACCTCCTAAGGCAGTCAATTCAAAATTAGGGTTTTGTGTTGCATCAAGGTCCTCACATCCAAATGGTCTCAAATTATCCCCAATGTCCTAATATGTTCTCAAGTTCATCCATGTCAAATTACAAGCCTTGTAGAGAAAGTTTGGTCAGTCAATTGCTCAAGAAGCCCAAAAATCGACTGTGCTAGGGCAAAAGTCAACTGTGCCCCAAATACAATCAAACCTCAAGGATTTTTGTCAACATTATCATTTTGAAGTATAATTAATCATTTGATTAAGGGTTGATCATGATTCATCAAGGATTTCTCAAGATTCAAAAGTTGCTAAATTAGGGTTTTGCAGGAAAAGTCAACTAAACTTTGACCAAGAATAAATTTCTCATACTTTATGAGAAATGACCCATCCAAATCTCATTTTTAAGAGGATGCAATTTCCTACAATCCATCTTCACACCCCAAGATCAAGAAATTCTCTCACAAAAAGTTACAAATTTGGACATTATAGGTCATTTCTGAAAGTCAACAAAAACACCTTTTTTCCAAAGCTTATAACTTGAGCATGGAATATCAAAATGAGATGAGACTAAAAGGGTTGGTTAGAGGACATCTGAAGGTTTCTAAAAAGTCCAAGAACACTTTCAAAAGTTCAAAATTTAAGAAGTTATGCATTGTTGAAGTTGGGCATTTTTCCAAAAGTGCCAAAAGTCAACTATCCTCAAAACTCCAATTTTTGACAAAAGGGACCATTTTTTTCCACTTGATTTGGTCTTGTCACACCACACACGTGTCCTATCTTCAGTTTCATGTCCATTCATTAATTTTTCTATTTTATTTAATTTTTATTGAATTAATTCATTTTAAATCAATATTAATTCAAATGAAATCCAAAAATTGATGGAATGAGATCTTTTTGATCATTATAGGCTTCATGTATCATCATGGACCAGATCAAATCCGAATCATGCCTTATTGTGCACAAAATATTTGATTTGAGCCATTTTTGGAAGTTTGTGAATGGAAGATCATATCATATCTCAATTCTTCAACGCACATGGATTCAAGCCCAAGTTTTTAACCTAATGCAATCCCTTATACTCACACAAGCCAGGCACATCAAGAACACGAGCTAAATCTGCCCAAGACGGCCAAACCAAAACTGAAAAAGACCTTGAAAAGTTGGAGATCAAAATCCATATTGGAGGCGTTTTCAAAGCAAAATCTCCACATAGCTTCCTTGCCTAACATCCAGTGGAGCTAAAGCAATCAAAACCAAGCCTTGAGACCTCTTAAATCATGCTGTAAGTGTTCTTGAACATAACTCTGAACATGAGATCGTGATTCCATATTTTGGCATTTTCTGAACAAATCGTTTGTGCATTCATGTTTAACGTCCAATTTCCAACATTCCTGCATTATTCAATTTTGTTTTCATGGCCTATAACCTTAGATCCGAAGCTAGGGTTTGTGTTCTTATTTTTTAGGCATTTTTGATGCAGGTAAAATTAGGAAAAATAATTGGTACAGGGATGTTCAGTGGAAAGAGACGAGTATGATGGTGTTCTTAAAACTCGTTTCCAAGGCCTACAGATGATTTTTGAGGGTAGCCATGGATTCAGCTGCGGATAAAATCCGCAGGTAAAAATCCTGGTTATTTCAACGAAGAAGACGAAGGCGTGTCTTCTTCGTATTGGACAGTTCAAATCTCGCGCCACTCTTTTTTTATTTTCAGCATATTAGTTGAGTTTCCAATATAATATTTGTTTTGTATCCCATTAACAAAATAACGAGTTGGTTGAGTTGGCAAGCAGGCTAGTGGAAAACCCCTTGGGACCTGGGTTCGAATCCCAGGTCCCCCAATACCTTTGTGTAATTTTTATTCAGGTACTCTCATGCAATGCTCAAGACGTAGTCCACCATATGCCTCATGGATCCAGGCGTCCGATGGCCTCCAGGACAAATCCAAGGGTCCAGATTGCAAGCTCATCATACTCCCTAGTCAAAGGCACGCGCTGGATTGGGAAGGTCAAACAAGGCTGAATGAAAGTGGGCCAAATAATTGCCAGACTCACCACCAATTTAGGCCCAGTACCCCCTTGGTTATTTCTTTTCTTTTAATATTTTATTTATTTACTTGTTTTATTTTTATTATTTCTAATTAATTACTAACCCAAATAATTAACAATTTTTCTTAATAAAATCAGAAAACATAAACAATATTATTTTTATTTATTAAATTTAATTTCATCACTTTATTTTTGTAAATAAACATTAATCAATTAATTTAGTTTTTAATTAGGGACAATTTTAATATTTTTGCAATAAATTAAAATTAATGTAGAATTAGGTTTTTTAATAATTTTAATCACTTTTATTTTATTTCCTTAAATATAAAAAACCCCAAAAATATATATTTTTTATTTTATTTAATTAATTAAGTAACTTAGTTTTAATTTCTTTAAATTCAAAAATAACAAAAAAACATGCTTTCTTTCCAAAGGGTCAAAACCCTAAAAAAGGGTGCGCCGATTTAATTTTCTCGCACGCGATCTATATTTCCAATATTGTAATTGCTTCCGGTATGTAATAGCTTTTAATTAGGACTTTAATTATTTATCGCTTTATTTTATTTTTCGCAATTTAAATTTTCAAGGGTTATTTTTGGCGATGTAAATAACCCGACGCCTTGAATAGCTTAGATTTAATTTCCCGCAATTTAATTTCCGCACAATATACAATGTTAGATGTTTGATAATAGGGAATGCATGACAAGATCCAATGTATGAACTTAAAATCAACATAGCTCACCCATAACATGTATAGATAAAATTAACCGAACTAACACACTTGCACATGCCACTCTTAGGGTACACCTCACTTGGTTTCCTCGAGCGTGGTCATTGAGTATAGGAAGTTTTAGATGTCGCCCTCTTGTCCAAAGATCATAGTTGCCTCGAAACGGTTGCCTCGGAAAAATGATCTAGGATATTAGGGTTACCGCTAAGGCGTCCTAACATTGCTTTAGTGACCACACGTCCCTTAATCGAATTGACCCGAAAACTCCAACGACGATGCTACCTACTCATCAATAGTGGGATAGCATTGTCTAAAGGATATTTGCACAGTTTAATTCCTTTTTCGGGTAGGTAGATGGTTCTTAAGTACTTGCTCCTTTTAAAACAAAATAAAACTTTTTGCACTTACACTCTCTTCAAAACAAAAACTCTTTTCAAACCCACAAACACAAAGAAAAGCAAACTTTTGAAACACAATGAGCAAGTACCTAAGAGCCCGTGGATAACCACGGATAGAAAGGGTGCTAACACCTTCCCTTTCTATAATCTACCTCCCGAACCCGAGAAATATCTCAAAAAGGAATTTGTCTGTGCTTTTGTCCTTTCCTTGTTGGATAAAATAAAAGACGGTGGCGACTCTTGCTTACCGCGACATTTTGCAAAAACAAACGCAAAACACGAACCAGCATTCCAAAACAGTCATGTCTCATTCCCACCGATCACAGAACTAGCGACTCTGCTGGGGATTTCAACGATAAGTGAGGTGTACCTTAGGATTAGATCACTGTGTTTTCAATTGTTTGCTTTATATGATTTATATTTGTGGGCTTGTATCGGAGTTCTATAGATCCTAACCCGGATCTGGGGATACCCTTTAGGTAAGTAGCAATAAACTGTGAGGGATCTGTACAGCATAGACCGATACGGATGAAGCAGTAGCTACGTTGGTGTGGCACTTTAGTCTGTACCGATATCCCTTGTGTTGGAACGAGGAGAAAATGGGTCTTCTAAGGGGTCATTAAGCACCAACTGACCTTAGAACCTTAAATTGACCAACTTGGCCATAGAACAGTAGTAGTATGCTACACTCATTGAGACTAAACTCTCGCGATGATTCCGGCCACAAGAAAAGGTTGCTAAACTGGAATTATGACCGATTGAGGGTAGTCAGTGATATTGAGATCCTCTAGAACTCGGTTACTATTTTTAGGACAGCTTTAAACCAACTGAACTGAAAGAGGGTAGTACCTAAGCTCCATGCCAGTCTGAAATCTAAGGGCTCTTCAGTGTGACTTGTGTGCCTTTACCATGTTTGATATTTGTGGATACTTGTGGTGTGCTTACTATCATGACATCATAACATTGCATACATCTTGCATAAGGACTAACCTATTTTAAAGACAGGAGGGTTTCATCTTTGCTATGTTTTGTAGGTTATCATGATGCCCATGCGTAAGAATACTATCCGTATCAACTTCGTCCAAGACCCTACCTTGCTTAAAGAGTTGGTTTCCAAGATGCCTGACACTACTTCCTTCATCAGGAGGCATGGTTCTCTTCTCAGTTTGGTCACCTCCAAATTGGACGAGCAGATGATGAGTGTCCTGGTCCAGTTCTACGATCCGTTGTACCACTGTTTTACTTTTCAAGACTATCAGCTGGTTCCTACCCTAGAAGAGTTCTCTGAGCTTCTCGGTATCTCTGTTCTGGAGCAGACCCCGTTTACTGGTTAGGATAAGACCCTTAGGCCCGAAGAAATTTCTGCAGCCCTTCATTTGACTAAAGAGGAGGTAATGGCTAATTGGGAGACTAGGAGTGGAGCAAAAGGATTTCTGACTAAGTTCTTGGTTGGCAAGGCTAACTACTTCTGGGATAGCCTAGACTTTAAGGCATTCGAGGATATTCTGGCTCTTCTGATTTATGGCTTGGTATTGTTTCCGAATCCTGACACTTTTGTTGATGTGAATTCCATAAAGATCTTCATTTCTCAGAACCCTGTACCCACTCTCTTGGGTGACATACTTCATCAACTCTATGCTCGTACTGCCCGAAAGCGGGGAACCTTGATGTGTTGTGCTCCTTTATTGTCGAGGTGGTTTATTTCGCACCTCCCCAAGTCAGTGCTGAAGAACAAAGAAGGAATGGGCTGGGCTTATAGGGTTATGTCTCTTTCTCATAATGACATTATCTGGACTCTCAAGGGTATGGACGAGGTGACTATCATTGATCGTTGTGGAGAGTATCCTAATGTTCCATTGATAGGAACCTGTGGAGGAATTTCTTACAACCCATGCTTAGCTCTCCGTCAATTTGGAAGAGCCAGAAGAGAAGGACCTCATGAGATGCTGATGCCTCATATCATCTTTGATTTTCAGGGGGATAGCGACGAGCAACATCGCAGATTCATAAGGGCTTGGGATAGAGTTCACCAATCTGATCCACATGAGTCGGGCCCAAAGACTTCTTTGCTAATGGAGCCATATCTCAGATGGGTCCGCATCCGTGCCCAGAAGCTAGGTATGCCATATGAAGCCGTCCGGCCTGTCACTCTTGAAGTTACTAATGAAGAGGGGGTTCTTCCAACCATCCTTCATCCTTATATGCCAACTGACGTTGGGGCACTGAAGAGATCTTGGATGCAACTGCGGGAAGAACGGGATTCTTACCGAGAGAAGTTCAATGAACAGGAGCAGAAGATCCAGAGGTTGACTAGGCAGTTGGAGAACGAGCGGATTCTCAACGACTATGTCCGCACTAATAGGAAGAGACCATGGGAGAATTGATGGACCTTTGATGATTTCCTTTCTAGTTTTTATTTTACTTTTCAGTATTTCCATTCTTGTAACGCCTTAAGGGCAATTTGTTGGACAATTTAAATTTTGGAAGTTTAAATCTAATAAAGTGTGTTTCCTTTCTTGTTTATAAATTTGAATCCCGATTGTCTTTGAAATCATAAATCATACGCATTTCATCTCATGCACTTCATAAACAGGTACCCTTTACAGGTCTCTTATCTTCTCCGCTGTTTATTTCAGCGATCATCATGTCTACTGAACCTTCAACTGAGCAAGCTATCAAGGCCCTCTAGGCCCAGAATGCTCAATTTCAAGAGCTGTTCACGAATCTAGCTAAGGGTCAACAGGACCTGAAGACCTTGATTTTGAAAGAGAAGAAGAAGAAGAAGAAGAAGAAGAAGAGGACAGTCCTGTTCAACACTGGTCCTAGGTTTGGAAACAGGCTACGGGATGAAGTTGATTTGACCCCCTCATCTGGAGGGAAAGATAGTCCACAAGAAAGGAGGGCTCCTAGCCCTGTGGTCCCCGACAACGAGATGGACTACGATGAAGAATAGTATCCTCCTGCTGAGGATAAGTACAAGCAACTGGAAGACCGTTTGAGCGCTATGGAAATTCAGAAGGTTCCCGGTCTGGACTTCGGAGATCTAGGTCTATCATCTGGGGTGGTGATTCCCCATAAATTCAAGGCACCAGCCTTTGCCAAGTATGACGGAGTTTCTTGTCCGAAGCTGCACCTCCGGTCATATGTGAGGAAGATCCAGCCTTACGCAGCTGATAAGAACCTATGGATTCACTTCTTCCAAGAGTCTCTCAGGGACTCAGCTTGAGTGGTTCTATCAGTTGGACGGAACCAGTATCCGCAGTTGGGAAGATTTGGCTACTTCTTTCTATAGGCAGTATCAGTACAACTCCGACCTCGCTCCTACGCGTACCCAACTCCAGGGTATATCAATGGGAACGGGTGAAGGATTCAAAGATTATGCGCAGAAGTGGAGAGACCTCGCCGGAAGAGTACAACCACCCTTAGCTGATCGGGAACTTGTTGACATGTTTTTGGGGACCCTGTCAGGTCCATTTTTCAACCACTTGATTGGAAGCTCTTCATCTGGGTTTACAGATCTTATTTTGACTGGTGAGAGGATTGAGGCTGGTATTAAGGCTGGTAAGATACAGAAGGATACTTCATCAAGCACCAAGAAGAAGTCGTTTAAGAAAGAGTCCAGTGCTGTCTACAGTGCAAGAAGACAGAATAGACCTGAACATCGCCAAGCTGTCAATGCGGTTGTTATTTCAAAACCTACTGGTGCTCCTCAGTACAACAATCAACAAAAGGACGAGAGACCTGAGAGGCAATTCTCTCGTCTCAGCATGACCTTATCTCAGATTCTGCCACAGTTGCTGAAGACTAATCTGGTGACTCTAAGGGAAACCCCAAAGAATTCAAATACAACGTCACCAAGGTATAACCCTAACGCCCGCTATGCTTATCATTCTGATAGCCCGGGGCATAATACAGATGATTGTTAGAGTCTGAAAAATAAGATACAAGACTTAATTGATGCGAAGGAGATTGAGTTTGAGGCGCCCGAGAGGCCTAATGTTGTGACCGCTCCCATGCCCAAGCATGGAGTGAATGCTCTAGAAGAAGACTTGTTTGTAGTTTCTGTGGATGAAATTGTTACCCCTCTTTTGACTGTGAAGAAGAACCTTTTGCTAGCCAGTTTATTTTCGGGCTGCGGTGAAGCTTGCCATATATGTTCTATTTTACCTACTGGTTGCCCATTCCTGAAGTCAGGTATCCAAAACCTGTTGGACAGTAAAGAGATCCTGTTTGAGAAGACTGTTGTACCCTCAGTTCATTCTGAAGAAGTTGCCATCATTACCATTTTCGATAATTCTTCCAAGGCTCCCTCGAGGAAGCCTGTTAGAATTACATCTGTTCCGAGAATCGCACCTGTGATCATCATTGTTCTGGGGCCCATCCCCTATACCTCTATAAAGCTGTCCCTTGGCACTATGGGGCTGATATTTATTTTCATGGAGTTAAGTAAGAGTTGGATGCTGGTACTAACATCAGCAACATTACTAGACATGCTAAAGTCACCCGCAGCGGAAGACTTTTCTCACCTGATATTGCTCCACCAACAGCCCGAAGACCTGTTGTTATTACACCTGCAAGTGTACCTACTGCCATTCCTGATCAAGTTCCTATTCTTACCCCTGTCGCCGAGTCATCTGACGCTCGGGGAAAAGGTATCACCACTGATGCGCCTGCCCAGACAGAGGCACCGAAGACAATTACTGTTGAAGCTTCCAAACAGGAGATGGAAGAGATTTTGAAGATTATTAAAAAAAGAGTGATAACAACATAGTGGGACAGCTGGGGCAAACCCCGTCTAAGATTTCTATGTTGTCATTGTTGCTGTGCTCAGAGGCCCATGCCAAGGCTCTGATTACCTTTTTGAAAACTGCCCACGTGCCACAAGAGACATCAGCTGATCAGTTTACAGATTGTATGGCTAATTTGACTGCTGATAATAGGTTGGGTTTCTCGAACACCGATTTGACCGCTAAGGGGAAGAATCACAATGATGCCCTGCATGTATCCATTGAATGAATGGGCACTACTCTTGCACATGTATTGGTCGATACTGGTTCCTCATTGAATGTCTTGCCTAAGAAAGCTCTAGACTGGTTGAATTGTGAAGGTTTAGAGCTGAAACCAAGCAACATTATCGTCAGGGCCTTTGATGGGTCTAAAAAATTGGTGCATGGAGAGGTTGATATCCCGATCAAGGTTGGTTCTCAGGTCTTCAATTCTACTTTCTATGTGATGGACATCCGGCCATCTTATTCTTGTTTGATGGGTCGTCCATGGATCCACAAAGCAGGGGCCGTAACCTCAACGCTTCACCAAAAGCTGAAGTACCCGGTTAAAGGGAAGATTATGACAGTACAAGGGGAGGAAGAGTATATGGTCAGCCACCTCAACTCGTTCTGATACGTAGAGATGGATGGGGAGTTCATTGAGACCCCGTTCCAGCATTTTGAAGAGGTTCCCCAGACACTAGCGTCAGCTGAGACTGTGGTTGAGGATTCTCCTATGAAGATGGCTTCTTTAAAGGATGTCCGGGCTGTTGTTGAGAAGGGTGAGTGTGCAAATTGGGGCCGACTCCCTAATTTCACACAGAAGACTAACAAGTTTGGTTTGGGTTTCACTGCAAAAGCTCAAAGGGCCGTTCGGAATGCACGAATTAGAAGACCTCCCGTGTTCATCAGCAATTCGGGAGTGAATGCCATTGAAGACGATGTGGAAGAGTCTGAGTTCGACAGCTGGATATATCCTATGACCGATGGTGGACAATGCAACTGGGCAGCAAAGGACTTCATCCCTATTACTTTTGTTATCCAGTAATGAAACTTTTTGTTTTGAATATGTAACAGACAATGTTTTAAACTTTATGGCCCGGTGTCTTACCCGGGGCAATGTGGCTTCATTTGTAAGGGCTTTATGTGTGTCATTTTTATATATCATTAATAAAAGCATTGGACGTTTCTTGCATTTCAAATCTTGCGCTCCTTGTTTTTCTTTTATATATTGTAAAACAGCTATTTTTGGCACACGCTCACGTATCATGATCTACATCCACTCTGGATCCCACTGATAACGACTCTGCTACTGCCAGTTATGACTTTGAAAGTCTGATCAACTTAGCCGAAGACGAAGGTGAAGATGATTACGAAGTGGCTGCTGAGTTTGTTAGATTGCTGCTTCAAGAAGAGAGGGCCATACTACCTCCAAGAGCCACCCATCCTGATGCCTCCAATTACAGAAAGATCGTTGATCTTATAAGTGTTGGATAATACAAGGAGGTGTGTTGGGGCAGCGTGACGAGTCTGGCCGAAAAGAGCATGCTATTTACTACTTTAGCAAAAAGTTTACCGACTGTGAGACCCAATACTCACTGCTCGAGAGAACTTGCTACGCTTTAGCATGGGCTGCTCGCCGACTGAGACAGTACATGTTGGCTCATACCACCTCTTGATACCAAAAGATCTAAATGTTTTGACAGCGCCTTGGCCTTTTGCAATGTGGGGCATTGATATGATCGGCGAGATCAGACCTACGGCATCCAACGGGCATCATTTCATCCTGGTAGTGATTGATTACTTTACGAAGTGGGTTGAAGCAGCTTCCTTTGCTACCGTAACCAAGAACGTCGTGGCACGGTTCATTCGGCACAATCTGATCTGTCGATATGGTGTACCAGAGAGGATCATTACAGACAATGGCACCCATCTCAACAACAAGATGATTACTGAGCTCTGCGAGCAATTCAAGATACAGCATCACAACTCTTCTCCCCACCGACCAAAAATGAATGGGGTTGTCGAAGCAGCAAATAAGAACATTAAGAAGATTGTGCAGAAGATGACAGTGACATACAAAGACTGGCACGCGATATTACCATTTTCTCTTCATGGGTACCGTACCTTAGCACAGACGTCAACAGTGTTAGAACATAGTTTGATTCTACAACCCTTGATTAGAGTTTTGATGATAACAAAATACAAAGAATAAATAAATTCAAAGATATATATATAAAACAAATATGCTTCTTAAAATTATGTTTTGTATATACAGAAGATCTGATGGAATCAGCATCAGAAGATCAGTAATATATGCTACACGCTGAAGCTACCAGATTATACGCTGAAGCTTGATGACCAGAATCTGCGCATAAACAAATACACTCTGACTCTAATCAAAGACATCTTTACCAAGTCATCAACACTATGAAGCGTTATCATAATTTAAAGCAAAGAAGACTCTGAAGCGTTATTAATTATTCAAGACAGAATTAAATGCTAACGGCTCTCTTCAGACAAGATCTTCCTCAAAAGGAAAGTGCGTCATTATCATTAAACTGGCTTTATGGACAACGTATCTTTCCCTTGCCTATATAAACAAGTCTGCTTGAGAAAAGATGTACGCATGCACTCACACAATTTGCCAAGCCTTCAAAACCACGCTTATTCAAAAGCTTTAGCAAATTCAGTTTATTCCAAGCTTAAGTTGTGTAATTATCATAGTTGTGATATATTGTTTTGTTAGAAAACGTTAACACATCCTTGTTCAATTATTTGTAAAAGATTTCCTTGAGATAAACCGGTTTGTGGTTGTACTCAAGAAGACTTTAGCAGTTGTTAAAGTAGCTGTTGTAATCCTTTGAAAATAGTGAATTAAGACCTCGTTGGAGAGAGGCGAAATCACCTTGACGGGTGGACTGGAGTAGTTTGAGATCAAACGAACCAGGATAAAAATATTGTGTTGTCAAAGCATTTGTTTTAAGTTTTACAATTCAAGCCCCCCCCCCCCCCCCCCCTCTTCTTGTGTTTTTCACATCTTCAATTGGCATCAGATCGCCTGGTTCTGAGCTTATAAAACTTAACCATATCAGTACAAGATCCAGCGTCAGAAAAACACAATGGCAGGACCAAGTCAAAACATCAGCAATGACAATAATGAAGAAAGGGACAGATTCAGTGGCAAACCTCCAGTCTTTGATGGAGAGAACTTTGACTACTGGAAAGACAGAATTGAGAGTTTCTTTCTGGCCCATGATGTTGATCTATGGGACATGGTGACTGATGGATACACGCACCCAGTGGATGGACGTGGTCAGAAGATTGACAGGAAAATGATGTCTGATCAGCAAAAGCGTGAATTCAGAAATCATCACAAGGCCAGAACAATTCTTCTCAGCGCCATATCTTATTTAGAATATGAGAAGATATCAAACAGAGAAACTGCCAAGAATATGTTTGACTCTCTGAGAATGATGCATGAAGGCAACATACAAGTCAAAGAAACCAAAGCCCTTGCACTCATTCAGAAGTATGAGGCATTCAAGATGGAAGAACGTGAATCAATAGAAACTATGTTTTCAAGATTTCAAATTCTTGTTGTTGGTCTAAAAGTTCTTGACAAAGGGTATTCCTGCTGATCACGTTAAGAAGATCATCAGAAGCTTGCCAAAACAATGGAGGCCAATGGCCACAGCGCTTAAGCTAGCCAAGGATATCAACAAAATCTCTCTGGAGGAACTTGTCAGCTCCCTCAGATGTCACGAGATAGAGCTAGAAGCAGATGAACCTCAAAAGCAAGGTAAGCCATTAGCTTTAAAATCTAACAGAAAATCTGACTCCAAAGTTTTGCAGGCTGTGGAAGAAACCTCTGATGGGTCCTCATCAGAAGAAGATGAATTGTCTCTCCTCTCCAGAAAGGTGAACCAATTATGGAAGCAGAGGCAAAGGAAGTTCAGGAATCCCAGAAAATAAGAATGAATCTTCCTCCAGATACAGAAGGTCAGAATCCTCCTCTGGACACAGAAGATCTGAAGGTTCTTCAGGAAACAGAAAGCCAAACAACAAAGACATTGTCTGCTATGAATGTAACGAGCAAGGGAACTACAAAAGTGATTGCCCAAAGCTTCAGAAGGAGAAGCCCAAAAAGAAGTTTGGCAAGGAAAAGAAGAAAAGTCTCATGGCTACATGGGATGATTCTGACACATCTGAAGCTGACTCAGAATCAGATGATGAAAGAGAAAACATAGCTCTCATGGTAAACATAATAGAAGACAGTGAAGCTTCTGAGTCAGACTCTGAATCAGATACAGAAGAGGTATTCCCTGACTTTACTATAAACTTTACTAAGGCTGAACTAGCTGAAAGCCTTAATGAAATTCTGGAAAGATATCAGCAGGTCAGAGTCAAATTCAGAAACCTGAAAAGGAATCTTGCTTCTGACTCTGATAAGACTGAGAGTCTCAAATTGGAGAATTCTGAGTTAAAAGATAAAATTTCAAAATTAGAAAACCAATTTCAAAACTCTCAGAAGGAAACAATCCCTGAAACTCCCAGCAATGCTGATGAGATCATCAAGGAGTATGATCACAGCTTTCAGAAGTTTCTAGCTAAAAACATAGATAGGAGCAAAATGGATTCAATGATCTATGGAGTTAGCAGAAATGGCAGAAAAGGGATAGGATATCAAGGTAAGGTACCTACACCAAAAAATGCCATGGATTTAGTTATAAAACGTACTCCACTTGAATCACACTTTATATATGGGCACACACATGACATAAAATATACAAGTAGTGATTACTCTGTCAAACCAAAATTCAACCAGAGTTTTGGTAAAACTAACAAATCAGGACCCAAGAAAATGTGGGTACCTAAGGATAAAATAATACATGTGGCAGATATCTTTAGCAGCAAAGCAAAAACACCAATCATGGTACCTGGACTCTTGCTGCTCACGACACATGACGGGAAGAAGGCATATGTTCCAAAGCCTGGAACTTAAGCCTGGAGGCCACGTAGGCTTTGGAGGCAATCAGAGAGGAAAGATCATTGGCTCTGGAACAGTAGGTAATGGAAATCTTCCCTCTATAAGTAATGTTTTATTAGTTGATAGATTAATGAATAACCTGTTATCCATAAGTCAATTAAGTGATAACGGTTATGATATAATCTTCAATCAAAATTCATGCCAAGCTGTTAGTCAGAAAGATGGGACTATCCTATTTAATGGAAAGAGGAAAAACAACATTTATAAAATCAAACTTTCTGAATTGAAAAATCAGAACGTAAAGTGTCTTCTGTCTGTTAACAATGAGCAATGGATCTGGCACAGAAGATTGGGACATGTTAGTATGAGAAGAATATCTCAGATTAACAAACTCAATCTGGTCAGAGGACTTCCTAACCTGAAGTTCAATTCAGATGCTCTGTGTGAAGCATGTCAGAAAGGCAAGTTTGCAAAACCAACTTTCAAATCCAAAAACGTTGTTTCCACCTCCAAGCCATTAGAACTTCTGCATATTGACTTATTTGGACCAGTTAAAACTGCTTCAGTCAGCGGCAAGAAGTATGGGTTAGTAATCGTAGATGACTATAGCAGATGGACATGGGTAAAGTTCTTAAGGCACAAGGACGAGTCACACTTTGTGTTTGTAACCTTCTGCAACCAAGTTCAGAATGAAAAGGATCTTAGAATCGTCAAAGTCAGAAGTGATCATGGTGGAGAATTTGAAAACAAAGATTTTGAGTTATTCTTTAATGATAAAGGCATTCTGCATGATTTCTCTTGTCCTAGAACTCCCCAGCAAAATGGAGCTGTAGAACGAAAGAACAGAACATTGCAAGAAATGGCCAGAACCATGATCAACGAGACTAACGTTGCTAAGATCTTCTGGGCAGAGGCAATAAACACAGCGTGTTACATTCAGAATAGAATCTCCATAAGACCTATTCTGGAAATGACTCCATATGAATTGTGGAAGAACAGAAAGCCCAACATTTCCTATTTTCACCCATTTGGATGTACATGTTTTATCCTAAATACAAAAAATTATTTGAACAAGTTTGACTCTAAAGCACAAAAGTGTATTATGTTAGGATATTCTGAACGTTCAAGAGGGTACAGAGTATACAATACAGAAACACAAATTGCGGAGGAGTCAATCAGTGTTCGTTTTGATGATAAGCTTGACTCTCAAAAGTCAAAGCAGAATGAATTCCTTGCAGGTATGGGAGTTGAACTCACAGGTACTGAAGACAAATCATCATAAGCTCTCAACAGAGACACTCCCTCAACATCAGAAAGAGTCACTGCAAGCAATCCAGCACCTTCTGTTGATCAACTCCAGAAAAGACCATCCAGAAGCAGCATGGATCACCCAGAAGAAACAATCTTAGGAAGGAAGGAAGATCCAATCAGAACAAGATCCTCCTTCAGAAACTCTGAAGAATCCCTCATGGGACTGGTTTCTCTAATTGAACCAACAACAATTGATGAAGCACTTCTGGACAATGACTGGATTCTAGCAATGCAAGAGGAGCTAAATCAATTCACAAGAAATGACGTATAGGATCTAGTTCCCAAACAAAAAGGATTCAACGTCATTGGTACAAAATGGGTGTTCAGAAACAAACTGAACGAACAAGGTGAAGTCATCAGAAACAAAGCACGAATGGTAGCACAAGGTTATAGTCAGCAAGAGGGGATAGACTATACAGAAACATTTGCTCCAGTCGCCAGGTTAGAATCTATCAGACTCCTAATTTCATTTGTTGTTAATATAGGCATCACTCTGTATCAGATGGATGTTAAGAGTGCATTCTTAAATGGCTATATAGAAGAAGAGGTATATGTGCACCAACCCCCTGGTTTTGAAAGTTCCAAAAATCCAGAATATGTTTTCAAACTAAAGAAGTCACTCTATGGTCTGAAACAAGCTCCCAGAGCTTGGTATGAAAGACTAAGTAACTTCCTGCTAGAAAAGGAATTCACCAGAGGGAAAGTGGACACAACCTTGTTCTGTAAGACAGTTAAGAATGACATTTTAGTATGTCAGATTTATGTTGATGACATCATATTTGGATCCACTAAACCATCTCTGGGAAGAAAGTTTGCTAAATGTATGCAGGCAGAATTTGAGATGAGCCTAATGGGGGAACTAAAATTCTTTTTGGGCATTCAGATTAATCAAACCCCAGATGGAACTTACATTCATCAGAGCAAATATGTCAGAGAACTTCTGAAGAAATTTGATCTCTCAGAATGTAAGCCATCAAAGATTCCAATGCATCCCACGTGCATTCTGGAAAGAGAAGAGGTAAGTAAAAAGGTAGAACAGAAGGTCTACAGAGGTATGATTGGTTCTCTTCTCTATCTGACGGCTTCAAGGCCTGACATTCTATTCAGTGTTTGCATTTGTGCTAGATTCCAATCAGATCCTAGAGAATCTCACTTAACAGCAGTTAAGCGAATTTTGAAGTATCTAAAAGGTACTACTAATCTGGGTTTGTTTTATAGAAAATCAAGTGATTACAGCTTGATAGGATACTGTGATGCTGATTTCGCTGGAGACAGAGTAGAACGTGAAAGCACTTCTGGAAGCTGCCAGTTTCTGGGAGAAAATCTGATCTCATGGTCCAGCAAAAGGCAATCCACAATAGCTCTATCAACAGCAGAAGCTGAATACATAGCAGCAGCTGGATGCAGCACACAAATGCTCTGGATGAAAAGTCAACTTGAGGACTTCAAGATATTTGAGAGTAACATCCCTATCCTCTGTGACAATACTTCTGCTATTTGTCTTAGTAAAAATCCTATTTTGCATTCTAGGGCTAAGCATATAGAAATAAAACATCATTTTATTAGGGACTATATTCCGAAAGGGATTCTAAATTTAAAATTTATTAACACAGACCATCAATGGGCTGATATCTTTACAAAACCTCTTTCTGAAGATAGGTTCAACTTCATTCTGAAACATCTCAGCATGAAGCTCTGCCCAGAATAAAACTGTTTTGATTCCATATCTTAACCTTCAGAACTTTGTCTATTTATCCGTGAACTACTGATCAATCTTTCTTCAGATCTTTAGAAGTACAGATTGTATCAGAATCTATCCATGAAGATTTGCGCGCTTCATTTCGAGGATAGAAATGTGCAGTTCACTCAAGCAAACAGGTGTCATCCAATCATCAGCTACTTTCTGAGGTTGAACACGCGTTCACGTTTCTGAGAGGTCAAAAGCGCTGATTGGATGCATTGGGACACTTGTCATGAGTAACCGTTCCAATATCTTTCTGAATCCCCCAAAATCAGCTGTCATTAAATGATCATAATCATTATAATTTATTTCTCTCTCTTGCCGTTTATGTTTTCAAATTTTTTTAAAAATCTATTTAAACACATTTCTCACTACTTACAGTTTTTCACTATCACTTTCATTTTCTCTACAATCTTATTGATTTCAGTTTGGAACCTTTCTCAAAACCCTTTCAATTTCTTCTCAAAACCTTCGGTGTGAACATGGCTTCCTCAAGCAACCCTACTTCCAGTACTCAGAAAACAGATTCCTCCGAACAATATGAAGAACCCTACATAACTCTTCTCATACCCATCAAAAATCTAGAAGTTCTTTCTGAATTAATTGTGGACTTTAACAGTCTTCAAGAAAAAAGGTTTAATCTCTCTGAATAAGTAAAGGCTCAAGGCTGGGACAGATATTTTGACCGACTGGTGGGTCCAACATTCCCAATCCTTGTGAAGGAATTTTGGATTCATACTTCATCTTCCAACCATCAAGTTACTTCATACATAATGGGGAAGAAGATAGTCATAACTGAGGACCTCATTGCAAGATTAATAGGCTACAATGGTGGTGGTGTATGATGCATTCACATGGCTGAAAGATGCACTGATGTCGCCCTAATTGCTAGAGAAATCTTCACTCTGGGTCTTCCCTCCAGCAAGATAAGGGATCTAAAAGACCATCACAGAATATGGGCCAAGATTATTTTGGGATGCATAAACCACAGGAAGCCTACCAGCTCTCCTGACTACATCAATATTGATCAGCAATTTCTGATCTACTTCATCTCCCAGAAGATTAAGGTGAATCTGGCTCATCTGCTGTTTAACCATCTAAGGACTAGTGTCAAGGAAACCAGAGAAGAGGAGCGCACAAAAAGGGACTAGATACCCCTAGGAAGGCTTATATCAGATATTCTAACAGAATAAGCTGATTGATCATCTAACAGAAGCTCAGGAAATCAGCTCTTTGGAAGTTACTGTTGGTAAACAGTTGAATGCAAAGAATTTGAAGAAAATGAAGTTAATTGAGAACATCAAGAAGGAACCAAGTGTCACTTCTTTTGTAGCAATCTCCAGCTGAAGAATCCCTCTGGATAACTTTCCCCTGTTCTCAGAGATTGATTCTAAACCTGATACAATAGTCAGATATCTAGATGCATGCAAGGCAGATGGTACAGCACCCGATTTGAACATTCAGGATCTGCAGCAGAAGGCTCCAAAAGTTGTGCTGAAGAAAACCAAGAAAAGGAAAGTTGTAGCAGAAGGATCATCCCAGCGGACTCCTAAAAAGAGAGGTAATCCTTCTTCTGTAATTGTTTTAAACTCAATTTCTGTATCAACATCTATACCAATTCCCACTCAATCAGAAAACCCCACACCATAAACATTTGATGACTTTGACATTGAATTCGACCCCTCAGAAACCTTAACTCTTAGAGGATCTCACTCCCTACCTCCAAATCCAAATATTGAAGCAACCCAACAAGAACTTGCAAAAGTTCTATCAGATATAGAAACCTTTGACCAACATACTTCTGCTCCCATGCCAAAAAATCCAAACTCTGAAACCACCACAGAAGCACCACAACCAGAAATTCCCCTCTCTCCACAACCAGAAATACCACTACCTTCATCTCCTCAACAAGAAATTCATCCACCTTCACCACAACCTAAACCATTTCAACCAGGAGTTCAAACTTCTGAGGCTCAACCTTCTAAATCATGTGAACCAGAACCTCATAACGATCAATCAAACCAAACTGTTGATTCTGATACCATTCCCATTCCTGGAATCACTGAACCTCTGGCCATCCGTATGCCCCTAACCATTCTGGATATTCCCCAAATTCCCTCTTCACTAGAATCAACTCCACCAAACTCCCCAACTAGTCCAATAATTATTCCAGACTCTCCCACTCCCTCACCAAAGAACAATCCAGATGACAACATCAAGACTGTCATTGATTTAACAGTTTTTGAACGTCTTGCTGCCATAACCCACAAAACAGCTATTCCAAAACCAAAACCATTTGAAACCTCTCCAGATGTTGGTACCAGCTTATTGATATTTGAAACAGAAGTACAGAAGTGGGTCACTTCTCTGAAGCAAGCTAGTCTTGAGCTGATTGATCCTGCTGCATCAGACTACCTTTGGACAAGGTTCAGAAGATGGGTATGTTCTGAAACTCGTAAGATACAAGAACAGAGCTACGGACAAGTTCAACAGAACTTCAGTAATCTACTGAAAGTAATTGAAGATTAAGTTCTGAGCCAGCTGCTCAAGGAAGAAGTTCTCCCTCTGGACAATGCTCCCTGATCTGAACATCGTCCAACATACAAAGTTCAACCAGAGTCAGAAGATCTCAATATGACTGATACTCCAGAGCAGATGATTCCTGCGAAAGAAATGGGTCAAAAAGAGGATATTGTAGAAAGCTCTGAGAAGCATCCAGTTACTGAAGATTCTCAAGCTTCCTCCTATGACAGGCAGACTCTAGAAGACCTGAAAAGATCTGATATGTTGATAAATGAAAGAATGGATAAATAGGACGACAAAATTGAGGAAATCAAGAGCATGTTAACCAAGCAAGAGGAAACCAACATCCAGATCAAGGGCTTGTTGGAAGCTTTGTTCACGCGTCTTCCTCCTCCCTCTTAGAATTTCCTCGTTTTTAAAACATGTTTATCTGTAATATTCTTACATTGC
This sequence comes from Vicia faba, assembly GCA_948472305.1. Classification (NCBI taxonomy): domain Eukaryota; kingdom Viridiplantae; phylum Streptophyta; class Magnoliopsida; order Fabales; family Fabaceae; genus Vicia; species Vicia faba. The sequence goes on along the minus strand of OX451736.1, from coordinate 633,358,631 downwards.
TGCTGTTCTGAACTTATCGTTGAATCTGGTTTTAATATAAACGCATTTTGGCTCTGATTATATGTTATTTTTGATAACTGGCAAAAAGGGGGGGAATAATATATTTTTCAATAACGGATTACTGAGACATAAGTCTCAGACATTTTGATCTATTTAAATTTCTCTCTTCTGAAAAGCTTGAACAGGTACAAAACTTTGATGAAAGATACAGTAAGGTTCTGATGCTTAAAGACTCATGGAATTAAAGGGAAGTAATTAACTCAGGGGGAGTTTCTCTTCTTAATTCTATACTTCTTATTCTTTATTTTTTATTGAAAAATATGGTTTTTGTCATCATCAAAAAGGGGGAGATTGTTAGAACATAGTTTGATTCTACAACCCTTGATTAGAGTTTTGATGATAACAAAATACAAAGAATAAATAAATTCAAAGATATATATATATATATATATATATATATATATATATATATATATATATATATAACAAATATGCTTCTTAAAATTATGTTTTGTATATACAAAAGATCTGATGGAATCAGCATCAGAAGATCAGTAATATATGCTACACGCTGAAGCTACCAGATTATACGCTGAAGCTTGATGACCAGAATCTACGCATAAACAAATACACTCTGACTCTGATCAAAGACATCTTTACCAAGTCATCAACATTATGAAGCGTTATCATAAGTTAAAGCAAAGAAGACTCTGAAGTGTTATTAATTATTCAAGACAGAATTAAATGCTAACGGCTCTCTTCAGACAAGATCTTCCTCAAAAGGAAAGTGCGTTATTATCATTAAACTGGATTTATGGATAACGTATCTTTGCCTTGCCTATATAAACAAGTCTGCTTGAGAAAAGATGTACGCATGCACTCACACAATTTGCCAAGCCTTCAAAACCACGCTTATTCAAAAGCTTTAGCAAATTCAGTTTATTTCAAGCTTAAGTTGTGTAATTATCACAGTTGTGATATATTGTTTTGTTAGAAAAAGTTAACACATCCTTGTTCAAATATTTGTAAAAGATTTCCTTGAGATAAACCGGTTTGTGGTTGTACTCAAGAAGACTTTAGCAGTTGTTAAAGTAGCTGTTGTAATCCTTTGAAAATAGTGAACTAAGACCTCGTTGGAGAGAGGCGAAATCACCTTGACGGGTGGACTGGAGTAGTTTGAGATCAAACGAACCAGGATAAAAATACTGTGTTGTCAAAGCATTTGTTTTAAGTTTTACAATTCAACCTCCCCCCCCCCCCCCTCTTGTGTTTTTCAAATCTTCAAACAGGGGCAACACCCTATTCCTTGGTTTATGGCATGGAGGCAGTCTTGCCTATTGAAGTTCAGATACCCTCTCTTCGGATCATGAAGGATGCAGGTTTAAGCAAAGACGACTGGATTCAGACCCGACTTGATCAGTTGAACCTAATTGACGAAAAGAGACTTACTGCTATTTGTCATGGTCAGACGTATCAAAAACGGATGATCAAGGCATTTAACAAGAAAGTTAGGCGACAAGAGTATCAAGTTGGGGATCTGGTAATCAAGCGTATTATCCTACCTCAAGGGGATCCCAGGGGCAAATGGACCCCTACTTATGAAGGGCCATTTATGGTTAAGAACATTTTCTCAAGAGGAGCTTTGATTCTAACCACCATGGATGGTGACGACCTTCCTCACCCCGTCAATGCAGACATAGTAAAAAGATACTACGCATAATCAAAGACCCGCTAGGTTGACTGGCCTAGGCAAAAATAAGGGCTTCCCAGCGAACCAAAAGGGTTCGGGAAAAAATAAGGGATGAAAATAAAAAAATCTGTACACCCGATAAGTCGAAAACCTGAAAAGGCGGCTTGGGCAAAAATGGGTATCCGAATGGACTGAAAACCCGAAAGGGCAGTCCAGGAAAAAGTTAGGGATCAAAGCGTAATAATATGTCTCATTGGATCACCTCGCATCCAGACTTCGGTATCGACTATCAAGCTCGGACGGCACTAATCAATCAGATTCATCTTCAACTAAGCAGCAAAGTGATGAGATGCTTGAAGATATAAAGGCAATAGCAGAGTTGGAACCCAGTGGGATTATTCACATAGCTGTTTTGTTTCCTTTTCACAAATTGTATAAATTCTATTTGTTCGGCGGCGTTCTCCTACTAGGACGTCAGTCTCTTATACAAAAACGCCTATTTTCAGGCCAAACTTCAAAATCAAATACAAATTCGTTTTCAGACAAATTTCAAACTATTTTTCCTTTATCTGTTTTGTTTAGCAAAGAACGTCCAAAGTTCATTTTTGATATATGCATTTGACATTAATTGCTGATCATAAATATTTACATGCGAAACGAAAGATGAATTACTGGTAATAATAGAAACAGGGGCAAATAAGAATTGTCTGAACTGTACAAATTGCTCTGTCCACCAGGTACAAGGTAGATCCAGCTGAAGAATATGGCTACGATACCTTCACACCCTGCAGAGTAAGGCAGTAATGGTAGCTCTTCCAGCTGAGACTTGCAACTATGGACGAATCAGCAATACTCTCCCCAAGCAGAGCTAGTCTACCATCAGCCCTAAAAAGGCTTGGTATCCCCATAAGGGATTAATATTCCTCAGCAGAGTATAAAGATATTCCCCAGCAAGTATTAGAGTATCCCCGACAGTCTTAATATTCCTCAACGGAGTATAAGAATGTTCCCCGGCAGAATACAAGATACCCCAGTGGAGTCAATTTTCCCAGCACAGTCTAAAAAGCTTCCCCAACGGAGTTGAATCATCATCCCCAATAGACTTTGGAAGTTTATCCCCAGCGGAGTATAAAATAAATCTCCCCAGCCAAATTCAAAAGGATTATCCCCACAGAAGTCTAACAGGGTTATCTCCAGCAAGTTGCAACTGAAAGATCATCGCCAGCGAAGCTCTTTCCTTTCCCCAAGCAGGAGTTCAATCCTCAACAGATTCAATATCACCAGCAACGGTAATCCATCCCCAGCGGAGTTCATCATTGAAATCCCCAATAGAGCTTATCAACGGAATCCCCAGCGGAGTTTATCATTAAAATCCTCAGCAGAACATCTCTTCCCCACAGAGTAATTCCCCTCGGAGTAATCTCCTCATCAGTTTATTCCCCAACGGAGTTCTTTTCTCCTGCAAGCTTATTTTCACAATCATCTTCGTTCATCATCCCCAGCAGGAATGAAGAATTCGACTCTACTCTCCAGCAGCTCCGGGATTTATTTTCCCCAGCTAAAACATCACATTTTCATACATCATGATATGTGCATATACGCATTATACCATACTATCTCATTTATGTTAAGAACATCATTGCTTGATCCATATCTTGCATTGCATATGACTAACCTTTACCTTTCAGGAAAGATGCAGTGAAATTCTCAACTATGTCAATGGAGACAAAATCAGTTAAATTGATTCCTAAAGATTTTTCTGAGGCAAAGCCAGTCAATGGAGACAAAATCAGTTAAATCGATTCCTAAAGATTTTTCTGAGGTGAAGCCAATCAATGGAGACAACCTGTCAATGGAGACAACCTGTCAATGGAGACAACCTGTCAATGGAAACAACCTGTCAATGGAGATAACCCGTCAATAGAGATAACCTGTCAATGGAGACAACCTGTCAATGGAGACAACCCGTCAATGGAGACAACCCATCAATAGAGACAACCCGTCAATGGAGACAACCTGTCAATGGAGACAACTCGTCAATAGAGACAACCCGTCAAGGGAGACAACCCGTCAATGGAGACAACATGTCAATGGAGACAACCTGTCAATGGAGACAACATGTCAATGGAGACAACCCGTCAATGGAGACAACCCTCAATAGAGACAACCCGTCAATGGAGACAACCTGTCAATGGAGACAACCCGTCAATGGAGACAACCCGTCAATGGAGACAACCTGTCAATAGAGACAACCCATCAATAGAGACAACCTGTCAATGGAGACAACTCGTCAATGGAGACAACCTGTCAATAGAGACAACCTGTCAATGGAGACAACACTTCAATGGAGACAACCCGTCAATAGAGACAACCCGTCAATGGAGACATCCCGTCAATGGAGACAACCCGTTAATGGAGACAACCCGTCAATAGAGACAACCCGTAAATGGAGATAACCCGTCAATAGAGACAACTCATCAAAAGAGACAACCCGTCAACAAAGACAAAACCACCCACCAACAATCCCCAAATGGCATCTATAAGCCCATTTCCGACATCACAATGCTGATACCACTTCATGCGAGTGCAAATTTCTGGGCACTCTATGTTTCAATCATCTCCCACCTTCGGATCACGAAAGGCCCGAACGCCAATCTATATCCTCAGGTTTAAGAAGATTGAACAGGGGCAACTATTGTACCCCAAAATTTTCCCTCCCATATTTCTCAAGACATGTCAAGAATCATCCCCAAGTTGTTCAAGATGGCTCAAGAGTTGGACAGTCAAATCACCTCCTAAGGCAGTCAATTCAAAATTAGGGTTTTGTGTTGCATCAAGGTCCTCACATCCAAATGGTCTCAAATGCTCCCCAAAGTCCTAATATGTTCTCAAGTTTATCCATGTCAAATTACAAGCCTTGCAGAGAAAGTTTGGTCAGTCAATTACTCAAGAAGCCCAAAAATCGATTATGCTAGGGCAAAAGTCAATTGTGCCCCAAATACAGTCAAACCTCAAGGTTTTTTGTCAACATTCTCATTTTTAAGGATAATTAATCATTTGATCAAGGTTTGATCATGATTCATCAAGGATTGCTCAAGATTCATCAAGATTCAAAAGTTGCTAAATTAGGGTTTTGTAGGAAAAGTCAACTCAACTTTGACCAAGCATAACTTTCTCATACTTTATGAGAAATGACCCATCAAAATCTCATTTTGAAGAGGATGAAATTTCCTACAATCCATCTTCACACCCCAAGATCAATAAATGCCCTCATAAAAAGTTACAAATTTGGACATTATAGGTCATTTCTGAAAGTCAACAAAAACACATTTTATTCCAAAGCTTATAACTTGAGCATGGAATATCAAAATAAGATGAGACCAAAAGGGATGGTTATAGGACATCTCAAGGTTTCTAAAAAGTCCAATAACACTTCCAAAAGTTCAAAATTGATGAAGTTATTCATTGTTGAATTTGGGCATTTTTCCAAAAGTGCCAAAAGTCAACTATCCTCAAAACTCCAATTTTTGACAAAAGAGCCCACTTTTTTCCACTTGATTTGGTCTTGTCACACCACACACTTATCCTATCTTCAGTTTCATGTCCATTCATTAATTTTTCTATTTTATTTAATTTTTATTGAATTAATTCATTTTAAATCAATATTAATTCAAATAAAATCCAAAAATTGATGGAATGAGATATTTTTGATCATTATAGGCTTCAAGTATCATCATGGACCAGATCAAATCCGAATCATGCCTTATTGTGCACAAAATATTTGATTTGAGCCATTTTTGGAAGTTTGTTAATGGAAGATCATATTATATCTCAATTCTTCAATGCACATGGATTCAAGCCCAAGTTTTTAACCTAATGCAATCCCTTATACTCACACAAGCCAGGCACATCAAGAACACGAGTTGAAGCTGCCCAAGACGGCCAAACCAAAACTGAAAAAAACCTTGAAAAGTTGGAGATCGAAATCCATATTGGAGGCATTTTCAAAGCAAAATATCCACATAGCTTTCTTGCCTTACATCCAGTGGAGCTAAAGCAATCAAAACCAAGCCTTGAGACCTCTTAAATCACGCTGTAAGTGTTCTTGAACATAGCTCTGAACATGAGATCGTGATTCCATATTTTGGCATTTTCTGAATAAATTGTTTGTGCATTCATGTTTAACGTCCAATTTCCAACATTCCTGCATTATTCAATTTTGTTTTCATGGCTTATAACCTTAGATCCGAAGCTAGGGTTTATGTTCTTGTTTTTCAGGCATTTTTTATGCAGGTAAAATTAGGACAAATAATTGGTACAGGGATGTTCAGTGGAAAGAGACGAGTACGATGGTGTTCTTAAAACTCGTTTCCAAGGCCTACAGATGATTTTTGAGGGCAGCCATGGATTCAGCTGCGGATAAAATCCGCAGGTAAAAATCCTGGTTATTTCAACGAAGAAGATCAAGGCGTGTCTTCTTCCTATTGGACAGTTCAAATCTCGCGCCACTTTTTTTTTATTTTCAGCACTTAGTTGAATTTCCAATATAGTATTTGTTTTGTATCCCATTAACAAAAGAACGCGTTGGTTGAGTTGGCAAGCAGGCTAGTGGAAAACCCCTTGGGACCTGGGTTCGAATCCCAAGTCCCCCAATACCTTTGTGTAATTTTTATTCAGGTACTCTCATGCAATGCTCAAGATGTAGTCCACCATATGCCTCATGGATCCAAGCGCCAGATGGCCTCCAGGCCAAATCCAAGGGTCCAGATTGCAAGCTCATCATACTCCCTAGTCAAAGGCACGCGCTGGATTGGGAAGGTCAAACAAGGCTGAATGAAAGTGGACCAAACAATTGCCAGACTCACCACCAATTTGGGCTCAGTACCCCCTTGGTTATTTCTTTTCTTTTAATATTTTATTTATTTACTTGTTTTATTTTTATTATTTCCAATTAATTACTAACCCAAATAATTAACAATTTTTCTTAATAAAATCAGAAAACATAAACAATATTATTTTTATTTATTAAATTTAATTTCATCACTTTATTTTTGTAAATAAACATTAATCAATTAATTTAGTTTTTAATTAGGGACAATTTTAATATTTTTGCAATAAATTAAAATTAATGTAGAATTAGGTTTTTTAATAATTTTAATCACTTTTTTTTTATTTCCTTAAATATAAAAAAACCCAAAAATATATATTTTTTATTTTATTTAATTAATTAAGTAACTTAGTTTTAATTTCTTTAAATTCAAAAATAACAAAAAAACATGCTTTCTTTCCAAAGGGTAAAAACCCTAAAAAAAGGTGCGCCGATTTAATTTTCTCGCACGCGATCTATATTTCCAATATTGTAATTGCTTCCGGTATGTAATAACTTTTAATTAGGACTTTAATTATTTTTCACTTTATTTTATTTTTCGCAATTTAAATTTTCAAGGGTTGTTTTTGGCGATGTAAATACCCGACGCCTTGTAATAGCTTGGATTTAATTTCTGCACAATATACAATGTTAGATGTTTGATAATAGGGAATGCATGACAAGATCCAATGTATGAACTTAAAATCAACATAGCTCACCCATAACATGTATAGATAAAATAAACCGAACTAACACACTTGCACATGCCACTCTTAGGGTACACCTCACTTGGTTGCCTCGAACATGGTCATTGAGTATAGGAAGTTTTAGTGGTCGCCCTCTTGTCCAAAGATCATAGTTGCCTCGAAACGGTTGCCTCGGAAAAATGATCTAGGATATTAGGGTTACCGCTAAGGCGTCCTAACATTGCTTTAGTGACCATACGTCCCTTAATCGAATTGACCCGAAAACTCCAACGACGATGCTACCTACTCATCAATAGTGGGATAGCATTGTTTAAAGGACATTTGCACAGTTTAATTCCTTTTTCGAGTAGGTAGATGGTTCTTAAGTACTTTCTCCTTTTAAAACAAAATAAAACTTTTTGAACTTACACTCTCTTCAAAACAAAAACTCTTTTCAAACCCACAAACACAAAGAAAAGAAAACTTTTGAAACACAATGAGAAAGTACCTAAGAGCCCGTGGATAACCACGGATAGAAAGGGTGCTAACACCTTCGCTTTCTATAATCTACCTCCCGAACTCGAGAAATATCTCAAAAAGGAATTTTTCTGTGCTTTTGTCCTTTCCTTGTTGGATAAAATAAAAGACGGTGGAAACTCTTGCTTACCGTGACATTTTGCAAAAACAAACGCAAAACGCGAACCCGCATTCCAAAACAGTCAGTTCTCATTCCCACCGATCACAGTCAGCATTGTATTGGTATTGTTTGTAGAAGGCAACACATCCAGGACTTCTAAAGTACATATATTGGTTCCTTCCAGTTGATAGAACCATTCTATTTGTGTCCCCGATAAGCTTTCTTGAAAGAAGTGCACCCATAACTTTCTATCAGTAGTATGGGATTGGATTTTCCAGACAAAAGACCGCAAATGAAGCTTAGGACAAGACACACCATCATATTTGGAAAAGACGAAGACCTTGAACTTGTGAGGGATAACAACTTCTGAGATAAGACCCAACTCTTCAAAATAGAACCCAGGAACTCTCTGGATCTCTATGGCATTGAGACGATCTTCCAATTGTTTTTATTTGTCGTCAGTCGGAGGATATTATTCACCTGAATAGTTCGCTTCTTCTTCATCAGAACCCTGGTGTTTATTCTTCTCAGCCTTCATACTTTTATCATCTTCCTCTTGGTCATCATCTTCTTCTACAAACTCCAAAGCTCGCTTGACCGAACCTTTGAGCCTCTTACCCATGTTGAGGATGCCAGCTGGTTTCTTCATTTTATCCTCCCTCTCCTTAGTGATGAGGGCCTTCAGCTCTTCCTTCCCCTTTGCTAGATTCAAGAACATTTGCTGAAATTCAGTGTTCTGAGCTTGAAGTTCTTTAAGTTTCTCATGGACTCCTCCTCTTTGTGTTGACATATGCGTTAAGACTCGGCTCCTTGTGAAGTTGCTTCATCAGCTCCAACACTTTCTTCTCACTTGCAAATAATTTAGTCTCAAAGGTGTCTCATTCTTCCTTGAGTTGAATCCAGGACTTCTGCAATTCTTCAAGGTCAGTAGGAATGTCTGGATGAAGGATGGTGTGAGAAAAGTCTATTTCGACAACAGGCTCCATGATTACTGGTAGGATAGTAGGATATGGCATCATAAGGTTTTGAGCACGATCTCGTACCCATTTGAGATAGGGCTCTAGAGGGATGGATTTCTTATGCCTTAGAATCCTGCTATCATTCTTATTGACCATACTCCAAGCACGAATAAATCTTTGTCGGTAACCTTGAAGATCATTGTCATAGTAGAATGCAACACCCCGGATAATCATATCATGAGGACCGTCTCTTCGAGCATAACCAAACTGACGTAAATCTAGAGAAGGGTTGTAAGTAATCCCCCCTTATGCCCAAGAGTGGCACATTATGGAAATCTCCACAACGGTCAATAATAATGATGTCTTCCTAGGATCGGGAACACCAATAGATGTCTGAATGAGAGAGTGACATTATCCTTTGAGACCATCTCAAACCTTGTTCATTCTTCATTATCAAGCGGGGAAGGTGCGAAATAAACCACATGGATAGCAAAGGTATATAACACATGAGAGTTCCTCTCTTCCTCATGGTACGAGTGTGAAGAGAATGCAGAATATCTCCGAGCAAAGTAAGCACAGGATTATGAGTGAGGAGTATCTTGATGGCATTTACATCTATAAGTTGGTTTGGGTTGGGGAATAGTACCAAACCATAGATTAGCAAAGCCAAAACATCTTCGAAAGCATGAAAACTCATGGCATCTAGAAACAATTGAGCTTTCTCTATCAGGAATTTTGCAAGGAGGCCTTTAACCTCACTCCTGGTTTCCTAATTAGATGGAATGTCGGACGGTTTCAGGTGTAAGGCTGTGGCAATATCTTCAAGTCTTGGATCTTTCTCTAAACCAGTGAAGGGTATCTGATCCAGTATAGGCACCCTAAGTAACTTAGAGAACTCTTCCATTGTGGGCACCAACTGATAATTGGGGAAATTAAAGCAATGGTGTTTAGGATCAAATAACTGGAATAAAACGCTCATCATGCCTTCTTCAAAACTGAATATAACTAAGCTGAGCAAATGACCATGTCTTTTGTTGAACTGAGAGCTTTCGGGAACCTTTGAGACCAATTCTTTGAGTTTGGAAGGTATTCCCATGAAGTTGATCCGGATAGTATTTCTGCGAGCGGAAGCCATAGCCTGCAAAACAGAACAAAGATAAATCTCTTGGTCCTTGAAATGGTCAGTGAAAATGCTATGTTATGATGTTATGATGTTATGTTTAAACAAGATAGCAAGCACAAGAAAATCACATAAAAATCCTTAGGTTTAAAGTCTTGCATGTTGTTCATAGGTAAGTACCCTCTTGAAGTTTAGTTAGCTTAACTTGTCCTAAGAATAGTAATTGGGTTCTAGGAGTCTCATATCACCGACTTTCTCTCAGACATTGTTTCAACAGAGCAACTGACTTGCCACCGAAATATCTCGAGAGTCGAATCTCAATGAACGTAGCATCGAGTATCAACCAACTTTGAACTGCACCATATCCTGCCATCTCACTACTTTCTAATGGCTAAGTTGGGTCAATTAAGGTTCTAAAGGTAAGTTAGTGCTTATGACACCACGCAGTAGCCTAGTGTTATCCTCGACTGACTCAAGGAACACCAGTAGAAACCAATGTGTCGCACTAACATAGTCATCACTTCAACCATATTGGTCTATATCGTACAATTTCCATGATTTATTGCTACTTACCTAAAATATCCCTAGATCCGGGTATAGGATCTTTGCATGAAATTAAACCCGAGCAAAACCCCAAATATAAAGAAAACAAACAAAGCAAATAAAAGTGATATATCCCTAAGTTAACCCATATTGTTTAGGTATAATCCTCAGTGGAGTCGCCGGTTCTGTAATACGGTGGAAGAGCTGACTTGGTTTTTCATTTTATCACAAATGTTGCGGTTAGCAAGAGTCCCACCGACTTTTCTTTTATCCAATAATAAAAGTGTGAAAAGAACAGGAAATACCTTTATTAATTTTGAGTTCGGGGGGTAAGTTATGAAAAGGGAAGGTGTTAGCACCCTTTTCATCCGTAGTTATCTACGGGCTCTTAATTGTTTAGCTCGCTTTAATTTGCTTTGTGTGATTTATTTGAAAATGTTTTGACAATGTCAGTGCAAGGTAGACTAATTTATAATAAACCTTGTATCAGTCCTCAAGAGTGTTTATAAAGCGTTTCGAAAGTAGTTGTTTTGAAAGTGTGAGGTGTGAAAATTATTTTAGTTTGTGACCAAGCAATTAATGGTATCTTACCCACTGAAAGGTCTTTCGTTATTCTTTTCCTTCTCCTTTAAGGATAGTGTTATCCATACCATTAGTTAGTAGGTAGCCCCGTCCATTGGATGTGAAGGGACAGGCGTAGGGTCGTCGTTATGGTCATAGAAGGCAATATGTAGGGATACCTTAGCAATTCGAAGGGACTGTCATCATATATTCATAGGCAACATCGAGGGACAAGATCATTGCGGGGCATTGCGGGACTATGATCTTTATGATGACTTTAACCGAGGGGCATTGTAGGACTATGATATTTATGATGACTTTATCCGAGGGTCTTTGCTAATGGTATCCCTATGTTCGAGGGACATGACCATTTTTTTCCCGAAGGCAACAGAGAGAGATTACCCTAGAGGTGTATGTGTGCAAATGATGTAGTTCAGTTTATTTATCTTGTTTATTTAGGGTTATCTAGCATTTCGTTTTAGATATTGCCATACATGCCTAGTTACTATACAATTATATACATACATGCAAATAATTATAAGTGTGGAAAAATAAATTCCTACGTTATTACAGGATCTTGGGGCAATTACATAAGAAAAAGTGCAGAATAAAAAATGTGGAATTTAAACCTAAGCGATTACATCCCGTAAACAATTACATAATTAAGAAAAGTGCGAGAAAATAATTCTACGACTATTACAAGGAGATGCGTCCTATGCATTTGATCTAGGAAAATTAAATGAAAAAGAAAGGAAAAAAAGGAAAATAGGAAAGAAGATATTGAAATGTATTTTGTGCTTTTCTTTGTAAAAATAATTTGAATGACAATAGTAATTAAACCTAATTGTTTCTAATTAATGTTAATATTAAGAAAAAATTTAATTACTTAATTAATTTATGGTTTAAAAAGAAATTAAAGTTTGTTAGAATTTAATTAGAAAATAATTAAGGAAATAATAAAAATTAGGGTTAGCAAATAAAGTAGAAGAAAAATGCATGGGGGTGGTGTTGAACCCACGCCCCCTGGATTATAGGCCTGCCTCTTATCCACTGTGCCATCACTGCTTTTGTTCTTGAGAATGGGAGTGAATCAAGGCATATTGTAAATCTGCGTTAATCTCGAAAATAACAAAATAATATCAAAATGTAGGGGCCGAACCCACGCTCATGGTCATACCAGATAACGCCTTTACCAATCATGCCATTGTTGCTACACATTAGTATCACCATCATCAATAAATAAATAATAAAATTGGATCATAAATCAAACAAAATGAAAACACGTGCGTTAGTGGGACATGGTTGTTTGAATGGACGAATCATATGCATGGATTTTGACAGGTTAGCCCAGGGAGGGTCAAACCACCACACGGTGTTGACCTCCTTCTCCTCTGATCATCTCAAAACCCTATCCTGCAAAATAACATGATTCAATACCAAAAATTAACCCCACCCGCCTAAATCAAGGTCTGCAAACTCAATGGTGCCATCTATTTGTCCTGAAAGTGCCTGCAAGAAGAGATACGATGAAGTCAAAGCTTCATGCCCTAACAATGACGTTCTCTTATCCCTGCGTCAAACCTTTCAAATAATGGTTCAAAAATGTTATAATTATCATTATAAATATATATATATATATATATATATATATATATATATATATATATATATATATATATATATATATATATATATATATATATGAATGTATCACGTTGATTGATATTATATGAATCAAGAGTTTAGGATCAAGAAAGTTTACCAAACCGGAGCTACCTAACTGGCACGTTCTGGGATCGCTTGAGCTTGAGTAATGATTGGGAACAACCTTTGGATTCCTCGGGAGTATGAATGAATTCTTGGAATCAATTTAAAACTGTTGGAGACTAGGGTTTAGTTTTTCCCTAAATCTTGAATTTTGAGATATTTTTGAAGTGGTCCTTGAGGCAACAGCTACGTGTTGTTTTCATCTGATATTGTTAGGTTATATAAAGAGATGAGCTTATGTTAACAAATAAGAAAGGGATATATGTGAATCAATGTGTGAATCAAAAATGATGAAACATGTTTTAAAACTTTCCACGTTGAGATGATTGTGTCCAAATCTGCCTTCCCACGATTTTCTAGCTGGCTATGAATTTTTGGGCTCCAAATCTGGTCCAAGACAAAACTTGCACGCCTAATCCATAGTCTTCACCATTCATTTGATTTATTTTTGAATTTAATTGAATAAAGATAAAAATAAATAAAATAATAGATCAAATTTATGCATGGATGAAATTAGAGGTCTTCTAACATGTTTATAAACATGTTTGAACCTCAAAAGTTAGGTCCATTAACCCAAAAGTTCAAGATTGCTCAATAAAGATTGCATGCCATTTCTCATAAATTGCTCAACTTGAACTAATCATATCTTAATCAATTTTCATCATATGAAGGTGGTCTTAGACTTTTTGGAAATCTTAAGATGTCCCCTACAATCTCTATGTTGATCATTTTTGCATTTGAAGAATTTATCTTGATGTAAGTTTCCTTGACAAAAAGTGTCTTTTTGTTGACTTTTGAAATGACCTATAATGTATTGGCCCATATCTCTCAAATGAAGCATTTTTTGGATTTGAGCTTTGAGAGACAAAGTTGTAGAGAATTGGACTTGCTTAAAAATAAGCTTTGGTTAAGGAAAATCTGATGAGGCATGTGAAAGTTATGCTTGGTCAAAGTTCAATTGACTTCTTCTAAGGAAACCCTAATTTAGCAACTTTTGACTTTTGATGATTTGAGGGTTTTTCTTGAGGAGACATGATCAACCCTTGATCAAATGACGAGTATCACTTTAAAATGTTGTTGTTGACCAAAAATATTGAAGGTTGACTGTATGTTTACCATAGTTGACTTTTTACCCAATACAGTTGATTTTTAGTCATCTGAGCAATTGACTTAGCAAACTTATGATGCAAGGCTTGAAACTTGATATGAGCATCCTTGAATACATATGATGACCCATCAAAACCACTTGAGACCTTGGAAATCCAATCTTCCTTGAGAAATACCAAACCCTAGTTGTGGACCCATTGCTTAGGAGAAGAATTTGTCTGACCAATTGTTGAGTAACCTTGAGCAATTGAGAACCCTAGGAAGATGAGGAGACCTCTTGAAATAATTTGATTTGAAAATGAGAGGGAAAATTTTGGGGTACAACAGTACAGTAAAAGTAAAGTCTAGCGGTAAATAGCGTATGGCAACCTTCACGAGATATAATTACAGACCCAATTCCCTTGCCCAACGCATTGGAAGCTCCATCAAAAACCAAAGTTCATCGGGATCCTGGCTCAGGTCCTTCATACGGTCCAGGTTCTTCACAATCTATAACTAGCATGATATTCTCATCCGGGAACTCGAAATTCATAGACTGATAGTCTTCTATATCTTGATGAGCCAAATGATCTACCAGTACATTTCCTTTGATTGCCTTCTGAGTGGTGTACTAAATGTCATATTTTGTTAAGACCATTTTCCACCTAGTCATTCTTCTGGAGAGAGCGGGTTTCTCGAAGATGTACTTTATGGGATCCAGTATGAGTCAACATATAGTGTCTTAGTCGGTGAGAAGCCCATGCGAAAGTGCAGAAAGTTTTCTCGAGTTGTGATTATTTTGTTTCACATTCGGTAAACTTTTTTGCTAAGGTAGTATATTGCATGCTCGTTTCAACCAGACTTGTCATGTTGGCCCATTACACACCCCATTGAGTTCTCTAATATTGTTAGGTACATGATCAAAGGTCTTTCTTCAACTGGTGGCATAAGAATCAGAGGTTCTTGGAGGTACTCAATTTTTTCAAAGGTTGTCTAGAAATCATCGTTCCACTTCACTACCTGATCTTTCTTTAGCAACTTAAAGATCGGCTCACAAGTAGCGGCCAAATGAGAAATAAATCTAGAAATATAGTTCAGTCGGCCCAAGAAACCTATAACTTCCTTCTTTGTATGGGGAGATGGAATTTCTTGAATGGCTTTTACCTTGGCGGGATCAACTTCAATACCTTTACCACTAACTACGAAACCTAGGAGTTTACCGGATCTTACCTCGAAGGTGCACTTGTTTGGATTCAACCTCAACTTGTACTTCTTCGGTCTCTCAAACAGCTTGTGCAGGTGGTCAAGGTGTTCTTCTTCAGTTTGGGATATGGATATCATGTCATCAACGTAAACTTCTATCTCATGATGGATCATATCATGGAACAAAGCTACCATAGCACGCTGATATGTTGCACCGGCGTTCTTCAAACCAAAAGGCATAACTTTGTTACAGAAAGTTCCCCTCGGTGTGCCAAAAGTAGTCTTCTCCGTGTCCTTAGGTGCCATCTTGATTTGATTATAACCGGAGAAACCATCCATGAAGGAAAATACTTTATGATGAGTGGTGTTGTCAACCAGAATGTCAATATGTGGAACCGGAAAGTCATCTTTGGGGCTTGCCCTATTCAAATCCTTGTAGTTTGTGCACATATGCACCTTACCATCTTTCTTAGGTACTGGAACCCCATTTTTAACCCACTGAGGATAGGATGTAATAGCTAAGAAACCTACATTGAAATGTTCCATAACCTCAGCTTTGATCTTTTCAGACATCTCAGGACGCATACGACGAGCCTTCTACTTTAT
Organism: Vicia faba; assembly: GCA_948472305.1. Lineage (NCBI taxonomy): Eukaryota > Viridiplantae > Streptophyta > Magnoliopsida > Fabales > Fabaceae > Vicia > Vicia faba. The sequence continues at coordinate 633,342,906 of OX451736.1, read as the reverse complement.
AGAAGGACAACCTTCCTTCATCGATAAACAGTGAACCACAATATCAGTATCAAGTCATGGCATGTCTTCGTACGACCAAGCAAATATATCAACATAGTTATGCTACATCTGAATTAACATGTTCTTGACATTGTAGTCTAGGTTTGCACCTATCTTGACTTATTTCCTGTTTTCCTCAGTAACCAAGTTTACAACCTCGACTGGTTCTTCACGCGGTTGTACAACCTTTTCCTCTTGCATTAATAGTCTGGCAAGTTCTCTCAGTACTTCATAATCTTCCTGACCTTCGTCCTCGGCTTGGTAGATCGGATTTTTAAAGTCATAAGTGGTAATAGAATAATTGTTATCAATGGGATCCAGAGTGAAATTTGAATGCAAAATGTCTAATGATTTATTAAATGAAAATATGCTTATGAAATGAAAACCCTAACAAATGAATTGTTGTGCCTCGGGTAAGGCACAAGGCTTAAAGTTATTATTTTAAAATTACATAACCAAACTTGAAAGTGATAAAACAGAAAGTAGCATTTACTCCCAACTAAAGGAGATTGAGATAAGGTCTTCAGTCTTCCAGTTGTTAAGCCCATTGCTGATGGTGGGAAGATACAATTGTCTAGGTTGTAGTATCTATCATCATCTTCTATAGCGTTGACTCCATTGTTGCTGATGCAGAATGGTGGTCTTCCGGCACGAGAACAGCGCACAACCCTCTGAGCTTCTGCAGTGAAACCCAAACCAAATTTGTCAGACTTGTATGGAATGTCAGGAAGCTGACCCTAAATAGTGCATCCACCTTCTTATAGTACAGCTCTAGCATCCTTCAACGAAGCCATTCTGGGTGGAATCCTGGTAACCTTGGGAATTCAGAAACGTCTTCAGTAGCGGTAGTCGTTTGGGGAATAACCTCAAAAGTCTGACAGGGAGTTTCATTGAATTCATCTCCAATCTCAACATACCTAAATGAGTTCAAATGACTAACCATATACTCTTCTTCACCATAAACCGTAACAACTTTTCCTTTCACAGGATATTTCAGCTTTTGATGCAATGTAGAGGTACCAACACCTGCCCCATGAATCCAATGGCGTCCAAGTAAATAAGAATAGGCCAATCGAATATCCATTACGTAGAAGGTGGAATCGAATACCTACGAACCTACTCTAATTAGAAGATCCACCTATATGTGTACCATCCTTTTTGAACTGTCAAAGGCTCTGACCATAATATCATTGGGTTTCAGCACAACCCCTTCACAATCAAGTCGGTCCAAATCACCCTTCGATAGAACATTCAGCGAGGAACCCGTATCAACCAATACATGAACTAAAGTAGTTCCCCTGCATTCGATAGATACATACATGGTTTTGTTGTGGTTTCTTCCTTCAGGAGTCAAGTCGGCATCAGAAAAACATAACCCATTGTCAGTCGTCAGTCTAGCAACATAACTTTCAAATTGATCGGTAGAGATTTCTTGTGGCACGTGAGCAGACTTCAAGCACTTCACCAAAGCATGTGCATGGGCTTCAGAACACAGTAAGAGGGATAACATGGAGATCTTTGAGGGAGTTTTCCCCAGCTGTTCAACAATCTTGTAATCACTTTTCCGGATGATCTTTAATACCTCCTACAACTCTTGTCCGGAGGTATCTTCAATGGCAGCTTCTTTAGGTGCCTCCGTTTAGGTATGCTTTGTCATTTGTTCTTTGCTCCGAGTCTTAGTATTTAACTCAGTAGCAGTAACACGAACTGGTGTGGCGACAGTCTTCGTGGAGATTTCTGGAGAGAAAACCCTTCTGCTTCTAGTAAGTTTACTGGTCCCAGCAATATTTTCAATAATGGGATCAGTAAATTCAATACTTTCACTCTCAGTAGTCAAAGGTTCTTGCTTGACGCCATGGTAGTAGATGTCGGCCCCATAATTCCAAGGGATAGCTTTGTCTGAGGAATATGGGATAGGTTCGGGTGCAGTGATTATCATATGAGAAAATATGGGTTTAGCAGTAATCTTTACAGGACCCTCAGAAGTGATCTTGATAGGAGTGCCGGAAATTACAGATACCTCTTCAAGCTCTAAGTCTTGAAAAAAATTCTCAACAGCGGGAATCTTCTCAACTAGAATCATGTGGTTGTCCATCACGCGCTGAATACCTTCTTTTAGCAGTTTGCAGCCATTGGGTTAGGCTGCGTAGTAGTAGCATGTTTCAATGCAACCCGAAAATAAACTGGCCTGCAACAGATTTTTCTTGATAATTAGGAGTGGAGTAGTCAAATCACTTGCATCATAAACATATGAAACATCATCAATAGCACTTATGCCTTTGTCGTGCTTAGTCATGGGTGCAGTAATCACATTGGGGGTCTCGGGAGGATCAAACTCAATCTCTTTGTTGTCAATCATGTCCTGAATTATGTTCTTCAAAGCCCAGCAACTATTAGTGTTGTGTCCAGGACTATTGGAATGATAAGCACATCTTACATTCGAATTGTACTTGGGGGAGAAGGTGTTGGGATTCTTAGTAGGATCCCTTAATGTTATCAGCTCTGCCTTCAAAAGATGTTGTAATGTCTGAGATAATGGCATATTAATCTTGGTAAACTGTCTTCTTGGTGCATCTGACCTACGTTGATTGCCCTGTTGTTGTTGTTGCAGAGGCGTAGGATTAGAAATTAGCACAGCTCCCACAGATTGGTTGGGATCATTTCTGGTACAGCCCTTTTGGCCATACACAACATTTGTTTCCTTCTTACCATTGAATTTCTTCTTTACAGTACTTGAAGATGCTGCCACTTGAATCTTTCCACTTCTGATACCATTTACGACACGTTCTTCTGTTAGTATCAACTCGGTAAAACCAGATGAAGAGCTTCTGATCAGATGATTAAAGAAAGGTCCTGTCAGAGTTCCTGTGAACATATCAACCAGCTCCCTATCAGACAGAGGAGGTTGAACTCTTCCAGCCAGATCTCTCCACTTCTGGGCATATTCCTTAAATCCTTCATTGAAACCCATAGTCATACTCTATAATTGCACACGAGTTGGTGCAAGATCAGCATTGTAATGGTATTGTTTGTAAAAGGCGGAAGCCAAGTCTTCCCAAGTACAAATGTTAGTTCCTTCCAGTTGATAGAATCATTCTAATTGTGTCCCCGACAAGCTCTATTAAAATAAGTGTACCCATAACTTCCCATCAGCAGTATGAGGTTGGATTTTCCGGACATAAGACCTCAGATGAAGTTTAGGGAAAGAAATACCGCCATACTTTGCAAAAGTAGGGACCTTGAATTTGTGAGGGATAACAACCTATGAGACTAATCCCATATCTTTGAAATCCAACCCAGGCACCCTCTAGATTTCCATGGCATTCAGACAATCTTCGAGTTATTTGTACATGTCATCAGCAGGAGGATACTATTCAGCGGAAAAGTCTTCTTCATTAGAATACTGGCCATAACCAAGGTTGTTATTCTCCTCATCTTTCACACTCTAGGAATCTTCCTCTTGGTTATCATCTTCGTTTGATGGGACCTCAAAATCTAGAGCCCTCTTGACCGAGCCTTTGAACCTTCTACCCATGTTAAGAATGGCAGTTGGCTTCTTAGTCTTCTTCTAACTCTCTTTGATGATGAGTGCTTTCAATTCTTCCTGTCCTTTGGCTAAGTTTAGAAACATTTGCTAAAATTAAGCATTATGAGCTTGGAGTTCCTTCACAGTTTGCTCGAGAGCCATTTTTTACTGAAATAAACAGCAAGGTAGTGAGAACACCTGTCTTAGGAATACCTATTATGTTATGATGTGCATGATATGTAGATGCAATGTTTTCAAGGATCGTGCAGGATAAACAAAAATGACATGTTAGAAGTTGAGTCTGGCTATAACTTTGTCTGAAGAACTTTGCGTCTTTGGCCGTCGTTCTATAAGAATCAAGCTCACCATGTCAAGTGGGTCCTAGATTTTGACTTAAGATAATGTACTTCGGTCTTTGACGGCATCTGGTTAGAGGAAAATAAACCCTCTTTCCCCTTTCTAGACGTCTGGTTCATGATAACATGCATGACATGCCCTTGAGATCCTTGAAATGGTTAATGAAAATGCTATGGTATGATGTCATGATGTCATGTTTGAACAGATATCGAACACAGACAAAGCATACAATAGCCTTAGGTTAGAGGCTTGCATGAGGTTCGTTGGTAAGTACCCTCTTGAAGTTCAGTTGACTCAACCTATCCTAATAATAGTAATCGGGTTCTAGGAATCTCATATCACCGATCTTTCTCACAGGCTTTGTTTCAGCATAGCAACTAACTTGCTACCGAAATATCCCGAGAGTCAAATCTCAATGAATGTAACATCGAGTATCAATCAACTTTGGACTGCACCAAATCCGACCATCTCATCACCTTCTTATGGCTAAGTTGGGTAAATTAAGGTTTTAAAAGTCAGTTAGTGCTTATGACACCACGCGACAGCCTAGTATTCTCCTCGATTGACTCAAGGGACACCAGTACAAACCAAAGTGTCACACTAACATAGCCATCACTTCAACCATACCGGTCTACGTCATACAGTTTCCATGATCTATAGCTACTTATTTAAGGTCCTCAGATCCGGGTGTAGGATCTTTACAAGATATTTAAACCCGAGCAACCCTCAAATATAAATAAATCAAAGCAAACAAGTAAAAACAATTAAAGTGATCCTAAACTCTAAGGTAACCCCTCTTTTGAAGATCCCCAGTAGAGTCGCCAGTTCTGTAATACGGTAGGAGAACTGGCTTGTTCTTGCATTTTATCGCAAATGTTGCAGATAGCTTGAGTTGCCACCTACTTTTCTTTTATCCAATAAGGAAAGGGTGAAAAGAACAGGAAAGACCTTGAAGATTTTAAGTTAGGGGGTAGGTTATGAAAAGGGAAGGTTTTAGCACCCTTTTCATCTGTAGTTATCTGCGAGCTCTTAATCGCTTAGCTCACTTTTTTTGAAAATTGCTCTATGCTATGTATTTGAAAATATTTTGAAAAGTTTTCAATGTAAGGTGACATTTTGTAATGATTCTCATGTCGGTCCTCGAGAATGCATACAAAGTGTTTGTTTAAAAATATTTATTGAAAAGTGTGATTGTGAAAAATGTTTTTGTTTTGAAGAGCTTTGTGAGAAAGCATTTAGGAGTTCTACCCTACTCAAGGTCGCTCATGTATTTTCCTTCTCCTTTAGATAGTGCTATCCGTACCATTAGTTAGTAGGAAGCCCTGTCGTTAGATGTGAAGGGACAGGCGAGGGTCATCGTACAGTCATCGAAGGCAACTAGTAAAGACGCTTTAGCAATTTTTCGTAAGGGGTTAGATCACTTATCGAAAGGAAACATCAAAGGGTCATCGAGGGACTATGATCTTTGTATCGAGGCACTTTGCTAAAGCGTCCCCACATTCGAGGGACATGAGTGTTTTCCGAAGGCAACAAGGGAGGTTACCCTAGAGATGTGAGTGTGCGAGTGATTTGTATTCAGTTATTTTAGTCTTACAATTAGGGTTTTGCTACCATTTGTTTTTAATCTTTCCATGCAAACCTAATTACTAAGCAATAATATAGCAAGTATAAAAAAACTGTAAAGGTGCGGAAAGTAAAAGCGGAAATGTAAACCCTAGACTATTGCATTGCTTTGGGGAAGTTACATAATAGAAATTGTGGAGAATGAAAACCCTAGCTATTACATTCTGGTAAACAGATACAATGAAAAAGAAAAAAACAACGGACAAAAATTATGTTCGCGAAAATGCAGTCGATCTAAAAGATAAAAAAGCAAATGAAAATGGGAAAGAAAATATTTTTGGTAATTTCGCGGTGTGTCCGTCCCAGAAACCCAGGTTGTCCTCGAGGTGAGGATGTTCCTGACTTTCATCAATTTTGCGAGCATGGGAAAGAATAGTCTTTCCGGGAATATGAAGATCATCATGGTCAGCCATGATTAGTGAGACAAATATAGAAATGTTGCTTTGATCTTTAAGTTTTGAGGAAAGAAAGAAGGGGAGAGAAGATTCCCACAGGCGGCACCACTGATCTTACCAATTGATCAGAATCTGAGAAATGGCCGGAAGATGATATGTAGTCGGGTTGTGATGTCAGGGAGAAAAATAGGGTTGTACCTACAAGTCACCCCGACGATCAAGTAAGAGTGGGAACAAGGAGATAAAAGCAAAGTATTAGGTGGTGAATAGTGAATATTTAATACCTGGCCCTCACAGGTGTGAGAGTTTATATAATGCCCTTGGTGCATGGCCATTGGTTCCTGATTTCACGCTTGGATATGCAGGTCCGTAAAATTAGGTAACTGCCAAGACTTGGTCAAACTGGGAAGATGTTCCTCTAACTAGATGTTGGTTCTCAGGGGGAGGCCAGTTACGGGCATCTCTCTGGTCGATTCCTGGTGGCGTGCACGACTTTGATATCGGGCAGGGTGAGAGGATGCTCATCGATCATCCTGAGCCAGTGCTGAGAGGATGCTCGGGAGGGAAAATGGCTGACATTGCCCGATAGGTAGCGGGAAATCTGGGTCATGGTCGTGCAGGTTGTACCAAAGGAAATGTCTTAGATTGGGCCCAGTCAAGCTATTGGGCCAGTCCAGAATACTAGCCCCCCAAGTCGTTGATTTTGGTGCAGGAGTGATGACTTTAACATCTGCTCGCAGAACGGAGTGTATCTTACAGGGAAATAAGTGTTGCCTGTTACGCCTTTCTTGCGGGGAGATGAGAAGTTAGTCATTAGGACTCTTGAATTTGGAGAGGTAGCGTGTTTTGGGAAGTGTGCTAGCGAAGCGGTGCAATGATGACCTAGGGGCTAGGGTGTAATGATGACGACCCTAGGGTTTCCCAGGCGCGTGTCTTGTATGTGCGGATTATTTCAACTATAAATACGAGAGGAACAGGGTATTTAGTATTTTTCGTCTTCTCTCTCAAATGCTCGTATTAGCTCAATTGTTGGCCACTGTTGTCCGTTGAGTTTTTCTGCTTGCAGCTGCTTACTTTCATCCTTTCTTCTTCTATTAACTGGTAAGCTTCCAATATTCCATTGTTGTTCGCTTTTAGTAGTTCGCATTTTCGTATTTTACTTTCTAGAGATGCATGTTGTTAGGATTTAGGGTTCCATTTGCGAGGATGTCATTGGAGAGTGTTGGCGGTAGATGGCGTTTTTGTAGTTTAGAATCGCCAGAGCCACCATGGGGTCTCCTCGGGGACCTCGTGGTGTGTCGTAGGTGGCTTATTAGGGCTTAGGGATTTTCCTACAACTCCTGCCCGTTGATACGCCTCAGTGAGGGTTCTGGTCGAGGATATAATCCTCGTTTCCCAGTGCCCTTTCACTTGTTTAGCGGTGGAAGGGTGGTTCTGGAATTGATGTCGAGCTCATCTTTTTCCTCTGATTTTCAGGTGCTATGGATGACAATGCCCGGGTCGATATTTTGAGTGAATCCATACAGTCCTTGGGAAGTTCTTCATATAGGATGAGTAGTTCGTCGAGCATCTAGGGATGCGCAGAATCAAATGGAGCAGCAAGCAGGGGAGGGCGACGTGGAGATGACTTCCACCGACCAGGGTTTCCTATTTCCTCCTGGGAACAAGGAGGAACCTCGGAATTGGGTCGCGAACAACCCCTGGGACTAGCTGTCGTATTTTTATGAGCATTGTGAGGATGTCTTTACGGACGTGTACACTCACGAGAAGGGGGGCTAATAGGAATGGTCGTTATACATCCTCGGGAAAGAGAGCAGAATCTGCTCGAAATATGATAGGAGGCGGATCCCAATGTATGACATCGTATTTCGTGATATAGGTCTTCGCCTCCCCTTCTCTGACTTCGAGGTGGCCGCATCCAGGCACTTGCGTGTGGCTCCCTCCCAACTACATCTGAACAGCATTGCATTCATGCGAGCATTCGAAATAGTTTGCGACCATTTGAAGATAGGGGCCACCATTCCTTGTTCTTCTACTGCTTCCACCTTTAGAGGAGCAAGGTCGACGAAAAGTGGGGATGGGTTTCCCTGAAGCAAGGCAACGGGAAGCTATTTAAAGCCTATTTGGAGTCGGTTCGTCATTTCAAAGATAAATACATTTTGGTGCATCCTTCTTTGACCAAGGCGGTGTTGAACATCTTCAGGACCGTTCCGGCATAGAACGAGGATGGTACTCCCCGTCTGAACGAGCTACGGAAGCTCGTTGTGAAGTTGGTTTACAAGTTCCTGTTCCAATAGACGGGGAAGCATTTTGATAGCAAACTGGGCTTCTATGTTTGGAGAGAGGGGGAGCTCGGAGACAAGGATCTAGAGAGCTTCGCTATCCTGAGTGCATTCGTGGCTCAGATCCCTCGGGTCTAGCGAGTTGGTCGGGGAGGTAGGCATGTGTTAGACAAAAATGGGGAGCACGTATATGAGTCGGGCCTCATAAACGTCAATGAGCTCCTCGGAAGCGAGGACCTCATTAGATACTTGGGTATACACACACACACACACACACACACACACACACACACACACACACACACACACACACACACACACACACACACACACACACACACACACACACACACACACACACACACACACACATACACACACACACACACACACACACACACACACATATATATATATATATATATATATATATATATATATATATATATATATATATATATATATATATATATATATATATATATATGTATATATGTTTCTAATAGTAGTAAGTGGTCATCGTTTATTTGACTCCTCGTTTACTTTGTTTCTTTTTGTTTATTTTGCAGATAGCATAAATTCTTCTCAAGAGCACCTCGCTAAGACTCTTGGTGTCAGGGCGAGGAGGTCCCAAAGGGATGCACAGAATGGTTCGGGGCCAGCTCCTGCCTCGGCGTCTGGCGACTCTTCCTCATCCCAGGCTACAATTACTCTTTCTCCTGTTGTTGTTTCCTCGAAGGCGAAGAGGCTGCGAGCCGAGTGGAGTGTCAACCTGGCCATGGAAAAAGGGAAAGGAATGTACGACATGCCTCCCTACTAGCTGGAGAAGTCTTTTTTCGAGGGCGCAGCTCTCCGTCTTCCCCATGCTGAATCTCTCCATCTCGAGGGAATGGACCGCCCAGAGAAGAGGGCGATGCTGGCGTAAGATGCTGGGGGTTTGATGCGGATCTTGGAGATGTCAGTCGCTTACACCGAGGGAAGTTCCTCTCAGAAGACAGAGATGATGAATCTTCAGGTCAAGCTGGCTACGAGTGAGAAGGCCTTGGTCGAGAAAGATAAAGCCTTGAAGCTGTTTGAGGAAGAATCAGGGAGGCTCTTCGACGAACGTAGGGTTCTCTTGCTCGAGAAAAAGGACCTTGAGGGAAAGTTGGCAGCCATGTCTGTCGAGATTACACCCGTTGAAGACAAGCCGAAGGATACTAAGGATGTGAAAACACGAGTCGAGCCGGTTGCTCATTTTCAGTTGGTTGTGGACGAGGATCGGGCTGCTTCTGAGGGGAGCTTCGAAAATGTTGTAAAGTAGATGCTTGTGTTGAACCCCGGAGTTGAGCTCAACACCTCAGGAATGGGGGTCAATTATTATGTAGCTTCCGGTAAGATTCTGGTCTCTGATTATCTCAAGGATATTGTCGCCCAGCCGAGTGAGGGTCCCACCCAACTTTCGCCCGTTGCTGAAGGAGAAGTGGAAGGATGATTGTTTTATGTTTATTTTGGCATGTGTGTCGTATTCATTGTATTTGTTTTTCCGGGATATTTCCCGTTTATGTAATATTCGCACATTATCGGCCCAAGTGGTTATTTTATTTAAATTCCAGCCTGTTGTACCCCAAAATTTGCCCTCCCATATTCTTCAAGGTTTGTCAAGAATCATCTTCAAATGGTTCAAGATTTATCAAGGGTTGCACAGTCCAAACCACCTCCTAAGCCAGTCAAAATTAGGGTTTTGGTTCTCTCAAGGAAGTTGAGGTTTTCAATGGCTCAATCAAGTCCCATAGGCCTATATGCATTGTCAAGCATCTACATGTCAAGTCTCAAGACTCACAATGTCAAATTGCACAGTCAAAAGCTCCATTTGCTTCACAATCAACTACAGGGGTAAAATGGTCATTTTGCAGTCAAAAGTCAGAATTTTTGGTCAACATATTATTTTGAACACACAATCATCATTTGATCAAGTCTTGATCATGATTCCTCAAGAATGGCTCAAAAATCATCAAGGATGCAAAAGTTACTATTTTTGGACAGTAGAAAAGTCAACTGTAACTTGACCAGGGCATAACGTTTTCATGGTTCATCAGAAAAATCCCATCCAATGCTCATTTTGAAGGGGATGACATTTCCTACAACTCATCTTCACATTCCAAGTCCAAGAAATGCTCTCACAAAAAGTTATCAATTTCTACATTATAGGTCAAATTCAAAAGTCAACAAAAATGCACTTTAAGTCAAAGACCATAACTTGAAATTGGTAAATCCAAATGACATGGGACCAAAGGAATTGGTTAGAGGACTTCAAGACCTTTCCAAAATGTCCAAGAACATGTTCATATGATCAAAATTGAGCAAGATATGAATTGGAGAAGTTGGGAAATTTTTGTGAATTTGCAAAAGTCAACTTTGCTCAAAACACATCATGTTTGCTAATGGGCCTCAAATTCCTTCTTGAAACTTTATCCAAGGCCTATGAACGACCCATTGGGATTATTTGAATTTATTTTCTTATTTTTTATTAATTATTTGGATTTTTAATCAATTTTAATTCATTTAATTAATTTAAATTGTAGGAAATTAAAAGATATGATTTCTCAATCTTTTTGTGAAGCAAAAGTGGTCAACAAGAGCTGGAAAATTCGTGTATTAATCAAGGACATCAAAATCTCCATGTTTGGCAAGTTTTCTCAATCAAAAAGATTGAAAAATATTTGATTTTCAATCAAATATTGGAACATCAATGCAAGGGATTTCTTGTGCAAGATTTAACCTAAAACCATTCTACTATATATGCACAACTCAACCCTAATGCCTTATGTGATACGGTGGGAGAACTGACTAGGTTTTTGCGTTTGTTTTCGCAAATGTTTCGGTTGAGCAAGAGTCGCCACCTACTTTTTATTTTATCCTAAGGAAAGGTTAAAAAGCACAGCAAAAACCTTTGAGATGTTTTCTTGGGTTCGGGGAGTAGATTATAGAAAGGGAAGGTATTAGCACCCTTTCTATCCATGGTTATCCATGGGCTCTTAGTTACTTGCTTAGATCAACTTGCCTTGATTTTCAATTGTTTGAAATGGTGCTTTGTGTGCGTGGGTTTGAAAATGTTTTGAAAAAGAGGCCAATGTGGTGGCAACCTTTGTAATGATCCATGTTGGGATGTATACAAAGGTGTATGTCTTTTGAAAAGGTTTTCATTTGTTTTTGAAAAGTTGTTTTTTGAAAGTGTAGTGATGTGTGGTTTAGAAAATAGGCAAGTGTTTTGTTTTGCAAGTTGGCAAGTAACTAAGAGTTTGTCTACTCCTAAATTTCTCAAAGATTTCTCCTATTTCTTTTAACCCTTTTAACAATTTTGTTCCACCATTGCATTTGGTGGACAATCTTGTGTTAGGACGTGAAAGGGACGGGCGCGGGTCATCGTTTAGACCATAATTGCAATGGTGCCAAGTATCTTTGGGCAATGTTTTCTTTAAGGGACTTGATCATTTTTTAGGCAACTTTCGAAAGCGTCATCGAGGGACTATAATCATTTGATTGTTTGTTTTGCCCAAAGAGACCTAACATGCAATATGGCCCATTATTGAAGGCAATAAGTGGAATACCCTAGGGGTGCAAGTGTGATTAGTGTTGTCCATTTTCATGCTTGATTATCTTTGAAATTAGGTCAAACTATTTTGGTTAATTGATTTGCATACAAACCCTAATTCTAACATGACATAATTAGAAAGCTTTAAAGTGCGAAAAATAAAGTTCCTAAGTTATTACAACACAATATATGGGAAGGGGGATACAAATGTTCAAATGGGGGTATTTTGACAAGGAATTTAAACCTAGACTATTACATCAATTTGGAATTATACAAGGTAATTAATATACAACAATTAAATAAAATGGAATAAATATGCAAGATGCAAAAATGTTTTTTATGTGTATGAAAAAAAAGGTATATTTTTTTTATGTGTCAAATAAACAAAATAAAAAGTATTAATTTTTGAATTTTTTATGTATTTAGGGCAAAACCCTAATTTATTAAATAAAAGGTATTAATTATTTAATATGTAAAATATTTACTAGTTATGTACAAAAATAAAATAAAAATGGAGTATATTTGTCAAAAAGGTATTTTTTAATGTTAAATATTAATAAAAGATAAAATGTATATATCTTGTATTTTTAACCTAAATATACTAATATATATGTAAATATTTATATTATATGATAAATATATTAAATATATACAAAAATAATAATATTTAGTATTTATAAAAAAGGTATATTTTATATAAAATATTTTCAGAAGATAAAATAAAATAAAAATGGAAAATAAAATGTGTTTGCATTATTTTAGTATTTTTTTAAAATAAAAGTATGTAAGTATTTATTTATGTACAAACATTATTTTAAACAAATAAATGCCTAATAAATATAAAAATGGTGTGAAAAATATTTTTTATATTTTTAATATTATGAGGAAAAATAAATAAGTCAGAAATAAAAAACAAAAGTCAAAAAATGATCAAAATGAGCACAATGGGCCAAGGGGGTTCAAAAGTAACAAAATGGTGCAAATAGGAAACTGAAACAAAGCCCAGCCCAAAAAGACCTTCTTCAACCTCTGAACCTGTATGAACAACAATCAACACGCATTTTCTATCTCCCAATTCCTGAACTTTCAAGCAAAACTCACAACATGAAAAATGTAGAGCATTAAGAGACGAATCCAGACATATAAAGAACTTGACTTAACTCTCTAAGATGAGAGAGAATTTCTTCTACCCCAATTCCTGACCTAGTTTTTGTTCCATGTTCAGACATTAAATTCTCACAGCACACATAATATAAATGAAAACTAATTACATGGGCATGTTCAGGGCTATGAATGTGACATATTTTCTTCACAAACCTAAAGCTAACAATGCCTGGATAGAGAGATATGAGTTCATGAACTTACCTATTCAGTTGGAATTGTATCTGGTGATGGAGGTGCTTTCAATGCAAGGTGATGATTGGTACAGCTTCCTTGATGTCCAGGGATGCTATTCCAAGCTTTACTTTGTCTTGAAACCAAGTGAATCGTGTTATGGAACTTCAACTGCAAAACAAGAAAATGAAAATGGTGATGTTGCTTGGGAGTGTTACAGGTCGTGTTTGAGGTTTGGAATAGTTTCAAGGGATGATGTGGGATATGTTTGAAGTGATTTTAGCAAGAATGCATGAAAGGATTGAGCTATGGAACTCAATCTGCAGCAGGTACCCTGTTTGGGCAGTTTGAGGGTGATTCTATGAATGGGGAGGTATTGGAGGTGATAGGCTCGTGTCTCAGGTCAGGATGGATGTTTAGAATGTGTTTGACAAGTTTGCTTAAGCCTGTGTTAGCTGAGATGAGAGTTGTGTATGGTTATGCTATGTTTCTTCAACTTTAAGCAACAAATGTCCACTTGAGTTTTAGACTGATAGAGGCCCCCCTAATGTGTTGCATACCTTCCCCTTGATCAGTGTAATTAGCTCATAAACTTGTGCCAAAGAGATTTGCACTGTACTTGCTTGGATTGCTAATTGACATAAAGTTCTACTTTTGTAAAAATGGGCATTATGCTTTTTCTATTTTGGGACTAAACCTTTATGTAATGCTTGAACACATAAAATATGGTCTTGGCACAATGAGTTTGCATTAAATTTATGAGTGCAACAGGGATATAGGACCTGTAATCAAGTTGTGCAAGCTGATTTCAAAATGGCCTAGATGTATGAACATGTAACTTGGCCAAATCAAAAGTGAGTTTTTCCCAACTTGCCAAATTCGATTCTCCCTAACCATGACGTTGTTTGATGAGTTCTTGGACATTTTGGAAAGCTTGGAATGTGTACTACAATCCATCTTTGGAATTAAAATTGAAATTCCAAGTGGAATTATGTGAAAAATGGTCTTGAAGTTAGGTAAAAATCCTGCCTAAAATAGGTCAAATTTTCTCTAAGTTAAGAATGGTTTGGTACCCTTGTTCCAAAAATTGTAACTTGAGCTACAAGCTTCTTTTTGGAAAACTTTGTGAATCAAAGTTGTATATTTTGCAATAGGCTACAACTTTCATGTTTTGACTTTTGCTTGAATCCAAATGAATCTTGGTGAGAAAGTGGGACAAAGTTAGGAAAAAATTAGGGTTTTTCATAACTTAGAAAAATTCTAAGTTATGAAAAATCTTCATTTCAAACCCTAATTTGCAATTCTTGATTTCTTGATGAACAAGTTTCATGATTTGGCATGTTTTGATGAAAAATGAATCTTGACACTTGATTTTGACCAAAAAGTCAAAGTTTGACTTTTCAGTATACAGTCAAAATTGATCAATTGACTGGGAAATTCAACTGTCAATCTTGTGTATTTGGGATCTTTTGAACTTGTTGAGCATGTCAAGACAATTCCATGGGGTCCTTGAGTCCATATGTGAGCTTGATTTGCCATTGGCTAGGTCAAACAGTCAAAAATTGCCTTTGTGCAGTCAAAACCCTAAAAATGACCACTTTGCCCTTTTGGTGATCTGATCAAATTTCTTGTGGAATTGTGATCCAAACTTGATCAAATGGTTCATGTGAGTTCATAATGTTGATGTGAGTCAATTTTCATGAGATTTGACTGTCAATTGGCCACAGTTGACTTTTTCCCCAATACAGCTGATTTCTAGGTCAACTGTCCAATTGACTGGGCAAAATTTGGAATCAAGACTTGAAACTTTGTATGGATAAACTTGGGAGTCCAACATGAAGCATGAAAGTCATCTTAGGCATTTTAGGTCAAAACATCTTTGTTCAAACACAAACCCTAATTTGGGTCCACAGTGCAAGGAGAAGTCTTGAGCAGAGGAAACCCTAACTGGATCTTGAGCTCCAAGGGTCTTGTGATGAGAAAATGTTGAGAAAATGGGAGGGAAAATTTTGGGGTACAACAGTTGCCCCTGTTCAATCTTCTTGAACTTGAAGAGTTAGATTGGCAAGTTTGCCTTTCGTGACTCGAAGGTAAAAGGAGATTGGACACTAGAGTGCCCGGAAATTTGCACTCGCATGTTGGAGTATCGGCAATGTGATGTCGGGAATGGGCTTATAGATGCCATTTGGAGAGATGGTGGATAGGGAGATGGGCTTATAGATGCCATCTGGAGACGTGACAGAACCTTGTCGGGAATGGGCTTATAGATGCCATTTGGAAGCGTTGATCGCATAAGAGATTCCTTAGCGAGAACTTGTGTATTTTGAGAAAGACAGATGTTTTCCCGGCTTGTTACAGGTGTTTGATCTTCAATCTCTTTATGCAGATATGCCCTGGCTAGATACAGGAATCGAATCTGGAAATAGTCGTCAACAGATATGCCCTGGCTGGATACAGGAATCGAATCTTCAAACTCTTCAGATGTGCCCTGGCTAGATACAGGAATCGAATCTGGAATTGTGGTAGTTGATAGATATTTCCTGGCTGGATACAGGAATCGAATCTTCAAACTCTTCAGATGTGCCCTGGCTAGATACAGGAATCGAATCCGGAAACTGATCACTCACAGATGTGCCCTGGCTAGATACAGGAATCGAATCTGGAAACTGTGACAGTTGAAGGTAGTTGTCTTTTTCCTGAAAAGGCAAAACATCAGTTGTATGCAATGTCATGATGTATGACATGCATGATGTTATGACGTTCAAAATGAGATAGTGTCGTATGCACTTTATCATGTATGTAAGCAAGATGTATGAAATGCGAAATGTTTATGAATGTATTTTCGTCTAGGAAAATAAATCCTTGACGATCGGCCGTGGAATTAAATCCTGGGCTGACGTTGAAGAGTAGAGCTCTTCGTTTCTGCTGGGGATGACGGTTGCAAGAATACACCGGTAGGAGAAGATGACTTCGTTGAGGAATAAACTTGTTAGAGAGATTACTCTGCAGGGAATTGCTCTGTGGAAGAGATACTTTGCTGAAGTTTGACGAGAGCTTCACTGAGGATTTCAATGATGGACTCCGCTAGGGATAACAATGATAAACTCCTCTGGGGATGACAATGATAAACTCCGCTGGGGATTGCGTTGATAAGTTATGTTGGGGAACTCTGATGAACTCCGCTAGGGATAGGAAGAACTTTGCCGAGGGCGATCTTCCGTGGTAATTAGCTGAGGATAACCCAGTTATAAGCCCTTGTGAGGAATAACTTTGAATAAAGCTCGGGAGAGACATCCGTACTTTGTAGGGGATAAGCTTCAAGACCTGCCGGGGATAAGAATTCCACTTTCCTGGGGAAACTTTTCAGACTATACTGGGGTGTTGATATTCCGCCGGGGAACAATCTTAGGTCAAGACTGTCGGGGATGCTCGCTGATGAATGCCTATACTCCGCTGGGGAATGTTGATATCTTCTGGGGATACACAACTTCCTTCATGCTGACCGTAGACTAACTCTGTTGGAGGAGAGTATTGCTGACTTGCTAGGGGAATATTGTGCCTTTTCAGGATTATTAGGGAATCAACTCTACTTGGGGAAAGTATTGCTGAATCTTGTCTTACTCTGCGGGGTGTTGAGATAATTTGGTCACATTATTCAGTTGAACCTACCTTGGTACCTCGACGGACAAAGCAACCAGACTGCATCAGACAACTTTACATTGCCCCTGTTTCTGATGTCACCTGTAATTAGTCTTTTGTTTCATATGCAAGTATTTATGAATTAGCAATTTAATGTCAAATGCATATATCAAAAATGAACATTGGACGTTCTTCGCAAGACAAAACAGAAAAAAGGAAAAACAATTGGAAATTTGTTTGGAAAACTGAATCTGTATTGATTTTGAAATTTGCCTGTAAATAGGCTTTTTTTGTACAAGAGGTTGACGTCCTAGTAAGAGAACGCCGCCGAATAACACGAAGTTTATACAATTTTGAAAAGGAAACAAAACAGCTATGTGCACAATATTCCTACAAGGTTCCAACTCTGCTATCGCCTTTATGTCTTCAAGCGTCTCATCACTTTGCTGCTTAGTTGAAGATGAAGTTGATTGATCGATGCCGAAGTCTGAGCCAGATAGTTGATGCCGAATTCTGGATGCAAGGTGACCCAATGAGACATAGTGTTACGCTTTATCCCTAACTTTTGCCTGGACCGCCCCTTCGGGTTTTCAGTCCACCGGGATACCCATTTTTGCCCAAGCCGCCTTTTCAGGTTTTCGACTTGCCGGGTGTACAGATTTTTTTCATTTCATCCCTTGTTTTTGCCCGAACCCTTTTGGTTCGCCGGGAAGCCCTTATTTTTTCCTAGGTATGTCAACCTAGCGGGTCTTTTATTCATGCGTAGTATCTTTTTACTATGTCTACATTGGCGGGGTGAGGAAGGTCGTCACCATCCATGGTGGTTAGAATCATGGCTCCTCCTGAGAACACATGTTTAACCACAAATGGCCCTTCGTATGTAGGGGTCCATTTGCCCCGGGGATCACTTTGAGGAAGGATGATGCGCTTGATTACCAGGTCCCCAACTTGATACTCTTGTGGTCTGACCTTCTTGTTAAATGCCCTGATCATCCGTTTTTGGTACGTCTGACCATGACAGATAGCGGTGAGTCTCTTTTCGTCAATCAGGTTTAATTGATCAAGTCGAGTCTAGATCCAGTCATCTTCGTTCAAGTCTGCATCCTTCATTATCCGGAGAGAGGGTATCTGGACTTCAATCGGCAAGACTGCCTCCATTCCATAGACCAAGGAAAAAGGAGTTGCCCCGGTTGACGTCCTTGCTGAGGTACGGTACCCATGAAGAGCAAATGGTAACATTTTGTGCCAATCTTTGTAGGTCACTGTCATCTTCTGTACAATCTTCTTGATATTCTTATTGGCTGCTTCTACAGCCCCATTCATCTTCGGCCGGTAAGGAGAAGAGTTGTGGTTCTGTATCTTAAATTGCTCGTAGAGCTCTGTGATCATCTTGTTGTTAAGATTGGTACCATTGTCCGTAATGATTCTTTCTGGGATGCCATACCGACAGATCAGGTTATGCCGAATGAAACGTGCCACGACGCTCTTGGTTACCGTGGCGTAGGAAGCTGCCTCAACCCACTTCGTGAAGTAATCAATTGCTACTAGGATGAAGCGATGCCCGTTGGATGCCGTTGGTCGGATCTCACCGATCATATCGATGCCCCACATTGCAAAAGGCCAAGGTGCCGTCAGGACGTTCAGAGGAACCGGAGGGATGTGCACCTTATCAGCATAGATCTGGCATTTATGACAAGTTCGAGAATGTTGGTAACAGTCGGCTTCCATTGTGGACCAGAAATATCCTGCCCGAAGGATTTTCTTTGCCATGGTATGTCCACTGGAATGTGTTCTGAATGTACCTTCATGCAGTTCTATCATGATCTTCTCTGCTTCAGCCTTATCCACACAACGCAGTAGAGTTGAATCATGATTTCGTTTGTAGAGAATGTCGTTGTTGAGGAAGAATTTTGCCGCAAACCTTCTCATGAACTTCTTGTCGTTGACAGATGCACCTTCAGGGTATTCCTGAGCTTCCAAGTATCTCTTCACCTCATTATACCAGGGTTTTTCAGTCACCTTTTTGGCCTCAAGATCGCAGCAGTATGCAGGTTCATCCAACTTCCAGATAATGATCCGGGGAGCCTCATTGTCCCATTTGACTTTGAACATTGAAGACATCGTAGCTAGTGCGTCCGCTAACTGATTCTCCTCTCTTGGGAAGTGTTCAAAAGTTATCTCTTCAAAGTGGGGAAGCAAAGTCAGCACATACTCCTTGTAAGGAATAAGATTTGGGTGTTTCGTATCCCACTCGCCTTTGATCTGATTGATCACGAGAGCGGAATCTCCGAAGACACTCAGAAACTTGATCCTTAAGTCGATTGCGGCTTGAAGACCCATGATACATGCCTCATATTCTGCCATGTTGTTGGTGCAGTTGAAACACAGCCGGGCGGTGAGTGGAGTATGAGTTCCTTTGGGGGATATGATCACATCGTCGATGCCGTTACCCAAAGCGTTGGAGGCTCCATCAAAATGCATATACCATCGGGATCCTTCCTCAGGTCCTTCATCCAGTCCAGGTACTTCACAATCAGTTACTACCATGATATCTTCGTCCGGAAATTCAAAGTTCAATGATTGGTAATTGTCCACAGGTTGGTGTGCCAAATGGTCTGCCAATACACTTCCCTTGATGGCCTTTGGAGTCGTGTATTGGATGTCATATTCCGTCAAGATCATTTTCCATCTTTCTATTCTTCCAGACAGAGCAGGCTTTTCGAATATGTACTTGATGGGATCCATTTTTGAAATTAACAGAGTAGTGTGAGTCAACATATACTGTCTCAGCCGGCGAGCAGCCCATACCAGAGCGCAGCAAGTTTTCTCGAGCAGTGAGTACCGAGACTCACAGTCGGTAAACTTTTTGCTCAGGTAATAAATAGCGTGCTCTTTTCGGCCAGACTCGTCATGCTGCCCCAGCACACACCCCATCGAGTGGTCAAGTACTGTCAAGTATAGTATCAGAGGTCTCCCTTCCACTGGTGGCATAAGAATGGGTGGTTCTTGGAGATACTCTTTTATCTTTTCGAAAGCCGCCTGACATTCATTGTTCCAACGTACTACTTGATCTTTCTTTAGTAATTTGAAGATTGGCTCACATGTAGCAGTTAGATGTGAGATGAATCGGGCAATGTAATTCAGTCGTCCCAGAAAGCCTCTGACTTCTTTCTCTGTCTTGGGAGTCGGCATCTCTTGTATGGATTTTACCTTGGCAGGGTCCACTTGAATACCTTTGTCGCTTACAATGAAACCTAGCAATTTTCCAGACCTCACCCCAAAGGTACATTTGTTTGGATTCAACCTCAGCTTGTATAACTTCAGTCGGTCAAACAGCTTCCGCAGGTGGTCAAGGTGTTCCTCCTCAGTTTGGGACCTTGCAATCATGTCGTCAACGTATACCTCAATCTCATGATGGATCATATCATGAAATAAAGCAACCATGGCATGTTGGTAGGTTGCCCCAGCATTTTTCAACCCGAATGGCATGACCTTGTAGCAGAAGGTGCCCCACGGAGTCACAAAGGTAGTCTTTTCCATATCTTCCGGAGCCATCTTGATCTGATTATACCCTGAAAAACCATCCATGAAGGAGAACACCTTGTGTTGAGCAGTATTGTCAACAAGAACGTCGATGTGAGGTAGGGGGAAGTCATCTTTGGGGTTGGCCCTGTTCAAATCCCTGTAGTCAACACACATTCTGACTTTACCATCCTTCTTTGGCACTGGAACCACGTTGGCCACCCATTGAGGATAAGAAGTCACTGCTAGAAATCCGGCATCGAATTGCTTCATAACCTCAGCTTTGATCTTTTCGGACATCTCTGGACGCATACGGCGGACCTTTTGCTTTACCAGAGGGCAGTCTTCCTTGGTAGGCAGGTGATGAACCACAAAGTCGGCATCCAAACCAGGCATGTCTTCGTAAGACCAAGCAAAGATTTCCATGTAGTCATGCAGCATCTGGATCAATCGTTGCTTCACGCTGAGCTCTAGATTGCCACCAATCTTGACTTCTTTTCTATCTGTCTCAGTACCCAGGTTCACTGTTTCCACGGGCTCTTCATGCGGCTGAATGGCCCTCTCTTCCTGGAGTAGCAGTCTTGCGAGTTCACCAGGCACTTCGCAATCATCTTCACCTTCGTCTTCGGCCAAGTTGATCGGATTCTCGAAGTCATAACTGGTGGTAGCAGAGCCGTTACCAGTGAGATCCAGAGTGGATTGAAACCTGTATAAGTGAGTGTGTGTAAATATAGTTGTTTTGCAATATATAACACAGAAAGAAAAAGAGCGCAAGATTTGAAATGCAACAAACGTCCAATGTTTTGATTAATGATATATGGAAATGTCATACAAAAAAGCCCTCACAGATGGAGCTACGATGCCCCGGGTAGGACACCGAGCCAATAAAAGTTTCAACATATTGTTTGTTACAAATTGAAAATCAAAAGAGTTCATTACTGCGTGACAAATGTAATAGGTGTAAAATCCTTTGTCGTCCAGTTGCTTGGTCCGTTGTTGGTGGTTGGATAGATCCAACTGTCAAATTCCGCTTCCTCTACATCCTCCTCGATAGCATTCACCCTTGAGTTGGTGATGAACACTGGAGCCTTTCTGATCCTTTCCTTGCGAACAGCCCTCTGAGCCTCTGCAATGAAGCCTAGCCCAAACCTGTCGGTCTTTTGAGTGAAGTCAGGAAGCTGACCCCAGTTTGTGCATTTGCCTTTCTCGATTACAGCCCGGGCATCCTTCAAGGAAGCCATCTTCAGAGGAAAGTCTTCTTCAACCACTGTCTCAGCCGACGCCAACGTTGGAGGTACCTCTTCAAAATGCTGAAAGGGGGTTTCAATAAACTCCCCGTCCATCTCGATATACCGAAATGAATTCAAGTGACTTACCATGTATTCCTCTTCACCCTGCACAGTAACAATCTTCCCTTTGACAGGGTATTTGAGCTTCTGGTGTAGAGTGGATGTTACTGCCCCAGCCTTGTGAATCCAGGGTCGACCCAACAAGCAGGAATAAGATGGACGAATATCCATTACATAGAACGTTGAGTCGAAGACTTGGGAACCCACACGAATAGGAATGTCTACCTCACCGTGCACCATCCTCTTAGAACCGTCGAAGGCTCTAACAATGATGTTACTATGTTTCAATTCCAGACCCTCGCAATCCAACCGATCTAAGGCCTTCTTGGGCAAAACATTCAGGGAAGAACCGGTGTCCACCAACACGTGTGCGAGAGTAGTGCCCCTGCATTCTATAGAGACGTGTAGGGCATCATTGTGGTTTTTTCCTTTGGCGGTAAGGTCTGCATCTGAGAAACCCAGGCCATTGTCAGCTGTCAAATTAGCCACACAGTCAGTGAATTGATCTGCAGAGGTCTCTTGCGGCACATGGGCCGTTTTCAGAAATGAAATCAGGGCCTTTGCGTGGGCCTCTGAGCACAGCAGCAATGATAACATAGATATTTTGGAGGGGGTATGCCCCAGCTGTTCAACGACATTGAAGTCACTCTTTTTAATGATTTTAAGGATTTCCTCCATCTCTTGTTGGGAGGATTCAACAGCAGTCTTTTTTGGTGCTTCCGTCCGGGCAGGCAAATCGGTAGCAACTTCTTTGCCCCGAGCATCAGAGGACTCGGCGGCAGTAGTAGACACAGGAACTTGATTTGGAACATGCACACTTGCGGGTGTGATGGTAAGAGGTTTTCGGATAACTGGTGGTGCAATGTCAGGCGAGAAGAGCCTGCCACTGCGAGTAATCTTGGCGGGACCAGTGATGTTACTGATACTGGTACTGGTGTTGAACTCCTGCTTCACTCCAAGCACATACACGTCTGCCCCATAGTGCCATGGGACAGCCTTGTTAGATTCATAGGGGAGAGGCCCCGGAACAGTAATAGTAATGGGTGCAACAGACATAATTTGGACTGGCTTCCTTGGGAGAGCCTTGGTAGGATTGTTGAAAATTGTGACAACAGATACTTCTTCAGCGGAAACAAACGGCACAGCAGTTTTCTTGAACAGAATTTCTTTGCTATCCATCAGGCTTTGGATGCCTGATTTCAGCAACGGACAACCGGTAGGGATAACAGCACACAGGAGGCAACCCTTGCTACAACCCGGAAATAAACCGGCTAGCAGTAAGTTCCTCTTAACAGTCAATAGAGGGGTAGCAACATCATTCACCGAAACAGCATACAAATCTTCCTCAATGGCATTTACTCTATGCTGGGGCATAGGAGCAGTTACAACGTTTGGCCTCTCAGGCGCCTCAAACTGAATTTCCTTCGCATCGATAAGGTCTTGCACCTTATTTCTCAAGGCCCAGCAATCATCAGTAGTATGCCCGGGGCTATCAGAATGATAAGCACAACGGGCATTTGGGTTATACTTAGGAGATGCAGTATTCACGACCTTTGGAGCCTCTTTGATGGTCACCAAGTTGGTTGATAGCAGTTACGGTAAGATTTGTGACAAGGTCATACTCAGCCGAGTATACTGCCTCTTGGGCCTTTCACCTCTTTGTTGATTGTACTGCTGAGGAGCAGCAACAGGCTTTGAAATGACCAAAGCATTGACGGCTTGGCGGCTTTCTGGCTTGACTTGTCTTCTAGGACCATAGACGGCACTTGCTTCTTTCTTGAAAGGCCTCTTCTCAGTACTTGCGGAGGCAGCTTTTTGTATCTTTCCTGACCTGATGCCAGCTTCTATCCTTTCACCCGTCAGGATCAAATCCGTAAACCCAGCTGAGGAATTGCCAACCAGATGATTGAAAAATGGACCAAACAAGGTCCCTAGAAACATATCAACCAGCTCACGATCAGTCAATGGAGGCTGCACCCTGCCAGCCAAATCTCTCCATTTTTGTGCATATTCTTTGAACCCTTCGCCCGTTCCTAGAGACATACCCTGAAGTTGGGTACGCGTTGGAGCGAGGTTAGAATTGTATTGATATTATCTATAAAATGCGGTCGCCAAATCTTCCCAATGTCGGATACTAGTTCCATCTAGTTGATAGAACCACTCAAGCTGTGACCCCGAAAGGCTATCTTGGAAGAAGTGGATCCAAAGATTTTTATCTACCGTGTAAGGTTGGATCTTCCTTACGTACGACCTGAGATGCAGCTTTGGACAGGAGGCCCCGTCATATTTGGCAAAGGCAGGCGCCTTAAACTTGTGTGGTATTACTACCCCAGAAGATAAGCCCAAATCTCTGAAATCCAGCCCCGGCACATTTTGAATCTCCATGGCACTCAAGCGGTCTTCTAATTGCTTGTATCTGTCAGCAGCGGGCGGGTATTGTTCGTCATTGTAATACGTCTCATTGTCAGAGACTGCAGGACTAGGAGCTCCTCCCCCTTGGGGACTGTCTTTCTCTGCAGAGGAAGTAGTTGGATCAGCCTCATTATGGAGTGTGTTCCCAAACCTGCGTCCAGTATTGAACAACGCAGTCCTCTTCTTCTTCTTCTTCTTTAGGAGCAGAGCCTTCAACTCTTGCTGACCTTGGGCCAGGCTTAGGACCATCTCTTGAAACTGGGCACTTTGGGCCTGAAGGGCCTTGATTGCTTGCTCACTGGATGATTCTGGATTCATGGTGACTGTTCAAAATAAACAGCGAAGAAGATTAAGCAACCTGTAGAAAAAAAAGGGGTACCTGTTATGCACATGATGCATGAGATGCTATGCAATGCATTCAAGGATTTTAGAAATTCACAATTGTTGCAGACAAAAAAGAACGCACGTCATATTAATAAGAAAAGATTTGTTAGTACATAAATGCCCCATGGGCCAAATATTACAAAAACAACTTCTCAAGGTAAAAAGACGTTGCGCATCCTCTTTGGCGCAATGTAGGTGTTGAGGGCCTCTTGCTCATGGAGTCGGAGGGTGAGCTCTAAAACCTTCTTCTCGCTGGCGTAGAAGCTGGCTTCAAAAGTGTTCCGTTCCTCCTTGAGTTGGATCCAACTCTTCTGCATCTCCTCCCACGATGTAGGCATATCGGGATGTAGGATGGTGTAGGGGACCTCTCCTTCCTTGACGGGCTCCTTAATCACAGGGAGAACATGAGGATAAGGCATCATTAGACTCTGGGCTCGGGCTCGTACCCACTTGAGATAAGGTTCAAGAGGGATGGAGTTCTTGTGTCCCAGTGTCTTGCTATCAACCTTGTTGGGCCTCCGCCAAGCTCTGATGAATCTTTGGCGAAGCCCTTGCGCATCATTGTCGAAGTCAAAAACTAGGTCAGGAATCAACATGTCGTGAGGGCCATCTCTTCGTGCATATCCAAATTGCCTCAAAGCTAGGCAAGGGTTGTAGGTGATACCTCCTCTGATTCCAAGTAATGGAACATTAGGGAACTCTCCACAACGATCGATGATGATGACATTTTCTCTGGACTGAGAACACCAATGTACATCAGAGTGAGTAAGAGTCATCAACCGTTGGGACCGTCTTGAGCCTTGGTCATTCTTCAAGACAGATTGTGGAAGGTGCGAAATAAACCACCTTGCAAGGAGAGGAGTACAACACATGAGAACACCCCTCTTTCTCATTGTTTGTGTGTAAAATGAGTGAAGAATGTCCCCAAGCAATGTTGGTATTGGATTTCTGGACAAGAAGATTTTGACGGTGTTGACCTCTACAAGCTGGTCAGGATTTGGTAACAAGACCAACCCATAGATAAGGAGCGCCACAATCTCTTCAAAGGCTTGTAGGTCCAATGAATTCCAACACTCTTGTGCCTTCTCAAATAAGAATTTTGCTAAGAAACCTTTGACGCCGCTTCTAGTTTCCCAATGCCCCTTGATGTCAGAAGGCTGTAGATGTAATGCTCGAGCAACATCTTCAGGCTTTGGTTCCTTTTCCGTACCGTTGAAAGGTAGTTGATTAAGGATAGGAATTCTCAGGAGTTGAGAAAATTCCTCCAAAGTGGGTACCAACTGGTAGTCAGGGAAAGTGAAACAGTGGTGAAGAGGGTCAAAGAACTGGAACAGCACCTTCATCATGTCTTCTTCAATGTTGGTGTTGACTAAGCTGAGCAGTCTACCATGTCTTTCACTGAAGGATGAGCTTTCCGGAATTCTTGAGGTGAGCTCTTGAGTTGAGGAGAGATTCTCACAAGGTTGACTTGGATGGTTTTTCTACGAGGAATTTCCATGACCTACAAAACAAGAACAAAGATGAAGATCTAAACCCTTGAAGTGGTTAGTAAATGCATATGATGCTTTATGATGTTCATGATGTATGCACAAACATATGTACAAGCAAATCACACCAAACCCTAGTTTCAGGCTTGCATGGGGTTTCATAGGTAAGTACCCTCTTGAGTGTAGTTGGCTTAAAAACCTGTCCTATAAATAGTAACCGGGTTCTAAGGAGCTCAATATCATTGGATTGTTTTCATTGTTCATTGTTTTGGTTTAGCCACTTAACTAGCGACCAAAATATTCCAAGAAAACAACCCTCAATGAGTGTAGTATCGAGTATCTACCAACTTCGGACTGCACCAAAGCCGGTCATCTCACTACCCCTAATAAAACGCCAAGATGGTCAAGTAAGGTTCTAGGTAATTAGTGCTTAGTGACATCACTCAGCGGCCCCGTATTCTCTTTGATTGAACTCAAGGGTTACCGGTACTCACAAATATGTCGCACTAATATAGCTATTGCTTCGACTGTGTCGGTATACCCCGCACAGTTTCCACAACGTATTGCTATCTATGAATGTTTCCCAAAATCTGGGTGTAGGATTGTAAACCCAAACAAGAGAGCCAAGATATAAAGCAATCAAATCAAACAATTAGTCATGCAAGAGGGTGATCTAAGCCCTAAGGTTACTCCACTTTTAAATTTATCCCCAGCAGAGTCGCCAGTTCTGTGATACGGTGGGAGAACTGACTAGGGTTTTGCATTTGTTTTCGCAAATGTTTCGGTTGAGCAAGAGTCGCCACCGACTTTTTATTTTATCCTAAGGAAAGGTTAAAAAGCACAGCAAAAACCTTTGAGATGTTTTCTTGGGTTCGGGGAGTAGATTATTGAAAGGGAAGGTATTAGCACCCTTTCTATCCATGGTTATCCATGGGCTCTTAGTTACTTGCTTAGATCAACTTGCCTTGATTTTCAATTGTTTGAAATGGTGCTTTGTGTGCGTGGGTTTGAAAATGTTTTGAAAAAGAGGCCAATGTGGTGGCAACCTTTGTAATGATCCATGTTGGGATGTATACAAAGGTGTATGTCTTTTGAAAAGGTTTTCATTTGTTTTTGAAAAGTTGTTTTTTGAAAGTGTAGTGATGTGTGGTTTAGAAAATAGGCAAGTGTTTTGTTTTGCAAGTTGGCAAGTAACTAAGAGTTTGTCTACTCCTAAATTTCTCAAAGATTTCTCCTATGTCTTTTAACCCTTTTAACAATTTTGTTCCACCATTGCATTTGGTGGACAATCTTGTGTTAGGACGTGAAAGGGACGGGCGCGAGTCATCGTTTAGACCATAATTGCAATGGTGCCAAGTATCTTTGGGCAATGTTTTCTTTAAGGGACTTGATCATTTTTTAGGCAACTTTCGAAAGCGTCATCGAGGGACTATGATCATTTGATTGTTTGTTTTGCCCAAAGAGACCTAACATGCAATATGGCCCATTATTGAAGGCAACAAGTGGAATACCCTAGGGGTGCAAGTGTGATTAGTGTTGTCCATTTTCATGCTTGATTATCTTTGAAATTAGGTCAAACTATTTTGGTTAATTGATTTGCATACAAACCCTAATTCTAACATGGCATAATTAGAAAGCTTTAAAGTGCGAAAAATAAAGTTCCTAAGTTATTACAACACAATATATGGGAAGGGGGATACAAATGTTCAAATGGGGGTATTTTGACAAGGAATTTAAACCTAGACTATTACATCAATTTGGAATTATACAAGGTAATTAATATACAACAATTAAATAAAATGGAATAAATATGCAAGATGCAAAAATGTTTTTTATGTGTATGAAAAAAAAGGTTTTTTTTTTATGTGTCAAATAAATAAAATAAAAAGTATTAATTTTTGGATTTTTTATGTATTTAGGGCAAAACCCTAATTTATTAAATAAAATGTATTAATTATTTAATATGTACAATATTTACTAGTTATGTACAAAAATAAAATAAAAATGGAGTATATTTGTCAAAAAGGTATTTTTTAATGTTAAATATTAATAAAAGATAAAATGTATATATCTTGTATTTTTAACCTAAATATACTAATATATATGTAAATATTTATATTATATGATAAATATATTAAATATATACAAAAATAATAATATTTAGTATTTATAAAAAAGGTATATTTTATATAAAATATTTTCAGAAGATAAAATAAAATAAAAATGGAAAATAAAATGTGTTTGCATTATTTTAGTATTTTTTTTAAATAAAAGTATGTAAGTATTTATTTATGTACAAACATTATTTTAAACAAATAAATGCCTAATAAATATAAAAATGGTGTGAAAAATATTTTTTATATATTTAATATTATGAGGAAAAATAAATAAGTCAGAAATAAAAAAACAAAAGTCAAAAAATGATCAAAATGAGCACAATAGGCCAAGGGGGTTCAAAAGTAACAAAATGGTGCAAATAGGAAACTGAAACAAAGCCCAGCCCAAAAAGACCTTCTTCAACCTCTGAACCTGTATAAACAACAATCAACACGCATTTTCTATCTCCCAATTCCTGGACTTTCAAGCAAAACTCACAACATGAAAAATGTAGAGCATTAAGAGACGAATCCAGACATATAAAGAACTTGACTTAACTCTCTAAGATGAGAGAGAATTTCTTCTCCCCCAATTCCTGACCTAGTTTTTGTTCCATGTTCAGACATTAAATTCTCACAGCACACATAATATAAATGAAAACTAATTACATGGGCATGTTCAGGGCTATGAATGTGACATATTTTCTTCACAAACCTAAAGCTAACAATGCCTGGATAGAGAGATATGAGTTCATGAACTTACCTGTTCAGTTGGAATCGTATCTGGTGATGGAGGTGCTTTCAATGCAAGGTGATGATTGGTACAACTTCCTTGATGTCCGGGGATTCTATTCCAAGCTTTACTTTGTCTTGAAACCAAGTGAATCGTGTTATGGAACTTCAACTGCAAAACAAGAAAATGAAAATGGTGATGTTGCTTGGGAGTGTTACAGGTCGTGTTTGAGGTTTGGAGTAGTTTCAAGGGATGATGTGGGATATGTTTGAAGTGATTTTAGCAAGAATGCATGAAAGGATTGAGCTATGGAACTCAATCTGCAGCAGGTACCCTGTTTGGGCAGTTTGAGGGTGATTCTATGAATGGGGAGGTATTGGAGGTGATAGGCTCGTGTCTCAGGTCAGGATGGATGTTTAGAATGTGTTTGACAAGTTTGCTTAAGCCTGTGTTAGCTGAGATGAGAGTTGTGTATGGTTATGCTATGTTTCTTCAACTTTAAGCAACAAATGTTCACTTGAGTTTTAGACTGATAGAGGCCCCCCTAATGTGCTGCATACCTTCCCATTGATCAGTTTAATTAGCTCATAAACTTGTGCCAAAGAGATTTGCACTGTACTTGCTTGGATTGCTAATTGACATAAAGTTCTACTTTTGCAAAAATGGGCATTATACTTTTTCTATTTTGGGACTAAACCTTTATGTAATGCTTGAACACATAAAATATGGTCTTGGCACAATGAGTTTGCATTAAATTTATGAGTGCAACTGGGATATAGGACCTGTAATCAAGTTGTGCAAGCTGATTTCAAAATGGCCTAGATGTATGAACATGTAACTTGGCCAAATCAAAAGTGAGTTTTTCCCAACTTGCCAAATTCGATTCTCCCTAACCATGACGTTGTTTGATGAGTTCTTGGACATTTTGGAAAGCTTGGAATGTGTACTACAATCCATCTTTGGAATTAAAATTGAAATTCCAAGTGGAAGTATGTGAAAAATGGTCTTGAAGTTAGGTAAAAATCCTGCCTAAAATAGGTCAAATTTTCTCTAAGTTAAGAATGGTTTGGTACCCTTGTTCCAAAAATTGTAACTTGAGCTACAAGCTTCTTTTGGGAAAACTTTGTTAATCAAAGTTGTAGATTTTGCAATAGGCTACAACTTTCATGTTTTAACTTTTGCTTGAATCCAAATGAATCTTGGTGAGAAAGTGGGACAAAGTTAGGAAAAAATTAGGGTTTTTCATAACTTAGAAAAATTCTAAGTTATGAAAAATCTTCATTTCAAACCCTAATTTGCAATTCTTGATTTCTTGATGAACAAGTTTCATGATTTGGCATGTTTTGATGAAAAATGAATCTTGACACTTGATTTTGACCAAAAAGTCAAAGTTTGACTTTTCAGTATACAGTCAAAATTGATCAATTGACTGAGAAATTCAACTGTCAATCTTGTGTATTTGGGATCTTTTGAACTTGTTGAGCATGTCAAGACAATTCCATGGGTTCCTTGAGTCCATATGTGAGCTTGATTTTCCATTGGCTAGGTCAAACAGTCAAAAATTGCCTTTGTGCAGTCAAAACCCTAAAAATGACCACTTTGCCCTTTTGGTGATCTGATCAAATTTCTTGTGGAATTGTGATCCAAACTTGATCAAATGGTCCATGTGAGTTCATAATGTTGATGTGAGTCAATTTTCATGAGATTTGACTGTCAATTGGCCACAGTTGACTTTTTCCCCAATACAGCAGATTTCTAGGTCAACTGTCCAATTGACTGGGCAAAATTTGGAATCAAGACTTGAAACATGGTATGGATAAACTTGGGAGTCCAACATGAAGCATGAAAGTCATCTTAGACATTTTAGGTCAAAACATCTTTGTTCAAACACAAACCCTAATTTAGGTCCACAGTGCAAGGAGAAGTCTTAAGCAGAGGAAACCCTAACTGGATCTTGAGCTCCAAGGGTCTTGTGATGAGAAAATGTTGAGAAAATGGGAGGGCAAATTTTGGGGTACAACACCTTACACGTGAGAACTGCTGCAGAAAAGCCATAAGAACATTGAAAAAAATCAAAGAAAACTCAAAACTAAATTCCACATTCCAACGTGATTCAAAGCATTTTCTTGATTCTAATACATTGCTAGGACTTCCAGGAACCTTTTGCAAACAAAATCATACGCTAAAGCTTAAGAAATCGCCTCCAACAGATTCACGGTTTGCTTACTATTTTGATAATCGAAACTCATATTCCATGTGCATTTAACATGATTTGTTGGTTGTTTTGCACTGCTTGAATATACAGGAAGCTTTTGGCATAGGTTAATTGAGTTATTATGCAGTGAATCGAAAGTTGCCATTGCAGAATTTTAGGGTTTCCAAGCTCTCAAATTGGGGCTTTGTGATATAGGAAAAATTAGGCTTTGAGCGACCTATGGTTGAATTCGTCAAGGCCAGACGAATCAAACACCATGCTCGCGAACAATTTATATTCAGCGTACGCCTAATCGCTATTTTTTCTCATGCCAAATTGTGGGGGTTAAAAACCCCCACTATTTGTTTGTATTTGATAGGGAATTTGGAGAAGACGAAGGACGTGTCCGTTCTTGATTAGCTTATTAAAAAAAAAGGCGCGTGTTGTTGTCTTTTACAGCATATTGCTTGGTTTGTAAATATATTAATTTCTTAGTATTATACTTACAAACGCGTGCAGGTGGTTGAAGTGGTCAGTGTGCTGGCGTATGATCATTGGGACCTGGGTTCGATTCCCAGGTCCACCCAAAGCTCTATGATATTTTTTCTAACATATTCTCATGCAGCGCTTTTCAATGATGTCCACCATATTCCTTCCAATCCCAGACGTCAGTTGTCTTCCAACACAAATCTGAAGGTCATGAGGTGTTGACCACCATGTTCCCCAGTCAACTATGCCATGGACAATTGCAAAAAGTCAAACGGATTGATAGACAAATGGGCTTCAGATTGCTAACAAAACCTCCAAAAGGGCCCATCACCCCCCTGGTTTAATTATTTCTTTTCTTTTTATTTTGTTTTGTTTTAATTGTTTTATTACTAATTATTATTATTACTTAATTAATTCACAAATAATTATTTTTCATAATAAATTCATACCATTAAAATGTAAGTATTATTTATATTATTATTTATTATTTTCACTATTAATTATTATTTTGTAAATAAATTCTAATTAATTAGTTTAGTTGTTTAATTAGGACAATTTTAATCTTTTCATAATAAATAAAATGAATTAGACTTAGGTTTTTTCTTTTGACAATTTTAATTCTTTTTATTTTTATTTTCAAAAACATAAAAAATACTTTTTTCTTTTAATTAACAATTAATTAGTTATTAGGTTTAATATTTAATTTAATTGCAAAAAGGACCAAATTTCTTTCTTTTCTCAAAAAGGGTCAAAACCCTAAGGACGTCCCGATTCAATTCTTTCGCGCGCATATTTATTTTTAATTCTTATTTTGATTATATTGATGTATCTGCTCCGAGAATGTAATAGATAATTAGGATCTTTATCGCTTTATTTATTTTCTCGCACTTTATTTTCAAAGGGTTATGTTTTTGGCGATGTAAATACCCGACGCCTTGTAATAGCGTAGATTCAATTTTCCGCAATTTACTTTCCGCACAACTATTAACTGTTAAATATGCATGACAAGATTTGCCTGACAAATAAAATCAACCCGTAGCTCACAATGATGCATGTTCAAAGATAAAATAAACATGAAACTGGACACACATGCACATGCCACTCCTAGGGTACGCCTCACTTGGTTGCCTCGAGGTGGTCATTAAGTATAGGGTGTTTTAGAGGTCGCCCTCCTGTCTAAAGATCCAGTTGCCTCGAAATGGTTTCCTCGGATGAAAAGGATCTAGGACATTAGGGTTACCGCTAAGGCGTCCTACTATTGCTTTGGTGACCGAACATGTCCCTAATAATCGAATTGACCCGAATAACTCCAACGACGGTGCTACCTACTTCTCAATAGTGGGATAGTACTGTCTAAAGGACTCTTGCACAGCCTAATTCCTTAGAGCAGGTAGATTTCTCCTGGGTACTTGTGCTTTCAAAAACAAAACAAACTTTTCGCACCTACACTTTCAAAAAGTTTTCAAACAAATACTTCATACACTCTTGAGGACAGATACAAGAGTTACCTAGAAGTTTTTCAAACTAAACTTTTTCAAAACCCACAAATACAAGAAAAGCAAACTCTTTTTTGAAAACATAGTGAGCAAGTACCTAAGAGCCCGTGGATAACCACGGATAGAAAGGGTGCTAATACCTTCCCTTTCTATAAATCTACCTCCCGAACTGAGAAACATCTCGAAAAGGAATTTTGCTGTGCTTTTGTCCTTTCCATGTTGGAGAACATAAAAGACGGTGGCGACTCTTGCTTACCGCGACATTTCGCGAACCAGCTTAAAAAACAGTCAGTTCTATTTCCACCGATCACAGAACTGGCGACTCTGCTGGGGATATTTAATAAGTGAGGTGTACCTTAGGATCAGATCATACTTATGTTTTCAATTGTATGCCTTGATTGCTTTAATTTTGTGGGCTTGCATCGGAGTTTCATAGATCCTAACCCGGATCTGGGGAATACCCTTTAGGTAGCATAAGCTGTGAGGGACCTTTCCGGCGTAGACCGATACGGGTGAAGCAGTGGCTACATTGGTGTGACACCTTGGTCTGTACCGATATCCCTTGTGTTGCAACGAGGAGAATATGGGTCTTCTGAGGAGTCATTAAGCACCAACCGACCTTAGAACCCTAAATTGACCCAACTTGGCCATAGAACAGTAGCAGTATGCTACACTCATTGAGGCTAAACTCTCGCGATGGTTCTGGCCGCAAGAAAAGATTGCGATGCTGGAGTTATGACCGATTGAGGGTATTCGGTGATATTGAGATCCTCTAGAACCCGGTTACTATTTTCTAGGACAGGTCTTAACCAACTGAAACTGAAAGAGTGTAGTACCTAAACCTCATGCTGGCCTAAACTCTAAGGGCTGTCTTGTGTGACTTGGGTGCCTTCAAACTTGAAATGCTTGCCCATACATGTTATCTGACAATATTGAGCTACTTGCAGGTTTTGTTTATAGTCCTTAAACTGGACTTATTACAGGGCTTGCTTACACCTCACACCTTTGCATCCATGTACATAACATCATACGCATCATAACATGGCATGCATCCTGCATAAGGACTAACCCATTTCAAGGATCTCAAGGGTTTGTGATGCAGGTCATGATGAACCAACTGTCTAGCAAGGGGCAAAGGGGATTTATTTTCCTCTAGCCAAGGTTGTCCAGAAATCCAAACATGATAACTTGAGCCAGGGGCTATGACCCACTCGATATGGTGAGCCTTGACCCTTGAAGAAGGACCCTCAACAACATGAAGTTCCTTCCATCAAGTTACAAAATTCAAATTCTAACAATTCTCTTGTTTACCCCGCGAGATCCTTGAAAACATTGCATGCATATACTATACATATCATATGCATTACAGGTACCCTTTTTACAGGTCACTTACCTTCTTCGCTGTTTATTTCAGCAATGGCTTCCCAACAAGACAATCGGGGTCTTCATACTCAAGAGACTCAGTTCAGGGAAATCTTCCTAAACCTATCCAAGGGGCAGGAAGAGTTGAGAACACTCCTCATGGGGACTTTGGTCAAGAACAGTCCAGAAGACAGTAAGGATGAACGGCTGAAACACCTGCAAGCTGAGGTAGACACTATGAGAACCCAGATGTTGGGGCAAATGGCCCTTATCCAAGGCTTAGCTCGGGAGCAAGAAGAGTTGAGAACTGTGATCAACCAGCTTCAGCAAGACAGTATGAAGCAAGTAGTCAGGGCTGGGGACCAAACCGGTAATCAGCCTCCAAGCAGTCAAAGGTTTGGTTCAATGAATAGACCTCTCCCAGCTGCTACTATTTCACAGGTCCAACAACGACCTCGCCAAGAATAACGGGTTGATCAGAGCAAGCCAGACAAGCCTAGGAGGCAATTCACCAAGCTCAATGTATCACCGTCTCAAACTTTACAACACCTGTTGAGATTGAATCTGGTAATGCTAAGGGACCCTCCTAAGAATCCCAGCACTTCCTCTTACAGGTATAACCTGAGTGTGAGATGTGCCTACCATTCTGACAGTCCTGGACACGACACCAACGACTGTTGGACTCTGAAGAACAAGATCCAGGACCTGATTGATGAAGGAGCAGTGGAGTTCACCCAAGGTGGTCAGGTTGAGTTTTTCTACCATCCCTCCAAGGTTCACCATTTGAATTGACAAGTCCTGAGACTAGAAGATTTTTGTTCATTGGAATTTTCAAGTTGTACTTTTCTTTGCTTACTCAAACAATTATTGTCACAGCAAACTTTATTACTTTCATTAATGCATCTCATATGTCTGTTTTGAATTAATCCAATTCGCATTCACTATATTCAAACTGTTTTCATATTTTTTGTGATGATCAACTCTCAATTAAAAAACTCTAAGCCTCTTGAGGGAGGATGACGAAAACGATACCACGATCTTTACAGTATGCTTTTGAACAGACCCCGCTGATGAGGTACAGGCATTGTTTCAAATCCTAAATACTGGAGTTATAAGGAAGATAATCCCTCGTCAACCCCTTCGAGCCAAAGAAGTATGAGTTTTTTTTCTTTCCACAAAAATAAATTAAAACCCTTAATCATAACCTGGGGCAGGGTAGTTCTCTCAGTTGATCCAGGTGCATAATGAACAGCATCAAAGGAGTCCTTCCAAAACAAAAGACAGTAATGGTTCCGAATAATCATAAAGACAGGCAGTCATTATCTCTCAAAATAAAAGCCCAATAAGTCAAAACCTATGAAGGAGACTTACAAACTGGGGCATCCTGCTGACTGTAATCATAAAAGAAACAGTTCCAGCAAAAACAGGGATAACGAAATCAAAAAGAAAGAGGTCCTACAAACCCTCGGAAAAAAAATGACTGCCTATTCAAAATAAACTATCAATATCCGAACCATCACCGGAATATCAGAGCAAAGACTCAAACACGATCTAACGCACGATTAACTGAGTTTAGGATTGAAGAACATCACGAAGAGCGGGTGGGTACAAATAAATTTTGAGCCTTTATCCTTTGTTTCTCAAACCGTGAACCAGGCCACGTTATAACCCCTAAAAGTCCTAGCTGAAGCACGGGTTAGTTCGAAAGCATACTGTTACCAAAGGTATCCTGACTCCTATATGGCTCGCTGTAAAATCCTGAGAGTTGATATCACATTTTACAAAATTCACTTGTTTTACTGAAAACTGCATTTTCAAAAACTTCAAGATAGACATAAGCTTTGCATTCTTAGAATAACATTGTTTGCATATGACTATTTGTTCAAACAGCAGAGAAATTCACACGACGAATATCCAGTGAACAAAAGCCTTCTCAATGAAAAGAGTCACCTCAAGTGGAAAGAACACTTCCAACTAAGGGGAAGACATAACCATTGTCCATCATCTGGGGCAGTTGAGTCAAGATTCAAGGAATCTCTCAAAATGCCAAATAGCCAGGGGCAAATCTCCATCTGAGTCACTCGGGGTATTGGACATGAATTCCAGCTACAAATCTTGCACGATCAAACATCTTCTGGTAGTATGGCGACACAACACTACTGACAGTGACACCTCTCTACATCCTGAGGGAATAGACATAGTCACAAAAAAAATACGCATAATCAAAGACCCGCTAGGTTGACACACCTAGGAAAAAATAAGTGCTTCCCGGCGAACCAAAAGGGTTCGGGCAAAAATAAGGTATGAAAATGAAAAAATTTGTATACCTGGCAAGTCGAAAACCTGAAAAGGCGGCTTGGGCAAAAAAGGGTATCCCGATGGACTGAAAACCCGAAAGGGCGGTCCAGGCAAAAGTTAGGGATCAAAGCGTACGACTATGTCCCGTCATCTCGTCACTTGCCTACCAGAAGAAGATTTGTCAATCGGCAGTTGTCAAGCACCTCATAGGCCTTCTTCTCCCACAGAAACTGGGGCAATAAGAATTGTCCGAACTGTACAAGATGCTCTGTCACCAAGGTACTAAGGTAGGTTCGGCTGAAGAACGTAACCAAGATACCTCCACTCCCCGCAGAGTAAGACAAGATTCAGCAATACTCTCCCCAAGAAGAGTCGGTCTCCCATCAGCCCCAAAAAGGCACAGTATCCCCAGCAAGTCAGCGATACTCTCCCTAAGCAGAGTTAGGCTACTGTCAGCCCTAAGGAAGTTGGATATCCCCGGAAAATTTCAATATTCCCCAGCGGAGTATACGGATATTCCTCAACAAGCATCCCCGGCAGTCTTAATATTCCTCGACAGAAATATAAGATTGTTCCCCGGCGGAATACCAGACACCCCAGTGGAGCCACTTCCCTAGTACAGTTCAAAAGTTTCCCCAGGAGAGTTGAATCACCCTCCCCAGTAGATTCTGGAAGCTTATCCCCAGTAGAGTCTGGAAGCTGGTCCCCTGCAGAGTGCAAATATCTCTCCCCGACCATGTTCAAAGGTTATTCCCCACCAGGGTCTAACTGGGTTATCCTCAGCTAATTACAACAGAAAGATCGTCCTCAGCGAAGTTCTTCCTATCCTCAGCGGAATTCATCAAATTCTCCAACAGAGCTTATCTACGGAATCCCCAGCGGAGTTATCATCAAAATCTCAGCGAAGTATCTCTTCCCACAGAGTAATTCCCCGCAGAGTAATCTTCACCAGGTTTATTCCCCAACGGAGTCATCTTCTCCTACCGGTTTATTCTTGCAACCATCATCCCCAGCGGAAATGAAGAACTCTACTCTTCAACATCAGTCCAGGATTCAACTTCCCGGCATTCGTCAAGGATTTATTTTCCTAGAAGAAAATACATTCATAAACATTTCACATTTCATATCTTCTATTGACATACATGATAAAGTGCATACGACACAATCTCATCTATTTTTGAGAACATCATGACGTCATGCATTTCATACATCATGACATTGCATACAACTAATGTTTTGCCTTTTCAGGAAAAAGGTCAATCCAAAGATGATTACTATCAACTGTCGCAGTTCCATATTCGATACCTGTATCTAGCCAGGGCATATCTGTGAGTGATTGATTGTAGATTTGATACCTATATCTAGCCAGGGCATATCTACATTAAAGAGATTTCAGAGATAGCTTGGAAATGCTCCAGATATGGATGCTATTCTTTTGCTTATTCAGAGTTTCCTTTTGGAGATAGCTTGGAAATGCCCCAGATATGGATGCTATTCTTTTGCTTATTCAGAGCTTCCTTTCGGAGATAGCTTGGAAATGCTCCAGATATGGATGCTATTATTTTGCTTATTCAAAGTTTCTTTTCAGAGATAGCGTAGATATGCTCCAGATCCGGATGCTATTCTATTGCTTATTCAAGATTTCCTTTCAGATATAGCTTAGAGATGCTCCAGATCCGGATGCCATTCTATTGCTTATTCATAGCTTCCTTTCGGAGATAGCTTTGAAATGCTCCAGAGATGGATGCTATTCTTTTGCTTATTCAGAGTTTCTTTTCAGAGATAGCTTAGAAATGCTTCAGATATGGATTCTATTCTTTTGCTTATTTAGATATAGCTTAGAGATGCTCCAGACCCGGATGCTATTCTTCCGCTTATTCAGAGTTTCTTTTCAGAGATAGCTTAGAAATTCTCCAGATATGGATGCTATTCTTTTGCTTATTTAGATATAGCTTAGAGATGCTCCAGACCCGGATGCTATTCTTCCGCTTATTCAGAGTTTCCTTTCAGAGATAGCTTGGAAATGCCCCAAATATGGATGCTATTCTTTTGCTTATTCAGAGTTTCCTTTCGGAGATAGCTTGGAAATGCCCCAGATATGGATGTTATTCTTTTGCTTATTCAGAGTTTCCTTTCGGAGATAGCTTGGAAATGCTCCAGATATGGATGCTATTCTTTTGCTTATTCAAAGTTTCTTTTCAGAGATAGCATAGAGATGCTCCAGATCCGGATGCTATTCTATTGCTTATTCAGGATTTCCTTTCAGATATAGCTTAGAGATGCTCCAGATCCGTATGCCATTCTATTGCTTATTCAGATTTCCTTCTAGAGATAGTTCAGATGCGATCCAGATTTGGCGACATTCCGATACTTATTCCAGATTTCCTTTCAGATATAGCTTAGAGATGCTCCAGATCCGGATGTTATTCTATTGCTTATTCAGATCTTCCTTTCAGAGATAGCTTGGAAATGCTCCAGAGATGGATTCTATTCTTTTGCTTATTCAGAGTTTCTTTTCAGAGATAGCTTAGAAATGCTCCAGATATGGATGCTATTCTTTTACTTATTTAGATATAGCTTAGAGATGCTCCAGACCCGGATGCTATTCTTCCGCTTATTCAGAGTTTCTTTTCAGAGATAGCTTAGAAATGCTCCAGATATGGATGCTATTCTTTTGCTTATTTAGATATAGCTTAGAGATGCTCCAGACCCGGATGCTATTCTTCCGCTTATTCAGAGTTTCCTTTCAGAGATAGCTTGGAAATGCTCCAGATCCGGATGCTATTCTATTGCTTATTCAGCTTTCCTTCTAGAGATAGTTCAGATGCAACCCAGCTTAGAGATGCTCCAGATCCGGAGGCTATTCTATTGCTTATTCAGATTCAAACTTCTAAAGACAATTTAGAGATGCTCCAAACACGGGTGCTATTCTATTGTTTAGTCCAGGTTCATTCAAAAGACAGTACATATACGATCCAGATTCGGATGACATTCTGTCACTCATTCAAACACAGTATGGATATACCCCAGACGCGGAGGTCATTCTACTATTTATTCAGACGTCAGCAATTAGATACAGACTAGATATGCTCCAGACACGGAAGCCATTCTATTTCTTATTCAAATTCAACTATCTGTTACATTTCTAAATGGCATCTGTAAGCCCATTCCTGACAAGATTCTGTCACGTCTCCAGATGGCATCTATAAGCCCATCCTCCTATCCATCATATCTCCAAATGGCATCTGTAAGCCCATTCCCGACATCACATTGCTGATACTCCACTATGCGAGTGCAAATTTCTGGGCACTCTAGTGTTCAATCATCTTCCACCTTCGGATCACGAAAGGCACACAAGCCAATCTACATCCTCAGGTTTAAGAAGATTGAACAGGGGCAACTGTTGTACCCCAAAATTTGCCCTCCCATATTCTTCAAGGTTTGTCACGAATCATCTTCAAATGGTTCAAGATTTCTCAAGGGTTGCACAGTCCAAACCACCTCCTAAGCCAGTCAAAATTAGGGTTTTGGTTCTCTCAAGGAAGTTGAGGTTTTCAATGGCTCAATCAAGTCCCATAGGCCTATACGCATTGTCAAGCATCTACATGTCAAGTCTCAAGACTCACAATGTCAAATTGCACAGTCAAAAGCTCCATTTGCTTCACAATCAACTGCAGGGGTAAAATGGTCATTTTGCGGTCAAAAGTCAGAATTTTTTGTCAACATCTTATTTTGAGAACACAATCATCATTTGATCAAGTCTTGATCATGATTCCTCAAGAATGGCTCAAAAATCATCAAGGATGCAAAAGTTACTATTTTTGGACAACAGAAAAGTCAACTGTAACTTGACCAGGGCATAACTTTTTCATGGTTCATCATAAAAATCCCATCCAATGCTAATTTTGAAGGGGATGACATTTACTACAACTCATCTTCACATTCCAAGTCCAAGAAATTCTCTCACAAAAAGTTATCAATTTCTACATTATAGGTCAAATTCAAAAGTCAACAAAAATGCACTTTAAGTCAAAGACCATAACTTGAGATTGGTAAATCCAAATGACATGGGACCAAAGGCATTGGTTATAGGACTTCAAGACCTTTCCAAAATTTCCAAGAACATGTTCATATGATCCAAATTGAGCAAGATATGCATTGGAAAAGTTGGGAAATTTTTGTGAATTTGCAAAAGTCAACTTTGCTCAAAACACATCATTTTTGCTAATGGGCCTCAAATTCCTTCTTGAAACTTTATCCAAGGCCTATGCACGACCCATTGGGATTATTTGAATTTATTTTCTTATTTTTTATTAATTATTTGGATTTTTAATCAATTTTAATTCATTTAATTAATTTAAATTGTAGGAAATTAAAAGATATGATTTCTCAATCTTTTTGTGAAGCAAAAGTGGTCAACAAGAGCTGGCAAATTCGTGTATCAATCAAGGACATCAAAATCTCCATGTTTGGCAAGTTTTCTCAATCAAAAAGATTGAAAAATATTTGATTTTCAATCAAATATTGGAACATCAATGCAAGGGATTTCTTGTGCAAGATTTAACCTAAAACCATTCTACTATATATGCACAACTCAACCCTAATGCCTTACACGTGAGAACTGCTGCAGAAAAGCCATAAGAACATTGAAAAAAATCA
This sequence comes from Vicia faba, assembly GCA_948472305.1. NCBI lineage: Eukaryota > Viridiplantae > Streptophyta > Magnoliopsida > Fabales > Fabaceae > Vicia > Vicia faba. The sequence continues at coordinate 633,301,655 of OX451736.1, read as the reverse complement.
AAGAAAACTCAAAACTGAATCCATATTCCAACGTGATTCAAAGCATTTTCTTGATTCTAATACATTGCTAGGACTTCCAGGAACGTTTTGCAATCAAAATCATACGCTAAAGCTTAAGAAATCGCCTCCAACAGATTCACGGTTTGCTTACTATTTTGATAATCGAAACTCATATTCCATGTGCATTTAACATGATTTGTTGGTTGTTTTGCACTGCTTGAATATACAGGAAGCTTTTGGCATAGGTTAATTGAGTTATTATGCAGTGAATCGAAAGTTGCCATTGGAGAATTTTAGGGTTTCCAAGCTCTCATATTGGGGCTTTGTGATATAGGAAAAATTGGGCTTTGAAAGACCTATGGTTGAATTCGTCAAGGCCAGAAGAATCAAACACCATGCTCGCGAACAATTTATATTCAGCGTACGCCTAATCGCTATTTTTTCTCATGCCAAATTGTGGGGGTTAAAACCCCCACTATTTGTTTGTATTTGATAGGGAATTTGGAGAAGACGAAGGACGTGTCCGTTCTTGATTAGCTTATTCAAAAAAAGGCGCGTGTTGTTGTCTTTTACAGCATATTGATTGGTTTGTAAATATATTAATTGCTTAGTATTATACTTACAAACGCGTGCAGGTGGTTGAAGTGGTCAGTGTGCTGGCGTATGATCATTGGGATCTGGGTTCGATTCCCAGGTCCACCCAAAGCTCTATGATATTTTTTCTAACATATTCTCATGCAGCGCTTTTCAATGATGTCCACCATATTCCTTCCAATCCCAGACGCCAGTTGTCTTCCAACACAAATCTGAAGGTCATGAGGTGCTGACCACCATGTTCCCCAGTCAACTATGCCATGGACAATTGCAAAAAGTCAAACGGATTGATAGACAAATGGGCTTCAGATTGCTAACAAAACCTCCAAAAGGGCCCATCACCCCCCTGGTTTAATTATTTCTTTTCTTTTTATTTTGTTTTCTTTTAATTGTTTTATTACTAATTATTATTATTACTTAATTAATTCACAAATAATTATTTTTCATAATAAATTCAGACCATTAAAATGTAAATATTATTTATATTATTATTTATTATTTTCAGTATTAATTATTATTTTGTAAATAAATTCTAATTAATTAGTTTAGTTGTTTAATTAGGACAATTTTAATCTTTTCATAATAAATAAAATGAATTAGACTTAGGTTTTTTCTTTTGACAATTTTAATTCTTTTTATTTTTATTTTCAAAAACATAAAAAATACTTTTTTTCTTTTAATTAACAATTAATTAGTTATTAGGTTTAATATTTAATTTAATTGCAAAAAGGACCAAATTTCTTTCTTTTCTCAAAAAGGGTCAAAACCCTAAGGACGTCCCGATTCAATTCTTTCGCGTGCATATTTATTTTTAATTCTTATTTTAATTATATTGATGTATCTGCTCCGAGAATGTAATAGATAATTAGGATCTTTATCGCTTTATTTATTTTCTCGCACTTTATTTTCAAAGGGTTATGTTTTTGGCGATGTAAATACCCGACGCCTTGTAATAGCGTAGATTCAATTTTCCATAATTTACTTTCTGCACAACTATTAACTGTCAAATATGCATGACAAGATTTGCCTGAAAAATAAAATCAACCCGTAGCTCACAATGATGCATGTTCAAAGATAAAATAAACATGAAACTGGACACACATGCACATGCCACTCCTAGGGTACGCCTCACTTGGTTGCCTCGAGGTGATCATTAAGTATAGGGTGTTTTAGAGGTCGCCCTCCTGTCTAAAGATCCAGTTGCCTCGAAATGGTTGCCTCGGATAAAAAGGATCTAGGACATTAGGGTTACCGCTAAGGCGTCCTACTATTGCTTTGGTGACCACACATGTCCCTAATAATCGAATTGACCCGAATAACTCAAACGACGGTGCTACCTACTTCTCAATAGTGGGATAGTACTGTCTAAAGGACTCTTACACAGCCTAATTCCTTAGAGTAGGTAGATTTCTCCTGGGTACTTGCTCTTTCAAAAACAAAACAAACTTTTCGCACCTACACTTTCAAAAAGTTTTCAAACAAATACTTCATACACTCTTGAGGACAGATACAAGAGTTACCTAGAAGTTTTTCAAACTAAACTTTTTCAAAACCCACAAACACAAGAAAAGCAAACACTTTTTTGAAAACATAGTGAGCAAGTACCTAAGAGCCCGTGGATAACCACGGATAGAAAGGGTGCTAATACCTTCCCTTTCTATAAATCTACCTCCCGAACCGAGAAACATCTCGAAAAGTAATTTTGTTATGCTTTTTTCCTTTCCATGTTGGAGAATATAAAAGACAATGGCGACTCTTGCTTACCGCGACATTTTGCGAACCAACTTAAAAAACAGTCAGTTCTATTTCCACCGATCACACAGCCAATGGTCGTTTGCTTTGAATATTTAACTTGTGTTTTTTACATATTTGTTGACAAACTAGCCCGTTTAGGATGTTTTTTATTTTGCTAAGAGTTTATAGTGTGGATTTTCTCGTTTGGTATGTTCGTCAATGTGGCGAAACTAATCAAACGGCCAGGGTGAATATCGGGCGAGGGCCGGAACTCACGTCCCATTTCGAGGGACCCGGGTTCGGCGGCGTGAACTTCTCATCGTGAGTCGGGCGTTCTACCATCGTGGAACAAGGACTATGGATCTTGGTCGAGTTATCCATGTCGGGCTGAAGGTGAGCTCGTCAATAGAGTGGAGCCTCGCCCCTTTTGAATACTTTGGGTGCTATGCTTATGCCTAGGCATGAACGTATGGTCGGGCCTGGGTGAGTTTGTTTTTATCGACAAAACGCACCGACTGATTAGTGTCTTTAACTGTAATATTGTTTTAGCTTTTCAGTGTTCCATGATCGAACGAGTTGTTCCACTTGTAAGTTTTCCAAGTAATACGCTCCAGCCCCCGTTTTCGCGTAGACGCGATAAGGACCTTCCCAGTTCGCTGCGAGCTTACCTTCGCAAGATTCTTTGTAATTTCTCTTTAAGACAAGGTTGCCGACCTCGGACTCTCGTCGTATGACCTTGGCATCGTAGCGCACGACTATTTTTTATTTGAGCAAGGCCTCTCGTAGGGCCGCTCCTGTTATGATTTCTTCCACCAGATCCGGTTCTTCATGGAGGGCGGCATCATTCATCTCCTCGTTGGGATATGCCTCGGTTCACCTGGAAGGTTCCTCAATCTCTACAGGAATGAAGGCCTCCGTCCCGTAAGCTAGTCGGAAAGGAGTCTCTCTGGTGGATGAATGCGCAGTCGTTTGGTATCCCCATAGTACACTGTAACTCCTTGACCCATCGCTTCTTGGTTTCGTCCAACCTTTTCTTGAGGACCCTGAGTATTACTCTGTTTACAGAATCGGCTTGGCCGTTCGTCTGGGGATGCTTGACAGAGGCGAAGGGTTGGGTGGTGCCCAGTTTGGTGAAGAATTCTTGAAAGGTGTGGCCCGTGAACTGGGTCTCGTTATCGGTGATTATAGCTTGTGGGATGCCAAAGCGAGCGAGGATATTTCTTTTATAGAAGCGAAGGACGTTTTGGGCGGTGATTTTGGCCAAAGCTTTGGCTTCTATCCATTTGGTGAAGTAGTCGACCGTTATGATTAGGTATTTGTTCTGATTAGTTCTGACCACAAATGGACCAAGGAGATCCAGTCCCCACCAGGAAAAGGGCTAGGGAGAAGAGAGGGATTTAAGCTTGTTAGGAGGAGCTAAATGCATGTCTCCTTGCCGCTGGCATTTATCGCATTTCTTCACGTGCTCTTTCGTATCATGCTGCATGGTGGGCCAATAATATCATGCCTACAAGGCTTTTCTCGCGAGGGATCTCCCGCCTATATATTAGTCACCGATGCCCTCGTGGATTTCGAGCAAGACGCACTCTGCCCCGCTTCGGTCGACACATTTGATAAATGGAATGGAAAATCCTCTTCTGTAAAGTTTGCCTTCGACCAAAACGTACGAGCAAGCTCTCGACCTGACAACGGCCGCTTCTTTCGGGTCGTTGGGGAGTTTTCCCTTAGTGAGATAGTCGTGTATGGGGGTCATCCAGCAATCATTGTCCCCAACGGCGAACACTTCTAAGGTAGAACATGGATTTTGGGTGCTCGGTCGAGGAAGTATTTCCTGTATCACCGATTTATTCCCTCATTTTCTCTTCATGCTCGCCAACTTAGATAAGATATATTAGCGGATGTTATGCTCGCAGGGAACGTGTTGTACGTCCATAGATTTAAATTTCTTTTTACTCTCCTGGGACAGGGCCCAATATTCGGCGAGTTGGTCTTTTTTGACCTGATATTCGCCTCGGACTTTATAGGCGACCAACTGAGAGTCGGTGAAGATTTTCACTTCCTCCGCTCCTAGATCTTCGGCCAGTCATAAACCTGCGAGAAACGCCTCGTATTCGGCATGATTGTTGGAGGTTGGAAAGGATAGGTAGAGGGAGACCTAGATTAGGGCCCCTTCCTCGTTTTCCAGTATAATGCATGCGCCGCTTCTGGTCAAACTGGAGGCGCCATCGGTGAAGATCGTCCAACAACGTGGTCCGTCAGGATCTGTGGGTGAGGTTGTTTCAGCTACGAAGTCGGGGAAGGCCTGGGCCTTAAGGGCTTTCCTGCTCTTGTATTGGATATCAAATTCATAGAGCTCCAAGGACCATTTCAACATTCTTCCGGCCATGTCTGGTCTTCCGAGCAGTTGTTTTATTGGTTGATCTGTCCAGACCACTATGATGTGAACCAGGAAGTACTGTCTGAGTCTCCTCATTGCATTAACAAGGACTAGAGCTACTTTTCCAATTTTTTGATATCTTGCCTCTAGGCCTTGCCAATGAAGTAAATTTGTCTTTGTCCTTCTAGAGTTTTTCTTATCAGTGTCGCGCTTATTGCCTCGGAGGCGACGGCCATATAGAGGTAGAGGACCTTGTCTCTCTCGGGCCGAGAAAGGACGGGCGACTGCGATAGTGCTCGTTCCAAATGAATGAGGGCTTGTTCGCATTCGGGCGTCCACTCGAAGGTGGCTTTCTTGCGCATGAGTTTGAACAAGGAAAGCGCATGTTGGGCGGACTTTGCCACGAATCGAGAGAGAGAAGTGAGCATGTCGTTCAAGATCTGGAAAGACTTTTTCAAGGTGGGAATTGAAATATCGAAAAATGCCTGACATTTGTCAGGGTTTGCCTCAATGCCTCGTTCCTTCGGATAGAATCCAAGGAACTTTCCTGCCCGTACGCCGAAGGTACATTTTTCCGGGTTGAATCGCATCCGGCACTTTCGAGCTTTCTCGAACACTGTCTTTAAGTGGGAAGCATGGTTGAGCTCTTTGGTGGACTTCACGATCATGTCATCCATATAGACTTTGAGCATGTCGCCTATCTCATTGTGAAAAACTTTATTCATCAGGCGCTGATATGTAACGCCTGCATTTTTCATGCCGAAGAGCATTACATTGTAGTAATAGTTGCCCGACTTGGTCATGAAAGCGGTGTATTTTTTGTCCTTTTTCACCATGGGCATCTGGTTATAACCAGATTATGCATCCATGAATAATAGCAATTTGAAACTGGATGAGTTGTCGACTAGTTTGTCAATATTGGGGAGGGGATAAGCATCTTTCGGGCAAGCCCGATTGAGATCAGTATAATCAATACACATGCGCCATTTTCCATTATATTTTTTCATAAGAACTACATTTGAGATCCAGGTTGTGTACTAGGCTTCAGAAATAAAATGTGCCTCTAGGAGGTCTTTTATAACTAGTTCTGCAGCCTTTTCTTTCTCGGACGACTTCTTTCTTCTACATTGCATGACCGCCTTAAGGGCAGGATATATAGTCAAGTGATGGCATACGACCTCTGGATCTAAACCGGGCATCTCGACCACACTCCATGCGAACAGATCAGCATTCTCCCTTAGGCAAGCTTTGAGTTGCCTTTCTTCCAGGTCGGGGAGGTCTGCTCTGATCTTTACTCCTCTGGTGGGGTCTTCTCTGAGGGGAACTAGATCGAAGTCACCGTCTTGGATGGGCTATGCGTGACTCGAGAGTTCGTTGCGATCAGCAGAGGAGGTCAACCCTTTATCTTCGAACATAGGCTCTTTTCCTTTCCTTCTTTTCTCGATACAGACTTCCTTGGAGAAGCGACTGTCGAGGTCAATAGTATCAACCCTCGGCAGAGGCTTGACTTCCTCGGAGCTGGAGGGTAGTGTGGCTCTAGTGGTCATTCGAGGTTGAACGGTGACGGAACCCAGGCCCTTGGCTGAAGCTTCGAAACACCTTATTGTTGCTTGGATGTCCCCATGGAGGATGGTGACCAAGCCTTCGACGGTGTAGTACTTCATCTTGAGATGTACAGTAGAAGGGACCGCGATGAGTTCGGCAAGAGTGGGTCTCCCAAAGATGCACTGGTAAAGAGACGAGAAATCTACCACCAAGAATTGGGTCTTGATGGCTCTGGCCGTTACCCCTCTCTTGAATGTGACGATCGGCTCGACATATCCTTAGGGTTTTATGTTGGCTCCATTGAAGCCCTAGAGATCAGATCCCATGTAAGGGGTCAGATGGCTCTCGTTCAGCTACAAGGTGGTAAACAGCTAGGCGTACATGATGTCTACTGAGCTGCCTTGGTTGACCAATATGCGTCGCACGTTGAAATTCTCCATGCAAGCTCTCACAAGCAGTGGGATGGTCGAATTTGGGGCTCCGCCCGACAATTCGTCTTTGTAGAAGGCGAGGGGATAAGAGCCTCCTCAGAATTTATCGAGTATGGCATCCATATCTGAGTTGGCTTTAATGAGTTGGTCGAATCTCCTCTTCACCGATCCAACTGTGTGCCTATTGAATCCTCCGCCGGAGATGACCATGGTTGCGGGGAAGGATTCCCAAGGACTGTGGGAGGAGAAGTACAAGGTGACGTTCTCTATGTTCAAATAATAGGAATCATCCAGCCGTGAGATGCTCATGGCGACCAGAATGGTAACGAGATCGGGGGACTTCTTCCTTTCCTCGACGTTTTTGGTTTCTGGTGCTTCCTCGCGGGCACCCTCCTTCTTTTTATACTACTTGAGGTGCCTGTCTCTAATCAGTATTTCGATTGCATTCTTGATATGAATGCAATCTTCTGTGTTATGCCTGTGGCTCTTGTGGAACCTGCAATATTTGCTCTTGTCGGTTCCCGGTTTAGACGGTGTTTGTCGGGGGAAGCGCACCCCGGCTTGCTTAAATTCAGAATTGGTGCATTCAGAAAGAATACGCTCCCTTGATGTAGTCAGAGGGGTGTAGTCATGGAAATGACCGGCTGGCCCCTTGTAGTCTTTGAAATCGTGGGACTTGTCCTCCTATTTCTTCTCTCCCCGACGGGATGTCAAGGGTTCGTCATTCTTCGAGGACTTGGAACTCTCTTTGTGCCTAGATTCCCTGGCATTGTTAGCTGCTTCCTTCTCTTCATACTGTATGTACACTTGGGCTTTGAGGAGGAGGGAGTTGAGCGTGGTCGGTGTCTCAATGCCTACAGCTTTGGAAAAGTCGCTGCAGGGGAAGAGCCCACGCTCGAGGAGATATTTTTTCATGTTATCGGTCATTGAGATTTTGACTGCTTACCTGTTGAAGCGTTCAATGTATGCCCGCAGAGACTCATCTCTGCCCTGGATGATTATTTCGAGCGAAGCCTCCGATTTTGGGTGTCGATGAGAGGTAGTGAAATGCCTCGAAAATATCCTCCTGAGCTGCTTCCATGAGGTGATGGATTCATCGGGGAGGCTCTTGTACCAAGACATCGCCCCCTTCCTAAGAGTGGTTGTGAAGAGTCTGCATTTGATAGCCCTCATGACTCCTTGGTAGTCGAGGAGAGCATAAATGTTCTCGATGTGCTTGTCAGGGTCTGTTGTTCCATCATAGGTCCCCAATGGAGGTGGCTTCTCCAGGCCGACAGCGAGTGGGGCCTCAGTGATCTCCCTCAATAGCGGGCCATAGGGCTTTTCATCCGCACTTTCTGCGGGAGATGGAGAAGGAGAGTGATAGTTTCTTCCCCGTCGATCGTCACGGTCTCTTCGGGGGAGGGGATCCTCCATTTCTGCTTTGGCTTGGGTGAAGGTAGTCGAGCATGGTCGATTTTCCAGTTGTCTTTCCTCTTCTTGAGTGAAGGGGAGTCTTGGTCTCTTGCAGGAGGTGTGCGGTTGCGTTTCTTAAAGAAAGAAATGTCGCGCCTCTCCTTTCTTGGCGGCAGGCCATGCCTGGGTGGAGATATGCTGGGGGAGTTTCATCGTCGGGTTCTCCGAGGAGGAGATCTTGATCGCCAATTCTCCCAGGCCCATATCCTTTGATTTTGTTGTAGGATGAGGGTGTTGGTTTGATTGATAGCAGCAAGCAGCGCTGCCATGGTCGGGTCGGTGTTGAGAGGGATGGGAACTGGTTGCATGATTTATGGCAGTTCCTCGATGGAATTATTGGGGTGTCCCTTGTCTAAGAATTGGTCGTCACTGCGTAGGGCGTCAGTGGAATATGGAAACGCGGTATGTCCGTCCCAGAAACCCAGGTTGTCCTCGAAGTGAGGATGTTCCTGACTTCGGTCGGTTTTGCAAGAAGGGGAAAGAATAGTCTTTCCAGGCAGATGAATATCATCATGGTCGGCCATGATTAGTGAGAGAAATATAGAAAAGTTGTTTGGATCTTTAAGTTTCGAGGAAAGAAAGAAGGGGATAGCAGATTCCCACATACGGCGCTGCTGATCTTACTGGTTAATCAGAACCTGAGAAGTGGCTGGAAGATGATCTGTAGTCGGGTTGTGATGTCAAGGAGAAAAAGGGGGTTGTACCTGCAAGGCACTCCTACGATCAAGTAAGATTGGGAACAAGGAGATACAAGCAAAGTATTAGGTGGTGAATAGTGAATATTCGATACATGGCCCTTACGGGTGGAGGGTTTATATAATGCCCCTGGCGCATGGACATTGGTTCTTGATTTCACGCTTGGATATACGGGTCCGTAAAATCAAGTAACTTCCAGGACTTGGTAAAATCTGGCAGATGTGCCCGTAACTAGCCGTTGGTTCCAAGGGGGAGGCCAGTTACAGGCATATCTCTGGTCGGTTCCTGGTGGCATACACGACTTTGATGTCGGGCAGGCTAAGAGGATACTCGTCGATCATCTTGGGCCAGTTCTAAGAGGATGCTCGCGAGGGAAAATGGCTGACATTGTCCGACAGGTAGCGGGCAATTCGGGTCATGGTCGTGCGGGCCGTACCAAAAGAAATGTCTTAGACCGGACCCAGTCAAGTTGTCAGGCCAGTCCAGAATACTAAGTAATAATATAGCAAGTATAAAAAACTGTAAAGGTGCAGAAAGTAAAAGCGGAAATGTAAACCCTAGACTATTACATCGCTTTGGGGAAGTTACATAATAGAAATTGCGGAGAATGAAAACCCTAGCTATTACATTTCGAGAAACAGTTATAATGAAAAAGAAAAAAAATGACAGACAAAAATTACGTTCGCAAAAATACAATCGATCTAAAAGATAAAAAAGAAAATGAAAATGGGAAAGAAAATATATTTGGTAATTTTTTTATGAAAAAAAAATGATTAATTAATTAGCCTTTTAAAAATCTACTTAATTTTAAATAATAAAAAAAAATTAATTAATTAAATTATTGTAAAAAAAGTTAGTTAAAAAAACACCCTAAGGGTCTAATTAATTTTAATTAGAAAAAAATAATTATGTTATGTAAATAAAAAAAATTAGTAAAAGTAAATAAAAGAAAAGAGTTGGGCCTGATTTTTTAGAAAAAAATGAGGGCTATGAATAGCACAAGGTCCAGGCTCAAGAGACTTAGCGCATGATCTTGTGTGGCCACTCCATGAGGCTGCATCGTGTGCTTACTGATATGGGAAAATTGGATTAGATCTATGAAGATCTGATGGCGAGACATGGTTGGGCGCATGATAGGGCTATTATGAAGACACGCACTAGAATATCTACAAAATTAGAAGAAAATGGAAAAATACAAGAGGCAGGGATTGAACCCACGCCCTTGTATATGAATTCTTTAACGCACGCTGCCTTGCCACTGGGACATCATTTGTTTCACGTCAATTACACAACATTCAAATAATTTATAATAAATGTGCAGGAGTCAAACCACCACCCACAGTGGTCAACTTCGTCTTCTCCGACGAGGGTATTTTAAAAACCTGTGAAATTAAAGCAAAGTGAAAAAGAAAGGTATTCTGTCCACTAATTGAGACCTCACGAATCTGATGATGATGTTAGTTTTAATTGAAATGGCATGTAGCTAAGGTTTCGAAGCTTTACAAGCTTGGTGCCCTAACGATGGAAGATCTATATTCGTGCGGTAAAGCTTGCAAACGATGAGTCTAAACAAGTTCAAACATAATTATAAACATGAATATATGTATAAAATCAATTAATAATGCATGAATTATGAGTTTGAGTTCAAGGAAGTTCATCAAACCGGTGACACTTGGTTGTGACGATCTAGGATGCTACGATCTTATAGGATGATTTGGAACGACTCCTGGAGGTCTCAGGAAGCTGATGGAATGCTCAAAGCTTATTGAAGCTTGCTGGAGAGGAGAGTTCAATTATGCCCTAGTTTGGGAAATTTTGTGAATTTTAGGGTTGCTTAGGGAGGCTAGCATGTGTGCCCTTTAGATCTGAATGTGCTCAGTACATATAGAGGAAGGAATTAGGTCAACAATTGTGAGAAAAATCTTTGTACATTATGGTGAAAAAATTTGATTTGAATCTTGCATGAAAAGTTTCTATTTGGGCTAAATTATATCTTCATGCTCTCACATGATTTTGCTAGATGTTCATGAGCTCTTTGGGCTTCAAATCTGATCCAAAACCAAAGCCATGCGCCTAAATCCATTTGGTTGGCATTTTATTTGATTTATTTCAAATTTAAATGAATAAAATCAAAATAAAAAGAAATAAAAATCACAAAAACTAATGAATGGATTTAGAGGTACCTAAGCATGTCACAAGCACGTTTGAACCTCAAAAATTAGGCTCGTTAGTCCAAAAATTCAAGTTTGCTCAATTTGAACTTCATGCATTTGCTCAAAAATTTCCCAACTTGCACCAATCATAACTCTCTCAATTTTTATCATTTGAAGGTAATCTTGGATTTTTTGAAAGCTCGAGATATCCTATACAATCCCTATTTTGATCATTTTTTCATTTGAAGACTTTATCTTGATGTAAGTTGCCTTGACAAAAAGTGTCTTTTTGTTAACTTTTGAAATGACCTATAATGTATTGGCTCATACCTCTCAAATGAAGCATTTTTTGGACTTGAGCTTAGATAGGCAAAGTTGTAGAGAATTGAATTTTCTTTAAAATGATCTTTGGTTGAGGAAAATCTGATGAAGCATGTGAAAGTTGTGCTTGGTCAAAGTTCAGTTGACTTCTCCTTAAAAAACCCTAATTTGCTAACTTTTGACTTTTGATAATTTGAGAGTTTTCTTGATGAATTATGTGAAGAATGGAAAAACACAAGAAGGGGGGTCTGAATTGGGGTTTTTAAAACTTAAAGAAAAGAACATGTTGGTTATCCTGGTTCATTTGAACTCAAACTACTCCAGTCCACCCGTCAAGGTGATTTCGCCTCTCTCAACGAGGTCTTAATCCACTAATCAAACTTGATTACACAGCTACTTTGACAACCGTCAAAGTCTTACCAAGAGTGTATAAAAAGTGGTTTCTAATAAAAAAGTATCACAAGTGATGTTTTACACAATTGAGATTCAGTACGTTTGAAGGTGAAGAAGATGACTCGTTTATTATGCTCAAAATTGTAAACAATTTCTCCTTCAAGCTTTGTTTAAATAGGAAATGCATGTAGGAGCTTTTGGAATTTTGATCAATGATAATTAAAGAGCTTTCCAAAAATAGAGATCATTATCCCTTTTCATCCGTTACTGTTTGAATATCATTAAGTGAATTATAACGCTTCAGAACATGCTTGCTTCAGAAGATGAAAGTTACCGTTGCTTCATTCCAGAACATTATGGATCAGAAACACGGGGTTCCTGTTTGCAGCGTTAGAACTTCTTTAAGAGATAAATAGAATCAGAGTTGAAACAGCTATCTAACTCATCTTTTGTGTTTCTTCCATCTGAACTTCTCTACAAAACAAAATATTTATTTAGGGAGCATAATTGTTCTTTGAGTGTTTGTTATCATCAAAACTCTTACAAGGGTTGTAGAATCAAAATATGTTCTAATAATCTCCCCCTTTTTGATGATGACAGAAACTTGGATATTTCAATAGAAACATAAAGAATCATAAAGTATTTAAGGTATCCCCTGAAACAACCGGCCAAACCGTCATCTGATAATATGAAATATCAATCAATGAAGTCGCCACCGAAAGTCTTTTATCCCGCCAAAACGGAAAGGTAAATATCGAGAAAACCTGAAGAGGGTGACATCACGGTCCTGCGACCGAGAGATTGGGTAAGGGAGTCTGTTACGCGAGGGGAAAGTATTACCACTCCACACGTCCGTAGTACTCTACGGTATCCACTCTTGTTGTATAATCTAAGGGTGTGTGAAAATCTATATCTAAGTTATACAAGGAATGCATGCAAAAGAAAGGAGAAAAAAATGTAGGGAAAATAAAAGTTGTGCTCGTTCGGGCCCTACCCCAATTCCTACGTATCTCTATTAAGGAATCAGAGCAGTTGTAGTTCGGCTTACATATTTTGGTTGGTTTGTGTTTTTTAATTAAGATAAAAGCAACAATCAAGATGGAAAAACAATAGATAGAACAACAAAAATGTAAACAATGATGATAAAATACGAAAAAGAGATGACAAGACATCGCATGGCAACAGAAACTCAGATAAGGCGTTAAAACTCCAGTATGATAGAAAAATATCAGACAAGATGATGAAACATTACACCTAACAATGATATTGAGAAGCAAAGTAGGACAACAAACATGTGCGATGGCGAAACATATCGGCTAAGATATAGGAACATAACATGGCAAAGATGGCGAAACATCAATAGACCAGAGGACAAAACATCACACCTAACAATGATATTGAGAATCAAAGTAGGATAACAAACATGTGCAATGGCGAAACATCGGCTAAAATAATGTGCGATGGTGAAACATCGGCAAAAGAATATGCGATGGCGAAACATCAGCTAAAAGAATATGCGATAGCGAAACATCGGCTAAAAGATGGAAAGATAACATGGCAAAGATGGAGAAACATCAATAAACCAGATGATAAAACATCACACTTAACAATGATATTGAGGATAAAAGTAGGATAACAAATACATGCGATGGCAAAACATCGGCAAAAAGATAACAAAATGTCATGACAAAGATGGCGAAACATCAATATTGACAAGGTTTAAAACAAAGCCAAAAGGCATACACACAATTAAGATTGGTTTGTATTTTTTTACCTTGAAGAAGGATTTAATTTTATTAGAGATATTTTATGATTTTCCAAGAAGAAGTTTTAGTTTTAAGATGCAATATGCAAAGAAAGGAAAAACGACTAAGAGAAACTAGCCTAACATTACCCCTAATGTTATCATACAATGATCGATTCTAAGGTTGAGGATGAAAGAGGGAAGTTTCTAACCTATGTTAGCATAAATGGATTCCTATCCTAAGGTCTAGCTCGAGGACTAACCCTACACGAGAAATCCTAAGGGAGCATGGTAAATACCAAACAAGTAATAAATAAGTGTTTAAACATGAGTAGCAAGCAAGGTTCATATGCAGAATTGCCTTAAACAGGTCTTTAAATAAACCAGAGAGACTCCTGACATATATCAACAATGGAGATCCCATCATGCAATAGAAAGCAATAAGGAGTGGAAACAGTAAAAGGGAAATAGTGCAATACCAAACGGATAACTATCCGTAGCAAATGAGCAAGAAAAAATAAACCTAGAGAACTTCAAGCAAGCTAACATCAGTAAACAAATCAAGTCAGAAAATCACGCCATCAAATATATGCACTGAGGCCTCAAGAGCAGGACTATAGCAGTTACAATCACATGTATATATATCCTGCAAAAGAATGACAAATATACCAAACACGTGAATAGTGCAAACATAACCAATTGTGTTCCACAAATAAAGTGGAACACTACAGTACCAAGTCTAAATGGAAGAAAAAAAACTTTTCCTTGGAGTATCTCGCACATTCAACAGACAAATTAGTGATTTCAAAGAGAAATGATGAACCAATAAAGGATGGATGATGATATAATCATGAGAATGTAAAATGAATATGATGGCAAACATCAAAAGTAGTAGATGTGATAGGCATCAAGCAAACTCAAACAACAACTAGGTCAAAACTAAAGAATTGTTGCTTCTTTCCTGTCACCATGTTGAATTGACAAATAAATATCAATAAAGGATCAAAGGAGCAAGAGAAGAATACAATCAAATACTTTATAAGTCAGTAGAAAACACTTCACATCCATACTCATTCATTTCATCATGGTTCACAAGCATAATAAAAGAGGGGTACCACAAAATATATCACAAAGCTTGGATCACAAGTTAGCAAGGCAAGGAATTCAAACAAAGACAAAGTTAGAAGACTTAAACCAATCAAAGACTTGAAATCAATCTTATAACATGAGATGAGGATATTATCAAGAGTTTAAAATGTTAATTCTAAAGCATGTTGCACAAGTGCATTTAATATACCTCAAAGATTCAAAAAGAAAAAGGAAGATTGAACATCTAATTCACAATAAGATGAAATGGTTCAAACATTATAGGTCAAGTGATCTCAAGTCTTTATGAGACTATCCTTGATGTATCATTCCCCAATATGTCATAATTGGTCATTTGATGACATCAAACTTAATCCAAAAGTTCAAAATTCAAAGCAAAAACAAAAAAGAGCATTACTTAGGAGGCATGAATCAAAAGGGCTTATCAACCAATTATGGGAAATCAAGTGGATTGATTTGAATTGGTGTGAGGAAAACAGAAGAAACATGATCATTAAGTACCAAATTATAGTCCTCACACAAGTTCCTTGGTCATCAAACAAATTGCTACAAGATATGCAACATCAATTGGGCACTTTCACTTTGAAAATTCATAAAAAATAGAAATGGACTTCCATAATTCAAACAAAACTTTTCTCAGCGTCTTTGAGATGTATAGAAGTCAGAAAGCAAATATCAAGTTCATTGATGGTTGAGGAAAAGATAAAATAAGCTTCAAACATCAAAACTAGTTGATGAACCGCCAATCTAGGATAGTTTTCAAAAATAAATTAGTGGAAAATACCAAACCTCATCAATTTATTCAAGAAAAATATTTTTGTGATCCTCAATCCATCCATGAACTTCAAACAGGAGCTGAATTCAATTGAAACTTAAGGAAAATTGGTTTTTGGAATCAAATCAAACAAAGGGATTATCAAAACCCTAATTATCTAGAAAATAAACTTAAATATTGATTAATCAAGTTCCAATTCTAAGTAATTCAAACTAAAATCATACACAAATGAAGAAAACTCCATAGATTAGAAAACTTATTCTTCCATATTTTTTGAATTAAAGAAAAGTCAAAAATAAAATCAAAATTTAAACCATTAAACAATTAAACAAATATTCACATTTCAAAACAAAATTCTAACCAAAAGTCAGAAAAATATTCAACCAAAATTATATTCAAATATTAGAATTAAAGATAAGCTTCAATGATTTTTTGTGGAACTTTTGGAGTAAAGGAAATATCAAAATAAAATCAAATGTCAAACAAACAATTAATTAATCACAAGAATTTTAAAAACAATCAAAACATTTTTAAAAATTCTGAAAATAATACACAAGGTCAGAAATATTATTTTTAAGTTTCATGAATTTTTTCAGAATATTTCATCAAGTTTTGATCAAGAAATAAAATCTGGAAAAATCAAGTTATAAAATAAAATTCAAATGAATGCAAAATTCAAATGGGCCAATAGCATCGTGCCACCACATCATCTTCAACCTTTGTACAAGTTTAAAAAAGGCGCGTATGAAACAATCCTAGGGCTCGTGTTCAGATCCATCGTTCATACTCATTTTCACACCATTTTTCATAAAATTTCGTGCAAATTAAAGCCAGAAATAAGATCTACATCATGTTATTCGAATCACGTTGAATGATTAACCATAGATCAAGAACAGATCTCATGAAGATTGCAAAAACAAACTGAGCAAAATATTTCAGAATCATCATACATGCATATCTCATCAAATCAAAAGCTCTAAAGCTACAGAAACACTCAATGGACATCAAACAACATGATTCCAAACTCAAATCATACAATGCACGACTAGAAATCAAGATCCAAAGTTAAGGATTTCAACCTTTGAGGAAAAAATGAATCTACTGTCTCCTTCACTCCAGTTGCAAACCAATCCTCGATCTACAATCCTTATCACTTGGAGAAGAGAATGCAAGAAGAATGACTCAAAACGCACAAGCAAACTGGGAGAATCGGAGAAATGGATTTTTGAGAGAAAATGTGGCTTCAGATATGAGCTTCCAATGCATCCTTTCGTTCTTCTATTCCTCTCTTTTTCCTTTTGAATGAGCAATACAATGTTTATATAGAGTGTTTAGAGTAAGGGCAATAAGGTCATAACTCATAGAAATCCGTTGGAGGGCAATTTGGCCAAAACAGGCAAGTGAAAATGTGAGAGCATGTGCTCGCATTTTGTTTGTTACTTGGCTTTTTGTGCTGCATTTTTATGAGCTCAGAGATTAATGAAATGAGGTGAGTGAAGCGTGAGGGGTGAGGTGGCAAGGATTGCACATGGTGTGATTTTTCTTGAGGTGAAAGTTACCAATTTTGGGAAAAAATATAGAAATCGTGGGAAGGCAAGGAAAGTGTGATTGTTTGGTAAAAAGAAGTAAGAAATGAAGTGTATGATTCGTGCCAAGCATGTGCAATATCAACCTGAAAACAAACAGAATTAAAGGGTGCACAAAATTTGCAACCCACGCGTGCACCAAAGGTCAGTTGATTTCTAATTGAGGCCATAGAAAATTGGTTCGTGCATTCTCAGATTTTCCTTGAGCCAATTAAAGAACACACTCTAAGCTTCGAAACAAGCTGAGGTTCAAAAGAAATGATGGAGGGAAGAGCCATATATGAGGCTTAGGATTCCTGGGCAACTTAAGCCAACTTTCCCAAAACTGCACACGCGCTAGCCTTCCCAAGATAACACTTCAATTAGTCCAAATTGAGAAGAAACGAAGAGAACAGAAATGAGACTTCAACCAGCCCATAAGGTCACTTCGAATGGTCCAAGTTGAGAGAAAACGAAGAGATCAGGAATGAGGCTTCGACCAGCCTATAAGGTTACTTCAAATGGTCCAAGTTAAGAGAAAACGAAGAGAGAAGGAATGAGGCTTCGACCAGCCTATAAGGTTACTTCGAATTGTCCAAGTTGAGAGAAAACGAAGAGAGAAAGAATGAGGTTTCGACCAGCCTATAAGGGTAACATTTCAAATAGTCCAAACGAAGAAAGAAGAATGAAGAAGGAAGCTTCGACCAGCCCACAAAGTCACACTTCAATCAGTTCAATCGAAGAAAGAAGAATGAGGCTTCGACCAGCCCTCAAGATAACACTTCAAACTGTCCAAACGAATAAAGAAGAATGAGGCTTCGACCAGCCCTCGAGATAACACTTCAAATGTCCAAACTGAAGAAAAACAAAGTAAGGAGAAAGAGGCTTCAACCAACCTTCAAGGTAACACTTTGAACTGTCCAAATGAAGAGAGAAGAATAAGGCTTCAACCAGACCTCAAGATGACGCTTCGAATGTCAAAACTGAAGAGAAAAAAAGTAAGAAGAAAAAGGCTTCGACCATCCTTCAAGGTAACACTTTGAATGTCCAAACTGAGGAAAATCAAAGAGAGAAAAAGGAGGCTTCGACCAGCCCACAAAGCCACTTTGAATGGTCTAAATTGTGGGAAATCAAAGGGAGCAAAAGGAAGCTTCGACTAGCCCACAAAGCCACTTTTAATGATCCAAACTGTAGGAAATCAAAGAGAGCCATTCGAATCCCTGGTTTCAATATCCAACTTCCTCAAATCACAGCCTCTTCGATACTAATCCGAATTGAGAGATTCCAAGTTTAATGAGAAGCTTTAATAGCCCTCTTTAAAGTGTACGAAGCACATTTTTGAATTATGCCTTGAATCAACAATTACACACATGTCACCAACCGTTTGATGAATTGCCTAGGCCAAATGCCTTGCCTTGCTTGGCCAGTTGCCCAAGATTTCCCTAAAAAATGCTCAGCTTGCCTTGAACTTTAAAGGCTCATAACTTGATTTTGAGTAAGAAGTGTGTTTTTTGTCCCCTGTGGGGCCTTGTAGATCTTTTTCCCTTCTTCAATTGGCAAAAAGAACCACCAAAATCCCATGAAAAATGAGAAACTTATGCCCTTGTAAAGTCAGGCCTAAATCAAGAACACTTAGTGAAATTTTCAATCACCAAGATAACTTCAAATCCAAGTAACCTCTCAAAATTGAAATTCTCATCAAAATCAATCATCAAGGATCATCCCACATGAAAATACATGTCAAATTATTCATGTTAACCAAAAGTCCACTTAGTCAACTCTGACTTTGTTGACTTTGAGTAAAATGACTGTTTTGCCCCTTTGATTCAATTGAACCACTTCTCTTCAAAATTGGTGATCAAAACCTCAAACATATGACATTCCAAACACATAGAGACTATGGAAATAGTTTTCACTCAAAATTCCAAAGAATACCTGATTAAGACTCAAACCCTAGTTTTGCACTCTACACTAGGAGATAATTGGTCAAGCTTCAAAACACTAGTTCCACTAGGCATCATGAGAGACTCCTTAAACAAAATTGATTCCAATGATGATAAAAGAATGATGCTTCAATACTTGGCTCATCTAGGCCCCAATAACTCCAACTTGGGAAAAACCCTAATTTTGACTGATGAATCTAAAGGATGTGATTTTCCTTATAAACAACATAATACTCAATCTTCTGATGATCCAATGAGGTGGGTAAGATATCTTGAGATATGCGATACCTTTGGGCTTGAAAGATCCAAAGGTTTAGATGATAAGGCCCTCCTTGAGCAACTTGTCAATATAATCAATCTTCCAAAGCTTGAGGAAGACTTGATAACCAAAATACTTTGATCCCTACACAATGCATAAATGCAATGCAATATGATGTTTATGATGAAACATAAGCCTAAAAATTCTGAAACAAGAGGGTAAATTTTGGGGTGCAACAGCTGCCCCTATTCAATTATCTTTAACATGATAAGTGAGAAAAGTGACAACTTTCGAGCGTTCAGAGTTGAAGATGATTGAATACAAAAGAACCCGAAAATTTGCACTCTTGAAGAAAAAGTATAACCCCCCAAAGACAAAGAAAACCAGCAGACGCGGGATTAAGAAGATACCAAACAAAATTGGATTTAGCAAACAAGGGGGTTTAATGAAAATTGGACCTCCCAAGACATGCGTCAGAATGAAATTGTAACGCAAATATAAATAAAGTTGAAACAGAACTAAAACTTAGAAGAGTAGACGAAACTAAACTTCAGAATGAATGCGCTAGGACAAAACTGGACCATAAAAGGGGTTAGATAAGACTCAAACCACAGAGAATAGGCAAAACTAACTCTGGAAAAGAAAAGTACATGGGTAAAAGTGGCTAGAGTGCGTGATTCTAGGAGAACTTGCTAATCTCAACCTAAGATAGACAGTATGAAGGACCTGAAAGAATCCCAGGAGTGAGGAACAAAACGAGACGAAACTCTGAAGATGTGAAAAACACAAGAAGGGGGGGTTAAATTGAAAACTTAAATCAAAAACAGCTTAATGACACAATATTTGTATCCTGGTTCGTTTGATCTCAAACTACTCTAGTCCACCCGTCAAGGTGATTTCGCCTCTCTCCAACGAGGTCTTAATCCACTAATCTCAAAAGATTACAACAACTACTTTAACAATTGTTAAAGTCTTCTTGAGTACAACCACAAACTGGTTAATCTCAAGGAAATCTTTTACAAATAATTGAACAAGAATGTGTTGTTGTTTTCTAACAAAACAGTTTATCACAACTGTGATAATTACACAAGTTAAGCTTAGAATAGAATAAATTTGCTAGAGCTTGAATATGCGTGGTTTGGAATTCTCTGTAAATTGGTGTGTGCGTACGTACGTGCTTCTTTGCAAGCAGACTTGTTTATATAGCCAAAATAATGACGTTGTCCATAAAGCAAGTTTAATGTTAATAACACACTTTCCTTTTGTAGAAGATCTTGTCTAAAGAAAGCCGTTGGCATTAATTATGTCTTGAAAGTAAAGTAACGCTTCAGAGTCTTCTTTGCTTAACTGCTGATGACGCTTCAGAATATTGATGACTTAGTTTGATATGTCTTTGTTCAAAATCAGAGTTTTTTGTAATTAAGTGCAGGTTCTGGTCACCAATCTTCAGCGTAAAATCTGATTGCTTCAGCATGTAATACTTTATAGCTTATCTTCTGATGCAGATCCCATCAGAACTTCTGCATATACAAAACATATTTTTAAGGAGCATATTTATTCTGTGTATAAATACTTTGTATTTATTTATTCTTTGTATTTGTTATCATCAAAACTCTAATCAAGGGTTGTAGAATCAAACTATGTTCTAACAATCTCCCCCTTTTTGATGATGACAAAAACCAGATTTTTCAATTAAAAAAAGAATAAAAAGTATAGAATTAAGAAGAAAACCTCCCCCTGAGTTGATTACTTCCCTTTAATTCCTTGACTCTTTGAGCATCAGAATTTAACTGCGTCTTTCATCAGAGTTTTGTACCTGTTCAAGCTTTTCAGAAGAAAGAAGTTAAGTAGTTCGGAATGTTTGAGACTTCTGTCTCAGTAAATCGTTATTGAAAATATCATTCTTTCTCCCCCTTTTTGTCAGTTATCAAAAAGGACATATAATCATAGCTAAAAAAGGATTTATATTAAAAATAAGAAGCAATGATAAGAAGTTCAGAATAGCAGCAATGTAGAACAAATATTACAGATAAACAGATTTTAAAAAAAAAATCTAAGAGGGAGGAGGAAGGCGTGTAAACAAAGCTTCCAGCAAGCCCTTGATCTGGGTGTTGGTTTCCTCTTATTTGCTCAAAATGCTCTTGATTTCTTTGTTTGTGTCATCCTGTTTATCCAACCTTTCCTGAATAACAATATTTTCTCTCTTCAGTTCTTCCAGAGTTTGCCTTTCATAGGAGGGAGCTGGAGAATCTTCAGTATCTGGATGCTTCTTAGAGCATTCTGCAACTTGATCATTTTGAACCAATTCCTCTGCAGAAATCATCTCACCTGGAGCAGCAGTCAGAGTGAGACCTTCTGACTCTGGTTGAACTTTGTTTGATGGACGATGTTCTGACCAGGGAGCATTATCCAGAGGGAGAATCTCTTCCTTGAGCAGTTGGCTCAGAACTTGGTCTTCAAATACCTTTAGCATATCACTGAAATTCTATTGAACTTGTTCATAGCTTTGTTCTTGCATCTTATGTGTTTCAGAACTTATCCATTTTCTGAAACTTGTCCAAAGAAAATCTGAAGCAGCAGGATTGGTCATCTCAAGACTAGCTTGCTTCAAGGAGGTTATCCATTTCTGCATTTCTGTTTCAAACATCAACAAACTAGTACCAACATCTGGTGTGGGTTCAGATGGTTTTGGTTTTGGAATGGCCGTTTTGTGAGTTATAGCAGCAAGACATTCAAAAATAGTTAGATCAATGACAAGTTTAACGTTGTCATCTGGATTGCTCTTTCGTGAGGGAGTGGGAGAGTCTGGTATAATTATTGGACTGGTTGGGGAATTTGGTGGTGTTGATTCCAAAGAAGAAGGAATTTGTCGAATGTCCAGAATGGTGAGGGGCATACGGATGGCCAGAGGTTCAGTAATTCCTGGAATAGGGATTGTATCTGAATCTGAAGTAGGTTCTTCAGATTGGTTGGATTGAACATTGTGAGGTTCTGGTTCACAGGTTTCAGATGGTTGGTTCTCAGAAGTTTGAACTTCTGGTTGTGATTATTCAGGTTGTGGAGATGGTGGATGAGGAATATCTGGTTGAGGAGATGGAGGTAGTGGTATTTTTGGTTGTGGAGAGAGAGGAATATCTGGTTGTGGAGCTTCTGCTGTGGTTTCGGAGTTTGGATTTTTTGGGATTAGAGGGTTTGGATTTTCTGGTGTGGGAGCAGAAATATTTTGGTCAAAAGATTCAATGTCTGACAGAACTTTTGCAAGTTCTAGTTGAGTTGATTCAGTATTTGGATTGATAGGAAGGGAGTGAGTTTCTCTAAGACTTAGAGTTTCTGAGGGGTCAAACCCTATGTCAAAATCATCAAAAGTTTGTGGGGTAGTAATTTCTGATTGGGTAGTTAAGGGTTCAGATGTTGATAAAGATATTGATTCTAAAACAGTAACAGAAGAAGGATTACCTTTCTTTTTAGTAGCTTTTGGAGTCCGTTGAGATGATCCTTTTGTTGCTGCCTTCCTTTTCTTGTTCTTCTTCAAAACAACTTATGGTGCCGCCTGTTGCAAGTCCTAAATATTTAACCCTGGTGCAGTGCCATCTGCCTTGCACGCATCCAAATATCTGACGATAATATCAGGCTTGGAATCAATTTCAGAGAACATAGGAAAATCATCCAGAGGAATTCTTCTGGAGGTGATGGTTGCAAAAGAAGTAACGTTGGGTTCCTTCTTGATGTTCTCAATAATTTTCATCTTTTTCAGATTCTTTGCATTCAAAGGCTTCCCAGCAGTTGCCTCTAGAGAGTTGATTTCTTGTGCTTCTGTTAGATGCTCTATCAGCCTATTCTCTGACAGAATATCTAATATGAGTCTTCCAAGGGGTATCCAGTCCCTTTTGGTACGCTCATCTTCTCTAGTCTCCTTTACACTGTTCTTCAAATGATTAAATAACAAGTGAGCAAGATTTACCTTAGTCTTCTTGGAAATAAAGTAGATCAGAAACTGATGATCAATGTTTATGTAGTCAGGAGAGCTGGTTGGCTTCCTATGGTTGATGCATCCCAGAATTATCTTAGCCCATATTCTGTGATGATCCTTCAGATCCCTTATCTTGCTGGAGGGAAGACCCAGAGTGAAAATTTCTCTTGCAATTGAAGCAACATAAGCACATCTTTCAGCCATGTCTATACACCTTACGCCACCACCATTGTAACCTATCAGTCTTGCAATTAGGTCTTCAGTAATTACTATCTTCTTCCCCATTACATACGAAGTGACTTGATGGTTTGAGGATGAAGCATGAATCCAGAATTCCTTCACAAGAATTGGAAACGTTGGACCTAGAAGACGGTCAAAATACCTGTTCCATCCTTGAGCATTTACCTCTTCAGAGAGATTGAATCCATTTTCTTGAAGACTTTCAAAATCCACAATCAGTTCTGAAAGAACTTCTAGGTTGTCAATGGGTGTGAGAAGAGTTCTGAACGGTTCTTCACATTGTTCCATAGAATCATTTCTCTGAGAACTGGTGTTTGGGACGCTTGAGGAAGCCATGTTCACACAGGAAATTTGAGAAAGATGAAAGGGTTTTGAAAGTACAAACAGAAAACAATTAGAATGTAGTAAAAGTGAAAAAGTGTAACGAATGAAACTTGCGTTTAAATAGATTTTTGAAAACATAAACTGTAAGAGAGATAAATAATTAGTAATGATTATAAGCATTAATGACAGCTGATTTTAGGGGATTCAGAAAGATATTGGAACGGTTACCCATGACATGTGTCTCAATGCACCCAATCAGCGCTTTTGACCTTTCAGAGAAGTGAACGCGTGTTCAGCCTCAGAAGGTAGCTGATGAATGGATGACAACTATTTTCTTACATAAACAACACACTTCTATCCTTGAAATGAAACGCTCAGATCTTCATGGATAGATTCTGATACAATTTGTGCTTCTAAAATTCTGAAGGCAGGTTGATCAGCAGTTCACAGAAAATAACCAAAATTCTGAAGGTTAAGATATGTAAATAAAACAGTTTATTCTGGGAAAATCTTCATGCTGAGATGTTTCAGAATGAAGTTAAACCTATCTTCAGAAAGAGGTTTTGTAAAGACATCAGCAAATTGTTGGTCTGTGTCAATGAATTTTAAATTAAGAATCCCTTTCTGAATATAGTCCCTAATAAAATGATGTTTTATTTCTATATGCTTAGCCCTAGAATGCAAAATAGGATTTTTACTGAGACAAATAGCAGAAGTATTGTCACAGAGGATAGGGATGTTACTCTCGAATATATTGAAGTCCTCAAGTTGACTTTTCATCCAGAGCATTTGCGTACTGCATCCAGCTGCTACTATGTATTCAGCTTCTGCTGTTGATAGAGCAATTATGGATTGTCTTTTGCTGGACCATGAGATCAGATTTTCTCCCAGAAATGGGCAGCTTCCAGAAGTGCTTTTACGTTCTACTCTGTCTCCAGCAAAATTAGCATCACAGTATCCTACTAAGCTGTAATCATTTGATTTTCTATAAAACAAACCCAGATTAGCAGTACCTTTCAGATACTTGAAAATCCGCTTAACTGCTGTTAAGTGAGATTCTCTAGGATCTGATTGGAATCTAGCACAAATGCAAACACTGAATAGAATGTTAGGCCTTGAAGCCGTCAGATACAGGAGAGAACCAATCATACCTCTGTAGACCTTCTGTTCTACCTTTTTACTTACCTCTTCTTTTTCCAGAATGCACGTGGGATGTGTTGTACCCTAAAATTTGCCCTCCCTTTCTTCAGGAAACCATCTTGAATTTTCAAGGTGCCTCTGAAACAAATCCAAGTCCTGAGTTATCCTTTTGCCCAAGCAAGCCACTTACAAAAGCAAGATGATCTCACGAACTCCAAAAACAACGCTTTTATCTTGAGAAAAATCAAATTCTAAGTACTTAGAACGCTTCTCTAAAATGAGTGTTTAAGAAAAATCAGCGCTTCAGAACTTCTGGACCCATTCCAGATAAAAACGGTCAGAAGTTGCAAGCTTGGCTCAGCGTGGTCAGAAGTTGGTTTTTCAGCAGCTACATCAGTTCAATCAGAAGTTGTAAGCGTGGTTCAGAATGTAAGCCTCAAACAGAACATGCCCCTTCAGCAGTTACACAAGCTCAGTCAGAATTTGCTAAAGGAATGCAAGAGAAGCAGGGAAGTCTGAAGGCTCCTTCAGAACAGGTTGAAATCAGAAGATGAAAGGTCAGAAGAATGGGTGTTACGCTGATACAGAATCTCTAAGCCCAGATGGTCCAGAAGTAAATCCAAGGAACGTACCAGAAAGCCAGGAGAATCTCCAGAGCTTACAGGAAGCCAAGGCCAGAGCATGGTCTACGCTGCTGATTCAACGTTGGTTTCCATTACCAGAATATTGATGTTGATAGGTCTTATCACCATTTAATGCCCATTAATGCTTCCAACCACTCTTGAACATTCACGTGTGGCTTGGAAAACGCTTTTGTGCAGATTCTGGCATAGGTCTCCACGCCACCGCCCACTTCAGAGGTCACTTCTCCCCAATCTACGCCTGCTGCTGCAGCCTAGGTTGAAAGCTAGCTGTTATCACAACTTCCCAGGAATTTCTGTCAAAGAACAAATTCAAACTCTGTTGGCGCTTTAATGTTCAAAGCATCCACAAGAACTTTGCCTATAAATAGAGAGCTTTCACCACTGCAAAAGGCGTTCAAGAAAAGAAACAGAAATTGCTAAGTGAGAAACAGAACTCTTAGCAACATAGTGTTCTGAAACTCTGCCAAAATCTCCAGTTTTGTTTCATAACTTTGAATTTCTCACCTTCAAACTTCATCAAATATCCAGTTTTTCTATAAACCAAAAACACCCTTTCCAAACTTCTGACCCTACATACGTATACACCTTTACTTCCCCTTTTCAAAGAAAATCTGTCCAGAACACCACCAGAACCAAAAGCTAAACTTTCATCCACAACTTTCCCAACAGTCAGGTAAACACCTGCTGACCCTCGTCACGCTGTTAAGCATCATCAGCTGTGCATATTCAAATAAACATAATGTAAATATCATGTTGTTGCTGTTTATGTTCTGAGGATTTCCACACCTCAGAACGTTCTGAGCCAGTATAGGACTTGCCTGTGACCTTGTTGGTTCTGACCTCTGAAACATTTTTTTCATTTGATGGACCTGTTCCAAATATGTTTCCTGTTTTGTGGAATAACAACAGAATTGCAGATGTTCTGATTAGTACAGGAAAAAGCCAAATGCTGACTTTGACGTTAGTATATCTGAAGCCTGTTTTGCTGTCAATAATATCAGAACCTCTGAGAGTTATTGCCTTTTCAGCAGAATCAGAACTTCTGGTTTCTCCACTAACAAACTTCTGTCTTGCAGCGCAGGGAAATCAGAACTTCTGATTTCCCCACTAACAAGGTTCTGTTTTGCAGGTGCCAGAGTCAGAAGTTCTGACTCATCCAGTTTCACTAACAGGTTGATCCTTTAGCAGCGGATCTGAGTCAGAACTTCTGATGACCTCCCAACAGCGCGCGGGCTCCCTCTCTCTCTCTATATCTTGTTTTTTGCTATTTTCTTTTTTGTCTATTTTTCTCGTTGAACCCCCCATATACAAATGTGTATCCCCCTCCCCTAATTGTTGTAATAGCGTAGGATTTTATATTTCCGCTTCTTATTGCTAGTAATTAGGACGTGTATGGCAAGATAAAATCAATGAAATAGAAAAACCTAATTCAAAGAAAAAAAACTCTTGTATGCAATAAAACACACTTGCACACCAACACCCCTAGGGTTACCTCCACTTGTTGCCTTTCAAAAATTGGGCCATATTGCATGTTAGGTCTCTTTGGGCAAAACAAATAACTCAAATGATCATAGTCCCTCGATGACGCTTTCAAAAGTTGCCTAAAATGATCAAAGTCCCTTTCAAAAAAAAAATTGCCCAAGGATACTTAACACTATTGCAATTATGGTCTAAACGATGACCCGCGCCCGTCCCTTTAACATTCTAACACAAGATTGTCCACCAAATACAATGGTGGAACAAAATTGTTAAAAGGGTTAAAAACATAGCAAAGATCTTTGAGAACTTTAGGGTAGATCGCTCTTAAGTACTTGTTAACTTGCAAAACAAAAACACTTGCCTATTTTTCAAAACCATACATCACAACACTTTCAAAACAACTTTCAAAAACATGGAAAACTTTTCAAAAGACATACATCTTTGTATACATCCCCACATGGATCATTACAAAGGTTGCCACCACATTGGCCTCTTTTTAAAACATTTTCAAACCCACACACACAAAGCACCATTTCAAACAATTGAAAACAAAAGGCAAGTGATCTAAGCAAGTAACTAAGAGCCCATGGATAACCATGGATAGAAAGGGTGCTAATACCTTCCCTTTCTATAATCTACTCCCCGAACCCAAGAAAAATCTCAAAGGTTTTTGCTGTGCTTTTTAAACCTTTCCTTAGGATAAAATAAAAAGTCGGTGGCGACTCTTGCTCAACCGAAACATTTGCGAAAACAAACGCAAAACAATAGTCAGTTCTCCCACCGTATCACAGAACTGGCGACTCTGCTGGGGAAAATGTTAAAAGTGGAGTAACCTTAGGGCTTAGATCACCCTCTTGCATGACAAATTGTTTGAATTGTTTGCTTTACATTTTGACTCTCTTGTTTGGGTTTGCAATCCTCCACCCGGATTTTAGGAAACATTCATAGATAGCAATACGTTGTGGAAACTGTGCGGAGTATACCGACACGGTCGAAGCAATAGCTATATTAGTGCGACATATTTGTGAGTACCGGTAACCCTTGAGTTCAATCAAGGAGAGTACGGGGCCGCTGAGTGATGTCATTAAGCACTAATGACCTAGAACCTTACTTGACCATCTTGGCCTTTATTAGGGGTAGTGAGATGACCGGCTTTAGTACAGTCCGAAGTTGGTAGATACTCGATACTACACTCATTTAGGGTTGTTTTCTTGGAATATTTTGGTCACTAGTTAAGTGGCTAAACCAAAACAATGAACATTGAAAACAATCCAATGATATTGAGCTCCTTAGAACCCGGTTACTATTTATAGGACAGGTTTTTAAGCCAACTACACTCAAGAGGGTACTTACCTATGAAACCTCATGCAAGCCTGAAACTAGGGTTTGGTGTGATTTGCTTGTACATATGTTTTGTGCATACATCATGGACATCATAAAACATCATATGCATTCACTAACCATTTCAAGGGTTTTGGATCTTCATCTTTGTTCCTGTTTTGTAGGTCATGGAAGTTCCTCGCAGAAAAACCATTCAAGTCAACCTTGTGAGAATCTCTCCTCAACTCAAGGAGCTCACCTCAAGAATTCCGGAAAGCTCATCCTTCAGTGAAAGACATGGTAGACTGCTCAGCCTAGTCAACACCAACATTGAAGAAGACATGATAAAAGTGTTATTCCAGTTCTTTGACCCTCTTCACCACTGTTTCACTTTCCCCGATTACCAGTTGGTGCCCACTTTGGAGGAGTTTTCTCAACTCCTGAGAATTCATATCCTTAATCAACTACCTTTCAACGGTACGGAAAAGGAACCAAAGCCGGAAGATGTTGCTCGAGCATTACATCTACAACCATCTGACATCAAGGGGCATTGGGAAACCAGAAGCGGCGTCAAAGGATTATTAGCAAAAATTTTGTTTGAGAAGGCACAAGAATGTTGGAATTCATTGGACCTACAAGCCTTTGAAGAGATTGTGGCACTCCTTATCTATGGGTTGGTCTTGTTCCCAAATCCTGACCAATTGGTAGATGTCAACACCGTCAAAATCTTCTTGTCCAGAAATCCAATACCAACATTGCTTGGGGACATCCTTCACTCATTTTACACACGAACAATGAGAAAGAGGGGTGTCCTCATGTGTTGTACTCCTCTCCTTGCAAGGTGGTTTATTTCGCACCTTCCACAATCTGTCTTGAAGAACGGCCAAGGCTCAAGGTGGTCCCAACGGTTGATGACTCTTACTCACTCTGATGTACATTGGTGTTCTCGGTCCAGAGAAAATGTCATCATCGTCGATCGTTGCGGAGAATTTCCTAATGTTCCTTTACTTGGAATTAGAGGAGGTATCACCTACAACCCTTGCCTAGCTTTGAGACAATTTGGATATGCACGGAGGGATGGTCCTCATGACATGTTGATTCCTGACCTAGTTTTTGACTTCGACAACGATGCGCAAGGACTTCGCCAAAGATTCATCAGAGCTTGGGGAAAACTCAACAAGGTTGATAGCAAGACTCTGGGACACAAGAACTCCATCCCTCTTGAGCCTTATCTCAAGTGGGTACGAGCCCGAGCCCAAAGTCTGATGATGCCTTATCCTCATGTTCTCCCTGTGATTAAAGAGCCCGTCAAGGAAGGAGAGGTTCCCTACACCATCCTACATCCAGACATGCCTACATCGTGGGAGGAAATGCAGAAAAGTTGGATTCAGCTCAAAGAGGAACGGAATACTTTTGAAGCTAGCTTCTACGCCAGTGAGAAGAAGGTTCTAGAGCTTACCCGCCGACTCCAGGAGCAAGAGGCCCTCAACACCTACATCGCACCAAAGAGGATGCGCAATGTCTTTTTGCCTTGAGAAGTTATTTTGTAATATTTGGCCCATGGGGCATTTATGTACTAACAAATTTCTTCTTATTAATATGACGTGCGTTCTTCTTTGTCTGCAACAATTTTGAACGTTCTAAATCCCTGAATGCATTGCATACATAAGCATACCATTCATCATGTGCATAAACAGGTCTCTTCAACATGTTTCCTTATCTTTCTGCTGTTTATTACAGTAGGATGGATCTCGAGCAAACAGTCAAAGACTTGCAAGCTCAAAATGCACAGTTCCAGCAACTCCTGATGACCTTGGCTAAGGGTCAGGAGGATATCAAGACTCAATTGGGAAACAAAGACCCAGTGAAAAAGAAGAAAAAGAGACTCGGGATGGCTACTTTGGGGAGAAGATTTGACGGAGAAGCTCGGAGAGTGCTTGAATTTCCTCCTATCTCTGATGAAGGAACCAGCAAAGGAGGTGGAGCTGCGGTACCTTCCGAGTCTGATGCGGAAGAGGAGGAGGTCGAAGAGGATGAAGATTATACCGATCAGCAATACCCTCCAGCTGATGATAAATACAAAGGGCTAGAAGACAGGTTGGCCGCCATGGAGCTACAAAGAGTACCGGGTTTGGATTTTGAAGACTTGGGTTTGGTTGTCGGGATTGTGATTCCCCCAAAATTCAAAGTGCCAGTGTTTGTGAGGTATGATGGGCTGTCCTGTCCCAAAATGCATCTCAGGTCCTACGTGAGAAAAATTCAACCCTATACGGCAGATAAAAACCTTTGGATTCATTTCTTTCAAGACAGTCTTTCTGGAGCTCAGTTGGAGTGGTTTTATCAGCTAGAAGGAACCAATGTTCGAAATTGGGAAGATTTGGCCACCGCTTTCTACAAACAATACCAATACAATTCTGACCTTGCCCCTACTCGTACCCAACTTCAGGGTATGTCGTTAGGAACCGGCGAAGGATTCAAAGAGTATGCACAAAAATGGAGGGATTTGGCTGGCAGGGTGCAGCCTCCTTTAACCGATCGTGAACTTGTTGATATGTTTCTAGGGACCCTATCTGGGCCATTTTTCAATCATGTGATTGGTAACTCTTCCGCGGGGTTTACCGATTTGATCTTAACGGGCGAAAGAATAGAAGCTGGCATCAAGTCAGGAAAGATTCAGAAGAGTGTTGCTGCAAGTACTGAGAGGAGGCCTTTTAAGAAGGAAGCAGGTGCCGTCTATGGTCCTAAAAGACAAGTCAAGCCAGAAAGTCGCCAAGCCGTCAATGCTCTGGTCATTTCAAAACCTGTTGCTGCTCCTCAGCAGTACAATCAACAAAGAGGTGAAAGACCCAAGAGACAGTATACTCGGTTGAGTATGACCTTGTCACAAATTTTACCCCAACTGTTATCAACCAACTTGGTGACCATCAAAGAAGCTCCTAAAGTCGTGAATACTGCATCTCCTAAGTATAACCCAAATGCCCGTTGTGCTTATCATTCTGATAGCCCTGAGCATACTATTGATGATTACTGGGCCTTGAGAAACAAAGTGCAAGATCTTATTGACGCAAAGGAAATTCAGTTTGAAGCGCCTGAAAGACCGAATGTTGTAACTGCTCCTATGCCCCAGCATAGAGTAAATGCCATTGAAGAAGAGTTGTATGTTGTTTCAGTGAATGATGTTGCTACCCCTCTGTTGACTGTTAAGAGGAACTTGCTACTAGCCGGTTTATTTCCGGGTTGTAGTAAGGGTTGCCTCCTGTGTGCTGTTATCCCTACCGGTTGTCCACTGCTGAAATCAGGCATCCAAAGCCTGATGGATAGCAAGGAAATTTTGTTTAAGAAAACTGCTGTTCCGTTTGTTTCCGTTGAAGAAATATCTGTTGTCACAATTTACAATCCTGCCAAAGCTCCCATGAAGAAACCAGTCCAAATTATGTCTGTTGCACCCATTACTATTACTATTCCGGGACCTCTCCCTTACGAGTCTGATAAAGCGGTCCCATGGCATTATGGGGCCGACGTGTATGTGCTTGGGGTGAAGCAGGAGTTCAACACCAATACCAGTATCAGTAACATCACTGGTCCCGCCAAGATTACCCGCAGTGGCAGGCTCTTCTCGTCTGACATTGCACCGCCAGTTATCCGAAAACCTCTCACCATCACACCCGCAAGTGTGCATGTTCCAATTCAAGTTCCTGTGTCTACTACTGCCGCCGAGTCCTCTGATACTCGGGGAAAAGAAGTTGCTACCGATTTTCCTGCCAGGACGGAGGCACCGAAAAAGACTGCTGTAGAAGCCTCCCAACAAGAAATGGAGGAAATTCTTAAAATCATCAAAAAGAGTGACTTTAACGTTGTTGAACAGTTGGGGCATACTCCCTCCAAAATCTCTATGCTATCATTGCTGCTATGCTCAGAGGCCCATGCAAAAGCCCTGATTTCATTTCTGAAAACGGCCCACGTACCGCAAGAGACCTCCGCGGATCAATTCACTGACTGTGTGGCTAATTTAACAGCTGACAATGGCTTGGGGTTCTCAGATGTTGACCTTACCGCCAAAGGGAAAAATCACAATGATGCCCTGCATGTTTCCATAGAATGCAGGGGCACTACTCTCGCACACGTGTTAGTGGATACCGGCTCTTCCCTGAATGTTTTGCCTAAGAAGGCATTGGATCGCTTGGATTGTGAGGATTTGGAATTAAAGCCTAGTAACATCATTGTTAGAGCCTTTGACGGTTCTAAGAGGATGGTGCATGGCGAGGTAGACATTCCTATTCGTGTGGGTTCCCAAGTCTTTGACTCAACGTTCTATGTAATGGATATTCGCCCATCTTACTCCTGCTTATTGGGTCGACCCTGGATTCACAAGGTTGGGGCAGTAACCTCCACTCTACACCAAAAGCTCAAATACCCTGTCAAAGGGAAGATTGTTACTGTGCAGGGTGAGGAGGAATACATGGTTAGTCACTTGAATTCATTCCGGTATATCGAGATGGACGGGGAGTTTATTGAAACCCCCTTTCAACATTTTGAGGAGGTACCTCCAATTTTGGCATCGGCTGAGGCAGTGAGTGAAGAAGACTTTCCGTTGAAGATGGCATCCTTGAAGGATGCCCGGGCTGTAATCGAGAAAGGCAATTGTGCGAACTGGGGTCAGCTTCCTGACTTCACTCAAAAGAAGGACAAGTTTGGGCTGGGCTTTACTACAGAGGCTCAGAGGGCTGTGCGCAAGGAAAAGATCAGAAAGACTCCAGTGTTTATCACCAGTCCAAGGGTGAATGCTATTGAGGAGGATGTAGAGGAAGCGGAGTTTGACATTTGGATCTACCCGACTACCAGCAACGGACCAAGCAACTGGACGGCAAAGGATTTTACACCTATCACATTTGTCACGCAGTAATTAACTCTTTTGATTTTCAATTTGTAACAAACAATGTGTTAAAACTTTTATTGGCTCGGTGTCCTACCCGGGGCATCGTAGCTCCATTTGTGAGGGCTTTTTGTATGACATTTCCATATATCATCAATCAAAACATTGGACATTTGTTGCATTTCAAATCTTGTGCTCTTTTTCTTTCTGTGTTATATATTGCAAAACATCTATATTTACACACACTCACTTATACAGGTTTCAATCCACTCTGGATCTCACTGGTAACAGCTCTGCTACCGCCAGTTATGACTTCGAGAATCCGATCAACTTGGCCGAGGACGAAGGTGAAGATGATTGCGAAGTTCCTGGTGAACTCGCAAGACTGCTACTCCAGGAAGAGAGGGATATTCAACCACTTGAAGAGCCGGTGGAAACAGTTAACCTGGGTACTGAGACAGATAGGAAAGAGGTCAAGATTGGTGCCAATCTAGAGCTCAGCGTGAAGCAACGATTAATCCAGATGCTACAGGATTACATGGAGATATTTGCTTGGTCCTATGAAGACATGCCTAGTTTGGATGCCGACATTGTAGTTCATCACCTGCCAACCAAGGAAGACTGCCCTCCAGTAAAACAAAAGGTTCGCCGCATGCGCCCAGAGATGTCTGAAAAGATCAAGGCCGAGGTTATGAAGCAATTCGATGCCGGATTTCTAGCAGTAACTTCTTACCCTCAGTGGGTTGCCAATGTGGTGCCAGTACCGAAGAAGGACGGTAAAGTCAGAATGTGTGTTGACTACAGGGATTTAAACAGGGCAAGCCCCAAGGATGATTTTCCTCTACCTCACATTGACGTTCTCGTTGACAATACTGCTCAACATAAGGTTTTCTCCTTCATGGACGGTTTTTCAGGGTATAATCAGATCAAGATGGCCCCAGAAGATATGGAAAAGACTACCTTTGTGACTCAGTGGGGCACCTTCTGTTACAAGGTCATGCCATTCAGATTGAAAAGTGCTGGGGCAACCTATCAACGTGCCATGGTTGCTTTATTTCATGATATGATCCATCATGAGATTGAGGTATACGTTGATGACATGATTGCAAGGTCTCAAACTGAGGAGGAGCACCTTGATCATCTGAGGAAGCTATTTGACCGACTGAAGTTATATAAGCTGAGGTTGAATCCCAACAAATGCACCTTTGGGGTGAGGTCCGGAAAATTGCTAGGTTTCATTGTGAGTGATAAAGGTATTCAGGTGGACCCTGCCAAGGTAAAATCCATACAAGAGATGCCAACTCCAAGGACAGAGAAAGAAGTCAGAGGCTTTCTGGGACGACTGAATTACATTGCCCGATTCATCTCACATCTAACTGCTACCTGTGAGCCAATCTTCAAATTACTGAAGAAAGATCAAGTAGTACGTTGGAACGATGAATGTCAGGCTGCCTTTGAAAAGATAAAGGAATATCTCCAAGAGCCACCCATTCTTATGCCGCCAGTGGAAGGAAGACCTCTGATACTATATTTAACAGTACTTGACAATTCAATGGGGTGTGTGCTGGGACAGCATGACGAGTCCGGCTGAAAAGAGCACGCCATTTATTACTTGAGCAAAAAGTTTACCGACTGTGAGTCTCGTTACTCACTGCTTGAGAAAACTTGCTGCGCTCTAGTATGGGCTGCTCGCCGGCTGAGACAGTATATGCTGACTCACACCACTTTGTTGATTTCAAATATGGATCCCATCAAGTACATATTTGAAAAGCCCTCTCTGTCCGGAAGAATAGCGAGATGGCAAATGATCTTAACAGAATATGATATCCAGTATACAACTCAGAAAGCAATTAAAGGAAGTGTACTGGCAGATCATTTGGCACACCAACCTGTGGATGATTACCAATCATTGAACTTCGATTTTCCGGACAAAGACATCATGGTGGTAACTGACTGTGAAATACTTGGACCGGATGAAGGACCTGAGGAAGGATCCCGATGGTCTATGCATTTTGACGGAGCCTCCAATGCTTTGGGTAACGGCGTCGGCGCTGTAATCATATCTCCCAAAGGAACTCATACTCCACTCACCGCCCGATTATGTTTCAACTGCACCAACAACATGGCAGAATATGAGGCATGTATCATGGGTCTACAAGCTGCAATCGACTTAAGGATCAAATTCCTAAGTGTCTTCGGAGATTCCGCTCTCGTGATCAATCAGATCAAAGGCGAATGGGATACGAGACACCCAAATCGTATTCCTTACAAGGAGTATGTGTTGACCTTGCTTCCCCACTTTGAAGAGATAACTTTTGAGCACTTCCCAAGAGAGGAGAATCAGCTAGCGGACGCACTGGCTACGATGTCTTCAATGTTCGAGGTTAAATGGGACAATGAGGCCCCCCGGATCATCATCTGGAAGTTGGACGAACCGGCATACTGCTGCGACCTCGAGGCCAAGAAGGTAACTGAAAAACCCTGGTATCATGAGTTGAAAAGGTACTTAGAAGCTCAGGAATACCCTGAAGGTGCATCTGTCAATGACAAGAAGTTCATGAGGAGGTTTGCGGCAAAATTCTTCCTCAGCAACGGCATCCTCTACAAACGGAATCATGATTCAACTCTACTACGTTGTGTGGATAAGGCTGAGGCAGAGAAAATCATGATAGAACTGCATAAAGGTACATTCGGAACACATTCCAATGGACATACCATGGCAAAGAAAATCCTACGGGCAGGATATTTCTGGTCCACAATGGAAGCCGATTGTTACCAACACTCTCGAACTTGTCACAAATGCCAGATCTATGCTGACAAGGTGCATATTCCCCCAGTCCCTCTGAACGTCCTGACGGCACCTTGGCCTTTTGCAATATGGGGCATTGATATGATCGGTGAGATCCGACCGACGGCATCCAACGGGCATCGCTTCATCTTGGTAGCGATCGATTACTTCACGAAGTGGGTTGAGGCAGCTTCCTACGCAACGGTAACCAAGAGCGTCGTGGCACGTTTCATCCGGCATAATCTGATATGTCGATACGGTGTCCCGGAAAGAATCATTACGGACAATGGTACCAATCTCAATAACAAAATGATCACTGAACTCTGCGAACAATTCAAGATACAGCACCACAATTCTTCTCCCTACCGGCCGAAGATGAATGGGGCTGTAGAGGCAGCTAATACGAATATTAAGAAAATTGTGCAGAAGATGACAGTGACCTACAAAGATTGGCATGAGATGTTACCATTTGCTCTTCATGGGTATCGTACCTCAGCGAGGACGTCAACCAGGGCTACTCCTTTCTCCTTGGTCTATGGCATGGAGGCAGTCTTGCCCATTGAAGTCCAGATACCCTCTCTCCGGATAATGAAGGATGCAGACTTGAGTGAAGATGACTGGATCCAGACTCGACTTGATCAATTAAATCTGATTGACGAGAAGAGACTCACTGTTATCTGTCATGGTCAGACGTATCAAAAACGGATGATCAGGGCATTTAACAAGAAAGTCAGACCACAAGAGTATCAAGTTGGGGACCTGGTAATCAAACGCATCATCCTTCCTCAAAGTGATCCCCGGGGCAAATGGACCCCTACATACGAAGGGCCGTTTATGGTCAAACATGTGTTCTCAGGAGGGGCCATGATCCTAACCACCATGGATGGTGACGACCTTCCTCACCCCGCCAATGCAGACATAGTGAAAAGATACTACGCATGAATAAAAGACCCGCTAGGTTGACATACCTAGGCAAAAATAAGGGCTTCCCGACGAACCAAAAGGGTTCGGGCAAAAATAAGGGATGAAAATGAAAAAAAATCTGTACACCCGGCAAGTCAAAAACCTGAAAGGGAGGCTTGGGCAAAAATGGGTATCCCGGTGGACTGAAAACCCGGAAGGGCGGTCCAGGCAAAAGTTAGGGATAAAGCGTAACACTATGTCTCATTGGATCACTTCGCATCCGGAATTCGGCATCAACTATCTGGCTCAGATTTTGGCATCGACCAATCAGCTTCATCTTCAACTAGGCAGCAAAGCGATGAGACGCTTGGGGACATAAAGGCGAAAGCAGAGTTGGAACCCAGTGGGATTGTTCACATAGCTATTTTGTTTTCAAAATTATAAATTCTGTGTTATTCGGCGGCGTTCTCTTACTAGGATGTCAGCCTCTTGTACAAAAACCCCTTTTCACAGGCAAAATTCAAATCAATACAAAGTCACTTGTCATACAAATCGCCATTGTTTTTCCTTTCTCTGTTTTGTCTTGCGAAGAACGTCCAATGTTCATTTTTGATATATGCATTTGACATTAAATTGCTGATTCATAAATATTTGCAAAAGATTAATTACAGGTGACATCAGGAACAGGGGCAATGTAAGGTTGTCTGATGCAGTCTGTCTGCTTTGTCCGCCAAGGTACCAAGGTAGATTCGACTGAAGAATGTGACCAAATCATCTCTCTCCTTGCAGATTAAGACAAGATTCTGTAATGCTTTCCCCAAGCGGAGTTGACTCCCCGTCAATCCTGAAAAGGCACCACTTTCCCCGGCAGGTCTTAAAGTTTATCCCCAGTAGATTCTGGAAGCTTGTTCCCTACAAAGTACGGACGTCTCTCCCGAGCTTTATTCAGAGTTATTCCTCACAAGGGCTTATAACTGGGTTATCCTCAGCTAATCGCCACGGAAGATCGCCCTCAACAAAGTTCTTTCAATCCCCAGCGGAGTTTATCTTTGGTATCCCCAGCGGAGTTTATCTTTGGTATCCCCAACGGAGTTTATCATCATTATCCCCAGCGGAATTCATCATTGAAGTCGTCCTCAGCAGGCCTCTCATCAAAAACTTCAGCAGAATATCTCTTTCACAAAACAATTCCCCAGCCGATCGTCAAGGATTTATTTTCCTAAGACGAAAATACATTCATAAACATTTCACGTTTTCATACATCCTGCTTACATACATGATAAAGTGCATACAACACTGTGTCATGTTAAAACATCATGCATATCATACATCATGACATTGCATACAACTTATGTTTCGCCTTTTCAGGGAAAAAGACAATCCCAAAGACAACTGCCTTCGACTGTCACAATTCCAGATTCGATACCTGTATCTAGCCAGGGCATATCTGAGAGTGATCAGTTTCCAGACTCGATTCCTGTATCTAGCCATGGCACGTCTGAAGAGTTCGAAGATTCGATTCCTGTATCCAGCCAGGGCACATCTATCAACTACAACATTTCCAGATTCGATTCCTGTATCCAGCCAGGGCATATCTGTTGACCATATTTCCATACTCGATTCCTGTATCTAGCCAGGGAACGTCTGAAGAGT
This sequence comes from Vicia faba, assembly GCA_948472305.1. Taxonomy (NCBI): domain Eukaryota; kingdom Viridiplantae; phylum Streptophyta; class Magnoliopsida; order Fabales; family Fabaceae; genus Vicia; species Vicia faba. The sequence continues at coordinate 633,263,229 of OX451736.1, read as the reverse complement.
TCGAAGATTCGATTCCTGTATCCAGCCAGGGCACATCTATCAACTACAACATTTCCAGATTCGATACCTGTATCTAGCCAGGGCATATCTGAGAGTGATCAGTTTCCAGACTCGATTCCTGTATCTAGCCAGGGCACGTCTGAAGAGTTCGAAGATTCGATTCCTGTATCCAGCCAGGGCACATCTATCAACTACAACATTTCCAGATTCGATTCCTGTATCCAGCCAGGGCATATCTGTTGACCATATTTCCAGACTCGATTCCTGTATCTAGCTAGGGCACGTCTGAAGAGTTCGAAGATTCGATTCCTGTATCCATCCAGGGCACATCTATCAACTACAACATTTCCAGATTCGATTCCTGTATCCAGCCAGGGCATATCTATTGGCGACTATTTCCGGATCGACTCCTGTATCTAGCCAGGGCACATCTGTGAGCAACCGATTGTAGATTCGATACATGTATCCAACCAGGGCATATCTGTATAAGGAGGTTGAAGATCAAACACCTGTAACAAGCCAGGAAAACATCTGCCTTTCTCAGATACATAAAGTTCTCGCTAAGGAATCTCTTGTGCGATCATCACTTCCAAATGGCATCTGTAAGCCCATTCCCGACAAATTTCTGTCACATCTCCAGATGGCATCTATAAGCCCATCTCCCTATCCACCACCTCTCTAAATGGCATCTATAAGCCCATTCCCGCCATCACATTGCTGATACTCTACTATGCGAGTGCAAATTTCCGGGCACTCTAGTGTCCAATCTCCTTTTACCTTCGAGTCGCGAAAGGCAAACTTGCCAATCTAACTCTTCAGGTTCAAGAAGATTGAACAGGGGCAACTGTTGTACCCCAAAATTTGCCCTCCCTTTCTTCAGGAAACCATCTTGAATTTTCAAGGTCCCTCTGAAACAAATCTAAGTCCTGAGTTATCCTTTTGCCCAAGCAAGCCACTTACAAAAGCAAGATGATCTCACGAACTCCAAAAACAACGCTTTTATCTTGAGAAAAATAAAATTCTAAGTACTTAGAACGCTTCTCTAAAATGAGTGTTTAAGAAAAATCAGCGCTTCAGAACTTCTGGACCCATTCCAGATAAAAACGGTCAGAAGTTGCAAGCTTGGCTCAGCGTGGTCAGAAGTTGGTTTTTCAGCAGCTACATCAGTTCAATCAGAAGTTGTAAGCGTGGTTCAGAATGTAAGCCTCAAACAGAACATGCCCCTTCAGCAGTTACACAAGCTCAGTCAGAATTTGCTAAAGGAATGCAAGAGAAGCAGGGAAGTCTGAAGGCTCCTTCAGAACAGGTTGAAATCAGAAGATGAAAGGTCAGAAGAATGGGTGTTACGCTGATACAGAATCTCTAAGCCCAGATGGTCCAGAAGTAAATCCAAGGAACATACCAGAAAGCCAGGAGAATCTCCAGAGCTTACAGGAAGCCAAGGCCAGAGCATGGTCTACGCTGCTGATTCAACGTTGGTTTCCATTACCAGAATATTGATGTTGATAGGTCTTATCACCATTTAATTCCCATTAATGCTTCCAACCACTCCTGAACATTCACGTGTGGCTTGGAAAACGCTTTTGTGCAGATTCTGGCATAGGTCTCCACGCCACCGCCCACTTCAGAGGTCACTTCTCCCCAATCTACGCCTACTGCTGCAGCCTAGGTTGAAAGCTAGCTGTTATCACAACTTCCCAGGAATTTCTGTCAAAGAACAAATTCAAACTCTGTTGGCGCTTTAATGTTCAAAGCATCCACAAGAACTTTGCCTGTAAATAGAGAGCTTTCACCACTGCAAAAGGCGTTCAAGAAAAGAAACAGAAATTGCTAAGTGAGAAACAGAACTCTTAGCAACATAGTGTTCTGAAACTCTGCCAAAATCTCCAGTTTTGTTTCATAACTTTGAATTTCTCACCTTCAAACTTCATCAAATATCCAGTTTTTCTGTAAACCAAAAACACCCTTTCCAAACTTCTGACCCTACATACGTATACACCTTTACTTCCCCTTTTCAAAGAAAATCTGTCCAGAACACCACCAGAACCAAAAGCTAAACTTTCATCCACAACTTTCCCAACAGTCAGGTAAGCACCTGCTGACCCTCATCACGTTGTTAAGCATCATCAGCTGTGCATATTCAAATAAACATAATGTAAATATCATGTTGTTGCTGTTTATGTTCTGAGGATTTCCACACCTCAGAACGTTCTGAGCCAGTATAGGACTTGCCTGTGACCTTGTTGGTTCTGACCTCTGAAACATTTTTTTCATTTGCTGGACCTGTTCCAAATATGTTTCCTGTTTTGTGGAATAACAACAGAATAACAGATGTTCTGATTAGTATAGGAAAAAGCCAAATGCTGACTTTGACGTTAGCATATCTGAAGCCTGTTTTGCTGTCAATAATATCAGAACCTCTGAGAGTTATTGCCTTTTCAGCAGAATCAGAACTTCTGGTTTCTCCATTAACAAAGTTCTGTCTTGCAGCGCAGGGAAATCAGAACTTCTGATTTCCCCACTAACAATGTTCTGTTTTGCAGGTGCCGGAGTCAGAAGTTCTGACTCATCCAGTTTCACTAACAGGTTGATCCTCTGGCAGCGGATCTGAGTCAGAACTTCTGATGACCTCCCAACAGCGCGCGGGCTCCCTCTCTCTCTCTCTCTATATATATCTTGTTTTTTGCTATTTTCTTTTTTTTTCTATTTTTCTCGTTGAACCCCCCATGTACAAATGTGTATCCCCTTCCCCTAATTGTTGTAATAGCGTAGGATTTTATATTTCCGCTTCTTATTGCTATTAATTAGGACGTGTATGGCAAGATAAAATCAATGAAATAGAAAAACCTAATTCAAAGAAAAAAAAACTCTTGTATGCAATAAAACACACTTGCACACCAACACCCCTAGGGTTACCTCCACTTGTTGCCTTTCAAAAATTGGGCCATATTGCATGTTAGGTCTCTTTGGGCAAAACAAATAATTCAAATGATCATAGTCCCTCGATGACGCTTTCAAAAGTTGCCTAAAATGATCAAAGTCCCTTTCAAAAAAAAATTGCCCAAGGATACTTAACACTATTGCAATTATGGTCTAAACGATGACCCGCGCCCGTCCCTTTAACATCCTAACACAAGATTGTCCACCAAATACAATGGTGGAACAAAATTGTTAAAAGGGTTAAAAACATAGCAAAGATCTTTGAGAACTTTAGGGTAGATCGCTCTTAAGTACTTGTCAACTTGCAAAACAAAAACACTTGCCTATTTTTCAAAACCATACATCACAACACTTTCAAAACAACTTTCAAAAACATGGAAAACTTTTCAAAAGACATACATCTTTGTATACATCCCCACATGGATCATTACAAAGGTTGTCACCACATTGGCCTCTTTTTAAAACATTTTCAAACCCACACACACAAAGCACCATTTCAAACAATTGAAAACAAAAGGCAAGTGATCTAAGCAAGTAACTAAGAGCCCATGGATAACCATGGATAGAAAGGGTGCTAATACCTTCCCTTTCTATAATCTACTCCCCGAACCCAAGAAAAATCTCAAAGGTTTTTGCTGTGCTTTTTAAACCTTTCCTTAGGATAAAATAAAAAGTCGGTGGCGACTCTTGCTCAACCGAAACATTTGCGAAAACAAACGCAAAACAATAGTCAGTTCTCCCACCGTATCACATGATGCATTGGAATCCTTGAGGGCTTACATTATGAGAGATCAAATTTCTTCAGAAGTTCTCTGACATATTTGCTCTGATGAATGTAAGTTCCTTCTGGAGTTTGATTTATTTGAATGCCCAGAAAGAATTTTAGTTCCCCCATTAGGCTCATCTCAAACTCTGCCTGCATACATTTAGCAAACTCTCTTCCCAGAGAGGGTTTAGTGGATCCAAATATGATGTCATCAACATAAATTTGACACACTAATATGTCATTCTTAACTGTCTTACAGAACAAGGTTGTGTCCACTTTCCCTCTGGTGAATTCCTTTTCTAACAGGAAGTTACTTAGTCTTTCATACCAAGCTCTGGGAGCTTATTTCAGACCATAGAGTGACTTATTTAGTTTGAAAACATATTCTGGATTTTTGAAACTTTCAAAACCAGGGGGTTGGTGCACATATACCTCTTCTTCTATATATCCATTTAAGAATGCACTTTTGACATCCATCTGATACAGAGTGATGCCTTTATTAACAGTAAATGATATTAAAAGTCTGATAGATTCTAACCTGGCGACTGGAGCAAAGGTTTATGTATAGTTTATCCCCTCTTGCTGACTATAACCTTGTGCTACCAGTCGTGCTTTGTTTCTAATGATTTCACCTTGCTCGTTCAGTTTATTTCTGAACACCCATTTTGCACCAATGACGTTGAATCCTTTTGGTTTGGGAACCAGATCCCATACGTCATTTCTGGTGAATTGATTTAGCTCCTCTTGCATTGCCAGAATCCAGTCATTGTTCATAAGTGCTTCATCAATTGTTGTTGGTTCAATCAGAGAAACTAGTCCCATAAGAGATTCTTCTGAGTGTCTGAATGTTGATCTTGTTCTGATTGGATCATCCTTCTTTCCCAATATTGTATCTTCTGGGTGATCAATGTTGCTTCTGGATGGTCTTTTCTGGAGTTGATCAATAGATGGTGCTGGATTGCTTGTAGTGACTCTTTTTACTGTTGAGGGAGTGACTTTGTTGAGGGCCTCTGATGAGTTGTCTTCAGTACATGTGAGTTCAACTTCCATACCTGCCAGGAGTTCATTCTGCTTTGACTTTTGAGAGTCAAGTTTATCATCAAACCTAACACTGATTGACTCTTCAACAATTTGTGTTTCTGTATTGTATACTCTGTACCCTCTTGAGCGTTCAGAGTATCCTAACATAATACACTTTTGTGCTTTAGAGTCAAACTTGTTTAAATAATTTTTTGTATTCAAAATAAAACATGTACATCCAAATGGATGAAAATAATAAATGTTGGGCTTTCTGTTCTTCCACAATTCATATGGAGTCTTTTCTAGAATAGGTCTTATGGAGATTCTATTCTGAATGTAACACGCTGTGTTTATTACCTCTGCCCAAAAGATCTTAGCAACATTAGTCTCGTTGATCATGGTTCTGGCCATTTCTTGCAATATTCTGTTCTTTTGTTCTACAACTCCATTTTGCTGGGGAGTTCTAGGACAAGAGAAATCATGCAGAATGCCTTTTTCATTAAAAAATAGTTCAAAATCTTTATTTTCAAATTCTACACCATGATCACTTCTGACTTTGACGATTCTAAGATCCTTTTCATTCTGAACTTGGTTGCAAAAGGTAACAAACACAGAGTGTGACTCGTCCTTGTGTCTTAATAACTTTACCCATGTCCATCTGCTATAGTCATCTATGATTACTAACCCATACTTCTTGCCACTGACCGAAGCAGTTTTTACTGGTCCAAATAAGTCAATATGCAGAAGTTCTAATGGCTTAGAGGTGGAAACAACATTTTTGGATTTGAAAGCAGGTTTTGCAAACTTTCCTTTCTGACATGCTTCACACAGAGCATCTTAATTGAACTTCAAGTTAGGAAGTCCTCTGACCAGATTGAGTTTGTTAATCTGAGATATTCTTCTCATACTAACATGTCCCAATCTTCTGTGCCAGATCCATTGCTCATTGTTAACAGACAGTAGACATTTTACATTCTGACTTTTCAGTTCAGAAAGTTTGATTTTATAAATGTTGTTTTTCCTCTTTCCATTAAATAGGATAGTCCCATCTTTCTGACTAACAGCTTTGCATGAATTTTGATTGAAGATTATATCATAACCATTATCACTTAATTGACTTATGGATAACAGGTTATGCATTAATCCATCAACTAATAAAACATTACTTATAGAGGGAAGATTTCCATTACCTACTATTCCAGAGCCAATGATCTTTCCTCTCTGATTGCCTCCAAAGCCCACGTGGCCTCCAGGCTTAAGTTCTAGGCTTTGGAACATATGCCTTCTTCCCGTCATGTGTCGTGAGCAGCCAGAGTCCACATACCATGATTGGTGTCTTTGCTTTGCTTCTAAAGATATCTGCCACATGTATGATTTTATCCTTAGGTACCCACATTTTCTTGGGTCCTGATTTGTTAGTTTTACCAAAATTCTGGTTGAATTTTGGTTTGACAGAATAATCACTACTTGTGTATTTTATGTCATGTATGTGCCCATATATAAAGTGTGAATCAAGTGGAGTACGTTTTATAACTAAGTCTGTGGCATTTTTTGGTGCAGGTACCTTACCTTGATATCCTATCCCTTTTCTGCCATTTCTGCTAACTCCGTAGATCATTGAAGCTATCTTGCTTCTGTCTATGTTTTTATCTAGAAACTTCTGAAAGTTGTGATCATACTCTTTGATGATCTCATCAACATTGCTGGGAGTTTCAGAAATTGTTTCCTTCTGAGAGTTTTGCAACTGGTTTTCTAATTTTGAAATTTTTTCTTTTAACTCAGAATTCTCCATTCTGAGACTCTCAGTCTTATCAGAGTCAGAGGTAAGATTCCTTTTCAGGTTTCTTAATTTGACTCTGATCTGCTGATACCTTTCCAGAATTTCATTAAGGCTTTCAGCAAGTTCAGCTTAGTAAAGTTTATAGTAAAGTCAGGGAATACCTCTTCAGTGTCTGATTCTGAGTCTGAACCAGAAGCTTCACTATCTTCAGATACGTTTGCCATGAGAGCTATGTTTGCTCTTTCATCATTTGATTATGAGTCAGCTTCATATGTGTCAGAATCATCCCATGTAGCCATGAGGCTTTTCTTCTTTTCCTTGATAAACTTCTTTTTGGGCTTCTCCTTCTGAAGCTTTGGGCAGTCACTTTTGTAGTGCCCTTGCTTGTTACATTCATAGCAGATGATGTATTTGTTGTTTGGCTTTCTATATCCTGAAGAACCTTCAGATCTTCTGTGTCCAGAGGAGGATTCTGACCTTCTGTATCTGGAGGAAGATTCATTCTGATTTTCTGATCTTCTGGGATTCCTGAACTTCCTTTGCCTCTGCTTCCACAGTTGGTTCACCCTTCTGAAGAAGAGAGACAATTCATCTTCTTCTGATGAGGATCCATCAGAGGTTTCTTCTACAGCCTGCAAAACTTTGGAGTCGGATTTTCTATTAGATTTTAAAGCTAATGGCTTACCTTGCTTTTGAGGTTCATCTGCTTCTAGCTCTATCTCGTGACTTCTGAGGGAGCTAACAAGTTCCTCCAGAGAGATTTTGTTGAGATCTTTGGCTAGCTTAAGCGTTGTGACCATTGGCCTTCACTGTTTTGGCAAGCTTCTAATGATCTTCTTAACATGATCAGCAGTAGAATACCCTTTGTCAAGAACTTTTAGACCAGCAACAAGAATTTGAAATCTTGAAAACATAGTTTCTATTGATTCACTATCTTCCATCTTGAATGCCTCATACTTCTGGATGAGCGCAAGGGCTTTGGTTTCTTTGACTTGAATGTTGCCTTCATGCGTCATTCTCAGAGAATCAAACATATTCTTGGCAGTTTCTCTATTTGATATTCTCATATTCTGAATATGAGATGGCGCTGACGAGAATTGTTCTGGCCTTGTGGTGGTTTCTGAATTCACCCTTTTGCTGATCAGACATCATTTTCCTATCTATCTCCTGACCACGTCCATCCACTGGATGCGTGTATCCATAAGTCACCATGTCCCACAGATCAGCATCATGGGCCAGAAAGAAACTCTCAATTCTGTCTTTCCAGTAGTCAAAGTTCTCTCCATCAAAGACTGGAGGTTTGCCACTGAATCTGTCCTTGTCTTCATTGTTGTCATTGATGATGTTCTGGCTTGGCCCTCCATAGTGTTTTTCTGACGCTGGATCTTGTACTGACACGGTTAAGTGTTTAAGCTCAGAACCAGGCGCTCTGATGCCAATTGAAGATGTGAAAAACACAAGAAGGGGGGTTGAATTGAAAACTTGAATCAAAAACAGCTTAATGACACAGTATTTTTATCCTGGTTCGTTTGATCTCAAACTACTCCAGTCCACCCGTCAAGGTGATTTCGCCTCTCTCCAACGAGGTCTTAATCCACTAATATCAAAAGATTACAAAAAATACTTTAACAACTGTTAAAGTCTTCTTGAGTACAACCACAAACCGGTTAATCTCAAGGAAATCTTTTACAAATAATTGAACAAGAATGTGTTGTTGTTTTCTAACAAAAGAGTTTATCACAACTGTGATAATTACACAGGTTAAGCTTAGAATAGAATAAATTTGCTAGAGCTTGAATATGCGTGGTTTGGAATTCTCTGCAAATTGATGTGTGCGTACGTACGTGCTTCTTTGCAAGCAGACTTGTTTATATAGCCAAAATAGTGACGTTGTCCATAAAGAAAGTTTAATGTTAATAACACATTTTCCTTTTGTAGAAGATCTTGTCTGAAGAAAGCCGTTGGCATTAATTCTGTCTTGAATGTACAATAACGCTTCAGAGTCTTCTTTGCTTAACTGCTGATGACGCTTCAGAATATTGATGACTTGGTTTGATATGTCTTTGTTCATAATCAAAGTTTGTTGTAATTAAGCACAAGTTCTAGTCACCAATCTTCAGCGTAAAATCTGATTGCTTCAGCATGTAATACTTTATAGCTTATCTTCTGATACAGATCCCATCAGAACTTCTGCATATATAAAACATATTTTTAAGGAGCATATTTGTTTTGTGTATATATACTTTGTATTTATTTATTCTTTGTATTTGTTATCATCAAAACTCTAATCAAGCGTTGTAGAATCAAACTATGTTCTAACAAACTCGACCCAATAACTAGTTAGACGAAACTAAACTAGATGAGTACGAGGATGAAACTGGATTTCACGCACGGGTAACAAGGCGAAACTCGGTCCATAGCAAAAGTGATGAGAGCACATGTTTCTCAGAGCACCTGCTGGTCTCAGATCAATGGATAAACACTGATAAAAAATGATAGAAGAATCAAAGGAACAAAAGAGAATGATTTCAACCAGGGACGCAGCACGAACACTACAAAGAGACTCGGTAAACGAAAACCGTCAAAGGGTCTAAGGTATGAAAACAAAAACGAGACGAAACTTGACTCATTAACTAGTTAGGCGACACTAAACTAGATGAGTACCAGGATGAAACTGGATTTCATGCACAGGCGACGAGATCGAAACTCGACCCAAAGTAAAGTGATGAGAGCACATGTTTCTTAGAGCACCTGCTGGTCTTAAATCAATGGATAAACAATGACGAAAGCTGATAGAAGAATTCAAGGAACAAAAGAGACTGATTTCAACCAGGGACGCAGCATGAACACTGCAAAGAGACTCGGTAAACGAAAACCATCAAAGGGTCCAAGGTATGAAAACAAAAACAAGACGAAACTCGACTCGTTAACTAGTTAGGCAAAACTAAACTAGATAAGTACCAAGACGAAACTGGATTTCATGCGCGGGTGAGGAGACGAAACTCAGAGCTCGACCCAAAGCGAGGTGATTAGGGCGTAAAACTAAAAACCTGCTAAAAGTGAATACCAGGGAGAAACCAGTATTCAAAAGGTACACCAATAGACATTGAAATGAACCGGTGAGGGTAGTAAAGACCCGAGAAGATTGTGCCAGGGCAAAACTGAACTACAATCAAGAGTGGACGCTCAACCAATCAAATGATTAACATAAAAAGGATATTTGTATGGGCTGAAACTAAGATAATGAGGGTGAAGACCTCATTGGGGATATAATCTAAAGAATTAAAAAATCACTATGGAAAACAGAAGCAGTAAGGGCTTATGTTCCGATGCATGTTTGAATTTTTTTAATGTAGCGTAATGCTCCATATAATGGAAATGCTACGCATTTTAGTAGATGCAATGTAATTATGCATGTTCGAATGCTTCACTGGGGAATGGCCAATCGAGAGGCCAATAACCTAGAAGTCAGAATCTGATAAGACTTGCAAAAATAAATTGCAAAATTTGTTGTAGAAGAGAAGATATAAGGAACCGTTGAGGAGGAACCCTTGAAGAGTTGGAACTCCGCGGGGAGTAATAACTGAGCAACCAGTAGAAACAGGCCACAAACACCGAGAGGAGTTGCAAAAATAAATTGTGAACTCTGCTAGAGAAGATCAGGGAAAAACTGTAAATCTCTAGAAAAGACAACATGCAGTCGCATTGAGGGTGACACCAAGATAAGGATCAGATGTAGGGAATGAAACCTTTTGTTGAGGAAAAAAAAACTTTATTGAGGAACTGGGACTTCAATGAGGAAATAAAACTCTGTTGAAGGGTGTTTCGTTGAGGATTTATGATTCTCTGGTACGCAACCATAACATAAACCACAAAGATAGTCGAACATCATCAACTTTACTGGGGAAATGGAAATTTCATCCAATCATCAACACTATCGACTGTGAAACAAGATACTCACTTCTCGAGAAAACTTGTTGCGCTTTGGCATGGGCTGCTCGCCGACTAAGACAGTATATGTTGACTCATACTACTTTGTTTGTCTCTAAGATGGATCCAATCAAATATATATTAGAGAAAACTGCTCTCTCTGGAATAATAGCAAGATGGAAAATAATCTTGACCGAATATGACATTCAGTACACTACTCAGAAAGCAATCAGAGGAAGTGTATTGGCAAATCATTTGGCTCATCAGGCTGTAGATAACTATCAGTCTATGAATTTTGAGTTCCCTGATGAGAATATTATGCTAGTTACTGATTATGAAGAACATGGACCGTATGAAGGACCTGAGTCGAGATCCCGATGGACTATGGTGTTTTATGGAGCTTCCAACACGCTTGGTAATGGAATTGGTGTTGTGATTGTCTCTCCCAAGGGTTTCCATACGCCCTTCACCGCCAGATTATGTTTTGATTGTACCAACAACATGGCAGAGTATGAAGCGTGCATCATGGGTATCAAAGCTGCCATCGATATGAGAGTTAAATGTTTGAGTGTATATGGGGACTCAGCCCTAGTAATCACTCAAATTAAGGGAGAATGGGATACGAAGCATCCAAATCTCATTCCTTATCAAGAGCATGTGTTGAAACTAATTTCATACTTCGAAGAAATCACTTTTGAACATATTTTGCGATAAGAGAATCAATTGGCTGATGCATTGGCTACCATGTCATCTATGTTTAGAGTCAGATGGGATAATGAAACTCCTCGAATTACTATTGAAAGACTAGACGAACAGGCACATTGCTATGAAGTTGCTACTGATGGAGTAGAGGAAAAACCTTGGTACCATAAAGTAAAAAGATACCTCGAGACTCAAGAGTATCCTGAAGGAGCATCTATTAATGATAAGAAATTTCTACATAAGTTATCTACCAAGTTCCTTCTGAGTAATGGAATCTTGTACAAGTGCAACCATGATTCGACTTTGCTTCGTTATGTAGACAAGAAGGAAGCTGGGGAGATTATGGAGGATATGCACAAAGGAGTCTTTGGTACTCACTCTAGTGGACATACAATGGCTAAGAAAATTCTAAGAGCGGGTTATTATTGGTCTACCAGGGAAACTGATTTCCATCATCATTCCAGAACTTGTCACAAATGCCAAATTTATGCTGACAAAGCACATGTGCCTCTGATTCCCTTGAATGTCTTGACTGCTCCTTGGACATTTGCGATGTGGAACATTGATATGATTGGACATATTAAGCCTACCGCTTCTAATGGTCATCATTTTATCCTGGTCGCTATTGATTATTTAACAAAGTGGATTGAAGCGACCTTGTTTGCCTCTGTTACTAAGAATTTTGTGGCCCGGTTCATCAAGCATAACCTCATCTGTCAGTATGGCATACCTGAAAGGACCATCACGAATAATGGTACTAATCTTAACAATGCTATGATCACATAACTCTGCACATAGTTCAATATTAAGCACCACAATTCTTCTCCGTAATGACCAAAGATGAATGGCATAGTGGAAGTCGCCAACAAGAATATTAAGAAGATTCTCCAGAAGATGACAGTGGCGTACAAAGACTAGCACGAGATGTTACCATTTTTTATTCATGCTATTGCACTTTAGTACGTACATCAACTAGGGCAACCCCATTCTCTCTCGTCTATAGTATGGAGGTTGTCTTACCTGTCGAAGTCCAGATTCCTTCCCTGAGGATTATGAAAGATGTGGGTTTAGATAAAGACGAGTGGATTCAGACTAGGTTGAACCAAATAAATTTGATTGATGAGAAAAGGCTTACGGCCGTTTGTCATGGCCAGATGTATCAGAAGCGTATTATTAAGGCCTTTAATAATAAATTCATACATTCGGTGTACCAGGCAGGTCATTTGGTAATAAAGCGTATTATCCTACCACAAGGTGATCCCAGGAGAAAATGGACTCCCACATACGAAGGGCCATTTGTAATCAAAAAGATATTTTTTGGCGGTGATATGATACTTACTACCATGGACGGTGAAGACCTTCCACACCATATGAACGCGGACATAGTTAAAAAATACTACGTATAATAGAGACCCGATGGGTTGACTGGCCTAGGCCAAAAGAAGGGCATCCTGGAGAACCAAAAGGTTTCGAGCAAAAATTAGGGATATATATAAAAAATGTACATCCGGCAAGTCGAAAACCTAAAAAGGCGTCTTGGGCAAAAAAGGATATCCCAGTGGACTGAAAACCCGAAAGGATGGTCTAGGCAAAAGTTAGGGATTAAAGCGTACGACTATGTCCTATTGGATCACCCTCTGTTCACAGCTAGTATAATTACGGATGTCAAGTTCAAATGGTACAGATCAGTTCAATCAACTTCTACCAACAGCAAGGGATGGGATACTTGAAGACATAGAGGCAATAGCAGAGTTGAAACTTGATGGGATCGTTTCCACATAGTTATTTTTATTTGTTTTTCTTTGTACCCCTTTTCTTTTTACGATGATTTCCTCTTACTAGGATTTCTGTCTCTTTGTATAAAATTGTCTGTTTATAGGAAAACTTTCAAAATCAATATAACTCAGTCTATTTCAAAATTCAAAACTTTTTTTTACTTCCTTTGTTTTGTTTGTGAATAAGTCCAATGGTTACTTTGAATGAACATATGCATTTAAATATGATCACCGATTACAAATATTTGCATGAAAAAACAGGATTAGCATTTATCGAAGACTCTAGGAGTTGGGATGATGTTTAAGTCATTCATAAATCCCCACGGAGTAATCTCCATGAAACTATCCCTACTGAGCTATCTTCACAAGCTCATCCCCAACAGATATATATTCCCCAACAAGTCTAATCTTCCATCAGGCATAAATTGGGGCATCTTCTAGTAGTTCGCCTCCATTTCCTTAATGGATAGCTTAACATAATCATCATCCCTAATAGGTCCCCTAGCGGATAAGGAAGTTAGGTCATTTCCCCATCATACAGTGGAGACTTCCTCAATGCAGCCTATAAAATTCCAATCCCCATCAGAGTTTATTTTATCGACACAGTTTATAGGAATTTAATTCCCCAACAGAGTTTATCACTCCAACACCGTAAATCCCTAACAAAATTCTCTTATCCAACAGGGTTTAATAAAAGTTGTTATCCCCTGAAGAGTTGCTACGGTATATGAAACCTGGACAGATAGCACACTGGAGGAATATCTATCTCTTGTATCCCCAGTCAGGGTACGTAAGAATCAAATCCTTCAACAAAAAGAACGGCGAACAACCGACTTTCCTTGAATGCCTCTATCCTTAAGAAGAAGTCGAAGATCCCCAACGGAATATCCTTAAACAGAAAGCGGGAATCCCCAACAAAATTATTCCAAGCAGAAATTGAAGAATCACTTTCTTCATCCCTAACAACAGTCTGAAATTTATTTTCCCCAGATATACATTGTTACAAGGAGCTATCAATATGCTTCAACAACATACTGCATCCATACATCATTTCACAATACATCATAGCATATGCATACCAAAACGCATATAACATTATCATTTATTTTGAGAGCATCATTACACAATTTATTACATACATCATGACATTACATAAAGCTAATTTTTTCTTTTCAGGTAAAGTTCGCAAGCAGACGAATATCATCAACAATTTTCAAACAGGTTGCATATTAATTCCAGAAATAGGACGGGGAAACTATATATATGACCAGGAGGTATGAATTCCCGAAACAGTACGGGTTTACCAACAAAAAACATGTTATATATTAATTCTTGAGACAGGACGGGGCAACTATCTATATGACTAGGCGGTATGAATTCCCGAAACAGGATGGGTTTACCAACAAAAAATAGGTCACAGATTAATTCCTGAAACATGATGGGGGAAATATCTATATGACCAGGCGGTATGAATTCCCGAAATAGGACGGGTTTACCAATAAAAAACAGGTTGCAGATTAATTCCCGAAACAGGACGGAGCAACTATCTATATGACCAGGCGGTATGAATTCCCAAAATAGGACAGATTTTCCAACAAAAAACAGGTCACGAATTAATTCCCGAAACAGGACGGGGAAACTTCTATATGACCAGGCGGTATGAATTCCAGAAACAGGACGGGTTTACCAATGAAAAACATATTGTAGATCAATTTCTTAAATAGGACGGGGCGACTATTTGCATGACCAAATGATTTCCTTCAGAGACAGATTTCTAAAAAGCGTTCCCCTTCAGATACTGAATTATGAAAAGCATTCTCCTCCAGGGCTTCATTTTGAAAAGAATTTTCCCTCGGAGATTTTCTGAAAAGCATTCTTCAAATACATTCAGGCGTAGACTCATTCTGATACTCCTATCAACATGTACTTTGGATGGCATCTATAAGCCCATCTCCGATGAAACTCTGTCAACTTTCTGAATGGCATCTTTAAAGCCCATTCAAGCAATACTATCAACCAACAGCGTTACTTCGTGCACCAACGAGTGAAAATTTTTGGGCACTTAAGTGTTCAATCCTCTTCCACCTTCAGATCACGAATGGCGGACATACCAATCTAACTCTTTAGGTTTAAGAAGATTGAACAGGGGCAGTTGTTGCACCCTAAAATTTTCCCTCCCATTTTTTAAAACAATTGATTCAAGACACCTCCTCATTCTTCTAGGGTTCTCAATTGCTCAAGAATACTCAAGGGTTTGAGCATACAAACCCTTCTCCTAAACAATTGACCTACAACTACGGTTTTATGTTTCTCAAAGAAAATTGAGCTTCTAATACCTCAAGTGGATTCCATGATTCCTCATATGCTTCAAGGTACCCTCATGTCAAGTTTCAAGCCTTGCATCACAAGTTTGTTCAGTCAATTGCTCAGATGATTGAAAATTAACTATATTGGATAAAAAGTCAACTGTGGTCAACATACAATCAAAACTCTATTTTTGGTCAACATCAATATTTTTAAGTTGTATTCATTATTTGATCAAGGGTTTATCATGATTCATCAAGAAAACTCAAGTTCATCAAAAGTCAAAAATTACTAATTAAGGTTTTCTTAAGGAGAAGTCAACTAAACTTTGACCAAGCATAACTTTCACATGCTTCATCAGAAATTTCTCAACTAAATCCCATTTTGAAGGAAATTCAATTCTCTATAAATTTGTCTCTCTAAGCTCAAGGCAAAAAATGCTTCATTTGAGAGGTATGGATCCAAACATTACATGTCATTTTAAAAGTCAACAAAAAGACGTTTTTTGTCAAGGCAATTTATATCAAGTTAAAGACTTCAAATGAAAAATTACCAACATGAAAGTTGTAGGAAACAACTTAAGGTTTCCAAAAAGTTCAAGATCACCTTCATATGACAAAAATTGTGAGAATTATGGTTGGAACAAGTTGGACAACTTTTGAGAAATGCATGAAACCTCAATTGAGAAATTTTAAATTTTTGGACTAATGGGCCTAACTTTTGAGGATCAAACATGTTTATGACATGATAGAATACCTCTATGTCGATTAGTACATGGTAATATTTTTTATTCTATTTATTTAAATTTTTATTTAATTTTTGTAAAAGAATTAAATTAAAAATAACAAATAGTTGGATTAATGTTGGACTATGATCATTTGGACATCTTCTAGAAGGCCCAAGACCTTATAAAAGCTTGTCAAAACCGTGATAGACATGTTTGAGACAAGGATCTTTAAAAATGGCAAGTTAGAAAACATTTTTGATTGATTTTTGGTAACACCATGATCACTTGATTCTTTCCTTCTTTGGTGACTTAAATCTCCTCCTCTATAAATACTCAAGCCCTCACACTACAATGACACGAAAACTTTGCCTCAAGAAGAGTCTCAAAAAATCACAAATTTCCAAAGAAAGTGCACCATTGAATCTAAAGTTCCAGTTTGATTCAGTCTAAACCACCATCTCAAATCACTTCCAGGACATCTTCAAGGTAAGAATAGGTAACTTTCCGTGCCTATTTGTACCTAAAACTTGCATACATGTCATGTTCGGTTTGCATTATTTTTTATTATTCGTATTACAAATTGTATACATTGTTAACTAATTCTAATAATTCATATCGCTTAGCATGATTGTTTAGAACAAGTTTGAAGTCTTACATGCAAGTTTTAGCATGCGGAATACGAGATACCATTGTTAGGGCATAAAATTATGTTTTTTTCATGGCGCAGTTGTAGTGTTCTTGCTTGACAAAGGAGAGGGTGTGGGTTCGAGCCTAGGTGTTTGCAACCATCTTTTATTTGTTTTCTAATCTTTTCCATTTTCCATTATTTTTACTTATTTTCTTATTTAATTTCCTACTAATCATTTTAATCCATAAAAAATAGTCTTAGGATTTTTATTAATTAATCTAATTTTGGACATATTTTTAATTCAATTTTATTATACTTAGTTTTTTTAATTAATTAACCTTTGTAATTAATTTAGAATTAGATAACTAATTATTTTCTAAATGCTTAAAATTAACCAAAAAAATACCAAAAAAAAATTAACTTATAATATTTATATATTTAGGTTTGTAAAAAATAATTTATTAACACTTATTTTCCATTTTTGTTTATTATTTCTTTCATTTTATTATTTAGACGATTGTATAGGTTCTGCGTCGAATTTGTTATAATTAGATTTTAATTTTCGTAAGGTTTTAATTATTATATAACTCTCCCAAGGTCATGTAATAATGTTAGGTTTTATCTTCTGCACTTTACTTTTCGCACTTATTTTATATACATGTATATATAACTGTTAGATGTATGCTAATAGAGTTTGTATGGAAAGAATAAAATCAATCGATAGAAAACCCTAATTCCCAAGATAAATATATTGAGCTGAACTCACTTTGCACACATACACCTCTAGGGTAATTCACTTTGTTGCCTTCAGAAAACATTGGACATGTCCCTCGAAAATAGGGATACTTTAGCAAAGACCCTCGATTGAATCATCATAGTCTCTTCAAATAAAGATCATGGTCCCGCGATGTCCCTCGAGTTACCTACAAAAAATGATCTAGTCCCTCTGATACAATTGCTAAAGTATCTCTATATGTTGCCTTCAATGACCGTTCGATGACCCTTCGCTTGTCCCTCTACATCCAATAGATAGGGCTACCTACCAACTAATGGCATGGATAGCACTATCTCTAATGGAGAAAGAAAATAATAAGAACGACTTTAGTGGGTAAGAAACTTTTAATTGCTTGCTCACAACCTTTTTTCACAAACAAAATATTTTTACATGTCACACTTTTCAAACAAATATTTTCAAACGCGTTGTACGCATTCTTGGGGATTGATACAAGAATCATTACAAAGTTATCTTTTCAAAACATTTTCAAACAAATCACACACACAAAAGCAAATTTTAAAAAGTGAACTAGCGATTAAGAGCCCGTAGATAACTACAGATGAAAAGGGTGCTAACACCTTCCTTTTTCGTAACTTACCCCCCGAACTCAAAATCTATTAAGGTCTTTCCTGTTCTTTTTACATTTCCTTGTTGGATAAAAGAAAAGTCGATGGTGACTCTTGTTAACCGCAATATTTTAGATAAAACCAAAAAGTCAATTTTCTCACTGTATTACAGTTAGATATTTTCGGATATAATATTTAATATGAGAAAAATTCTTTTTAATGCATGAGACAAATAATTTTAATGAAATTAAAATAGTTAAGTGAACTAATATTTAAAAAGAGTTTGAATTAATAAAATAAACAAATTTAGAATTTATTATAAATATATTAATAAAGTAAAAATAGAAAAAATAAATAAAAATAAATGGATAAATGAAAAATAAATTAATTTTAAATATAAAACGCAGGGGGGTGTACTTTTAGTTTGTTAGTAAAAGGATGGGGTGTGAAGAATAAGACCCTAAAGTCAGATATTGAATTTAGGCCCAAAACGCAAGGGGGTATAGTCTTGAATGTGGTAGTGAAACTGGAGTGTTGGTTTTAGCAAGGACCCAAATTCAGATATTGAACTGTGTCCATTAGCGCAATGGAGGGGGGACTTCATCTGGTTTAGAAAGAAAAACGTAGGGTGTAAATAAGAATGGGCTTAGGCCCAAGGCAAAACATGAGCGACCGGTTTGGCTCATGTGCAGGCAAGTGCATAACATTACAGTGAGGTTGCAACTTTGAGAATGCTTGATTATAATCATACAATTATGATTGAAGGCGTATCGTATGTGAAACACATGGGATTACGGACGAGATTATATATTTTGTTTTTCTTCATTTTTCACTTTATTTCATACCTCTCTCTCTGTTCTCGCCTCTCTATGTTCTCCTTCTAACAACAAAACAACGTTGTCACTCCAAACCCTAAACGCTGAACCCTAGAAGCGGCGATCTCAACCCCTTTAACCCCAAATCAAACTCTCGAACCCCAATAATAATCATAATATCAAATAAAAAACCATATGCTACATATTTCAACGAATTACCACTCTTTCCATGAACCCTTTGTCTTCGATCTGATTTCCTCAATCTTGTCTCTGATCTCTTCCTTCTTGGTTTTGCAGGTACGAAGAATGACGAAGATGATGGCGATGATGGCGATGAAAGCGTGGCGATGACTGAAGGGTTTTGAAGGCGGCGGATTCGACACAGATCTAGATTTTCGGACTTCGAAACCCATATCTCAGCTCTTTCTTCTTCCTGTCGTTCTGTCTTCGTAAAAATTTCCTTCCCCCTTTCAATTAGTTTTAGGGTTTTATTTATAGGTTATATTTTAGATGAATTAGGAAATATTGTTGTGATTTCTGTTACAAATTGTAATTGACAGAGATTGTTAGAAATTAGATTAGATTTGTAGATTTCATTGTGTATAATTTTTAGAGGATTCTGTATGTAATTGATTTTGGACGATTCCATTATGTAATGATATACAAATTTGATATGTTTTTGAGATTTGATACAAATTTGCTTGATTCACACAGTAATTGCTTTTCTATTTCTAGTATTTTTTTCCTTTTCAATATCTACAGTGCTTGTTTTTGGGCTCCTTGGGCCGCCGCTGGGATACAAGGGTCTCACAAAAGAAACCCTAATTTTGAATTTATTCAATATTAGGTTGACCGGTTTAATTATTTTAAAACTTGATTAACTTAATTAATCAAGTTAGTTCAAAAAACTTAAATGATCCTCGGTCCAAAAAAAAAACTTAATGGGCCAACATCTGTTCAGTTGTTGGTTTTCCCAATCACACCCTCTCTTATCACTGAAATGGGCCTAGAAGCCATTGGGCCGGCCATATTCTAATCACCCCCCCCCCCCCCCCCCTTTGAACTCATACAAAGATAACCCCAAATGGGCTTAGCTACTAAGCAAGCTAAGCCCAATACACCCCTCTCTTGTTTAAAAAAATAAAAAAACAAATTTAATGGACTGGTATAAAACCTGCAATGGGCCTGCATCAAAGTGGACCAATGTACCAAGACTTCATTTTCAGAAAACAAACCCCCTTTCTATTTAATAATGTACCTCCTTCTTTTTTTTATTAAAGTAAAATTTTAATGGGCTGGAATCTCAATAACAAATACACCCCCTTTCTAATTGAAAGTAAAACTTAATGGGCCATCAGATTTTAATGGTCCATTTTTTAAACAATATACCCCTTCTATAAACTTAAACCCCATACTATATATATATATATGAATTTGACAATAATATATTATAAAGAAAAAGATAATACTAGAAATTAATATCAATAAGGAATAAATTGATTATAAATCAATAGGGAAAATTTGGGGTATGACACATCTACCTTGTTGTGAAAATAGTTTTTAGGGATATTCTTTTGTTGAAGATTTTCTTGTTGGATATCCACATCTTCACAAATTATTAAATTTGTAGTTTCATTCAAAACTAGATCATCTTCAAGTTACCTTATTTCTTCTTCCCCGTATTTCTTGTTTACCTCAAATTCTTCTTTTCTTACTGTATTTTTTCATCTGATGTTATGCATTTTTCTTCTGGTTTCACATCTTCTTCTTCCAACTTTAACTAAACTTATCTGGATTAAAGTTAGCTTCCTTACATTCAGTCATAAGAATCTTACCTTCCTCTTATATGCTTTAAAAAATTTAGTCGCCTCTTCCAAAGTGAATCCCGAATCAGGCGACCAACATGTAGGAGATACAAGTGACAATGTATCAAAATAATACATAACTATAAAACTCAGACACTTTATTAGTAGCAAAGTATAGAAGAATTCATGAAGCAAAAATAATCTAACTTTTTTTCTTCTTTTTTATAATAAAATAAAATTCAAATAAAAAAAACAGAAACAAAATTTTAGTTGACGAGCAACAAAATTTTAATTTAACTAAAATTAAAACTATTTTGGCAGTCCACGACAACGGCGCCAAAAACTTGATCGGTCAAATAGCAAGTGTATTATTTTGCCTCTGTAGTAATAATGAGGAAAGTTTCCCGAATATCGATCTCAATGAATGCTTGTAAATATGAAGTTCTAATTGTTGCTCAATCAAACAAAAACTAGCGTTTTGGTTTGAATTGCGAGTATACAATAATGAATATGAATAAAGTAAGAAAATTGACTAAGTGGTTTTAACAAATATGAGTGTCATTCTAGGGTAAGTGTGTAAATTATCTCTGTAACAACACTGAATTCTATATTGCAACAATTTATTTTACATAATCAATTACCGGTTCTTAATAGTGTTTACTCCTAAGTCCTTAGAGAGGAAATCTTTAATCATTCATCCTAAGCCCTAAGTCCAAAGAAACTTACCGATGAAATTAAGCATTTTTATAAGGTATCCCTAGTCCTAGGTGATATCTACTATAGCATAATCTCATAAAAGTATTAACAATGGCGGTTCAGCCTAATTGCTAATCATAAATCAAATTATGTTTGTCCGACAAAGAAGACACTAGAAATATTAAGAGATTAAATCAATTATGAAGACAAACATTATTATTGCAATTATAAAATCAAAATTATTACAGATGCAAATCAGGGACGCCCTCTAGTATTGGGGGGTTTAGCTACTCATAGTATTCAAAGAAAATAAAAGATATATTGTAGACATTACAAGTGTTAGGGAGAAATATGATCTTCAATCACTTCCTTTCATGAAAATCTCCTTCCTGCCGAAACCCTTGTCTTGTCCAATATTTTCTTGTATAATTCTTTGTTTGTCAAAAATACCCTTTTTCCTTCTCAAAAACTCGCTTAAATAGACACGGTCCACTGAGACCGGTTGAAAATATTCAAAACACCCTCGTAGGCCAACACTTGGGCAAAAAAATAGAAAATATTGAAATCAGCGTCACAAGCCGCTAGGGATTGTGTCAGGCACCACGGGCACTCATAGCCCTCTTCTACAGTTTCACATTTTGGCTTTTGGTCACAGGCCTCCTGACACGGGCAATGTCAGCTGACGCTGGCGCCCGTAGCACACTTCTGCAGTTTCACATTTTGGCTTTTGGTCTCAGACCTCCTGACACGGACAATGTCAGTTGACACGGGCGCCCGTAGCACACTTCTGCTTCTCTGTTTTGAAATTGCTGCACCAAGAATTTATTCTGTCTACTACGGTAGTGTCAGCTGACACAGGCGGTCGTAGTAGACCTCCTGAAACGTGCAGACAACTTTTTTGAATTCTCGCGATTTTTTTTAGTTTTCGCTCTGATCCTTCTTGAATACCTCTCAACCTGAAAACATTAAAAAACACAACAAAAATATAAAATGCAGAGAAAGAAAAATAAAACACTTAAAGATAATAACAAAATTAACTAGAAAAACCACTTATCAATCCACTTAAAATTACCTGTTCCTTGTCTGCCACTTAGTCAAACTCAATCATATAAATTTATTATCATTATCTAAGTCTGTGTCAAATAATTTAGAGTTCGTGTTCTAATTTTTAAAATAAATTTTCCAATAAAAAAGAACACAGACAATTTTATAAAATATTTGATTGTTATCCAATTTAAATGATACAATAAACAAATTGTCGCATTTAACTAAGTTTTAACTCATTATAGAACAAGTAGATGGTTGAGTTATTTTCATACAACCTTGATTTTCAAGACACCATGCTGCATGCATGTAATATTAAAGACCCCATAAAATTCCCGAGGAGTTTGGTAAGCCACAAAGCAAAACAAAGGCCGAGGAACATGAATTATCATACACGTGGTCTCAATGATTACTCCAAAACCATGTAATAGCAAGAAACCATAGTCTCCGGTTTCTATCAACCTTTTGTGTAGCATATAATTTCATTGCTTCATCATCTCTATATATTCTTCTCTTCTTTTTCTTTATTCTCTCCACTTCTCTCTACCTGTTGTGTATGGGTGGGTAGAGACTTGGAGAGATAGAAAAATTAATAAATAAATTATTAATTAAATAAATAAATTTAGCTTCATAGCTTATTTGCTTTCATCATCATGACTTCAGACATTTCATTTGAGGATTTGAAGAACGAGAATGTTGATCTTGTAGGCAATATAAATAAATAGTATTCTGGATTTTGTTTAATATATATATATCATTTGGTTTGTTTATAATGAATGACAATAAGTTGTTGTTACATGTGTAGGAAAACATTCCAATTGATGAAGTTTTTCAGCAGCTAAAATGTACAAAAGAGGGTCTCTCATCCGAGGAAGGAGAGAAGAGGCTCCAAATATTTGGACCAAACAAGCTAGAGGAGAAAACAGAAAGCAAGCTCCTCAAGTTTTTAGGTTTTATGTGGAATCCATTATCATGGGTTATGGAGGCAGCTGCTATCATGGCCATTGTATTGGCCAATGGAGGGGTATGCATGTCATTCATTATTTACAAATGTTTCATTTCATTTTCAAGTTTAACTATAAAGCATGGACACCGAGACACAACACAAACATTTCATATTTAACATTTCACATGCTGAGTTGACCTTTGTTTATTCATCTATTAATTAAAAAGTTAAAATCTAATAAAAAATTAATGTGATTATAATATTGTTTTAACTCTCTTGAATTGAATGTGTGTGAGACCTATTTAAAACATGTATAAGGTGTGTTTGACACGTGTTGAATGAGTGTCATACGGATCATATATGTGTATCGGACACTGCATGGTATATGCTTCATAGAAGTTTAATATCTTGTCCTCAGACAACTACTTGTATGCATAACAGGGAAAGCCACCGGATTGGCAAGATTTTACTGGTATTGTGGTGTTGCTTGTCATTAACTCAACCATTAGTTTCATTGAGGAAAACAATGCCGGAAATGCTGCAGCTGCTTTGATGGCTGGTCTTGCCCCCAAAACCAAGGTAAGATTTGCTTATCATGGCTTTCATTGACGAAAAAATGCCGCAAATACCTCACAACAACTCACCCAATTTTTATTTTGTAGATCTTGAGGGATGGAAAATGGAGTGAGCAAGAGGCTGAAATTTTGGTACCAGGAGATATCATTAGTATCAAGTTGGGTGACATTGTACCAGCCGATGCCCGTCTGTTGGAAGGAGACCCCTTAAAGATTGACCAGTCTGCCCTCACTGGTGAGTCCTTGCCGGTAACAAGGAACCCTGGGGATGAGGTCTTCTCTGGTTCAACTTGCAAGCAAGGTGAAATTGAGGGTATTGTCATTGCCACTGGTGTACACACCTTCTTTGGTAAAGCTGCACACCTTGTTGACAGCACCAACAATGTTGGTCACTTCCAAAAGGTACATACATATATGTGATGATATCTTTTAATGTGTGTTCGGTGTCGGACACGGACCAGTGTATATAACATCGATACATACGATTACATTCAGTTATTCTATTTTCTCAAATTATTATCGATGTGTCAATGTCATGTCTTATTTGGTGATTCACTGGTTGTTCAGCATATGAATAATAATTTGATTGCTTTGCATCAGGTGTTGACATCCATTGGTAACTTCTGTATCTGCTCAATTGGTGTGGGAATGTTTATTGAGCTCATTGTGATGTACCCGATCCAGAATAGAGCTTACAGAGATGGTATTGACAACTTGTTGGTGCTTCTCATTGGAGGTATCCCAATTGCCATGCCAACTGTCTTGTCTGTGACCATGGCTATTGGATCTCACCGCCTTTCTCAACAAGGAGCAATCACCAAGAGAATGACAGCCATTGAAGAAATGGCAGGAATGGATGTTCTCTGCAGTGACAAGACTGGAACTCTCACTCTTAACAAGCTTAGCGTGGACAAGAACTTGATCGAGGTTTGTGACTCGCATCAAAAAGATAATATAAACAAATAAAAACTTACATAATTGTTTATCAATGCAGGTTTTCCCGGCTAATATGGACAAGGATAGTGTTGTCCTATATGCTGCAAGAGCTTCAAGAATCGAAAACCAGGATGCCATTGATGCGTCAATTGTGAATATGTTGGGTGATCCCAAGGAGGTATTTATTATTTATTATGATTTACATTCTTGTATGAAATATTGTTTGTATCAATGTAGAGTTTGCAAAATGGCTTAACATTGTAATCGGCTTATTACTATGACATGTTAGGCGAGAGCGGGAATTACTGAGGTGCATTTCTTGCCCTTTAATCCCGTGGACAAGCGCACAGCTATTACCTTCATTGACCAAAATGGTGATTGGCACAGAAGCAGCAAGGGTGCTCCTGAGCAAGTAAGCCAATGGATCATACAGCATTCAAATTAAAAATGAAATATATAAAAATAATAACATAACAGTACATATCATAAGATATTTAACTACTTATTTATATGTATCAGATTATTGAGCTCTGTGAACTTAAGGGAGAGACTTTGAAAAAGGCACACAAAACCATTGATGAGTATGCGGAGCGTGGGCTACGTTCCTTGGCTGTTGGTTTGCAGGTGAGTAAAGAGTCTAAATATGAATGGCTGTGGTTTTATTTCTAAGAAGCATGCTTAATAAATTTTCCAACAAATGCACATGATTACTTTGTTTTTTGCAGACTGTTTCAGAAAAAACCAAGGAGAGTGCAGGAGAACCATGGGTATTCTTGGGTCTCTTACCCCTCTTTGACCCTCCGAGACATGACAGTGCGGAGACTATTCGCCGTGCCCTTGACCTCGGTGTTAATGTTAAGATGATCACTGGTGACCAACTTGCCATTGGAATTGAAACCGGTCGCAGACTTGGAATGGGAACCAACATGTACCCTTCATCCTCCCTTCTTGGCCAAAGCAAGGATGCATCTATTGCAACAATTCCAATTGATGAGCTCATTGAGAAGGCTGATGGATTTGCTGGAGTCTTCCCTGGTAATGACATTAATTCAAACCCATAATGAGCACTCTAACTCAGAAAAATTAGCGAAGTTTTAAATTGCAGTCATTGACATTGCAAAGACATCAAAAGTTTTATGTTGGGACCTAATTTGTGATCACGATTCACGAACCTTTTTTAAAAAACATGAAAATTGGCTAACAAAAACCTTTGACATGTGGCATGCAGAGCACAAGTACGAGATTGTCAAGAGGCTGCAGGATAGGAAGCACATCTGTGGTATGACCGGAGATGGTGTGAACGATGCACCAGCATTGAAGAAGGCAGATATTGGTATTGCAGTCGCTGATGCAACTGATGCCGCAAGGAGTGCCTCAGACATTGTCTTGACCGAGCCAGGATTGAGTGTGATTGTGAGTGCTGTGTTGACAAGTAGGGCCATCTTCCAAAGGATGAAGAACTACACAATCTATGCAGTTTCCATCACAATCCGTATCGTTCTTGGGTTCTTGCTCGTTGCTCTAATCTGGCAGTTTGACTTTTCTCCTTTCATGGTTTTGATCATCGCCATTTTGAATGACGGAACCATTATGACCATCTCCAAGGACAGGGTGAAGCCATCTCCTGTTCCTGACTCATGGAAGCTCAAGGAAATCTTTGCCACCGGAGTCGTTCTTGGAACATATATGGCCCTCATGACTGCAGCTTTCTTCTTTATTGTTCATGACACCAATTTCTTCACAGTAAGTAGCTTATGCAAACCCAACACTAAAGGAAACAACTGCCATAATTGAACGAAACTAATAAACATGTTTTCTTTTCAGGAAACTTTCGGTGTCGTCCCAATTTCAGACAGCGAGGAACATCTTAACTCAGCTCTCTACCTCCAAGTGAGTATCATTAGTCAGGCACTTATCTTTGTTACCAGGTCAAGGAGTTGGTCATTTGTCGAGCGTCCTGGTTTGATGCTTCTTGGAGCCTTCATTGCTGCACAAATGGTTAGTTAACATTTCGTTCCATCAAATACTTTTATTTTCTTAACCAAAATGTTTCCATCACACTTCTAGTTTTAACTTTGGCATTCAAATGCTCTCAACCTAGGTGGCAACTCTCATTGCTGTGTATGCACACTGGGACTTTGCTAGAATCAATGGAGTAGGGTGGGAATGGGCTGGAGTTATCTGGATCTACAGCATTGTCACATACATTCCTCTTGACATCCTCAAGTTTCTTATCCGCATGGGACTCACAGGCAGTGCCTGGGACAACATGCTCCAAAACAAGGTCTAAAACAAATATCCATCGTTACATAAAGATCAAAGCTTTCCTTTATTATTTTATTGATATGTCTGTAGCCTTTATTTTACGAGCAGTACTAAAAAAACGTTAATGTTGTTATTAACGAACATAGCGAATGCTCATATGTCACAATTTTAAAAGAATATGTAATAAATCTCCACATTTTAGAAATATCAAGAGGGTGTGGTTTGTGAAATAGCCGATGAGAGATTTCGTTATGATTTCTTGATACACTCTAGCAACAAATATGATTTCGTTATTTTAGTCACCATATATTGTTGGTGTGGTGATGCAGACTGCATTCACAACAAGAAAGGACTACGGGAAAGGTGAGAGGGAGGCTCAATGGGCTCAGGCTCAACGCACAATGCACGGCCTTCAATCCCATGAGGCCCCGAAGAACAATCACCACAATGAGCACTCTGAAATGGCTGAACAAGCTAAGAGACGTGCTGAGAATGCTAGGTGAGATTTGACAAGTTGGCTTCAAAATAATGCATCTATACCATAACCTATTACAGAAACAACTCCAAAACTAAGTACTAATAACTAGCAATTTTGATAGTGTTAGAAAGCATGTGGTGAATTTGAATCAAACCCGCGTTTATTGAATTTTGCAGGTTGAGAGAGCTACACACACTCAAGGGACACGTTGAATCCGTTGTCAAGTTGAAGGGTCTTGACGTTGAAACCATGCAGCAGCACTACACAGTCTAAAAAACATTTAACGATGGAAGAGAAGAGCCTATTCATACTTGTAAAAACATCTAACTAACTTAGGCTGCTCATGAAGATGTGGTCAGATACCTCTGGCTTAAAATTAATTTGTCCTCTCTTTTGTTGTCCGACATTTTCTGTTCTTCTTCCGAAATTTGAGTAAAAATATGATAGATCTTATATACTCCCAATCCCGTTTTTTCAAGGATGTGATATCACATCGTCACTTAGTATAGGTTGATTAGGTTTTGTAATAACATAGATGGTTATTGCAGAAGCAAAGGAAATGCTGTAAATAAAATTGAAAAGTTTTCAAACACTATGTTTTACCTCTATAAAGAAGTGAAATTTAAATGCAGTTTTTGTGGTATGTACACCAGTGCAACACCGGGTTACTTATGTGTAAAAATATGATTAATTCAGTTGAACGTATATTTGTTTTAATTCAGTCAAAATTGTGGTTAATTCAACTATACAGTTTTGACAACATTTAACAGTGTAAATTGAACTAATTATATGCTTATCTGAATTACTTGACCGGTTTCCTCATGTCTTTCGAATTCTTATGTCCAAATTCACATGCTCATCCCTCAACAATCTCTTAGCAACTAACTACTGCATTATTTCCCCACAATATTATTAGTCCAGCTAATAGTTACTTCAATTTTTCACTGTTACAAATACATTAAAGTTCAGACTGTGACTGTTTATATTACATGACATGGGTCAAATACAAACAAGCATGTTTCTTTCAAAGAAAACAACATATGTTGAATGGAGCCCTGATTGAAAGGCGGCGAGGAAAATATATTTTCAATACTCAAGCAAGCTATAATTTCCCAAGTGACAGTTGAATGCTAAAATTTGGGGTTAATGTTTTTCCAAGAAGTCAACTCAGATGGAATTACTCCTTCATTACAGGAAAGCACGGCATGCGACATCAAATTACCTAGCCAACCATGGTATAACAATCCTCTTGAACCTAACCCTCCAAATAACCAATACTTACAACTATGATTATGGCCTATGATATCATTAATACAACCCAAAAGTGGAAGCGATCCAAGGGGAGTGAGTGGAGGCATTGCCCTCAGACCAGCTTTTGCTCCAGTGAAAACCCAATCCTTTATTCCAGGATAAATAGTAGATGCCTTCGGCAGGAGCTCGTGAAGAGCTTTTGAAGCTTCGTCAATTGAAACATCTGGTGATGAATTTATAGATTTCCACTCCCAAGTTGAGCCCACATTTAGACTCCGAGAGCTCTCAACGGCTATCCATGCATCTGATAATATGGAAGGTCCGTGCTCAGGATAACAACTGGAAGACAAGGCCAGATAATTCTCAAATGGAATATTAACTTTCGAGCAATCTCTAGCATGTTGTATTCAATAAAGATTCCTTCCAAGAAAACAATACTCTTGAAGTAATACGGCCTAATAGTTGTTTCATGAGACGCCAATTGTGTCAAACTAAATATTTTTTCAGATTGAAAGCACGCTAAACATTTAACTTTACCTCGTAATATCAGGCGGTTCCAGATGCAAAACTACACCCCTGCATGTTCTCAAAGGAAGCCTCCCAGAAATCTCAGGAAGGGTGTTCGCTTTTGCACCAAGGCATATGATGACTGCATCATATTCCCCTGAGACATGAAACATATTTAATCAGACTTGAGAATGTAAAGCTCTTCCAAAATGTACGATCATGACTAAGAAAAAGATGTAGAAAAACTAAGAAAAATATTTCAGAGTCACTAGTATGAAAAATGAAAGGCCCGTAAAAAACTGTTTTCCTTATATGTGTTCCGAGTCCTATAAAAAAAATGTTGAACCATGAGAGCCTTCATTTAGCCAATTTAGATATTTGAGAAGTATTCTAACTAATGTGTTTATAGAAACTGAATCAGAAAAGAAATTTCTTTATTGACTGAATGTATAAATCTCCAGATATACGATAATCAAGGAGCCTCCCCAATTATAACCTCACTAATTGCTAGTCTCCCATAGAACCCCTATTCCTAATTATTGGCAATATGCCTTATTTCTCTAAACTAATAATCTAATCAACTCACCATTTCCCTAGTCCTGAAAGCAAACCAGAAAAATATTAAACTCCCACCAGGATCATTTTGCTTGAAACAGGATATAATTTGCAACATCAAGAGGTGGTGGAAGTCTGGTTGGATTGTAACTTTGTAAGACACCGTTTAGTCCAACCTACTGGACATGGCTTAATACTAGCCAAAGAGTCTTCCTTTGTTTAAGACCCGTCATCTTTCTTCAGTCAATTGGGATATGCCAGTTAGATCAAATCACTGACCAAATAATGCATTTCCAATCTTGCCCTCTTTCAGAGAATGGAAGAACTGTTACGAGATGACAAAAAGAAGCTCAAATGGTGAGAAGCAGAGGCGGATCTATAGACAATTTGAGGGGTTTCAATTGAATCTCCTGAACATAAAAAAATGCGCATATACCCCAAATATTTTACATTTTGATTCCTCTTGAAAAAAAAATTACACTACTAGCCCAAGAGGCCTTGAACGTTTTTTTTTTGCTCTCTCACTCAGGGTCCTGGATCCACCACTATAGGGAAGAAGTATCATCACTATCGAATCGGATTGAGGGTATAGTATTTATTGGAATCAAAAGTGAGTACACCAATTGAATGATAAGTCCTATTTCACTCCAACTAATTCTCCCGAGATTGTTACAATTTGGAGGGCGATGCTGTTATTTCTAGCTTGCCAATCCGAGTGACAATCATAAGAGGAAAAGCCTGATTTTAGATCAACATTGCTAGGACTAGTATGATGAATCATGTGATCATTCATTCTCAACACCCTCTCACTTTCTCTCTTTCCTACATAATTCTTGTTCACCCTTTTCATGATTGTAACTCGAAGACCTATCCAACACTACCTGACTAACTATTAATGAGATAAACTTCATGACCCTCGCTGCTTCCCTTTATTTTGTGGGGTCATAAACAATGTGGTTATTTTGGATCTGCGTGATTGAATCATTTTTCTTTGTTAACAATATCATATCAATCAGCTCCATTAATAGCCACTGTCTCCTTGATAATTGCTGAGTGCCCTCTCCGTAAACAGAAGCAAGTGTGACAGTTTAATTGTGGAAGCAGCCTACACAATACCACTCCTCTCAATTTGATTTTAACACCCAGAGGTCCTGCAATTCCACTGACGTGGCAGCAACCACCTAGTTAGTAACACCCGCACAGCAGTTCCGGATCAGAAAGCTTTGTCATCCTTAGTGAAGACCCACTTACCGTTGATGCTGGCTTCATACAGATAGTCTATCCATGCAGCTACAGCCCTCTAGGAAATGATTCATATTCATGCGGTTACTGCCCTCCACAAAATAATTCCTCTCGTCTTTACTCTCTATCTTCTTCTCCTCTGTTGAATCTTGACTGCTTGGCTGAATGACGAAGCTCTTCCTTCAACATAGCTACTATGTGGATATAAATGATAGATCGTGTGATAGCATTAACCTAATAGCAGATGACCCCAACGGATCTTAAACAAGGCTATGAAACCATCTTAAAATTGTGGTTGGGGCTAGCTCATCCTTACAAAATCAACTTGTAAGGACAGTCCTCACTATAACATGATTGTTCCCTTGTTTCCCATAAAATAGTCTTTTTTTACTCTTTGCAAATTGCGTTCAATTTTCGATCATGCTTCTTTTCATTCTCAATCAATTTCTAGTCAAAAGTGATGAATTTATCATTCTGGTTGATTGGCTCCAAGAAAACCACCAGAGGTGAACTTCTCTATCCAATGCCATCTAATATAATTACTATTCTTTATAGATTTGTTTTTTAGGTAGGCAAAAAAAAATGTTGCTAGGTTAATATTATCTCCTTAAACTCCTTTTAACTTTAGCTCGAACCTATATAGTCACTAATGCATTATAGCAGAATATAGCGATAGTAGGGTTCGGCGTGAAGCTTTTGGCCTGTGATCTGCCGTCAGCGCGGTTGTTGCAGCTGCTAATGCACGTGCTATCATGTCTTCTATCAGGGTTTCAAGGGTAAATTCCCCAAGCTCTTTTATTAAAATTGTTCTCTTTTTTTTTAAGGGCATAAATTTCAATCCCATGTCCCAACCTACCCTTTTAAAGTTAATATTCTATTCTTCATCCTGTTATTTTCTTGCTATCAAACAATCGTTGGGTTCTCCATCCTACTTTTAGCTCTGTTTTGTTATGTTCTTCTTCATTGCATAAGTTTTATTGCTCTATAAGGTTCTTTAACTATTAAGTATGATGGTCTCTTAAATTTTGTGTATTTATCTGTTTTTGAGTATTTATGTTTATTTTGTACATAGATCGTGATCCGCTATAGTATTTTAGGGGGGTCAGTGCTACGCAATACTCTATGAGATTAACTACCCAATCCGCCCTACTCATTTGTTATAGCATTAAAATACCAAATTAAAATTGTTGCATCCACCTAATTTAGAGGAAAAATCAAAAGTAGATATCATGTTTACAGTTTACACTCAAGAGAACAACACGGTGAATAAAAGAACGAAAACCTAAAAGAATTGCAAAGCATTATTACCTTCAAACTCAGAAAGTCCATGAACAGATTTTTTGTGTAAACTGAGCTGTTTCTCCCCAGAGGATGACTCTTTCACTAAATTCTCACATGCTCGAAAAAGTGCCTAATAGTATTATCAGAATGAATGAAAGTAAGTGGTAACCTGACAAAAGAAAACGGAAAAGAAAGAATTTACACAGCAGAAATTTTAAAACTAGTCATGCAAACCTCAAGGTAGTGTTGAGGATTGATATTTAGAGCTTGGGGCATAAAGAAAGCTGTGTTAAATGGTAATAACACACCAGGTAAGAGACCTTGAGCCTCTTCATCATTAAGTGTTTCTACTCTGCAGCAAGAAAGACAATTCTTGGCGTTCTAAAAACAACATCAAGGAAGATTATGAGTAAAAAACTCAAGTCTAATATAACCAAATAATTCCGCAATGTATCAAATCAGAGAGATTACATCATTCAATTTGGTCATGTTCTTCATATCCATTGCCGGCCGTAAGATACCCCTGAAGTCAGCCGATCATCAGCATTGTAAATGAAAAATAAACACAGTATATGGAGTTTTCAAACTAAAAAGGAAAACATTTTAAAAAACGAGAGACAGTGGAAAACAATCTAAAATACCTTTTATTAACCACAAAAGCTTTAATGTCTTCAATTGTGCAGTGTTTGGAAAGACTAGCTTCTTCGGCAATTCTCAAAAGCTTGATGCTCTCGTTCCAACACTGAGCACCCTCCCAGAGAGGCTTGACTAGATCATGATATTCCAAACAATGACATGAAACCATAGACAGTAGTAGAAGATGAAAAATGAAAAATGAAAAATGTTGTACCTTTTGGGGAATAAGGGTGAAGAAGACCTCCAGATATTCCAGAAGCACCACCCCCAATACCCACTTCATCATATATATCAATTTTGAGGTTCAACTGCTTAGGACTTTGCTGCAAGGTACTCAAAATACATTTGAATGATTTGTATGGAAGAGAGAAAAGGTAGAGATGAGAGTACCTTGAACAAATGCCAGACGACAGAAAGGCCAGCGAAACCAGCGCCGAGGACGGCGAACCTGGAATAGGAGTAGTAGTTAGTATAGAGAGGTTGGTAATTGATGAAATGAGTAAAGGAAGAAAGAAGCTATTACACCTGAGAGGATTTTGTTGAGTTGGAAGAGAAGGAGATGGAGGAATAGCATAGACAGCGTTGTTGTAACTTGTGGTAGATGATGAACGGCGAGGTAGAATCATGTGGTTAGGATACGAACATAATTTTGGAGTCTTCATGTTCTGTTTGTCTCGCCCCCCGGTAAGATAGTACTCAAAGAGGCACAGTTTACTAATCATTTTTATTGGTACGTACCTATATGAAGTCACAAATTACAAGTTAATTTAAGTTTAAACTTTTTTTTTTTTTTTTTTGTAACCTTCAAATTTTAAGGGTCGCTCTAGGATAAGGAAGAAAACTTTGCCTCATAACCTACATTTATCCACATATTTTGACGAATTTTTAAAAATGAAAATATCATTTTATTTTTTATAATTCATTTGAGATTTCGAAAATTGCACTCCTTCACATATGAATAAGAAGATTTTGAAAATGAATTCTAGTAAATAAATTTTTGAACTGGATTATTTTATAAATGATATTCGGTTTGTATTTAAATAACTTTCAAAAGACTTGTAAAAAGAGTTTTAGTTTTGGCTTTAAAATTTTAGTATATTGGAATATTGGCCAAATGTGTTTCAGTTAATATGTTTGTGTGTATCATAACTCTTTTAAACAAGATATTTAGTGTGTATTGTATTTGTACCGAAACACTTATATCAAGATGATTGGTTTGCGTTTTAAAAAAAATGTATATTTTTTTATGATGCGGATATGGAAAAATCATTATATTTTAGCTACAACTTTCATCTGTATTACCGGCATTTATTAATTTAGTATAAACGCCTTATCATTATGTTATTGTTGTGTAATATTAACTCAAATTGTTATCACCAAAGTACTTTTATTATAACATATAATTAAAAATTACATTTTATTAACCAGATGCAACACAAATCGAAATACCTTAAAACATCACAGCTAGCAATAACTTAAAACAACACAATATGAAATAACTTAAAACAAAATTACTTGAAATAACTTAAAACAACACAGCTCGAAAACAACACATCTAAACACTACCAGATAATTCTGGATGTTGCAGTATTTTTATGACGTCTTCAACAGATCTGGTAATCTTCGCTTCAAACTCAATCGGCCTCTTAGTTAACCTACGGAGGTATGATTTCCACACGGCGTTCATATCTTCATCGCTCTACAACTCAACAACGTTGTAACTTACCCTTCCATCAATATCCATGTTCCAATTTTCACGGTATGAAATCTTCCTCACCCTTTTGTTATCAGCTTCAGGTAGCAACTCATAGTCTTTTCCTTCGATGACTTGAGGGTTGAAAATTTGTCCGGGATCTAAAACTTCACATGACCTTGTTTTCCAGTGAAATACATTTCTTCGTTAATCAAAATTTTAGGAAGAGGCATTTTGAAAACCTGATGTTTTTCTAAACAACATATGACTTCTATTTATACTACTTTTGATTTATTCTAGACCATATAAATTGTCGATACAATCACAACCCTTCAAATTGTCGGTCCAATCACAACCACTCAAAATTGTCAGCCCACTCACAATCATTCAAACTGTCGGTTCAATCAGAATCATTCAAACGGTCGGTCCAATCACAACCATTCAAATAAATCATAACGTTAATATATATGAATAATATAAACATTAAGCATAACATAATACATAAGTCATAACGTTGATACACATAACATAAGTCATAACTAAAATCACTATGAAAGAGAAATATGTAACGCTTCAAATAAATCGGCAAACTATGAATCATCCGCCTCAGCACCAGCTTTTTGGAGGTAAAGATGTATTAAGATGGAAACACGAGCCCAATTAGAATCAGATGGTCCTGCTTCATACTTAGAAGTTGGCACCTCTCTTGGAGCATCCTGAGGAGGCAGCACTAATCGAGGATGTGATACGCGATATACCAATCCAAATATTCTAGATCAGTCTTTGATGGAAAGGTGACTGGTGTTGTCGGACGGATCACCTCAACGACACTCCAATGGTAGCTAATCCAGTCAACATCAATAACATCAGTAGGTAATGGTGGAACATATTGTCTCAATCCAAACTAACATAAACATCTTTCAGACAAGTAGAGAACAACAGTCACCCCCACTTTAGGCCTCCCTGTACAGACTAATCTCGTCAAACATACGCCCTGCTTTATGATCTTCGAATGGGCGCCATATGACATCAACAAGTGTTAACACGTCTAAAATAGGTCGCAACGCATCCACCTTCAGGGCTCCTTACTTTGTACGTTCTCGTTACCTTCTCAACTATCATTTTATCAATTATGGTTTCACCACAACCCTTCATGAGATGGACGAGTTTCTGAACCTTCGACACATTTTCAACAACTTTTTTGTCTTCTCCCATCGACAACAACTCATATTTTCAACGCAAGGTTTATAACTCGACATCCTTGACTTTCTCACCTCCTTCATAATACTTCACGAGAATATCACATGCCTCCTTCGTCGTTTTAGCATGAGAAATCCTGTCAAAATTAGCAACGTCAATTGTCGTCTAAATGCAATAAGCAGCCTTACAATCTTTCTTCTTGACTTTGTTGTGGGCTTTTTTCTGTTCGTCGATTGTATTTGCAGTCAACGCAGGAGCGTCGTCGGTAACCACTTCTAGGATTTTATGAAAGTCAAATAAGAATTGCATCTGTTTTTTCCATCAGATCCAATTTTTACCGTCAAGCATTGGAAGAGAATTCGTAATGCCCTTATCACTAGCCATCTTCATAGCGGTTGGTTCACTTGCCCTAGATATACGATCTCTAACGTGAAATATTTGAAAACTCGATCAAGAACAATAATCGAAAACTCTGGATACCAATTTGTTGGCGTGTGAGACATTTTTAATGAGGAGAGAAAGAAAGAATAATAAGGAAATAAAAATTATATTATTCACTTAAATTATATTGTACAAAATAGATATATACACTATAACTATTTATATACAACTCTAATTGAATTTAAACATACACAACTTAAATTATATTTGAATATTAAATTTAATCTAATATTTTAACATTCTTATTATTTATTAAAAAAATAAAAAAAAATTGGGCGTAAAATTTTAGTGAGAAGAAATTACATAATTATAATTTAGTATGATATATAAAATTAAAAGAAACTTTTCAAAAGCATCAATTTTAAAATCTTTCAAACATCAACTTGCTCAAAAGACAAAAAAAAACTCAATAACATATACGAGTCACTCATTTTGATGAGATTAGACGGAATGATTATTTAAGAATGTTAAAGTTTTTTTTGGTCTTAAATTCTTTAAAAAAAGATCTTTTTTTGATATAAATAATATGAAAATCATTATATATAAATCAGAGTTGAAAAAACATTCAATTCGAAAATTATGCATAATAAAATAGTATTTTATTAATATGATTGAAAAATAGATTGATAGACATGTGAGTGCATCCATTTTCTCAAAATATAATTAAAACATTTAACTAAGAATAAAAAAGAGGTTTATGGACCAACATGTGATGATGATGAAGTTGACAAAGTGGACCACAAGATCATACATGTTATGCTAGGAGCACAAACAAGAAGGAACGTATATTAAGGAACACCGAACACGGGGCTAGAGTTAGTTTGTGAGCAAAGAAAAAGAAGAGAAAATAGAGAGTAACAAACAACAAGTTGAATCTAACATATTTAGAATGGAGGCATCAAGTGTAGGTGGTGGTGGAGGAGGATCGGTAGATAAAGGAATGTTTGAGTATTTCGGTTGGGTTTATCACCTTGGTGTGAATTCAATTGGTCATGAATATTGTCACCTTCGTTTCCTCTTCATTAGAGGCAAATGTGTTTCCATGTACAAGCGTGATCCTCATGAGAACCCTGGCATCGTACATTATTTCCTCTTTTATTCTTATTTATCATTTTCAATTCAATATTTGCCTATGAAACACATACAACTCATAAATTAATAAATTAAACGTAAACACAAGTTTAATGTAAATCTCCAACACAGACAAAGTGTTACATTGATCTTGTCCTATTTCTATCTTAACATTTTTCATCAACTCTTCAGAAACCTATTAGGCAAGGTGTCATTGGTCCCACACTCATGGTGGAGGCGCTTGGCCCTCGAAAGGTTAACAATGGGGTAACTAATTATATTGTTTTTGCATTTCTCTCTCTTCATTTCTTTTTATGCTATATTCTCTTTCAACAAACTTCTGCATTTTGATCATGGTTTTAAATGGCGATCACGAATGCGGTTGCAGGTTGCGATTGCAGTCATTGCAGCTGTTGCAATGCGCATTGTGACTGTTGTAGTGTGAATTTTCATTTTGAAGTTTTTGAAATACACCGTCGCAAAACACTAAATGTTAAATGTTAAGATTTTTCATTACATTAGAAGAAAATTGAGTTTTAAGTTTATGAAATTTTGAGTTTTGATGAATAATATAAGTCCATCATAGGACATGGTATATAATAGCCATTGATTATATTGAGTATTGACATATCAATGGTTATTGGATTATAGATCAAAACTCATGTCCACTAATTTTGATGTACACTTAATGACTTTCAATTTCTTTCACAGGATTTTTATGTCATACACTTTTACAATCGATTAGATGAGACCAGGAAAGGAGAAGTAAGTTAAAGTTTCCACTTTCAGATTGTTTCTTTTAATACCAGTTGATAGAAATCTGCTTCATGTATTGCATTCTTTTAGCTTGTGTGTAAAGTTTATAAAGAATCTTGTGCTTCAATCTTTTGGCATATGGTATAAAAAGAAATGAATTTTCCAGTTGTCAGTATAAGAGATTCTTTCATGCTATTTTAGATTGTTCTATTATATTCATACATTTAAAGAAATTTAGATAAACATTGTTTAAGAAATGGAACTCTTTTATTCATTTTCCCTTTTTATGCTCATTGCATAACTTCCTGTCTAACTCGTACTCATTTTATAGATTCAACTCTGGTTTAGCTTCAGTTCTGCTATTATTGGCTTACCTATTCCTTCAAACTGTCAAAGAAATTTTTTGATAGATATTTCAATTTCAGGCTTGTGTAATCCCTCAGAAACCACAATATGCTTTCTTGTCTACACCTTTTTAGGTCGAATACATATTGATCCGTAAATGGTTTGACAAGTTTTGTTTTCCCTTTACTCAAAGTCAGAATGATCTTAAACACACCCCTTCAACTAGTTAAATATTACTCATAGTGTCATTGTGTTAGACCCCTCATAAAGAATACTTATAAGAGGAAGGAGCACCAATAAAGCAAGATAAATGCAGTCAAGTAATAGCAACACAGTCAGATAAGTAGTCATGTTAATGGCATCTGTAGCAGTTACAGATTTCTAAAGGCAGCAGTTATTATTATTACTAGAGTAACAATTAATATTAGGAACAGTTACAAAACCTAGGCAGAATAAAAGGGGAAACGGAACTGTGCTCTGATCATCCTGAACTTGTGAGTGTTAGACACTTGGGAGGGAGAGAACCAAGCTCTCGAATCTTGGTGTGTGTCCTAATATTCTGCACTATTTTCTATAACTATTGTAAGCATATTATTCTGGTCCTTTGATTGTCCACCAGAATTATCATCAATAAAGTATCCCTATTCTCCAAATTATTTTTGTTCAGTGTCAGTTTCTATCAACTGGTATCAGAGTAGTTTCCTTTCGGGACTGCTTTATGGTATCTACGCGAGGGGAAATGGAGGTCAGATTGGAAATTCTCGAACGTCGATTTGAAGGGTTGTTAGCCATGCGGGAAAAGGTGGAGAAAATCCTTGAAGATGATCGCAAGGAAAGAGTTGAAACTAGCCAGCAAGTAGCAGAATTAACCGCCCTGATGCGTCGCAAACTGCGAACAACACTGGGGAGTCCGAACGACAGTGATGACGAAACTTCTGTACACACTAATCATCCTTGAAAATGCGAAGAACGATGGAGGAAATTGGAGATACCTGTTTTTGAAGGCACTGATGCCTATGGTTGGTTGAACAGGGTGAAACGTTATTTTGACTTAAAGAAGATGAGTGAGGAGGAGAAATTACAAGCTGTGATGGTGGCTATGGAAGGCAAGGCACTGGCATGGTATCAATGGTGGGAATTCTCAACGCAAAATCCTACTTGGGAAGATTTTAGGACTGCCATACTAAGAAGGTTCCGGCCAACAATGATTCAAAGTCCTTTTGAATTATTGTTGAGTCTCAAACAAACAGGAACTGTGGAGGAATACCGAGAACAATTTGAATTGTATGATGGCCCTCTAAAATGCACAGAGCCATCCTATTTGAAAGGTGTTTTTTTGAATGGACTTAAAGAAATTATTAGAGCAGAATTGGAATTGCATCCAGTTGAGACATTGTCTGAATTAATGGACTATGCTCAGAGTGTAGATGAAAAAAATAATTTGCTAAACAAGAGTAATGGTGGAACAAGTTCTGGGAGTAAATCTGGTTTCAGGACCTATAATAGCACAAAAACTGTGACATGGGCGCCGAATTCTAGTTGTCCAAACCAGGCTGCTTCATCAATTGGTAGCACTACAAGTGACTTTAGAACAAATCTTTCATCTAAAGGGAGAAGTTTTAAGAGGTTAACAGATGCAGAATTGCAAGAGAAGTACAAGAAAGGGTTATGCTATAGGTGTGATGAAAAATTTGGACCAGGGCACATCTGTGCAAATAAACAATTAAGGGTGATTGTGGTGGGCGAAGGTACGGGGGCTGAATCTGAAGAAGATGAAGAAGTAGAGGAGGAAGAATCAGCAAAAGAAGTGAAAACCTTGCAATTGTCTATGTATAGCATCTCTGGTCTTACTACTAAGAAGTCTATCAAACTCCGGGGAAGAATTGGCGACAAGCAAGTAGTGGTATTGATTGATTGTGGAGCCTCTCATAATTTTATTTCTTCTGTGCTTATTAAAGAAGAGAAATGGGCAGTAGAAGAAACATCCTCTTACTATGTAGAAGTGGGGGATGGGAGAAAAATCTCTTGTAAAGGAGTGTGTCCCCAACTGAAAATCAGCATGCAAGAGTTGGACATTCAGCAGGATTTCTTCATCTTTGAATTCGGTGGAGTGGATGTGGTTTTGGGAATGAAATGGCTATCCAGTTTGGGAGAAATAAAAGCAAACTTCAACTATTTAACTATCAAAGTTCCATGTGGTAATCGATATCATGTGTTGAAAGGAGAGTCTGAATTATCGAGGGCAGCAGCATCCTCCAGGTCTGTTTTAAAGGCCATGCATAATGAAGGGCAAGTTTTTCTCTTAGAATACCAGATGTTAAAGGCTGGAACACATTCAACAATCTCACCGCCTAGCTGGCTGGAAGGAGTTATAAGCGAATTTGAAGAGGTGTTCCAAGAACCAAAGGGGCTGCCACCGTCGAGGAGACAAGATCATGCTATTGTACTTAAGGAAGGAGCGAATATTCCTAATATCAGGCCTTACATGTATCCTCATTATCAAAAAATGAGATTGAGAGGTTAGTAGATGATATGTTAAAATCGGGTGTCATTAGGCCTAGTGTAAGTCCTTACTCTAGTCCTATTATCCTGGTTTAAAAAAAAGACGGAGAATGGCATTTTTGTGTAGATTACATAGCCCTAAGTAAGATTATTGTGCCTGATAAATTCCCTATTCCCATTATTGATGAGCTACTTGATGAGTTAGGGGGAGCAAATATTTTTTCTAAATTGGATTTAAGATCAGGTTATCATCAAATAAGGATGAAGGAAGATTATATTCCAAAGACAGTCTTTAGAACTCATGAGGGTCATTATGAGTTTGTTGTTATGCTGTTTGGACTTACTAACGCACCTTCCACATTTCAATCGTTAATGAATGAAATATTGAAACCATATTTAAGAAGATTTGTTTTTGTTTTCTTTGATGATATCTTGATCTACTGCAAATATAATGAGGAACATCATAAGCATTTGCAAGTTGTTCTAGCGCTACTGAAGAAGCACCAACTATTTGCGAATCTGAAAGAGTGCACTTTTGGCCAAACTTAATTAGAGTATTTAGGTCACATCATTTCAGGGGAAGGAGTAACAGATAATCCAAAAAAACTAATTGTTATGATGGAGTGGCCCATTCCTAAAGATTTCAAAG
Source organism: Vicia faba (assembly GCA_948472305.1). NCBI lineage: Eukaryota > Viridiplantae > Streptophyta > Magnoliopsida > Fabales > Fabaceae > Vicia > Vicia faba. Next base: position 633,221,627 of record OX451736.1, on the reverse strand, counting down.
CACTAAGAGGATTTTTAGGACTCACAGGTTATTATAGAAGGTTTGTGAAGGATTATGGCAAGATAGCAAGACCGTTGACCCAATTGTTGAAAAAATATTGTTTCCGTTGGAACAACGAAGCTCAAGTCGCTTTTGAGCAACTGAAGAAATTGATGGCTGAATTACCCATACTAACAGTTCCATACTTCTCCAAAGTCTTCACCATAGAGACGGATGCTTCTAACAAAGGATTAAGAGCTGTTTTATTACAAGAAGGTCGACCCGTGGCTTTTCATAGTCAAACTTTATCAGATAGAGCACAATCCAAGTCAGCGTACGAGAGAGAGTTGATGGCCATTGTGATAGCTATTAAAAAATGGAGACATTACTTGACGGGGAGGCATTTCATCATCCTTACGGACCAAAAGAGCCTTAAATTTCTTTGTGACCAAAGAGTTCTAGGAGAGGAACAATTCAAGTGGACTTCTTTGATGGGATTCGATTTTGAAATTCAATACAAGCCTGGAACACAAAACAGAGTGGCTGATGCACTCTCTAGAAGGATGAGTTATGCAGCTCTATCCACAGTCCAATTTGACGAATTAGAGGAGTGGGAGACCGAAATTCAAAATGATAAAAAATTGCAAGAAATCATTCAAGACTTGCTGAAGGATAGCCACTCTCACCCTGGATATTCTTTTAGAGATCGGAAGTTGTTTTTCAAAGGACGACTAGTGCTACCAAAAGGTTCTTCCAAAATTCCGAAGCTTTTAAAAGAATTCCATGATTCAGCCACGGGAGGCCACTCGGGATTTTTCAGAACTTATAAAAGAATTTCAGCAATTCTATACTGGGAAGGAATGAGGAAATACATTCAACAATATGTTTCCACTTGTGAAGTTTGCCAATTGAACAAATATCAGACCTTGTCTCCTGCTGGTCTACTACAACCACTGCCAATTCCTTCTCAGGTGTGGGCTGATATTACAATGGATTTTATAGAAGGGTTACCTAAAGCACATGGCAAAAATGTGATTTTGGTGGTAGTTAATCGTCTTACCAAATATGCTCATTTCATGGCTTTAAGTCACCCTTTTACCGCTAAGGATGTTGCTAAAATTTTCATCAAAGAGGTGGTTAAGTTACATGGTTTCCCCTCAACCATTGTGTCCGATAGAGATAAAATATTTCTCAATCATTTCTGGTCCGAGTTGTTTAAAATGGCTGGTACCAAGTTAAAATTCAGTTCCGCATATCATCCTCAAACTGATGGTCAAACCGAAGTAGTAAATTGGTGTTTGGAAACCTATCTGAGGTGTCTCACTGGGACTCAATCGAAGCAGTGGACAAAGTGGTTAGGGTGGGCTGAATATTGGTTCAACACCAACTACAATAGCTCCTTGAAACTGACTCCTTTCAAAGCTCTCTATAGCCGAGACCCTCCCCATTTACTCAAAGGCTCTACCATTCCTTCAGTTGTGGAAGAAGTTAATGTGTTGACTTAAGAGAGGGATTAAATGTTACATGAGCTCAAGTCTAATTTAGTGAAAGCCCAAGTTTAGATGAAAATTTATGCAGATCAGTCCAGAAGATCAATAAATCTCTCTACCAGTGATTGGGTTTATCTTAAGCTGCAACCTTACAGACTGAAGTCTCTTGCTAAGAAGAGGAATGAGAAACTGAGTCCTAGGTTCTATGGGCCTTATCAAATAATCAAACAAATTGGACCGGTGGCATTTGAATTGGATTTACCACCAAAGAGCAAAATTCATCCAGTTTTCCATGTTTCCTTACTATAGAAAGCCCTGGCTCCAACAAGCAATCGACAACCTCTTCCGCCAATGCTTTCCGAGGATTTAGAACTCCAAGTATCACCTGTGGCGGTAAGGGCTGTCCGGAATAATGCTAATGGCTCAGCTGAAGTGCTTATTCAATGGCAGGACCTACCAGAATTTGAAGCTACGTGGGAACCTGTGGAAGTCATCAAAGAGCAATTTTCTTCATTTCAGCTTGAGGACAAGGTGTCTCTTTTAGGGGGGAGTATTGTTAGACCCCTCGTAAAGAATACTTATAAGAGGAAGGAGCACCAATAAAGCAAGATAATGCAGTCAAGTAATAGCAGCACAGGCAGATAAGCAGTCATGCTAATGGCATCTGTAGCAGTTACAGATTTCTAAAGGCAAAAGTTATTATTATTACTAGAGTAACAATTAATATTAGGAACAGTTACAAAACCTAGGCAGAATAAAAGGGGAAACAAAATTGTGTTCTGATCATCCGGAAGTTGTGAGTGTTAGACACTTGGGAGGGAGAGAACCAAGCTCTCGAATCTTGGTGTGTGTCCTAATATTCTGCACTATTTTCTATAACTATTGTAAGCATATTATCCTGGTCCTTTGATTGTCCACCAGAATTATCATCAATAAAGTATCCCTATTCTCCAAATTATTTCTGTTCAGTGCCAGTTTCTATCACATTGCTTTTGAAGTTGAACAATCTAGTCGATTTGTGCTACTTAGGCTTTACTTCCGTTTTATAACTCCTGTTAAGATCCCGTCTAGTTTAAGTATATGGCCAAAATGCACTATGGACTGCGCACTTCCGTTGAGCTAGCTTTTGAAGTTGAGTTAGGGCCTACCCATTGCAGCCGTTTCTGTTTTAGGGTTAGGAAGGAGAACCTAATTGAAATAATAACTGGGTTTTCACTTAAAAAACCCGACCAGATTAGACAGCCCAAAAACACAGGCTCAACACTATTTTTTTACAAACATGCTCTAGAAAGCTTGATCTTGATCACGTCGTGCATGAAAAAAAGATCTTTCTCCGGTTGTAGCACTAAAAGATAACCTTAGCACGTAAGATCGTAAGATCCAACACTGGTTATGATTGTGAAATCATACATTTGTAATTCTTAGAACGTGTGGGTTAGGCCTAACTCAACCTTACAAACCGACTTGTAAGGTGAGGATTACTCCCACTTATAAACTCATGTTTAGGTCATATATTATCCAATGTGGGACTCTTAACACCCCTCTCACGTCCAGGAATTAGACTGGAGCGTGGAACTAAATGATGGGTGGTCCAATGGATCTTAGACAAGGCTCTGATACCATCGTAGAATGTGTGATTGGAGCAACCACCTGAGTTTGTTGCTCAGGGGGAGTCATCGAATATGGTTTGTAGGTTACACATGTCTCTTTATGGTCTTAAACAATCTCCGAGAGCTTGGTTTGACAGATTCAGCACTGTAGTACAACAATTTGATATGGTCCGTAGTGAAGCTGACCATTCCGTCTTTTATTGTCACTCAGTCCAAGGGTGTATTTATCTTATTGTGTATGTAGATGATATTGTCATAACTGGTAGTGATGAGCAGGGAATACTCTAGTTAAAACAACATCTCTCGAATCAATTTAAGACAAAAGATCTTGGTAAACTACGATATTTCTTGGGTATTGAGGTAGCCCAATCTAAAGATGGTTTGGTGATTTCTCAGCAGAAATATATTATGGATATTTTGGAAGAAACATGTTTGTTGAACGCTAAACTAGTTGATACTCCTATGGATCCAAGTGTCAAACTACTATCCAATCATGGGGAGCCTCTACCAGACTCAGGAAGGTATAAAAGATTGGTTGGAAAGTTGAATTATCTCACAGTCACTCGTCCAGACATTTCTTTTGCAGTCAGTGTGGTAAGTCAGTTCCTAAATTCCCCTTGTCAGAAACACATGGATGCTATTATCCCGATTCTGAGATACATCAAATGTGCTCCAGGAAAAGATTTAGTGTATGAAGATAAAAGACATACTCAGATAGTAGGATACGCTGATGCTGATTGGGCAGGATCACCAATTGATAGACGATCCACCTTGGGTATTGTGTACTTGTTGGAGGAAACCTTATATCTTGGAAAAGTAAGAAACAAAATGTAGTTGCAAGATCAAGTGCCGAGGCAGAGTATAGAGCCATGACGATGGCAAGATGTGAACTTGTTTGGTTAAAACAATTGCTCAAGGAACTTAAAATTGAAGAAGCAAGACCAATGACACTTATTTGTGATAATCAAACTGCATTGCACATTGTTTTAAATCTGGTTTTCCATAAGCGGACCAAACATATTGAGATTGACTGTCACTTTGTCAGAGAGAATATCGAGTTAGGCGACATCACCACAAGCTTTGTCAACTCGAATGATCAATTGACAGACGTGTTTACAAAATCTCTGCGAAGTTCCAGAACTAATTATATATGTGGCAAGCTTGGTGCATTTGACTTATATACTCAAGCTTGAGGGGAGTGTTGATATTTGTATATATATATATATATATATATATATATATATATATATATATATATATATATATATATATATATATATATATATATATATATATATATAGTGTTAAGAATATTTATATGTAGAATAGTCTCACATCGACTATATCATAGCATTAATTGTAATCTCTCTATATATAATAAAGTCTCCGTAATGCTTTTCAAAACACATGGTTTAACCTAAATGTCTCTTACTCTCTTCTAATTCAATAGTAATCATCAAAGATATTATTTGAAGTAATTGAATTCAATCAGGATTTGTTTGGATTTAAGTGTGGCTGTGGGATAAGTGACATTGATTGAGAACACACATTCGTCCATAATCAATAACAATGAAAATTCATTATGACAAGAAAACCTTAGCATATCTAGTAATCTACTTCAATGTTACCATTTTCTTCTTGCTGAGGATGGTTCAAAATGCTTTAAGCTAGATTCTCATGATTCATTAAAATGTATAACAGAAGGTGATATTTGAAATTTTGCATTGAAAAATCTAATGTTAGTCTATCTCTATCAACTTCGTGAGCATGCAAATGGAATCTGAGTTAATGTCTGTATGAAAGAACTTGTTCATTTTAAATTGAATGAACCTCTTCATGCTGTGATGGGTGCTGTTGGCTTTTCTTTATTCAGTATAGAAATGAGTTTTTTTAACTATGCTTTCTTCAAGGTTGCTTGTGCTACAGCTGGGGAAGCACAGAGATGGATGGAAGCATTTGAACATGCCAAGAACCAGGTATGAGAAAATAACTGCAATGTTACTTGTTTAATCCATGTCTGGTTGCGGTGGGTAGAAAATTTGTTTTGCACAGGTGCATGCAATGGAGTTAGTAACTTGAAAATTTAAAATATAGATTTTTATAGTACATAAAAATTATGGAAGTAACTTTTTTTATGTAGAAGAATATGGCATGTCTTGGAACTATATTCATAATACCACAAGTGTGAGTTTATTCAATATATCCTCTTTGCAGGCTGAGTATGAGTTGTCAACAGGAGTCAGTGCCAGAGACAGACTAAACAAGGAAACCGAGTATGCATTTTGAATATTAATTAGTCCTTGAACCATTTTTAGGTGGCCTACCTTAGAAGTCTTGCTTTAATAACTTGTCATAAATTGGCATATCACTTGTCTTCTATTGTGGAAGGATCAATCTAGAAGCACATCGACCTAGAGTGAGGCGGTATGCATCTGGGCTGAGGAAGCTTATAAGAATTGGCCAAGGTAAATTGATAAACATTGTTTGATTGGTAATATTCATCAGGTAGCTTTTAATGTTTTTAGTCATAAGCTTAACAATTCATGACGTGTATTTACGATTCTCTTATGCCATCACTACATTGTGGTTGGATTCCTAAACCACCTGTTATATATTTTACCAGTGAGTGAGACAGAGCGTATGTTTACTTTCTTATTTTAAATGAAAACAAATTATTGATATGCACAAAAAATGCGTAAACTTATAGTTGTGATTCTGTACTAATATAATTTGCCATTTTACATTATTTGATGACATTATTTTTTTCTGTTTCATTTTAAAGGCCCAGAGACACTCCTAAGGCTATCATCAAAGGTTTTTGGTAGTTCAGATGGGTTTGAAGGGGATACTGGAGATGCATTCGAGGCACATCAGTGGAAATGTGTTCGTACGATGTCCGGTAGTTTTCTTTTACCACACTTATGGCTTGAAATAGGGTGTAAAATTATCAAAAGAAAAACCTGTTAACAATTAGATGCTGCTTTATGAGATATGTCCCAATGAACTTTCTTTTGATAACAAAATAGCTTTGTGTTCCTCTTCAAATCAAAATTGTCTCAATTTTTACTTCATTTAAAGTCCACTTAGGTGCCACAATACAAAGACCTCTTTTGTGAATTCTATGGACCATCTAACAGATATGTTGAATTAGGCTCTGTTTGGTAAAACTAGTTGATAGCTGGTGACCAGTAGTTTATATATGATGATTGATAGCCGATAAGTTAATTTGAATGTTTGATAAATTAACAGTTACACTATCTTTACACTATCTGATATATATAAAAGGTATCACATCCAAAGGTAATAATGGGTTTTTGTTAAAATAATAAGGATATAAATGAAAGAAAAAGCCACAAGCTAAAAGTTACAAGCTCAAAAACTATTTTAAATAGTTTTTGAAAAAAAAAAGCTAAAAACTAAAAACAGTTACCAAACAGAGCTTTTTTATTTATGTGAACTAAAAAGTTAAAAGCTAAAAGCTCTTTTTGTGGTCTTACCAAAGAGACCCTTAGTCCTTATCGGGTGTGATGGGTTTGGCTATCAGGGAGAAAGCTGAGAAAATCCCTATTCCGAGAAGGGAATTTAATAGATGAATGGGTTCCGAGTGAGTGAAGAGTTTGTGCAATGAAAGTGAGCGAGAGAAGAAAATTGTAATTGAGTAACAAAAATGAGAGTGACTGTAATTAATACTTTTTATGTAATTAATACAACTAGAGAAATCTTATTTCTCTTTAATTCAACATGGTATTTGTTAAGAGTCCCACATCGGACAATATATGGCCTGAACATGTGTTTATAAATGGGGGCAATCCTCACCCTACAAGCTGGTTTTGTAGGGTTGAATTAGGCCCAACCACATCTTAACATGGTATCAGAGCCTCGTTTAAGCTCTAGTTCTGTCTACCGGTGAATTTTCAACATGATCATTCTTTGGTATATTTAGACTGCAAAGATAAATGATGATGATTATGCTGGTATTTGAAGTTTGGATTTATCCTTATCATGCCTGGTGCTTTTCATTTGTCGTTTCAGGTATTAGAATTTTTGAGGATATTACTAGTCACAAGGTATGTATAAGGTTTTGTGCATAACGCATATATATTTACAACTAATTTTAGGTTTGAAGTTGTGTGTCATTTTAAATGAAAATACAATGCTTGGCTTTAACAATACCAGGTTCAGATATACAACTAGTCCCTAAATTGATCATTTTAGCATTAAGAATCAAAGATTGTTTTTATAGTTAAAAACTCCGGTATTATTTATTGTTGAAAGGGAAAGGAAAGTGGCACATGAAATTTGTGTCTTTTTGCAGAAGGAGAGAAAATTGTACAGATGGAAAATAACAAATACAAAGATCAAAGGTAGTCTGAGCACTGTCATTCAAATATTATAGAAGCCTACATAATATATTTATAAGTACTACCCGGTTCAGAGTGTAGTAAAATACAAGTACTATTAGGCCAAGAGAAGAGAGTAGTAAAAAGCAGTACGAAGAACATCTGGAGATTCTAGAACTAACTAGACCTTACAGATTCAAATGAATCTTTGAGAATTTGGACTTAGGATTTAATTAGACCTTACAAAACCAAATTGTAAGGTGAGGATTGCTCCTACTTATAAACATGTGTTCATACCATATATTGTTCGATGTGACACTCTCAACACACCGACTCACGCCCAACACTATTGAGCTTGGTGCGTGTATAAAATGGAAGGTGACCCGATAGCGGAAACTTGATAACAAGTAGTCCAATGGATCTTGAATCTGACTCATATACCATCTTAGAATTTGGATTATTCATAACTTATCCCTACAAAGCCGACTTCTCAGGTGAGGAGGATTGACCCCACTTATGAACATATGTTCAGGCTACATATTGCCCGACGTGAGACTCTTAACCGACCTCAACATACACTAATGATGAAATTACTATTTTACTTTATTATAATGGGATATATAGGTGTGTGTGTGTTTTTTTTTCTTTCTGTTTTAACATTTGCTTTATGCTTTGTAGAATGGTAAGGGTGTCCTCGCTAAATCGGTTGGTGTTATTGATGCAACTGCCGATAGTGTATTTGAAGTGTTTTTAAACACTGATCGGAGGAAAAGATATGAGTAAGTTTTCTATAAAAGAGTCTTCATTGTATTTAATACATATTGGGGGAATCATTAATTAGCATAATTAATTTTCAGGTGGGATATGTTGATGGGTGACTTGGAGCTAGTAGAATCTTACGATGGACATTACGATGTTGTTTATGGGACATATGATCCTAAGTATCTAACTAGGTAATCAATGGTTGTAAACCCTTTTGGATGCGTGAAGGGTGTGCACTGTTATTCTGTTAACTTTTATTTTCATTAGTGAATAAGGAGCCAGTCTTACTTTAAAAATTGTCCATTCATGAGTTTGTTTTCAAACCTAATCCAGATGGCACTCGAAGCGGGATTTTATCTTCTCTAGGCAATGGTTTCATGCACAAGATGGAACATACAGTAAGAATCTGAAATGCAAAGTGGTTGGGTTGCTTGGAATTATATATTTCTATTATATTCTGACTAGATTGTTTTAGGCTGACATACTTGATACTTTCAATTCATGCAGTTATATTGCAATTTCCAGCAATACATAAGAAAAAGCCGCCCAGAATAGGCTTTCGACGTACAAAAATTAATCGTAAGATATATTATTCGTGTAATTTAACTTCATTGTCGAAGCATAAATTTTGTGTTGGGGCATTTCCATGAACGTAAGAATAATCACATAAATCTGTTCGATGCTTGGCATGTTAAATTTTTTCAGACAAAAACTTATTATATCTTAGTCTTTCTTTAAATTCAAGTCAGCATTGAAATCTCGATAGAAGAAAAAGAAATACTTAACATTACAATATACTTGTTTGTGATCATCAACATGTGTTTTACTGTGATGCAGCATCTACATGGGAGATTAGAAATTTGAACACACCAATGGGATCGAATCTACCAAGATGTTTAGTGACCCACACATTAGAGATACACTCTACAGAGTGGCATCGATGGAAGAACAGCCAGTGCACAAAATTTGAGAAGAGCATCCCTTATGCATTGTTGTGTCAAGTGGCAGGTAAAGGAATTGAACTTTTGTTTTCATCTTGTTTATATCTGGACTTTAGAATCGTTGGCAATTCAAACTTTCAGAAGAACGTGTCTTTAACATAGTGACATTTAATTCCGGTTAAATAATGGTAGGTCTAAAAGAATATATTGGAGCCAATCCAGCCCTCCACCAACAAGATACTGTTACAGTTGTTCATTCCAAAATCTCTAGTATTTCTTTGTCCAGAGCTGAATATGAAAATGCAGAGGTCCAGGAGGAATTTTATGATGCAGTGGCTTCTGATTCATCGACTTCAGGTGAAGAAAGTGACAAAGATGACAATCTTGAGAATAAGGTCTCCTTAACTCTTTTCAGCTACAACAAAATCTGCAATACAAACTAACATTGTTTGTGTGTTACTGTTCTGAAACTGAGAAGAAGTAGCGTTTCTTTAAAACTCTATAACTTAATACTTTGTCAAAATTTTCAGGATCGAAAGGTCAAACTAAAGAATATTTCATGGGCCATGACAGCTTTACCTTTGAAGCGAACATCAGGTCAGCTTTTTCTGTGTCTTGTTAATTGCAACTGCAAGGAATAAAGAGCCTAAAGGAATTAATAATATCATTTAGGCAGCACTAAAACTTACATTTTTTGTTTGGATCACCTACAGCATTGCGCACAGTGCAATGGCTGCATAAGTGTTGTTTCTTAGATCCCCCTGTCCTGTCCTGTTGGATCTAAGTGCAAAGGCTGAATGACTGTTTGATCTAAGTTTGAATATGTATGCATGTACAGACACATAAATGCATATATTCAAACTTTTATTCTGAAAGATTTTGTCATTCTGGTTGCAGCTCCAAATCCATGCAAAGAATTAGATTCTGATGTAAGTCCTATACAAATTGATGCCCGTGACTTTCGTGGTTCTTTGCGCAAAGGAAATGATGACAATGATACAAACTGTTGGACGTCTCCTAGTGGTGAAGGATTTAAGATTAGAGGAAAAAACTATCTAAAAGATAATTCTAAGGTGAGTTGACCATTTAACTATTTTGATCACCCATGGCATCAAAAAGATACGACTTCGGTGCAATGTTCAATTTTGGGATGATAATTTATCAATAATAACAAATATGAACATTTACTAAATATTCAGATCCTTAAGCGTTTTAAATGGTTTGGGGTGACATCTGCAAATATGTTAATACTTTTAGTCAATGTGCTTCAGTTTGCACTTATTTTTGTCCCAATGGAGAAACACAGGATTGTTGGTAATTTAAACATATCATGAAATTTCTTATGCAGGTAGTTGGAGGAGATCCTCTTCTCAAGCTCGTAGCAATTGATTGGCTAACGGTTGATAAACCTCTGGATAAAGTTGCGCTGCATGGTAGAAGTATGGTCCAGGTACAATTGGTATTACAAGGCTTTATATCATATGCATGAAGTAGGTGTAATTTGAAAATATGATTGTTATGTATGTCGCCACTCACTGTAATAATCTGGAAAACCTTAAGGCGGAGATTTGAGATGCTTAGTGTTTTATATTTTAAATAAAATTCACTACACTGAGCGATCCCCCCCTTCTGAATTTCAGAGCGAAGCTGGGAAAAAGCTTCCATTTATCCTTGTATTTAATCTCCAGGTATGGATATCTCTTATCTTGCATGATATTACTACGAGATGTAGTTCAGTAAACATATTAATATTATAAAAACCACTTGATTATCAAGTGGCTCTTTAACAGTGAACCACTTTTCATTTTCAACTACCATGTTGTATCTTTTAATTTTTTCTGTTTCCAATAAAAGAGGAAATTACTAAGAGAAATAATCCAAGTACAACACTCCAATAAGCATTGTTACAAAAAAATTCAGTTGAAATCATGATTATTGTGCAACATATCATTTTATGTATATAGTAACAATGGCTGAAGAGATTTTTTTTTCTTCATAGATGAATATTACAATATTTATGCATATTAAGTTTTGCGATAGGAAATTATGTGTATGCTTAATTATAAGTTTATGAGGGTGGTTTAACTTTGTTGTCAATCCCAGGTTCCAGCCAAACCAAACTACAGTTTGGTTCTATATTATGCATCTGAAAGACCTATAAACAAAGAGTCTCTATTGTCTAAGTTTTTGGATGGAGATGACATGTTTCGAGACTCAAGATTCAAGCTAATTCCAAGTATTGTTGAGGTGTGTGATTCTCGATAAATGTCAATATGACCTTTTTATTTCTATAGGCCTTTGTGTAGCTCATGATTTATAATTGGTAAAGGGATATTGGATGGTCAAGAGAGCTGTTGGAACAAAAGCTTGCCTATTGGGGAAGGCTGTGACTTGTAAATACTTCAGACAAAATAACTTTTTGGAGGTAAAGCTACAATAGAATGTTAAGATTTGTCGTGAAAAGTATAATTTGATGCTTGCTATTAAAGTTGTGTGCAATATATGCTAGCTGGTCCTAGAATTGAACATCAGAATACACCTGAAACTTTTTCTTACTTTGTCAAATAAATTTTCTGGCATTATGCAGATAGATGTGGATATTGGATCATCCTCTGTAGCCAGGAGTGTTGTTGGCCTTGTTCTGGGATATGTCACAAGTCTAGTCGTTGACCTTGCAATTTTAATAGAGGTTTGAACCATTTTTAGTTACAATACTTCTGGACTAGTTTTCTCATGGTCTTATATCTAGAATAAGGCGACTGTTATTTTATGAAAAAATGTGCAGATATGTGATTCTTCCATGTAAAAAGGTAGTAATGCAGTCTTGGTGTATCTTATTTCAAGTAAATACTCAATTTGGTCCCTAAAATTGTAGGATCATTTCGGAATATTGCTAATGTTGCGGACTAGGTTAATACAATCCTACAATTTCAGGGAACAAAACAGGCTCACATCTACATTTGTATTGTGCATTCTAATTGAGTTTGTGCTATCTAATTGCATTCATCAGCCTCCTCAATGCCATATTTGCAGGCAAAAGAAGAGTCAGAGCTTCCAGAGTATATTCTTGGAACTGTTCGATTAAATCGCATTAGACTTGAATCTGCTGTACCTTTTGAAGCTTGAGGTGATCTAAAAAAAATAATAATAATTATTCAGAAATATATGTATTACACTCTTGTTTGTCTGATCAGAAATTCTAGTTTTAGTGGATATAGTTTACACTTTACACTGAGAGTAATAAGGGGGTGAAAAGGGTGTGAGTAGTTTAGTTAGATTTCTGACTTAAAAAGAAAGAAAAGAGGTTAGTTAGATCTACTACACAATCTTGTTCTTACATTTAATTCATACTTTCACTTTTCTTGTAATCATATAATATGTTATATTAAATTATGCGCACCTTAGAAAATTTATTTTAAAGATAAAATAACCTTACAAAATAGAAACACTAAAGTTGGTTAGGAGACATAAGATGCTTAGAGAAGAAAGTTAAGGACTGCAGTAATAAGAATGTTTAGAGATCGACCTCTTATTATTAACATTATTAATTGTTAATATTGGTTGTTTATAAATATAGTCAATATTTTATTGATAATTTGAAATCTTAAGTTTTCTTTCAAGACTAAAATGATACTAAGTTATTTGAGACTAATCACCTATTGAATCACTATTGGTGTATTTTTTTAGGAAAATTCACAATCCACATCCAATTATTTCAGACACTCCACAAAACAAGTTTGTAAACATTTTTTTATGGTTAAATTTCAAAACTCTCACATATTTGGATATGCAAGTTATTCATAACTTTACCTAAATTTGATTACTATAAATCAATTAATTCTTTATATGGTTTTAACCAAATTGATTTTGATATATTAGACATTCAGATTTAGTATTTTGGACATTGATATCTAAAAATAAAACTAAATTTACTTTAATTTTTCAAAAATCATTAATTTTTTTTTAATTTTCTTAAAACGGAGTTTTCTTGTTGTTTTGTGAATTTGAAAGATTTCAAAATGGAAAAGTAAAAAATAGAGAGACTTAAAAATTAATTTTATTATAAATTTTCAAAAAGTAAATTTAATTTAATTAATTTTTATAATAAAATAAATAAATTTTTATTATTTTATTCTAAGAGTGACTTAAAGAATTTTAAAAGAAATAAAATGTAAAATAATTATAAATTGGTTATGATTATAACTAATTTTTAACCGTTTAAAAAAATGAAAAATGAAATCTAGTTATGATAATTGATTTTATTATATTGTTATAATTGTTCTGGACTGGGCCCGACAGGCCCAAAAGCATTGCTAAGGCCCAGTCCAAAGGGACTTACTGAGGACCACGCCGACCAAAGGGTCACAGCCGTGCCCGACATCCTGATGTCCAGCTCGACATCCTGCTGTCCAGCTCCACGTCCTGATGTCCAGCTCCACCTCCTGATGTCCAGCTCGACGTCTTGCCGTCCAGCTCCACGTCCTGATGTCCAGCTCGACACCCTGCTGTCCAGCTCGACATTGCCTCGAGCATCCCAACTAGGGCAGACTCAGTCCACTATTCCCCCAACGAGACTCCAGAAAGACCGCGTCTCCGTCCGCCCGCACTTCACGCAGAACATCCAGGAAGGGGACCACGTGCGGGTCCCCACTACCCACGTAGAACCTGGCAGTTCCTCCATTGGGCCAAACCTGCCCGGCCCAATGAAGGAACCTTGGCCCAGCGCTGGGGGCTATAAATACCCTCTGCTTCCAGAGGGTCAGGTATTGATCATTCTAACCTCAACTTACTATTATCTGCTCGTACTCCTACTTACTTCAGCATCAGAGTGCCTTGCAGGTACCCCCCCACCTCGTTCAAAAAGCTTTCTGCTCGGAGCCAGCCGTGACGGTCCATTTCTGATCAGGTCAGATCAGTGGCGCCGTCTGTGGGAAACAGCTTCCCCGTCTAACGAACAATTCTAAGGACCAAAGCTCAATCTAACTACCTGTCATGGCTGATCCAGCTCGCGACGAGCAGCCCGTCCGTGTCGCCGACACTAATAACGGCCCCGCGGACAAGAATGGACACCTCGACAATCCCGGTGATCCCGACCACAGTGCCATCCCTGTGACAACCGCCCCTGGACCTTCCACCTACAGGGACGGGGCTACTGCATCATCCTCTACGACCCCTCCAACACTCGAAGACGACCCGGTAGCTCTCGCTCATCGCAGAGCTGCCCGGTTCTATGAAGTCCCAGTTCCTGCCGGGGCAGATGCCACGACTCAGGCACTGTTCGCGGCCATTAATCAGACAAATTACCTCATCTTCGCCCAAGGAGAAAGATTAAGGGCACTTGAAGATGATCGACGACCTCCGAGGAGGCATCGTAGGCCACATTCTCCTCCTCCTCGAGTCACGGAAGCTCGACACCCTTCTCCCCCGCGGAGACACTATAGGGAGAAATCCAGGAGCCCCTCTCCCCGGCCAAAGCAGAGGCGGCCCTATTATGAGAGACAGCCCGTCATCCCTACCGAAGAACCCAGTCGCGACCCATCCAGGCACGACAAGAGGCACGCCGGAGACGGGCGGGTGACCTTCAACCACCGAGCATCACGCTCGAGGGAATCTCAGCACGATCATCGTGCCAGACATAACTACAGGACCCCTTCTCTTTCTCCGGAGAGGAGCGACGAGGATGACCCCCGCGGTCCCCTGTCGCAGGCCATCATGGACGCACCCATCCCCCCGGGCATGGAGAAGCCCCCACACTTGAAGGAGTATGACGGAGTAGCAGACCCGATCGATCACATTGACGGGTTCGAAGCCATGCTCCACTATCATGATGTCGGGGGGGCCCATCAAGTGCCGTCTTTTCCCCACGACTCTCAGGAAGGCGGCCATGGACTGGTATAAAGGACTCGCCCCGGGCTCAATTACGTCATGGCGGAACCTGAAGAACCAGTTCATCAGTTCCTTCACAGCTTATCGGCGCCATCCGAAGACCGAGGCGGCCCTCGAGGCCATCATCCAAAGACAGGATGAAACCTTGAGGGAATTCATCAACCGCTTCAACCGGGAAGCAATACAGGTCCCCTGCGCGGACCATATGAAAAGATATTTGCTGGAGAGGGGCCTCCTCCCCGGCACAGAATTCAGAAAAGCTGTGGGTATTGAACCACCTCCAACTTTTGATGCCCTCCTCGACAAGGCCCGAGCATACATGGACTACGAGGAGAGAGAAGCTGCCAACAGGGCCCGAGACTCCAGGGCTCGCGCTCCCAACAACAACAGCAGCTCACGACAAGACCCTCCTCCCCGACGTACTGGGGAGAAAAGGAAGGAAGATCGACCCCGGGAGGTCCGGGAACAAAGGGGCCCCTCGGGCCGTTTCACCGAGTACACTCCGCTCACGGCTTCCCGCGAGCGTATTTTGGCGGAGTGTGCTAGTACAGATTTCAGAGACGGTGGCGTCAAGCGTCCCCGACCTGCTCCCGCCAAGCCAGGGGCAGACAAAAATAAATACTGTCAATACCATAGGAGTCATGGTCATTTGACAGAGGACTGCGTCCACCTCAAGGACGCCATTGAAACCCTCATCAAGGGAGGGAGGCTCGCACAGTACAGGCGAAACGACGCTCCCCGTCGTGACGCCCATGAAGCTAAGGAGCCCGAAGAAGATGCCCGACCTTCAGACGAGTCGGTACCAATCCAGACCGCCTTCTCGGTAACCAGGCCCGAGGATTTCGACGTTCCCGAGCTCCTGCAGAAGCCCCGACAACACACAACAGGTGGGAATACTTCCCCTCCGCCATGGTCATCAACGGGGGCGGGTTCAACGACCTCACCATCAATTCAGCCAAGAGGAAGTTGGACGAACTGGTCGACATAGCTCCTCCACAAACTGTGACGTTCGAAAGGGTGAAGGGCAGGTCAGAGCCCATCACCTTCTACCTGGAAGAACTCCCCGGCGGAGCCTCGAACGCGGTCATCCCCTTGCTGATAAGGGAAAAAATGGCCAATTTTGACGTGCATCGCATCCTGGTCGACGAAGGGAGTTCCGTCGACGTGATGTACAGCCAGCTGTTCCGGACCTTGCAACTGGACGACTCACATCTCTCTCCGTATGTGGGTTCGGATCTTCAAGGCTTCAACGGCTCGACTTCTAAACCTTGGGGTTATGTCGAGCTCCTGGTGACGTTCGGAGAAGGAACGGCTACAAGACAGGTGAAGGTCCGCTTCCTCGTTATTGATTGCCCGTCTCTATACAATTGCATCTTGGGGAGACCGACATTGGCGGAGCTGACAGCGGTGCCCTCGACTGTCCATCTAAAAATGAAGTTCTATACCAAAAGGGCAAGGGTAGCCACCATCCAGGGAGACCTCGCCGCTGCCCGCAGGTGCTTCAACGCCGCTTCAAAGGGACGGGATACCGTCGACGTGGGGACCAGACCCACCAAGAGGACAAAGCAGGAGCCCGACAGACAAGCATCCCCCGAGGAAGAAGTCCAGAAGGCTCCACCAAAGGTCGACTCCATAGCCCTCGACGCTCGCTTCGACCAAGACGAACCATCCAGCAGCGAGCAAATCCCACTCCGACCTATTCCGGACGGTGATTTTGAACTCGTTCCCCTCGGAGTAGACCCGACCAAGGGAGTGAAGATTGGCAAGGACCTCCCCGACTTGGCCAGGAAGCAAATCAAGGCCTGTCTGCGCGAGAATGCTGATCTCTTCGCCTGGAGCGCTGCAGAGATGCCCGGACTCGACCCTGAGGTCGCCTGTCATCACCTCGCCATTGACCCAGCCGCCAAGGCCGTAGTACAACGTAGGCGTAGGCAGTCTCCAGAAAAAACGGAGGCTGCTGAAAAAGCTGTAAAAGACCTCCTAGAGGCAAATTTTATTTCTGAAGCCCGGTACTCCACCTGGCTGTCAAATGTTGTACTTGTTAAAAAGAATAATGGAAAATGGAGAATGTGTGTTGACTATACCGACCTCAACCGGGCTTGCCCGAAGGATGCTTTTCCTCTACCTAACATTGACATGCTGGTCGACAATTCGGCCGGCTACAAGACTTTGTCGTTCATGGACGCCTACTCGGGATACAATCAAATCCCAATGGCTCTGGGCGACAAACGTTGCACGGCGTTCATGACCAGCTCGGGCAACTATTACTACAACGTAATGCCCTTCGGACTGAAGAACGCCGGTGCAACTTACCAACGTATGATGAACAAAGTTTTCAACAAACAGATTGGCGACATGCTCGAGGTATATATGGACGACATGATCGTCAAATCCCGAGCAGACACCGATCACGCAGCTCATCTCAAGACAGTCTTCGCCCAAGCAAGACAGTGCAAAATGAGGTTCAACCCCGAGAAGTGCACGTTCGGGGTTAAGGCAGGAAAATTCCTTGGATTCTATCTAACAGAACGAGGGATTGAAGCCAACCCCGATAAATGTCGGGCGTTCTCCGACCTCCCGACGCCGACGTCGAAGAAGTCGATACAAATCATGAACGGCATGTTGACGTCACTATCCCGCTTCGTCGCGAAGTCCGCTCAGCACGCCCTCCCCTTCTTCAAGCTCCTTCGAAAGGAAGCAGCCTTCGAATGGAACGAGGAATGCGAGCATGCACTTCGCCATCTGAAGCAGAGCCTGTCTCAACCGCCCGTGTTGTCTCGACCAGACGACGGGGAACCACTGTACTTATACTTGGCCGTTTCGAACGAAGCCATCAGCGCAGCCCTTGTCCGCGAGACCCCTGACGGGCAGAAACCTGTCTACTTCACGAGCAAAGCCTTACAAGGCCCCGAAAGCAGGTATCAACAGATAGAAAAGGTTGCTCTTGCCCTCGTCAACGCTGCGAGGAGGCTCAGACACTACTTTCTAGCCCACACCATCATCGTGCGAACCGATCAGCCGGTGAGGCAACTCCTGGGTCGGCCAGATATGGCGGGCAGGATGCTGAAGTGGTCCCTGGAACTCTCAGAATTCGACATCCAGTACGAGAGCAGGAAGGCCTTGAAAGCACAAGCCTTGGCCGACTTCGTCGCAGAGATGACCACTCACGACCTTCCCCCGGGGAAGGAACACAAGTGGACCATCTTCGTCGACGGAGCCTCTAGCTCTTCCGGTAGCGGCGCAGGGATCCTCCTGGAAAACGAGGAAGGTGTAGTGATCGAGCACTCCTTGGTTCTCTCCTTCCCGACGTCAAATAACCAGGCAGAATACGAAGCCCTGCTCGCAGGACTGAGATTAGCCGAGGACCTAGGAGCCCGCGAGGTTCAAATTTACACCGACTCCCAGCTCGTCGCCTCTCAAGTACAGGGAAGCTACCAGGCCAAAAATGAAAACCTCATTGAGTATTTGAACTTAGTCAAAAAACACATGACAAAGTTCGTACGTGCAGAAATTTCTCATGTTCCCCGCGAGCAAAACACGAGGGCGGACATATTGTCCAAACTCGTGAGCACACGAAAGAAGGGCGGGAATAAATCCGTCATCCAGGAATCTCTGGCACGACCGAGTATCGAACTATCTTCGACTACGGTCGAGATCCACGCCATCGGGGATGCCACGTCCTGGATGACCCCGGTTTATAATTTCCTGACAAAGGGAGAACTCCCGTCGAACCAGGCCGAAGCTGCCATAATCAAGCGACGAGCATGTTCCTATGTTGTCCTCGATCAAAAACTGTACCGAAGAGGATTCTCCATTCCCCTCCTAAAATGCATCGACGAATCCGCCATCCCCGACGTACTGCAGGAGATACACGAAGGGATTAACGCCCAGCACATGGGTGGTAAATCCTTGGCAAGGAAAGCCCTCCGAGCAGGATATTACTGGCCGACGATGCAACAGGACGCCAAGGAACACGTGAAAAAATGTGACAAGTGCCAGAAGCACGAGGATATGCACCTCGCCCCCCCGCACGAGCTGAACACATTGTCGTCCCCATGGCCGTTCGCCTGGTGGGGCATGGACATCCTCGGGCCCTTCGTACAAGGAACCTACCAGAACAAATTTCTAATCGTCGCCGTGGATTACTTCACGAAGTGGATCGAGGCCGAGGCACTCGCAAAAATCACCTCGCACAATATCCTCCGTTTCTACAAAAGAAACGTCCTCGCCAGGTTCGGAATTCCACAAGCCCTGGTGACCGACAACGGTACCCAGTTCACTGACCACGGGTTCCGAGACTTCGTCACCAAACTGGGAACAAAACAACATTTCACGTCGGTCGAGCACCCTCAGACCAACGGGCAAGCCGAAGCCGCTAACAGAGTCATCCTCCGAGGGCTCAAACATCGACTCGGCGAAGCCAAAAGAGGATGGGTCGAGGAGCTCCACAGCGTCTTGTGGGCATACCGCACCACACCCCACTCAACGACGGGAGAAACACCATTCTGACTGACGTACGGCACCGAAGCTGTCATCCCGGTCGAAATCATGGAACCATCCCGACGAACGGAGGAACCCCTCGACGAAGAAATGAATGACGAAGCACTAAGGGATGAACTCGACCTTGTCGAGGAAATCCGATCGGGTGCAGCCCTGCGCGAAGCCACCCTAAAACAACGAGTGGCTCTGCGCCACAACGACAAGGTCATCAAGCGCGAGTTCGAAATAGGCAGCCTGGTATTACGCAGGAACCAGAAAGATTCCCGCGAAAGGAAGTTGGCCGCGAACTGGGAAGGACCTTACCGCGTCCACGACACCACGGGTACCGGGGCGTACTACCTCGAGCAGTCAGACGGAGAGCCATTACCACGACCCTGGAACGCTGCTAAGCTAAAGCAGTACTACAGTTAGAAACTATCAACACCTGGGACCCTCGACCAGCAGCACCCGCGCTCGGTCAACGAGGAAAAACGTCCAATTTCGTATAAGGCTAAGGTACAAGCCCGACGTACGACCAAAATGGCACAGCATCGCGCGGTAAACGATGACGATCGATAGTGCCCGACGTGGACAGCTATACCGAGCCCCACCGTCGTTGTACCCATAAGGCAGAACACCCAGCTCGCGATGGGCAGTTCACGCCAAGGGCGAATCGTCCCTAACGGGCTCCACGCCCGACTGAGCAACTTCGCTCCGAAATGCCCGACATTCCATCAAGAATAACGGGCCATCTAAAAGGGTCAAAGGGAAATCTCTCCCCTCGAGCACAACACTTAGGTAACTCTGGCCAGCGAAAAAGGGTCGGGCATGCATACAAACGAAGGCGGACAGAATCGCTCGCCAAATCAAAGCCACTTACGGGCACTTCTCGGGCCCATGACTGAGGCTAAAAATTCATGCAAATATACGATTTCAAACA
This sequence comes from Vicia faba, assembly GCA_948472305.1. Taxonomy (NCBI): domain Eukaryota; kingdom Viridiplantae; phylum Streptophyta; class Magnoliopsida; order Fabales; family Fabaceae; genus Vicia; species Vicia faba. The sequence continues at coordinate 633,201,200 of OX451736.1, read as the reverse complement.
AGGGCAAAAAATCCAAAATGTAAAACAACATTGATATAAATGCCCGAAGGCGACAAAACAGTAATAAACCGACCAAGAAGGCCGGCGATGTTCATAACGTACAATAAACGGGCACGCAGGCCCAAAGAATATAAATATCAAGGGCACGCAGGCCCGCTATCCTATTCAGACCTCCCCGGAATCAGCATTGTTGGCGTTTGGAGAGTCGGGCGGAGGAACGATCACGCCATCCACGATCTGATGTGTGTGGCCGATACCCTCAGTGATCAGGCCAGGGTTTAGCAAGGAGAGTTGACCGACCGCAGAGTTGAACCCGTCCTCCAAGGCACCGACGCAGTCTACCTCGAGGAGCCGGATATGGGCGACCAGCTCCACCCGACTCTTCAAAGCTACTATGTCCTCGGGCTCGTCCTCGGCAGGTTGCAGGGCAGCATTCATTTCCTCGACCTGTTGGGCCAAGCGTTCGACTTCGGCCACCAGACGATCCCTGTCTGCCCGAAGAAGCTCCCCTTCCTCGGCCAACTTCCCTGACTTCTCCTTCTCCAGGGTCAACATCTCCCTCTCAGCATCGAGCATCGCAGTCTGCTCTCGGAACATCCCCTCGGAGCGTTCCAGAGCGACCTTCAACTTCCGCGAGCTCGAGGTCAGGGCCGCCTTCTCCTGCTCGAGTTCTTCAACACGGGCAGAATCCCCTCCATCCTCGGATAGCACCAAAGCCATCTCGGCCATTTTTACCAGCCCATCCATGCTGGCGGCCAGATACGCCTTCCGTTCCTCTTTACTCATCTTTTTTATGGCTGCAGCTTCGTGGGCAACCACTGTCGGAGGGAATCGCTCGAAAAAGCCCGCCTCTTCGAAGTAAGGGGGGAAGGCGAAAGATTTAACAGCACCGGCGTCCTCGCCAACAGTCGGACCACCTTCCACACGGGTCCTCTTCCTCTGCATCAAAACGGCACTGGGGTCGATCTCCTCGACTTCTGGATCCGACGCGGGCCCCGAGCTTGACGGCGAGTCCACCCTCACCGGCTGAGGAGCATTCGGACTGTGTGGTGGGCCCATCCTCGTCGCCTGTGGGGCCTTCACGACCCTCCTGCCTCGCCTCTGGTCGCAGGATAATTTCAAGAGTCTTTCATGTCGACTAGCCATCGTACCTGCACAAAATAAAGGTTAGGTCAGTATCGAGCAAACTTCATAAATAAATGACGAATAAAGAATTTCAAGCAACAAACAACCTAACAGGCGGGCAGCCTGCCTGTACGTCGGGCACTCCACCAGCGCCTTGGTGTCAATCGGACGGGACTCGAACGTTGGGTAACCATCTTTGTCCAGGATATCATCCCCTTCCCGCGTAACCCACCGGGCGGGATGGAAACTATCGACAAACCGGCAAAGAGCGCCGTACGCTTGCTCGTCTTCCGAGCACATGTCCCCGGCAGCAGTATGATAATAACTGGTCCCATGCTCGTAATGCCGGGACATCCAGTGCACAGGGACTTTAGCTGTACGGCCCAACACAGGGTTCCCATCGTCGCCTAACATCGCCTCCCCGTCTTCGTCGCTCACCGGCTCCTCCTCCTCGAAAAGGGAATTTATAGCAGAATTGGTAACTGGCCGCACCACGTACCACTTGTCTTTAAACCCCCTCACGGAGTCCATATACATCTTGAAGAGTCTCCTCGACTGCTTCAGGGAGACCCAACTATGTTTCCCTCCTCGGGACTGACGCTGCAGGTGAAATATCCGGAAGAAAAGCGGGATGGTCGCCCCGATCCTTAGGTAGCGACACGTCAACTCAAACGCCCGGATGAAGGCGAGAGAGTTTGGATGTAGCTGGGACGGGGCCAGCTCCAGGTGCGTAAAGACCCCGACCTGGAAATCAGTGAAGGGCAGCCGCAGCCCTAGGTCTTTGAACGCGATCTCATACATTGCGAAGCTGTATTCCGGATAAACCGAGCAAATCCTTGCACGGGATGAAGGGCGCATGACTACGAAGTTCTTCTGGAAGCCGGGTTGGTCTTGACCCTCTTCGATGACAGCGTATGGATGTCGGTCATCCCGACTGTAGACCGACGCTATCCCCCGTGGCTCGACGCCCACCCATTCCAGCAAAGGGTCGGTCACGGTATCAATCAGGGTGACCGACTCGTCGGCACTCTGTTCTTCACGGTCGCGGCGTCTGGAGGAGCTCGGCTCGTCCGCCATGGTTACCTGCAGAGCACGGGAAACCAGTCAGTTGAGCACGAAGCCATACGCTCGACAAATCACGTCGTCCCATGCACGACTACATAAGGCCGTTTTCCACGAATGGTTGCCTCCCCGACATCCTGAACCCGGTGTTCTTCCTCAAACCAACCGCGCAGTCACTCCCCAAGCATGTCGACCCAGGGTATGAACATGGCGAGCCACACCATGAAGCCCACGACCAAGACCATGAACATACCGGGCGCGATCATGAATCAGGCGCCCTGGATCATGAAGACCCCGGGCAGCTCTGAAGTTTATCACCTAAAACTATGAATGCGCCGGCCACAAACATGCGTTTGCCGGTCCTAGGCATGAATGTGTCGGGCTAAGCATGAGTTTACCGGGCTAATCCCACGCGCACGGTCCTAAAACATCTACAAACGCCAGAAATCATGCATTCTAAACAGAAAAATGAAGAAGATAGATCACTTACTTGGATCAAAGAGTGGGATTTGGCTACGGAATAGAAGAATCTGTGACGGAAAGTCGCAACTGGAGAAAATCTGGAAGAGCAGCAGCAGAGAGAGCACAAAGAGTAGAAACGTATTATGGGGCCCAAGGTTCCTATTTATAGTGATGACGTGGAATACCAAACGTCACCTCGGGCAACCACGGACTCCATCTCCTCGACGCGCTGCTCCCAACGCAATGATGACCCTACCCCCATAGGGTGGCGGCACAGTTCCCGAAAGATACCTCGTGTGCTCGACAGATGCGCCCGGTAAGGATCCTTCACGCATCCACCGCCGAAGATATTTCCGAGTACGACACGAGGAGGCCCTCGAGGGCCCACACCTCTGTCCCGGGCACGAGACCTTAACGAGGGAATAACTTGGGTTCAAGTCATGGCTCCTCGCAAAGGAACCACGACTTGGGGGGCTCCTGTTCTGGACTGGGCCCGACAGGCCCAAAAGCATTGTTAAGGCCCAGTCCAAAGGGACTTACTGAGGACCACGCCGACCAAAGGGTCACAGCCGTGCCCGACATCCTGATGTCCAGCTCGACATCCTGCTGTCCAGCTCCACCTCCTGATGTCCAGCTCCACCTCCTGATGTCCAGCTCGACGTCTTGTCGTCCAGCTCCACGTCCTGATGTCCAGCTCGACACCCTGCTGTCCAGCTCGACATTGCCTCGAGCATCCCAACTAGGGCAGACTCAGTCCACTATTCCCCCAACGAGACTCCAGAAAGACCGCGTCTCCGTCCGCCCGCACTTCACGCAGAACATCCAGGAAGGGGACCACGTGCGGGTCCCCACTACCCACGTAGAACCTGGCAGTTCCTCCATTGGGCCAAACCTGCCCGGCCCAATGAAGGAACCTTGGCCCAGCGCTGGGGGCTATAAATACCCTCTGCTTCCAGAGGGTCAGGTATTGATCATTCTAACCTCAACTTACTATTATCTGCTCGTACTTCTACTTACTTCAGCATCGGAGTGCCTTGCAGGTACCCCCCACCTCGTTCAAAAAGCTTTCTGCTCGGAGCCAGCCGTGACGGTCCATTTCTGATCAGGTCAGATCAATAACAAATTATAAATTATAAATGATTATGGTTTAATTATGGGAATTAATTCCATGAACATTCATACTGCCACAAAGACATTTTTGGAAGGATTCTTTGAGTGATTTATTTTAGGTATTCTAAAGTTTGGGTTGGAAATAATCCTTTCAAAAAAAATTTAGAACATGAGAAGTTAATTTTCTAAAGAATCTTTTTAAAAGTGGTCAGAATTAGAAATTTGAGGAGTTTTTGAAATGATTTAATGGTGGATTTAGAATTTCAATTATTCAATTTGGGCGAGGATTTCAAAGAATATAGGAGTGGATCAATTTGGGTTGAGATTAAGAGAATTGGGGATAAGCTTAAGGATGATTCTAGGCGGGGTGTCTCTGAGGATGATATTAAAGCTTTTAAAGCCTTGGAGTCACAAAAACACAATTTATTGAAGGCTGAAGAGGTGGTTTGAAGACAATTGAGTAGGGTGGTTTGGCTAAAAGACGGAGACTGTAACACAAAATTCTTTCACGGGAAAGTCAATCAAAGGAGGAAAACGAATTCTATAAGCAAGTTGCGTGATGAAAATGGAGTGTGGTGGAGAGGATGGGAGAACTGTGAATCGATTCTGGTGACATACTTTGAGGATATCTTTTCTTCCTCTTCTCCTTCCAATATTCAGAATACGTGTGAGGTAGTTAAAGGCAAGGTTACTGAGGAAAACAAGCAGTGGTGTGATGGTGTGTTTAATGCGCGGGAAGTTGGAGAAGCTCTTTTTCAGATGCACCTGTTGGCTCCCAAATTCGACACTTACTATATTTGGTGTTTTTGACCAAAAAACTGGAATGAACCAAGCGAAGAAGAATGTTTCAACGTATGAAATAACTTAGGAGAAAAAGATCTAAGTTGTATTTAAGCCTTCGACCAGGGCTCACCTTCAGGGTTTTCGACTGAAGAGGACTTATGACCTTCGACTGAGAGAAAATACCCTCACTTTGACACATGATACGAGGGACATTTGAATTTGAATTATTGGAGGGGAAGACAGTTTTGCTAGCGGCTAAGAAGAAGCAACGTGGCTGGAAGCTAGAGGTCGAGGGACATGCAGAAGACACTTGTCTTCATCTTAGCACATAGTCATCCCTCGACGGTTACTTAGTTTTTAGTATAAATTAGGGAAATTTGTGTAGTTTTTAAGTGTGTTCAACCTATTGTACTAGTCACTCAAACATTGTCCAAGTAACCGCTGTGTGAGAAAGGATAAAACTGAGAAATGTACGTTGGAAACACCTCTTTAGCATATGAAGGTTATATTCAACGCTTTGGTCAGAACTTAACCAAATCCCAAAACCTTGTTTATACAACCTGCTGCAGACCTATAACCAACAACTAGTTCAGCCTACGTCTGCATCCCATAATTGCACCATACTAGCATACGAAAACAGTGATGAAAAAGAAAGGGAACAGGGTTCCGAAAAGGTTCAAATCCCATTTGTCTTTCTCCCTAAAACCACAACAAATCCATCTATAAATAAGTTGCTCCATCACACTTTCAAGGGGTTGGGCTTTGAGGGAGAGGCTGGATTTTAGAGAGAGATTGCCCAAAAGAGAGAAGAGGAAACATGAAAAACCTTCACAAATCCAAAACAAAACCTTTTGTTCCTCCCCTTTGAATCAAAGAACACAACCACTGTTCCGTCACTCTCGCTGACACCAGAACATCTGAAGGCAGCAGTTCAAACCTCCAAGCCCACACTCCGGATTCAAGGTAAGTCTTTCTGACTTTGCATCTTTTCATTCAGAACATTATCAAACATGTAAATATCATAGTATTAATGTTGCACATATCATTGCATAAGTAGAAAAACTGTAGATCAGAACTTCTTGATTAGGGCTAGACTCAGATTTAGGATTAGAACTTCTATAAACTGTTGTGCTATTATCCTTATGATTTGCTGTTTATTAAGAATTGAATAAATTGTTGATGTGCTGATTAAGAGTTGAAATATGGCATTAAAACTTTTGATGTTCATTCATAGTTTTAACATACATAACTTCTATGATTTTTCTCACTGTTAACACACACAGAACTTCTGAGTTCTCCTCACTGCTTTAACATACAGAACTTCTAGCATTCACTCACTATTTTAACACTTAGAACTTTTGATTTTTACATGCTGATAATGCACTGAACTGCTAATGTTTATTCACTGACTCAGTACAATACATAACTTCTGATGTTCACTCACAGTCTTAACACAACACAAAACTTCCGAGTTCTCCTCAGTGTTAATGTACACTGAACTTCTGATATTCACTCACTATTTTAACACTTAGAACTTCTAATTTTCATACGCTGATAACACGCTGAACTACTGACTGTTTGTTCACTGTCTTAGCACCATACAGAACTTCTGAGTTCTTCCTACTGTTTTGACACGCACAAAGCTTCTAAGGTTTTCTTCACTGATTCTAACATTCAGAAGTTCAGCACATAGCAATCCAGAACTTCTGTGTTTTTCCTCTAACGTGTCTTGCAGGACCTCAGAGTGTACCAATCCAGAGCTTCTGATACCCACTGACGTTTCCTTCTGAATCACAGCGCGTCTGGCTTCAGAACTTCTGATCCTTGCTGTTTTGCTTGCAGCAACACTGTTTCTATATTTCATTTATTTTCTTTTTCATCATTTTTAATATTAACTCCTTTTTTTTATTAACGTAAAAAACATAAAAATATTTTCCTTTTAATTTATTTCCTTAAGACAAAAATATTTTCTAAACAAGTCCATTTCTTTCTTATATTATGCATTTCAATATGGTTGTAATAGATAATTATGACTTAAATTCCTTGCAATCCCCATTCATAAATATGTACCCCCATCCCTAAAATATTGTAATAGCGTAGGACTTTACACTTCTGCAATTTATTGCTTTAGAATATAAATGCTAGTAATTAGGGTGTGTATGGCAAGAAATGAAATTAATAAATAGATCACCTAAGCAAGACTAAATGCATGCAATCAAACACACTTTACACACATGCACCCTTAGGGTAATCCCACTTTGTTGCCTATCGGAAAAATAGTCATGTCCCTAAAACATGAGCATTTTAGCAAAGACCCTCGATAAAATATCGTAGTCTCTCGACGACCCTCGATGTTGCCTTCGGTAAAATGATCTAGTCCCTAAACGACATTGTTAAAACGTCTCATAAGTTGCCTTCTATGACTATTCAAACGTCCCAACGCTCGTCCCTTCACATCCAACGATGGGGCTTCTTACCAAATCAATGATAAGATAGTCACATCTAAAGGAGAAGGAAAAGCACATTTAAGACCTTTTGAGTAGGTAGATTTGCTCCTAGTTACTCGCTTGCTCACAACAAAAACATTTTACACACCGACACTCTCATTTTGAAACACTTTCAAAAGATAACACTTTGTATGCGTTCTTATAGAAACGAGAGCCCTTACAAAGAAAACCCTTTTCAAAATCACTTTCAAAAACACATCCCATAAACACCTCTTTGAACTATTTTCAAAATAAAACTTTGTACGCATTCTTTTAGAAACGAGAATCATTACAAAGTCACATTTTCAAAATATTTTCAAAAACCACACAAAGCACAATTTCAAATAAAAGCACATGATCTAGCAAGTAACTAAGAGCCCATGGAAAACCATGGATGAAAAGGGTGCTAATACATTCCCTTTTCATAATCTACCCCCCGAACTCAAGAAAACATCTCTAAAGGTCTTTCCTGTGCTTTTTCACCTTTCCTTTTGGATAAAAGAAAAGTCGATGGCGACTCTTGCTAAACTGCAACATTTACGAACACAAACGCAAAACCTCAAGTCAGTTATCTCACCGTATCACAGAAAGGAACAAGGGCCTCCCTTAAGTGGAGTCTCTTTGCAGACCAAAACTTTTGTCTCTAAGTCGTGAAAGGTCTCATCATGAGAATTCGGTTAAGGGTTGTACAGAGAGCCATAGGCGTCATTCCAAAGTCCTACTTCCCAAAGAGGATGTCTCTTGAAAGGTATTTATTTTGCGAAATTCCACCGACTCTAGGCGAAGTCGTCACATAAACTCATAGGGATTATGTATCCCCTTGGTTAATAGACGAACCTTCTTTCTATGGGTTTTTGAAAATATTTTTGCAAAACTTTAAATCCCGCCACAGATATAATAAAAATGAACAAATGCAATAAGAAAGAATAAATGAATAATTAAATAAACACATATTAAAACTTTAAAAATAAAGAAAAAACCCTAAACCCTAAAACTAAAGGTAAGACCAATAAACCTAGGGTTGAGTCGCCAGTAGAGTCGCCAGCTGTTATAACTGTTTTTAAAACGAGAGTCGTCACCCTTAATTTTTATCCTAAAGAAGGGAATAAAGGAATAACCCTAAAAGGTTCAGAGATTCTATGTTTTTTGGACTCGTTTCTAGACGAAGGAAAGGTGTTAGGTACCCCTCATCTACCTTGTTCACAAGGATACTAGGTTTAGAAGCGCATTTTTAAAAAATAGAGTTTTAATCTTTATTATGGGAACTCGCCACGATTTTAATCGTATGCCTATGTATCCACTTATGAGGAATCAGAGTCACATTTCGTAGTTCGCAGTGAGTTTGTATTTTTAATGAATTACGGAGATATTTTAATTTCCCTCGCAATTAACCCGAGTGTGTGAATAGAGGAAATTTTGGACTAAGCCCGCAGTTGATTAAAATATGCTTCGTAAACCTTTTCTAAAAAAATTAATTGTTGAATTAATTTGATTTATGAAAATAAATTGTGGTTGGTTAAATATTTTTTAGTATATTAATTATTGAAAATACTTTATTTAAATGCATGATTAAAAATAAAATTTAATTCAATAAATAAAATAATATTTTTGATGAGTTTGAAAAATAATATATTTGACTTATAGACTTAATCTTAAATAACATTCAATATATATTAAAAATATTAAAATAAGGAATATAAAAATAATTATACTAAAATAATGAAGAAAGTAGAATAAAACGTAGGGAGGTTATGAATTATATTATGGTAGTAAAAACGGGGGGTATGAATAGAAGGGGCCTAAATCCAGGCCCAAAAGGCGGGGGGTGTATTTTGGAACTAGGCAGCAAGATTGGGTGATGCAGAGAGTATGGGTCTAAGTTCAGATTTTGGATTTGGTCCATAAGACATGGGGGTGCGATTAATAGCTAGACAAGTAAAACAAAATAAAGGTGGGACGTGGATAGTTGTTGGGCCTGACCCAAAAATGTTATTTTAGGGGAGTCAGTTTTGAACAGCCTATGTGCGGTCGTAGGGTGTTATCATGGATACGCGTGTTTGCACCATATGATGGTGATCAGATGATTGATAACTGAAGGCGTGTGATAGCTACCATGGGGTGACGAGCACTTGATTATAGAACATATTATATTTTTGTTTTACTAACATTTTCCTCATTTCTCTTTGTTCTTCTCTCTCTCTCTCTTCCCGTCTCTTATTCTTATCTTCTCTCACCCCAACCATACAAAACCCTAGATCAACAGAAACGGTGGCGCAAAAAACTCTTCTCCCTCTCTGCGTCCCTCATCTCTCCTTATTCATTCTTTCTCTCTTCACCCGTATGTGTGCTCTATGTTCTCCCTCGTCTTCTTCCTTTCACTTCTCTTACCATACAACAAAATAACAACAATGCAACTCTACCAAGATCGGTGGCGACGCTAAACAAACCCAACCTAAAGCGTAACCCCACAAACCCTAACCCTTGAATCCCCAAGAACTCAACAAAGAACGAATCAAAATCGCAATAACTATAGAAGTTAAGTGTTTTTTACCTCAGTTACCGTGATTTTCTTTGAGTCCCTGAGTTCTCCGGTCGCTAATTCTCCCCTCTCTTCTTGTTTTGTAGGTAACAGTGCGACGACTTGACGGAGGCGCGACAACACAAACAGATTTAGGATTTCGGATCTCGAAACCCAAATCCCAAGCAAGGACACGAGCGGTAAGGTGACAATACCCCCTCTACTTTGTCCTTCAGTAAAAAGAAAATTCTTTCTTTTTAATCTTCTTTGTATTCGTTTTTCTTCTGTCAAATTCTCTCCCTCCCTGTACTGCTCTTTAGCTCTAGGTTTTATAGCAATTTCGATTTAGATATATTAGGAAGCATTTTAAAATTGTCTGTAATTTTTTTTAATAACCTTAATTTTGTATTGATTGGGTATTCGATTATGTCTGTAATGTTTCGATAAGTCTTAATTAGCTTATGTTTTTGTTTGGACATGTTTCTGTATTTGGTTTGATGTGTAATAATGTTTGATCTTGTTTCTGTATTTGGTTTGATGTGTAATAATGTTTGATCTTGTTTCTGTTTTGATTTAAATAGTAGCTTGTTTTTCCTTTTAAAATGTGTGTTTTGGTTGATAATTTGCACAGTACTAGTTTTTTATGTTTTTGACCATAACGTTTGGGCCACGCGAAAAAAAGGCCTCTCCATCCTTTAATTTGACCTTACTAGTCCAATACTGACTTAATAAAAAGACTTTTAATTAATTTTTGCAAAAAAAGATTTAATTATAACAATATTAACATAATAAAAAAAATAATTATATTGACGAAGACAATAATAGTATTGTAATCTCCCAACAAAACAAGAACTGTACGGGCATATTCTGTTCGTGGGCCTGCCAATTCAATTCAATCTCTTTTTTTTTTAAATGAAACAAACACCTTAATAAAAAATTTATAAAACAAAAAAATAGAAATGGACCTCCATATTGAGTTCTAACAAAAAGGAATTGTTTTGTACACTCTCTCAAAAAGAATGAAACTTTAATGGGTCATACAAAAATATTTGATGGGCCAAAAGATTCAAACAGGTCGTTCTGATTTTTAGAAGGCCCATCAGCTTAAAATACAAACAAATAACCTCCTTTTTAAATCTGAAATAGACTTTTATTAAAGCTTAATGGGCCATCAGATATTTATGGTCCATTTAGGACCAAATACCCCCTTTCCATGTTTTACTCCCCATAGAAATAAAAAACTATATAATATGATTTGTTTAGATAAAAACTTAAATGTAATAAGGGTAGGCCAAATTTGGAGTATGACAACATGCTTGTAACACAAAGAGTCAAACACCTTCAAATGACTTACTGATGGTTGTTTACCACTTCACACTTCTTCAGGAACCCTGTTCTTCAATTTCTTGATAGGGCACCTGTTCAAAATATGAACTCTAGTCGAAACAACTTCTCCCCATAAAGATTTTGACAAATTCTTCTGCTTCAACATGCATCTTGCCATATCCAATATGGTTCTATTTCTCCTTTCTGCAATTCCATTATGTTGAGGCATATAAAGAGTAGGTACCTCATGATCGAAACCATGTTCTTCCCAGGAATTTTCAAATATCTTGGATGTGTATTCGCCATCTCCATCTATTTGCAGAACTTTGATCCTCTTCTCACTCTGGTTTTCGAAAAGTATCTTGAATCTGTTAAAGATTTCAAATACTTTGTCCTTTCTCTTGATCACATAGATCCACAACTTTCGACTATACTAATCGACCAACGAAAAAAAAATTATTTCCACTAATGGTATGTTCTTAGAATGGACCACATACATCTGAATGTACCACTTCGAGTATGCAGGATTATCTCACTGGCATATTCGAAACGAAAGAATTTTTGGATTGCTTTCCGACTAAACAACCTTCACAAAGTTTGTTTGGCATCTCAAGACTTGGGATACCAGTTACCATATCTTGAGTAATCAGTTGATTGAGTGATTGAAAATTCAAATGTCCAAACCTCAAATGTCACTACCAACTATCCTTGTGGTCAACAATAGTTTTTAGACATTAAACTTCATTCGAACTGATCATGGTCTTAAATATCATGTTCTTTGACAGAGGATATTTCAAGAACAAATTATTTTGGGTGTCGAACAATTTTAAAGCTCTATCTTTCATGATAAATGAGAAACCTTTTTCTACAAGTTGTCCAACACTTAACAGATTGCACTTTATTCCAGGTACATAGAGTACATCTTTGATCATAGCTTTTCCTTCATTACCAATTTGAAAAACTATGTTTCCAGTACCTTCTGCTTGCCACAAACTATTATCAGCAAGTTTTACTTTGCTCTTCTTCAACTCGTTGAAATCTGCCAACCACACCTTTTGACCAGTCATGTGATTCAAACAACCTGAGTCGAGGAACCAGATATTGGATTCGACATGGTTATCCACTACTTCAGCCATAACCACCATCCCTTCAGAATCATCTGAGTCTTTGCGTTCAAGGTTCGCTCTTTCGTCCTTGCCTGTCGATCCCTTGTATTTCATGTATAAAAAATTATTGGTCATATGACCCCACTTTTCACAGTTATAACACTGCATACCTTTCTTATCTTCTTTGTCCTTTCGATAGTTTTCTCCTCCTCTTTTTGAGAATTTGGAAGTTTTATCTTCGACCTGATGCTTGTGAAGGTTCGACCAAGACTTCTTTCCTTAAGTCTTGTTGACTTTGCCTTTGAATTTGTTGGAATCACCATTCATTTTTCATTGACTGAACTTGCAGAGCTTATATCAAGTCTTGAACTCATTTCCTTTCGACAATCCTAATCTCATGCGCTTCCAACGAACCCACCAAATCTTCTAATTTTAGGGTTTCAATTTGATTGATTTGAATAGCTACGATAATGTGATCAAAATGGGAGGTCAATATTTGCATTACTTCTCAATTATCATCTTATCAGTTATGGTTTCACCACAATCCTTCATGAGATGGACGAGTATCTGGACCTTCGACACATATTCTGCAACTTTTTCATCTTCTCGCATCGACAATAATTCATATTGTCAATGCAATGTCTACAACTTGACAACCTTGACTTTCTCACCTCCTTCATAATACTTTACCAGAATATCCCATGCCTCCTTCGTCGTTTCAGCATGAGAGATTTTGTCGAAGATAGCAGCATCGATCGTCGTCTTAATGCAATAAGTAGCCTTGCAATCTTTCTTCCTGACTTTGTTGCGGACAATTTTATGTGCTTCGGTTGCATCTACAGCCAGCGCAGGAACGTCGTCGGTAACCACTTCTAGGGTATCTTGGAAGTCAAATAAGGATTGCATCTACTTTTCCATCGGATTCAATTTTTGTCGTCAAGCATTGGAAGAGAATTCAGAATGCCCTTATCACCGGCCATCTTAGCAGCGGTTGATTAACTTGTCCCGGAAATACGATCTCTGACGTGAAGTTCTTAAAAACATGATCAAGAACAATAACTAGAAGTTCTGGATACCAATTTGTTAGTGTGTGAAGTACTTTTAGTGAGAAGAGAAAGAGAAAATAATAAGGAAATAAGGATTATATTATTCACTTGAATTGTACAAATAATGATACAACTATTATTATTTATGTATAACTCTAATTGGGCTTGAACTTACCAACTTTGGTTATATTTAATATTATATCTAATATCTCAACATATCTATCTTAGATTATATTTGATATTATATATAATATCTCAACAAGAATAAGTTGATTGTACACAAATATGTATGTATATGTATGTGTATCATGTATTATACACCTTTGTGGTTTACTTTTCCTCTTTCTCACTCTCCAACCATGATATGAGTTTCGGATCATTTAAACTCTTGTTTTGCAGCTTCACAAGAATGATGAAGGGAGAGAATATGCTGAATTTATGCCTGCAGAGATTTATTGATTTGGGTAATCTCTTACATAAAAGATTACCTTTCACCCACTTATGGTTTTACTTGCACTACACTTAATAATACCTATAGTAAGGTAGATATTCGGTAAATCATCAATGCTCGCTCTAAGACCTTCGGCTCTGGATTCACCGTTGCTTACAGGTCGTTTTTGGTGTGTTAGTTTGTGAGAGTAAACAATATGGTACTATATAAAGTAATTTTTAGGAACATGCAATTTGAATTTCAATTCCATTTTTATTAAATGGTCTCTTTCTCTTGAAATTTAATTTTTGTAACTATGATATTGACAGTTGTGTTCTCTCATTAATTAGTTATGTTTCTAATTCGTTTGCAGCTACTTAATGGATAAAGGTAAGGCATATGAATGAGGTTTTAACTATTAAGAAGATGTAATAAGTACTAACTTTAGAATTCTTGAAAACTTTTGTTTCAAGTGTTTCGGTTCAAGCCACGGTTTGTGTAACATGTGCTTTTTTTTTTTGGGGGATAGAGAGTTGAGTGAAGAAAATTTATACACTTGATAAATTGGGATGTTCATATAATGGCTCAAGTATATTTACATCTTTTGTTGTTTTGTTTTTTACCACTGGGTTTGCAATTTTGCGATTTGGCAAGTGGTCGTGTAATTATTTTCTAAAGTTAGTGGAGGATTAGTATAAATATTGATATAAAGTTGAAGATTAAACATTTTTGTGAAAGACATATTACTTATCTATCTAAAAATTTAACATAATAGATAAGTAGATTCTTTCACTTATATTTTAAATCTCCACATTTCTATTCAATGTTACCTCCATACTCGTTACAGAGTTACTAGATTGTAATTTTTTTCATGTATAATAACTAAATAGTTTACTATGAGAACACCTAAGTAGTAGACTACCATATACTGAACCAACACTCTCTTTCTACTTCAAATTGAAGATTATGTTTGCCAATTAGAGTAAATAATAGATACAAATTTAGGACTAATAAAAAAAGCTTTTTTTTTTCAATAAAAAAAAGCTTTTTTTTTTCAATCTTTGATGGGAAAGGGTGGTCTTTTAGGGAGGGGTTTTCCTTTCCAAAAAGCTTTCATCATCTCCAACGATCTCTCTGGTTGAGCTAATGGAGTTGAATGACCCGCTCCCCTAATGGTTCCAAAAGTGAGGATGTCCCCATATACTTGGGTCCATCCAGCAACCTAAACAATCAAACATCAAAATTAGTCAGTTTTAAAGCTAGAAAAGAATATAGATAGTAAATGAAAACTAAAAGGTTGATAATGTTAAATTGTAATTCATATGTGTCAAAATTAGATTTGATTTAGTTTTATATTTAAATAGATTTGAATTTAAGTCTAGAATAGATTTGATTAGATTTGATTTAGTAAAAAGATATTTTGGGCTTGAGTTTTAGCTTAGGGAACAAGCTAACCTAAATCTATAAATAGAGGGAGTAACCCCTATTTTGTAATCAAGTCATTCACAGTATTTTGCAGTTGTAAAGTGAATAATAAAATTTTCACAGTTTGTGGGCAGAGAGAAACTCTGCAAAAATATCTCTATTGTCTTTTCTTTGTTTGTCTCATAACTAATCATCAGTGGTTGTCGAAATTCATCATAGAGTATTGGTGGATTTCCAATATCTGGTATCAAGAGCTTGTGTTTCGATTCAAGGGAAGTATCAATCAAGAACGATTGAAGAATTCACGATGACAAGTTATGGGAATGCAAACTATCCAGCAACGCTGCCAATTCTGAAAGTTGACAACTATGAGAATTGGTGCAAGCAGATGAAAGTTCTATTAAGGTGTCAAGGCCTTTAGGACCTTGTAAAAGATGGAGTCGAAGCGCTTGGCGAAAACGCTTCAGAAGAAGAAAAGAAGAAATATACTAAATCTGAGAAACAGAGTTATAAAGCATTGTTTATAATTCATCAATGTGTCAGCCCAGACAATTTCGAGAATATTAGTGATTCAGAATCTGCAAAAGAAGCTTGGGAGATCCTTGAGAAGTCTTTTGGAGGCGCTGAGAAGGTGAAAGAAGCGAGGTTACAAACTCACAAAAGGACCTATGAACTGCTTTAGATGGAAGACAGTGAAAACATATCTGATTTCTTCACTAGAGTGACAAAGCTAGTAAATTAAATCAAGATATGTGGAGAAGCGTTAACAACAAGAGCTGTTGTTTCGAAAATCTTGATATCGTTAGCTCCTAAGTTCGACCACATAGTGGTGGCGATCGAAGAGGGGAAAGACTTGTCAAAATTGACAAAGGAAGAGCTTCAAGGGACACTCGAATCTCATGAACAAAGAATGAACGAAAGAGCTGCAGGAAAATCGAAGAGTGATGTAGCCTTGCAGGCACATTCAGCAAAAGAAACCAAAGGCAAAGGAAAGTATTTCGACAGAAGTAGAGGTGGCTACAAATCGAATGGTAGAGGAAACCAAATCGAAGGAGACGTGTCGAATCAAAGAAGACCACGCCAAGGCAACCAGAGAGGTGGTGCTGCAAATAGAGGAAGAGGTGGTGGTCGAAAACCTGATAAGAGTCACATTCAATGTTACAATTGTCAGAAGTATGGTCACTATTTGAGTGATTGTCCAGAAAAACGAAAAAATCAAGAAAGTGATGCAAAGCTGGCAAAACATGAAGAAGAAGAAGAGATGATGTTGATGGTCACAACAATAGATGAAGATAGATTCAAGGACCAATGGTACTTGGATTCAGGATGTTCATCACATATGTCTGGAAGGAAAGACTGGTTCGTCAATATAAAACCCTCAACGAAAAATATGGTAAAATTTGCAAATGACAACACCCTAGCAGCTGAAGGTATTGGTGATGTTATGATCATGAGGAAAGATGGCAAGAAGTCAGCAATTTCGAATGTATTGTACATACCAGGCATGAATAGCAATTTGCTCAGTATAGGGCAGTTGGTCGAAAAGAATTATAAAGTGTCAATCGAAGATAAGTTGATGAGAGTTGTTGATGCAAATGGGAGAGTAATCTTGAAGGCTCCTATGTCTCAGAATCGAACCTTCAAGATTGAACTAAATGTGATGGAGCACAAGTGCCTTTCGAATGCAGCTAGCAGAGATGAATGGATATGGCATTATAGACTAGGTCATCTCAACTTCAGAGACATCAGAGATTTGAAGAGAAAAAATATGGTTTCAGGATTGCCTGAAATTGACATTCCAAACGAAGTATGTGAAGAATGTGTGCAGGCAAAGCAACACAAGAACAACTTCAGCAAGGATGCAGGAAGCAGATCGAAGGCTAATCTCGAAGTCATATACTCTGATGTATGTGGATCAATCCAGGTGGATTCGATGGGAGGTAACAAATACTTTGTTACATTCATAGATGATTTCAGTCGAAAGCTATTGACTTACCTGATCAAGAAGAAAAGTGAAGTAATCAAAGTATTTACCAAGTTTAAGTCCATGGTCGAAAGACAAAGTGGTCGAAAGCTCAAAGTTTTGAGAACTGATGGTGGTGGAGAATATGTGTCGAAAGACTTCGACAGACTATGTGAAAAGGAAGGGATTGTGCATGAGGTGGTGCCACCCTATACTCCACAGCAAAATGGAATTGCAGAAAGAAAAAATCGAACCATCATGAATATGGTGAGAAGTATGTTGAAAGGCAAGAATTTACCCAAAGAGTTCTGGGGTGAAGCTGTTTCAACTGCAACATATATTTTGAACAGATGTCCTACAAAGAAGCTAGAAGGAATTACTCCAGAAGAATGTTGGTCTGGTGTGAAGCCTAGCTTAAGTCATCTGAAGGTATTTGGATCTATTGCACATAGACATGTGCCAGATCAGTTGAGAAAAAAACTTGATGACAAGTCAAGTCAAATGATCCTAGTTGGATATCATTTGACAGGAGGCTACAAGTTGTTCGATCCAGAGAACAAGAAGATTGTGATCAGCAGGGACGTGATCATAGATGAGTTCAAAGAATGGGATTGGACTGCAAATGTCAAGAAAGATTCAGTGGGAATCTTATTCGAAGAGCCAGAAACTCAAGTCGAAAGAGAAGTTCGACAAGAGGAGCCAGCAGATATACCCAGTACAAGCAGACCTCAAAGAACAAGACGCATGCCTGCAAGATTGCAAGATTGTGTGATTACATCAGATGATATAATAGATGATGAAGGTGAGCTGGTACATTATGCTTTTTATGCAGATTTCGAACCTGTTAATGCAGCTGAAGCATTAAAAGATTCGAAGTGGGTGAAAGCAATGAACGAAGAAGTAAAATCTATCAAAGACAACAACACTTGGTCACTTGTCGAATTGCCTCAAGGCAAGAAGGCAATTGATGTCAAGTGGGTATACAAAGTGAAGACGAATTCGAAAGGTGAAGTAACTCGACACAAAGCAAGACTTGTGGCGAAAGGATTTCTACAGAAAGAAGGAATAGACTTCGACGAAGTTTTTGCACCTGTTGCTAGGATCGAAACAATCAGGTTGATTGTTGGTCTAGCAGAAATAAACAGTTGGCACATATGTCAGATGTACGTGAAGTGTGCATTCCTAAATGGACCCTTAGATGAAGAAGTCTATGTTAAACAACCAGTTGGGTTTGTGAAACATGACGAAGAAAGAAAGGTGTACATGCTACATAAATCCCTGTATGGATTGAAACAAGCTCCAAGGGCTTGGAATAAGAAAATTGATAGTTTTCTAAGGGAGAAGGAATTTGTGAAGTGCATAACTGAACATGGAGTATATGTAAGAAGAAACAAGAGTAAATTGCTTATACTATGTCTCTATGTAGATGATTTGTTAATAACAGGTAGCTGCAAGAGTGAGATCGAAGACTTCAAAGTTGATCTCAGCAAGGAATTCGAAATGTCTGATTTGGGTGAGATTTCATATTTCCTTGGTATCGAATTCTACAAGAGCAGTAGAGGTTTGATGATGCATCAAAGAAGATATGCAGGAGAAATTCTCAAGAGGTTTGAGATGGAAGAATGCAACTCAACTTCGACACCTGCAGAACCAAGACTGCAACTGTCGAAAGATGCAGATGAAGATGATGTTGATCCAACCCAATACAGAAGACTTATTGGATCATTGAGATACCTTTGTCATACAAGGCCTGACTTAGCATACAGTGTAGGTATGGTAAGTAGATTCATGCAGAAGTCAAAGGTATCACATCTAGCAGCTGTGAAGAGGATACTAAGGTATCTCAAAGGAACTTTCGATTATGGCATTTTGTTTCCTGCAGTTGATAAGGGAAAAGAATGCAAGTTAGTGGGATACACTGATTCGAGTTGGTGTAGTGATGCTGAAGATCGAAAGTCAACATCAGGATATGTGTTTATGCTAGGTGGTGCACCAATTGCTTGGAATTCGAGAAAAGAACCAGTATTGGCATTATCATCATGCGAAGCAGAATACATAGCTGCTTCTCTTTGTGCATGTCAAGCAACCTGGATGGTGAACTTGGTCGAAGAGATAACAGGGAAAAATCATGGAGCAATTACCATGAAGATAGACAGCATGTCAGCTATAAATCTGGCGAAGAACCCAATAGCACATGGTCGAAGTAAGCACATCGAAATGAGGTTCCATTATCTTCGAGAGCAGGTAGCAGATGGGAAGATGAATTTAGAACACTGCAGAACTGAGAATCAGATTGCAGACATCATGACGAAGGGAGTACAGGTCGAAGTATTCAGAAAGCTAAGGGCCATGATGAACATGGACAGTTTAGACACAATGAATTAGGTGGTGTGTTAAATTGTAATTCATATGTGTCAAAATTAGATTTGATTTAGTTTTAGATTTAAATAGATTTGAATTTAAGTCTAGAATAGATTTGATTAGATTTGATTTAGTAAAAATATATTTTGGGCTTGGGTTTTAGCTTAGGGAGCAAGCTAACCTAAATCTATAAATAGAGGGAGTAACCCCTATTTTGTAATCAAGTCATTCACAGTATTTTGCAGTTGCAAAGTGAATAGTAAAATTTCCACAGTTTATGGACAGAGAGAAACTCTGTCTCATAACTAATCATCAGTGGTGGTCGAAATTCATCATAGAGTATTGGTAGATTTCCAACCGATAAGTTATTGGAAAATGCTATTTGTCCATAAACACCTCACGAAAACATCATGATACTACATAATTAATTCACTCCTCCGCCTCTTTCTTAAAAGCCACTCATGTATTCTACACACTCCTTCATCTCGTTTGTATTCTTTTAAATACCAAATCCAATGGTTGAAAGTAATTCATGATGGTTTCTTTCGTGTCAAATAGCATCACTCTAAATTATTTCTAACAGTCAAGTAAGAAATATATTTACCTGAGTTCCATGAAACCAAGCTTGGTGGTGTCTTGTTACCTTCAACCCCAAATCTTTAGCCAATCCATATATTAAAGACCGTGTCCCAATAAACGGTATGACCGAATCCTGATCACCACTGCAAAAAGGAATAACCGTTTTACTTCCTCAAATTCTACATATTTGACATTTATTTATTTTTTGAAATCACACCAGATACTATAGTAATACTGTAATACAATAAAAGAGTCAAAATGATTGATTACCTATATGCTAGCACCCTAACACCGGACTTTACAAGTGTCCCTAGCAAAGATATGGTTGGATTTTCAATATTTTGAAAATCATACACAAGAACCCTGTAATGTAACATAAAAGAAATGAAAATACAATTTAATAAAATGAGTCAATTGTATTTTGCAACTCCGTTAGTTTCATAGAATATAAAACTTACGGACTGCAGGATGACCAAGCTTTGACCCCTACAAGCTTGGCACAAAGAGCTTTTCTCACATCTTTCCTATTCAAGTATGCAATCGAGTCATCTCGTATGCATACATTTGTCTTCACTCCAGCTCGTGTTTCTGGTGGCACGGGACAAACATCAGCCAAAATGTCGAATGTGTTTGTATTGCCATCGATCTGTACATGAAATATAAGTCAATTGTAAGTGTAATCTTCTAAATTCAAATACATTGATATATAACTTTTTTAATATATAAATATATAAACTAACTTCGGTTTCCATTTGAAGGTTAACTTTAGCACAGCTGGTACTTAATGCACCATTAGCTCTGATCTGCTTATTTATTGTTGCGTAGCTGCATTCATTGTTCAACATTTCATATGTTGACTCTGAAATTACTCCATTCTGCCACAAAAAAACAGCGGAGGCGTTGAAATCGGTGTCAAAGTCAAGAAGAGGATTCCCTATCTGCAAATATCAACAAACGAGTCACTATTATTCATCATAGATGAGTTTAAATAATCATAAAAAATGTAGACAAAAGTGTTGACTCACAGCTATCCCCTTCAGGTTGAATTCAGATTTGGTCTGAAGGATGAGGTGTGCAAGTTGGGGAGCAAAGTGTCCTGGTGATATAAACAAACATGAATTGCGTTATTTAAAAGAACTTTAAATCGGAAAAAAACTATTCGTTTAACACAAATATAAGATTTTACCTGCATAACCCTCCCCAGCTATAAAAAAGTCATTGGTTCTGAAGTCGGAGAATTTATTGAACCAAAGCTGCAAAAAAACAAGGTGATCCTTTGCTGTAAATCAGAGTTAGTATATGTTGTTGATAAATATCATATATAGATAAGTGATCTCACATCAGCAAAAAATGGGTGATTAATTAATTCAATTCAAATGTTAGTAGAGAAGAAAAACAAAGTTTTAATATTGGATATACGAATCTTGGAATGACATTTCAATTGTTGATGTAAAGCAATTCAACATAATTAGACAGAACAAATGGTATAAACATGCACTATTTAGCCAACAACAACAGAAACAGTAGTGAGAAATTTGTATCCACATCTTTCAAGCGAGTTTTAGTTTTTAGAATACGAAGTGAAAGCCATTTCAAGATTAGCAGGCATAGAAAGAAAATAGACATTATTATTATTAGTAAGAACAAAACATTACCTGCAAAGTCATCATTTAAAAATAAATAGTCGGACGTGTTTTCCGAATAAGAGAAACCGACGCCTGCTGGAGAATCCAAGTACAGCATGTTTGCTTCTGTAATAGGAATGCAAAATTTTATAAAGGAAAATGCAGCGGATATCACTAGCGAGCTAATATGAAACTTTTCAAAACTGTCTCATCACAAATATGCATTGCATAGTATGTTGAGTTCTTTCAAGCATAGTCTTCAAATGCAAACAAATACATTTGCAACCTTCCTAAAAATACCTGTATTCCAGCTGTTGGAATTTTTTATTATACCCTTGGCAGTGACGAGGAAAGGTCCATGCTGTGAAAATGTGGCTTCTCCAACGGCAGAACAACCAGGCCCTTCAAAATATATAAGGCTAATCAGATGAATTAGTTTTTCCATATATTATATGTTAATCAAATAAATTACTTACCACCATGTAACCAGAGTACCACTGGTTTTGATGCTGGGTCGAGTTCTGCTTCTGCGAAATAGAAAAAGAGTCTCCGGCCATGGTTGACATCTACCGTGATTTATCCGGAGTGTTGGTTGAACTGCACTGGTGGTTGGTCAGGCAAGCTAACTGCTACACCGGGAGAAGAAATGAAGCTTACAAAGAAGAGGATGAATATATACAATGCAGACATATTCATATTGCACTAGGTTGTTCACAAGGTTTTGTGGCTAGATTTCTGGCTTTATTGAAGATTGTTTGAACTTGTGGTGAGATAAATTTTAGTTGTACACAAAATGAAGTACTAGCTCGCACGGGTAGAAACGGTAATTTGATCACCCCACATTAACTTGCTTTCTAGTCAGCCATCACTATGCTCTCACTTTCAATGTCAAAAAGTAATTTCATGTCACTTTCACACCCACTATTACTTTACTTTCACTCGATGCATAATTTGTGCAACATATCAAAATTTTGCACTGCCATGCCATCTTTTTAAAAAAGAAATTCTAAACTATCATTCATCTCATCAATATATATCATTATACCACCATGTTTTCAAAAAATAATAATTTTTGATTAAGAGGTTATCCCCATTCAATTGGTGGAAGAGTGCAATTTAAAAAAGTTATGCACATCCAAAGGACGGAAAAGTGCAATTTATAGAGGTTCTACCCATTGCTTTGACGGAAGCTACTAAAACAAATTTAATTTAATTTACATGTGTCCTCTATTTGAATGGGCGGAACCTTTTTAAATTGCACTCTTCTGCCTATTGAATAGGCGGAGCCTCTTAACCAAAAAAATATATTTTTTTAAATATGGTATAGTGGTATATATTGATGAGATGAATGGTAGTTTAGAATATCTTTTCTAAAAAGATGCCATGGTAGTGCAAAATTCAAACTACCAATGTATCTATTCAATTTCTGACCTCATTCCTACATATCCAATCACAAACGCTAATAATGTTTGATAAAACTAGCTGATAGTTGATAGTTGGTAGTTGTAGCGGTAGAAATGTTTATGACTAAGCCATTGGATTGACTAGACTTATACAGATCAAAATAAAAATCGTCACCGCGCTTTATTGTTTCCAAAGGAATGGGAAAAGAGCGAGTAACCCAAAAAGAGGGGAAAGATTCAAGGTAAGGGAGTTGGTTATGCAAAGGGAAGGTATTAGCACCCTAAACATCTACGGTACTTGGCAGGAACCTCTTTGTAAAATCTGTATATTTTGGCTATAAAATGTTGTACAAAAAAATGAATGGTGGAGGTGAGAAAAGAAATATAGTTTTATGGTTTTTTCACCCGCCGCGGTTGCGAACCTTTAGTGCCTACATACCACCTTTCGTGCAATAGGGGATCAGGATATACGTAGTTCCTCTTTTAAAGATTTTAAAACACATGTGAATTGGTTAATTTTATGAGATAAGACATCATTGTCACTGTCCGTGTGGAAAACATACTTACTACCCACAATCATGAGAAAGAAGAATTTGCATCATCTCAAAGTGGAGGATATGACTTAGATTTTAAAATCAACAATGCCTCACTCAACACCTAAATGGAAAATATCTCTCTTCACTATATATTGTAGAAGTATAGTTATTTGCATCACTACAAGGATTGACAAGAGTCTAATCTTTTGAAAAAGGTTTTAAAATAAAAAGTCAAAGTGGCAAAATGGTTTGAAATGAGATTGATTGACTTTTAGTCTTCTTACAAAAAATATCAAGGTATTATTAAGTTGATTGAAGTTTATTTATGAAAATGTTTTGAAAATGCATGGACCTAAGTCCAAGTTTATTATGAAAGTGGTTTAAGTTTAGAAACAAGAAGAGTTTTCAAAAGGAGAAGGAAAATTTTTGAAATTAAAGAAGACGGGAGGAGAAGAAGAGGCTATCCTAAAGCATAAGGTAAAAGCTAGGGATAAGAACCATCTAACCAACAAGAAGTCAATACTTGAAATTATGAGCCAAGATAGAATTTCCATTCTTTGGATTGCAACCAAGCAAGCAAAAATACTAGACCTCTTGAGATAACCAAACTTCAAGTGTATTAGTCTTCACAAAAATTGGGCAGAGTAACAGCTGTATACGGGTGAATTCCAGATTACAAACAAAGCATGTAATCACAATAACCTGCATACAAAAATAAACAAAACAAGCCAATGTCTTGAGGTAGACCCCAAGAACTCCATACAAAATATCAATCAAAGTCATAAGGTCTCCAACATAGGCCAAGGTTTTTAATCCTAAGTCCAATGTGAAATCAAGCTTTCCAAATGTTTTGATGAAGACAAGCTAGCATGCAAAAATGAATGGATCAAGATAGAAGATTTATCTCAAGCAAGATTCATTGATCAAGATCAACATTTCAAGACTTATGGCTTTAGGTATATGAAATTTTGATCTTATGCTCTTAGTGCTCAAAACTATTTTTAATCATGCATTTACTTTATTAAAATAATATTTTGAGTATATACTATGTATGATTGAAGAAGGATGTTTTAAATTGCTTAAAATATTTAAAAAATAAAGATTTTTCAATTTTTGTACACAAGCAATCGATTTTCATGCTAGGACAATCGGTTGCAGTAAAAAACAAAAGTTTCTGTTTTGACAACAATCGATTGTCATCTAGCAGCAATCGATTGTCATGTGTTTTGTTTTCAAATTTTTTGAGCGTTGGTCTATGAGCAACCGATTGCTCCTCAATGACAATCGGTTGTCATAGTTATATTTTTCAAATTTTTTAAACGTTGCTTTTACAACAATCGGTTGTTGCTTTAGTGCAACCGGTTGTTGTACTTCAGATTTTGAAAATTTTCATTTTTCCAGCAACTTTTTGTAACACCTTTTCATGGCAATCTTTGTATCTTTTCAAATACATTTTTTCCAGTAAAAATGGTTTAAACATTGCTATGATTCATTGAAGAGGTATTACTACACTATAAATTATTTTTATTTAGAATTTTAAAAATACAACAACAATCACCAAAAAATAACAATTACTTTCTATTCTTTAAATCATACTCTCTATACTCAAGATTTCTGTTTATCATTTTCACATGCATACTAAAAATTGTTCTTGAGCACTTAGAAGAGTATTCCATCTTAAATTTCATATTGAATAGAAAAGATCAATCAAGTGATTGACATTGCTCTTTCATTATTCAAACTCTTATACAAATCAAACAAACTATTGTATCCTTATTTTCAGGATTGTTGGAAACAAGAAAGTCACTTAGAGAGGATTGTTCTCTTTGTGGACTTAGTGAAAATCCAAGAGGATTGTTCTTGGTCCAAGAGGATTGTTCTTTGTTGTTTGGTAGTCTTTGTACAAATTACCAACTATAAGAAAATCTCTTTCATGTTGAAAGAGGACTGGAGTACTCTCGGACTGTGAGGGGAACTAGGATACATCTCTGTGTTTTTTACTTTTCGCATTTACTGCTTTCATCACTTATCAGAAAAAGAAAGAAAAGAAACTCGTGCAAAAATATTCATACAATTCAGAAAAAGTTTTAAAGAACCTAATTCACCCCCCCCCTCTTAGGCGCATATGAACTTACAATTGGCATCAGAGCGGGTTATAGGTAACCTGTTCCTACTAGATCCAGAATGGATTCCGCAAACAACAATTCTGTGTTCAGAGACGGTGGCAGTAGCAACAAGCCTCCTCTATTCTGTGGTGAATATTTTGATTTCTGGAAGATCCGTATGAAGGCTCATCTAGAAGCACAAGGAGAAGAAATATGGGATGCTATCCAAAATGACCCTTTTGTTCCGGTAACTGTAGTAAACGACATTGGTTCATCAAAGCCTAAAACTACATGGGATGATGATGATAAGAAAAAGGTCATGTATGACAAAAAGGCAATAAACCTCCTTCAAAGCGCACTTAGTATGGATGAATTCTTCCGTGTCTCAGCATGTACAACGACAAAAGAAATTTGGGATACACTGTTTGAAACACATGAAGGAACAACTGAAGTAAAGAGATCGAGACTTAATACGTTAAGTCAAGAATATGAATTGTTCTGTATGCAACCCGGAGAATCCATTCTTGATTTACAAAAGAGATTTGTGCATCTAACAAATCATCTAAGGGCACTTGGCAAAACATTGACTAATGATGAATTGAACCTAAAAGTGCTCAGATCCTTGACTAGAGAATGGCAACCAAAAGTAATGGCAATCTCAGAAAAGAAGAGTCTCGCTACTATGACATCCGCAACTTTGTTCGGGAAACTTCAAAAATACGAGACATAACTTGGTAGATTGGAAAAGCGTGAAAATCAAGAAAAGAAGTCTAAGAACATTGCCTTGAAGATTGACTCCAAGGAAGACGAAAAGAAAGATAATCATGATGAAGATGAAAACTTCATGCTCCTCGTTAGAAGACTTGGAAAATTCTTTGGTAAAAATGACAAAGCCTTCTCGCACTCAAAGAAGAAGAAACACTTCAAGAAGAAG
The DNA here is from genome assembly GCA_948472305.1 of Vicia faba. Taxonomy (NCBI): domain Eukaryota; kingdom Viridiplantae; phylum Streptophyta; class Magnoliopsida; order Fabales; family Fabaceae; genus Vicia; species Vicia faba. The sequence goes on along the minus strand of OX451736.1, from coordinate 633,174,815 downwards.
GAAGGATCCTCATCAACACAAGAAGTTACTTGCTATGAATGTGGTAAACAAGGTCACATCAAACCGGACTGTCCAAAACTTTCAAAGAAAAGTGGCTACAAAGGCAAGAAGGAATCAAAAGATAAGAAAGCATATGTTGCATGGGAAGATGTTGAACTGAGTTCGTCATCCGACTCCGATAGCGACAAAAGTGCCAATCTTGCATTAATGGCCTCACACCACTCCGAAAGCGAAGATGATGAGGTTAGTAACGTATTCTCTCTTTTTGATAGTGATGCACAAGGTGCTATAAATGAACTGTTAAATGAATGCAAAATTCTGTACAAAACTATCTTATCACAAAAGAAACAAATTTCATCGTTGGAAGAAAAATGTGGATCTATTAAAAAAGATCTCAAAGATGAAAAGCAAAAAGTTAGTGATGAAAAACAGAATTTTGTATGCACAAAGTGTGAATCTCTCTCTTTCCAAATTGTCCAATTGAAAAGGGTTCTTGAAAGGTATGAAAAAGGACAAATTGTATTGGAAGGTGTTCTTAGCCAACAAAGATACTCAAATGACAAAAGTGGTCTTGGATACTCAAAATTTTCAAAACCAAGTACCAACAAAACCATCTTTGTCAAGGCTAACGATCAACCAACCAAAGAGAAAGAAATCACTCCCAAAATAGTTCATCACTATCCTAAAAATAAAATACCCTCTAAGAAGAAATCTTATCCTTCTAGATATAGAAGTAAATTTGAACCTACTTGTTTTTATTGCGGTATTCGAGGACACACACCTAATGTTTGTTATGTTAGAAACTTTGGCATGGCAAATGGGCATTATGTGTGGGTTAAGAAAGGAACTAATTATGAAGGACCCAAAGCAACTTGGGTACTTAACAAAACCTAATATTGTTTTGTAGGTAATCTTGACAACTACTTCAAATCTATGGTATCTCGATAGTGGTTGTTCCAAGCATATGACGGGAGATATCGACAAATTTTCACATCTAACGCTTAAGGCCAAGGGTTATGTGACATATGGAGATAACAACAAAGGAAAGATTCTTAGCATAGGCAAAGTTGGTGGTTCACTGTTGTACCCCAAAATTTTCCCTCTCATTTTATCAACATTTCTCATCACAAGGCTCTTGGAATTCAAGATCAAGCTAGGGTTTGCTCTGCTCAAGACATCTCCTTGCATTGGTGACCTAAACTAGGTTTAAGTTTGCACAAGGATTTTTGGACCTTCAATGCTCAAATTGACTTTCATACTTCATGTTGGATTCATAAGTTTATCCATACCAAGTTTCAAGCCTTGAATCAAATTTTTGCCCAATCAATTGGACAGTTGACCTAGGAATCAGCTGTATTGGGGAAAAAGTCAACTATGGCCAATTTACAGTCAAACCTCATGAATTTTGACCCATATCAACATTATGAACTCATATGAACCATTGGATCAAGTTTTTACCACAACTCCACAAGAAATTTGATCAGATCACCAAAAGGGCAAAATGGTCATTTTTAGGGTTTTGACTGTGCAAGGGAAATTTTTGAATTTTTGACCTAGCCAATGGCAAATTAGGTTCAAACATGGACTCAAGGACTCAATGACATCATCTTGACTTATTCAACAAGTTCAAAAGATCTCAAATGCATGGGATTGACAGATGAATTTTTCAGTCAACTGATCAAAATTTGACTGTACACTGAAAAGTCAAACTTTGACTTTTTGGTCAAAATCAAGTGCCAAGGTTCATTTTTTATCAAGATATGTAAAATTATGAAACTTGTTCATCAATAAACCCAAAATTGCAAATTAGGGTTTGAAATTGAAATTTTTCATAACTTAGAATTTTTCTAAGTTATGAAATTTTCTTAATTTTTCCTAACTTTGCCCCACATTTTCACCATGATGCAAATGGATTCAAAAGAAACCTCCAACATGAAAGTTGTATTCCTACACAAATTCTACAACTTTGATTCACAAAGTTTTCTCAAAAGAAGCTTAGATCTCAAGTTATGATTTTTGGAACAAGGGTCCCTAAAACTTTTAACTTAGTGAAATTTTGCCCTAGTTTAGGCAGGATTTTGACCTATCTTCTTGGCCATTTTTCACATAGTTCCCCTTGGAGTCTCAAGTTGAATTTCAAAAATGGATTATATATCATGTTGCAAGCTTTCCAAATTGTCCAAGAACTCCTCAAACACATTTGTGGTTAGGGAGAATCGAAGGCTTGAAGTTGGCAGAAACTCACTTTTCATCCATGGCATATTCATGTTCATACAAGTTAAATTTTCAAATCAGCATGCCTTACACTAGTTTGCAGGCCTCTAAAACACTTCACACTTCATAATTAAATGAAAATCCATTAGTCTAAGCTTTTGTTTTGATCATTTGGACATTGTACACAAAACTAAGCCCTAAGTAGAAAAAGGCAAATTTCCATTTTTGCTTAAGTATGCTTTATGTCAAACCAACAATCCTTGAGCATTGGTCTAAGATCTCTTGCAGCAAAACAAATCCACAAATCAGAGGGGCCAAGAGCAAATTATGCAAGCATATTTGATAGCATGTACATGCCTGTAACTTCACTTCCACTTTTTCTTCAAAAACAAGAAACTTGTCAAAAATTAAAAAACTTGAAAACCAGCCAATGTTAACTTACACAAACAGTTTGAACATCTTTCTCACACCCCTTTGAGCTAGAAACACGATTGCTTGAGCCTCTAAACACCCCATAGCCATAAATCACATTCCTTTGGCAAAACAGGGCAGGTTCTGCAACTTGAATTCCATAGCTCATTTTGCTCGTGCGTTTTGCCCCAAGTTGCTTCAAACATCTTCCATTCAACTCACCCAAGCTATCCCAAACCTCAAACACCAACTGTAACTCCATTTACAATGTTCACCATTTTCATTTTGAGCTTGTGCAGGTTGAGTTCTATAGGCTGATTCAAGGGCATTCAAGGCAAGCTAGCTATTGGAGAAGGTCAAGTGAAGTTCAGGCAAGATACCAGACACCTCAAGCCTTGTTGAAAAGAACTACATTTCCCTACACGAATCCAACTGAAACAGGTTTTTCTCCACTTTATATCTCTCTATTTAGGAACATTTAGCCTTAGGTTTGTGAATAAAAAATGTAGTGTTCATTGCCATGAAGCTGTACATATGCTCAGTTTTCATTTATATTAAGTGTGCTAGGAGAATTTCATCCATGAACATGCTGAAAAAATTAGGTCAGATTTTAGGGCCAGAGAAATTCTCTCTGGTCTTTGAGAGTTAGGATTAATGTTTTATATGGTTGGAATCGTCTTGAAATTCTCTACAAGTTTGATGTTGTGAGTTTTTGCAATAGAGCTCATATGCAGGATGTCCCAAGTTTGTACAGGCGCGTGCGTATTTTTCAAATTCTGGAGGTTGAAGATGAAGTGGTGGTTTGGGCTTGGCCTGGCTCACTCTTGACACCCCCTTGTTTATTTTTGCACCCCCTGACCCAATTTCTTGTATTTTCATATTTTTGCATTTTTGTTTTCATTTCTGATTTTGTTTATTTATTTCCAAATATAAAAAAAGCTCAAAAATATTCTAATAATTTTTTCACATTTATTTGGCATTTTATTTTAATTTTTCTAACATAGAAAACATTTTAAACACTTTTATAATATTTATTTAAACTTGAAAATAATATGTAAATTATACCTTTATTTTTATTTCTTATTTATACTAAAAATATTTTCCTAAATATATTTTATTTTTGTACATATTTTTATTTTATATTGTACATATTTAATTTGATTAATATACATATATAAATATATACCTTTTTTTAGTTTTATTAAATACTTTAGAATAAAATATAAGAATATTACATTTTTACTTTTATTAATTATTCATACTAAAAAATACCTATTTTAAGTATATTTTATTTTTGTATATATTAATATATTTTATTGTATACAAATAATATAATATATTTATGTTCTTAAAGAAATTAGGGTTTTACCCCTTAAACCAATAAATTAATCTTTTTATTTATTTCTTTATTTTTTTTACATTAAATATTTTACATACATAAATGAACAAAAACCTTTTTTCATACTTTATATTATTTGATATATTTATTTACATTGTATTTAAATATTGCCCCTTTTAATATTTATGCAATTAAATTCAATTTGGATGTAATAGTAAACTAGGGTTTATATTTCTTGTCAAATACCCATTCAAAGATTATACCCCCATCCCTATAATCCTGTTGTAATAGTTTAGAATTTTAATTCTCGCACTTTACGCTTTCAATTATGCCATGATTAGAGAATTAGGGTTTGTATGCAAAAATCCAAATCAACAAATAGCTTGACCTAATCAAAGACAAATATGCATGAAAATCAAACACAATGCACACTTGCACCCCTAGGGTTACAATCCACTTGTTGCCTTCAAAAATGGGCCATGTTATGCATGTTGGGTACTTTGGCAAAACGAAAACAAAACAAAAGATCATAGTCCCTCGATGACGCTATCTTGGTTGCCTAAACAAAAATGATCAAGTCCCTCAAAAATCTGCCAAAGATACTTGACACAATTGATATCATGGTCTATACAATGACCCGCGCCTGTCCCGTTTAACATCCTAACACAAGGTTGTTCACCAAATACAATGGTGAAACAACACTATTAAAAGGGTTAAAAACACAAGGAAAGATCTTTGAGTAAAATAGGGTAGATAGCTCTTAGTTACTTGATCAAAAAGCTTGCAAACATCCTTGCTATTTTCAAACACACTTCACAACACAATTTCAAGACATTTTCCCAAATCAAACTTTCAAACATTGAAATCTTTTCAAAAGACAAAAACACCTTTGTATACATTCAAACAAGAATCATTACAAAGGTTGCCACAACGATGGCCTCTTTTCAAAACATCTTTCAAAACCACACACAAAACATCATTTCAAACAATTGGAAAAGCAAAGCAAGTGATCTAAACAAGTAACTAAGAGCCCATGGATAACCATGGATGAAAAGGGTGCTTGCACATTCCGTTTTCATAATATACTCCCCGAACCCAAGAAAACATCTCAAAGGTCTTTCCTGTGCTTTTTGACCTTTCCTTAGGATAAAATAAAAAGTCGGTGGCGACTCTTGCTAAACCGAAACATTTGCGAACACAAACGCAAAACCTCAAGTCAGTTCTCCCACCGTATCACAGAACTGGCGACTCTGCTGAGGAATTAACTAAAAGTGGAGTAACCTTAGGGTTTAGATCACCTATTATTGGTCCCAAAAATTTGCCCTCTCCTTTTATTAACATTTTCCATCACAAGGCTCTTGGAACTCAAGATCAAGCTTGAGTTTGCTCTGCTCAAGACATCTCCTTGCACTGATGACCTAAACTAGGGTTTGAGTTTGCACAGGGATTTTTGGACCTCCAATGCTCAAATTGACTTTCATACTTCATATCGGACTCATAAGTTTGTCCATACCAAGTTTCAAGCCTTGAATCAAATTTTTGCCCAGTCAATTGGACAGTTGACCTAGAAATCAGTTGTATTGGGGAAAAAGTCAAATGTGGCCAATCTACAGTCAAACCTCATGAATTTTGACCCACATCAACATTATGAACTCATATGAACCATTTTATCAAGTTTGGATCACAACTCCACAAGAAATTTGATCAGATCACCAAAAGGGCAAAATGGTCATTTTTAGGGTTTTGACTGTACAAAGGCAATTTTTGACTGTTTGACCTAGACAATGGCAAATTAAGCTAAAACATAGACTCAAGGACTCAATGGCATCATCTTGACCTATTCAACAAGTTCAAAAGATCTCAAATGCATGGGATTGATAGATGAATTTTTCAGTCAACTGATCAAAATTTGACTGTACATTGAAAAGTCAAACTTTGACTTTTTGGTCAAAATCAAGTGCCAAGGGTCATTTTCCATCAAGATGTGTCAAATTATGAAACTTGTTCATCAAGAAACCCAAAATTGCAAATTAGGGTTTGAAATTGAAAATTTTCATAACTTAGAAATTTTCTAAGTTATGAAATTTTCTTAATTTTTCCTAACTTTGTCCCACATTTTCACCATGATGCAAATGGATTAAAACATAACTTACAACATTAAATTTGTAGTCCTTCACAAATTCTACAACTTTGATTCACAAAGTTTTCTCATAAGAAGCTTGGATCTCAAGTTATGAGTTTTGGAACAAGGGTCCCTAAAACTTTTAACTTAGTGAAATTTTGCCCTAGTTTAGGCAGGATTTTGACCTATCTTCTTGGCCATTTTTCACATAGTTCCACTTGGAGTATCAAGTTACATTTCAAATATGGATTATAGAGTATGTTGCAAGCTTTCCAAATTGTCCAAGAACTCCTCAAACACATTTGTGGTTAGGGAGAATCGAATGTTTGAAGTTGGCAAAATCATGTTCACTCAAGTGGCATTTTCAAACCAGCATGCTTTGTACTAGTTTGCAGGCCTTTAAACCAATTAACACTCCTTAATTAAATTCAAATCCATCAGTCTAAGAATTTGTTTTGGCCATTTGGGCATTGTACACAAAACTAAGCCCTAAGTAGAAAAAGGTACATTTCTATTTTGGAAAATGTATGCTTTATGTCAAAACATGATCCTTGAAGCATAGGGCCAAGATATCAGAAGCCAAATCAAATCCACAAATTCCAGCAACCAAGAGGATTATATGCAGCATATTATATGGCTTGTACAGGCCTGTAATACCAACTACACATCTTAGCTTCAAAAACAAGAAATTGTCCAAACACTTGCCAACTTGAAAACTAACCATTGTTAGCTTACACAAACATTACAAACAACTTTCATACAACCCTTTGAGCAAGAAACACGAGTGTTTGAGCCTCAAAACCTCCCATTTCCAGAAATCACTCTTCTTTGGAAAAACAGGGCAGGTGCTGCAACTTGAGTTCTCCAGCTCATTTGGCTTGTGCGTTTTGCCCCTTTTTTCTTCAAACACCTTCCATTCCACTCACTCAAGCTATCCCAAACCTCCATTGCAAACTGTAACTCCATTTACAGTTTTCACCAATTTCATTTCAAGCTTGTGTAGGTTGAGTTCTAGAGGCTGATTCAGGGACTTTCAAGGCAAGCTAGCTATTGGAAAAGATCAAGTGAAGTTCAGGCAAGCTACCAGACATCTCAAAACTTGTTGAGAAGCACTGCATTGTCCTACACGAATCCAACTGAAACAAGTTTTTTCTCACTTTCTATCTCTCTATTTAGGAACATTTAACCTTAGGTTTGTGAATGAAAAATATAGTATTCAATGCCATGAAGCTGTACATATGCTCAGTTTTCATTTATATCAAGTGTGTTAGGAGAATTTCATCCATGAACATGCTGAAAAAACTAGGTCAGATTTTAGAGCCCGAGAAATTCTCTCTGGTCTTTGAGAGTTAGGATTAATGCTTTATATGGTTAGAATCGTATTGAAATTCTCTACAAGTTTGATGTTGCGAGTTTTGGCAAAAGATCACGTTTCCAAGATGTCCAAGTTTGTACAACAGGCGCGCGTTTTTTCAAAGTATGGAGGAAGAAGATGAAGTTGGTGGGCTGGGCTTGGCCTGCTTGCTTCTAACACCCCCATTTTCAGTTTTACACCCCCTGGCCCAATTTCTTAAATTTTCATGTTTTTGCATTTTTTATTTTCATTTTTGGTTTTGATTATTTATTTCCAAATATTAAAAAATGCTTAAGAATATTTTCACATTTTTTCACATTTATTTGGCATTTTTATTCTATTTTTTAACATAAAAAAAACATTTGAATACTTTTATAATTTATTTAAACTTTGAAAATAATATGTAATTTATACTTTTATTTTTATTTCTTATTTTTATTCACACGGAAAATATTAATAAAAATATGATTTATTTTTGTACATATTTTATTTCATATTTAACATATGTATATGTATATATGTATATGTATATATGTATATGTATGTACATACATACATATATATATATATATATATATATATATATATATATATATATATATATATATATATATATATATATATATATATATATATATATATATATATATATATATATATATATATATATATATATATATATATATATATATATATATATATATATATATATATATATATATATATATATATATATATATATACTTTTATTTTATTAAATACTTAGAATAAAAATACAAAAATATTACATTTTTATTTTTATTATTATTTATACTAAAAAAATACCTTTTTTAAGTATATTTCATTTTTGCACATATTAATATATTTTTTGTATATAAATAATATATTATATCTATTTTCTTAAAGAAATTAGGGTTTACCCTTAGAACAAATAAAATTAATCTCTTTTTTTATTTTATTTCTTTATACTTTTTACATCAAAAATACTCTTACATACATAAACAAACAAAAACCATTTTTTTCCGCATAATTCATATTTATTTAATATTTATTCATTTTGTTTATTTAAATAATTGTCTATTTAAATATTTATGCATTGTGATTCAATTTGGATGTAATAGTAAATTAGGGTTTATATTTCTTGTCAAATACCCCCCATTCAAAAATTGTATCCCCATTCCCATAATCATGTTGTAATAGCTTAGAACTTTAAATTCTCGCATTTACGCTTTCAATTATGCCATGATTATAGAATTAGGGTTTGTATGCAAAAATCCAAATTAACAAATAGTTTGACCTAATCAAAGACAAATATGCATGAAAATCAAACACAATTCACACTTGCATCCCTAGGGTTACAATCCACTTGTTGCCTTTAAAAATGGGCCATGGTATGCATGTTGGGTGCTTTGGCAAAACAAAAACAAAACAAAATATCATAGTCCCTCGATGACGCTATCTTGGTTGCCTAAACAAAAATGATCAAGTCTTTCAAGAAAATTGCCAAAGATACTTGACACAATTGCTATCATGGTCTATACGATGACCCGCGCCTGTCCCGTTTAACATCCTAACACAAGGTTGTTCACCAAATGCAATGGTGAAACAACACTGTCAAAAGGGTTAAAAACATAAGAAAGATCTTTGAGTAAAATAGGGTAGATAGCTCTTAGTTACTTGATCAAAAGCTTGCAAAAAACATCCTTACTATTTTCAAACACACTTCACAACACAATTCAAACTTTCAAACATTGAAATCTTTTCAAAAGACAAAAACCCCTTTGTATACATTCAAAAAAGAATCATTACAAAGGTTACCACAATGATGGCCTCTTTTCAAAACATCTTTCAAAACCACGCACAAAGCACCATTTCAAACAATTGGAAAAGCAAAACAAGTGATCTAAACAAGTAACTAAGAGCCCATGGAAAACCATGGATGAAAAGGGTTCTAATACCTTCCATTTTCATAATCTACTCCCCGAACCCAAGAAAACATCTCAAAGGTCTTTTCTATCTGTAAATAGGCGTTTATGTACAAGAGGCTGACGTCCTAGTAAGAGAACGCCGCCGAACAAAAGAATTTATACAATTTGTGAAAAGAGAAAACAAAACAGCTATGTGAAAAGAATAATCCACTGGGTTCCAACTCTGCTATCGCCTTTATATCTTCGAGCGTCTCATCACTTGGCTGCTCGGTTGATGATGAAGCTGATTGATCGATGCCGTATGAACTTGATAGCTGATGCCGGATTCTGGATGCGAAGTGATCCAATGAGACATAGTATTACGCTTCAATCCCTAACTTTTGCCTGGACCGCCCTTTCGGGTTTTCAGTCCACCGGGATACCCATTTTTGCCCAAGCCGCCTTTTCAGGTTTTCGACTTGCCGGGTGTACAAATTTTTTTCATTTCATCCCTCATTTTGCCCGAACCCTTTTGGTTCGCCGGGAAGCCCTTATTTTTGCCTAGGTGTGTCAACCTAGCGGGTCTTTGATTATGCACAGTATTTTTTCGACTATGTCCATGCTCTCAGGATGTAGGGAGGTGTCCCTGTTGTAGCGTTGTGTCGCCATACCAGAAGATCTTCGTTTGATCGTCCAATGCCCCAAGTGATCCAGATGGAGGTTTGCCCCTGGCTGTTAGGCATTTGAGAGATTCTCCGAATCTTGACTTAACTGCCCCAGATGATGGACAGTGATCATGCCGTGCCCCTTGATTGGAGATACTCTTGTTCATTAGACTTTCGTCATGCGAATTTCTCTGTTGTTCAAACAACTAGTCATATGCAAGCAATGTTATATTAGAAATGCAAAGCTTATGTCTGTCTTGAAGATTTTGAAAATGCATTCTTTTTCATAAAACAAGTGAATGTTTGTAAAACGTGATGTCAACTCTGTATTTACCGTAGGCCTTAAGGAGTCAGGATACCTTTCATAACAGTATGCTTTCGAACTAACCCATGCTTCAGCTAGGACTTTTAAGGGTTATAACGTGGCCTGGTTCATGGTTTAAGAAACAAAGGATAAAGGCTCAAATTATTTGTACCCACCCGCTCTTCGTGATGTTCTTCAATCCTAAACTCAACTGATCGTGCGTTAGACCTTATTTGAGTTTTTGTCCTGATATTCCCGTGATGGTTCGGATGTTGAACGTTTATTTGAATAGGCGGTCATTTTTGTTTGGTTGAGGGTTTGAAAGACCTCTTTCTTTTTCCCTTTTTTTGATTTTGTTATCCCTATTTTTTTGCCTAAACTGTTCTTTTGTGATTACAGTCAGCGGGATGCCCCAGTTTTGTAAGTCTCCTTCATAGGTTTTGACTTATTGGGTTTTTATTTTTGAGATATGATGACTGCCTATCTTTATGATCATTCGGAACCATCACTGTCTTTTGTTTTGTAAGGACTTCTTTTGATGCCATTCGTTGTGCACCTGGATCAACTGAGAGAACTACCCTGCCCCAGGTTATGATTAAGGGTTTTAATTTTCGAAAAGAAAAACTCCTACTTCTTTGGCTCAGAGGAGTTGACGAGGGATTATCTTCCTTATAACTCCAGTGTTTAGGGATTTGAAACAATGCCTGTACTTCATCAGCGGGGTCTGTTCAAAAGCATACTGTAAAGATCGTGGTATCATTTTCGTCATCCTCCCTCAAGAGGCTTAGAATTATTAATAGAGAATTGATCATCACAAAAATGAAAGTAGTTTGAGTATAGCGAATGCGAATATATTGCTTCAAAACAGACATATGCGATGTATTAATGAAATAACAACTTTTAACATGAATAAATGTTTGAACAATCAAAAGAAAATTACAACTTGAAATTTCTAATAAACAAAAGTCTTCTCATCTCAGGGCTTGTTACTTCAAATGGTGAATCCTGTAGGGATGGTAGAAGCACTCAGCCTGGCCATCTTGGGTGAATTCCACAGCTCCTTCATCAATCAGGTCCTGGATCTTGTTCTTCAAGGTCCAACAATCATCTGTAGCATGCCCCAGGCTGTCAGAATGATAAGTGCAGCGGGCGTTGGGGTTATACCTTGAAGGTGTCCTGTTGGGATTCCTAGGAGGATCCCTTAGAGTTACGAAATTCAACCTCAACAGTTGTTGTAAAGCTTGAGGCAGCGACACGTTGAGCTTGGTGAATTGCCTTTTGGGTTTGTCTGGCTGAAGCTGGTGAGATTGATGCTGAATTTGTGACACTGAAGCCATTTGAGGAGCTCTTCCCTTATCTTCTTATCTCAAAGGTGGTTGAATGATGACTGGCTCTTCAACCTTAGATGTTTGCCCCAGTTGGTTACCCCGAAGCAGTTGGTTGACGAGAACCCCAAGCTCTTCTTGTCTTTGAGCTAAGGCTTGAATGATAGTCACCTGCCCCAACATCTGGGCTCTCATTTCATCCACCTCAGCTTGCAGATGTTTCAGCCGTTCGTCCTTATCATCCTCAGCACTGTTCCTGACCAAAGTCCCCATGAGAAGTGTTCTCAGCTCTTCCTGCCCCTTGGATAGATTCAGGAGGATTTCCCCGAACCGAGTCTCTTAAGCATGAAGGTCTTGGTTGTATTGTTGGGAAGCCATTGCTGAAATAAACAGCGCAGATGGTAAGTGACTTATAACAAGGGTACCTGTAATACAATGATATGTATGATATGCATGTAATGTTTTCAAGGACCTCGCGGGGTAAACAAGAAAATTGTTAGAGTTGGAAACTGGTAACTTGATTGAAGGAACTTCATGTTGTTGAGAGTCCTTCTTCAAGATTCAAGGCTCACCATATCGAGTGGGTCATAGCCCCTGACAACCTTGGCTAGAGGGAAATAAATCCCCTTTGCCCCTTGCCAGACATGTTGGTTCATCATGACCTGCATCACAAGCCCTTGAGACCCTTGAAATGGGTTAGTCCTTATGCGGGATGCATGCAATGGTATGATGTTATGCTATGCATGGGGTAATGTAGGTAAACCCTGTTATGAATCCCAATTAAGGACTGTAAACAAAACCTGCAAGAAACTCAAGTGTCAGATAACAAGCACGTAAATAGTCAAGTATGAAAGCACACAAGTCACACCACAACCCTTAGAGTTTAGGCCATCATGGGGTCTGGGTATTACCCTCTTGAAGTTGGTGGGCTCAACCTGTCCTATCAGAAGTAACCGGGTTCTAAGGGTCCCAATATCATTGGATTGCTTTCATTGTTCATCGTTTCGATTTATCCACTGAACTGGCGACGGAAATATTCCAAGAAAACAACCCTCAATTGAGTGTAGCACCGAGTATCAACCAACCTCGGACTGCACCAAAGTCAGTTATCTCACTACCCTAAAGAGGCCAAGATGGTTCAATTAAGGTTCCTAAGGTCAGTTGATGCTTCACGACACCACGCGGAGGCCCCGTACTCTCCTTGACTGAACTCAAGGGTTACCGGTACACACCAAAGTGCCACATCAACGTAGCAGACTGCTTCAACCATGTCGGTATACCCCGCACAGTTCCCTCACAGCCTTGTTGCTACTTTCTAAGAAGGTATCCCCAGATCCGGGTTAGGATCTATAGAACTCCCAAGACAGTACCCATAATTTAAAGCAAACAATTCAGACAATTGAAAACACAAGTGATCTTAGTCCTAAGGTACACCTCACTTTTACAAATGTCCCCAGCAGAGTCGCCAGTTCTGTGATCGGTGGATCTGGAACTGACTGTTTAACGCTGGTTCGCGAAATGTCGCGGTAAGCAAGAGTCGCCACCGTCTTTTATTTTCTCCAATATGGACAGGACAAAAGCACAACAAAATTCCTTATGAGATAGTTTCTCGGTTCGGGAGGTAGATTTATAGAAAGGGAAGGTGTTAGCACCCTTTCTATCCATGGTTATCCATGGGCTCTTAGATACTTGCTCATTTGTGTTTTCAAAATGTTTGCTTTTCAATTGTGAGTGGGTTTGAAAAAGTTTCGTTTAAAGTTTCAGATCGACTCTTATATCAGTCCTCAAGAGTGTTTGAAAAATTGTTTTGAAAGCTTTTTGAAAAGTGTCGGTGTGAAAAGAAGTTTTGATTTGTTTTGAATTAGAGCAAGTATCTATGAGTCATCTACCTACCCTAAGGAATTAGGCTGTGTAAATGTCCTTAAGGTAGTGCCATCCCACCATTGAGAGGTAGGTAGCACCACCGTTGGAGGTGTTTGGGTCAATTCGTTTGTAGGGACAGTGTGGTCACCAGAGCAACAGTAGGACACCTTAGAAGCTACCCTTATGCCATTGATCCTTTTTTAATTCGAGGCAACTTTTCCGAGGCAACTTGTTTTGAGGCATATGGATCAACGGACATAAGGACTTACTAAAACGTCCTATACTCGACGACCACGTTTCGAGGGGCAAGGCAACAGCGAGGCGTACCCTAAGAGTGGTGTGTGAATTTGTGTACTGCTTTCAGTTATGTTTTATCTTGTCATGCATTATGGTGATCTACGCTTGCTTTTAATTTAGGACATTCATTCTTTCATGCAAAGTTTAACAATTTTAAGGGTGCGGAAATTAAAGTGCGGAAAATAAAGTCCTACGCTATTACAAGGCGCGGGTCTATACATCGCCAAATTAACAAAGACCCGTTTTTTAATAAAATGCAGAAAGTAAATAAATTTCCTAATTACTATTACAAGGCTTGGGCAATTACATAATATTTAAAAAAGGAAACATAAGAATAAACGTGCGAAAAGAAATTAGAATCGAGAGTTCGAGGGCGTTGGACCCTTTAAAGAAATTAAATGAAATTAAAAATTAATTAATTATTTAATAAAGAAAGGAAATTATTTTGTATGGTTTTTGGTATTTATGAAATAAAGAAAACTAATTAAAGTTAGAAGTTAAATGAAACCCTAGTTCTAAATTATTTTTTTATTGTTAAAGAAAAATATTCAAGTTTTAACCTAATTTATACTAGTTAATTAATTACATGAGTATTTACAAAATAATTAATAATTAATAATAATGATAATAAGAAAAAATTATTTATTAAGAAAAAGGATAAAAATGCTAAAAACCTAATTTCTACATATTTTAGTTATTAAGAAAAAATTAAAATTAAAACCTAATTTTACTAAATTGATTATTAAAAATTTATTTACCAAAATTAATTAATGGTGAAATAATAATAATTAAATATATTACAATTTTTTTTGATTTCTGGTTTTTATTATTGTGAAAATTATTTTGTGCAATTTAAAGGAAACAATTAATTAAAAGAACAATTAAAAGAATAAAAGGAAAAATAAATAAAAATTGAAAATTGAACAAACCATGGGGGGTATTCAGACCCTTTTGGAGGTTTTATTTGAGAAATTTGGCCCAAGAATGCAAGACCCTTTGGACTTTCTGGAATTGCGCATGGAATGGTTGACCAGCGTGCATGGTGGACCTCCATTCATAGCCTTCAGATTGATCCTTATGCATAGGTGGCAAGCATAGATGTGGAGTTGTATGGTAGAACGTTGATGGCATGCTGCATAGAAACATATTGAAGAAAAAATTATGGAAGAAGTGGGGGACCTGGGAATCGAACCCAGGTCCCAGTACCTGCAAGCCAGCTAAGCTACCAACTGAACCATTTTGCGCATTTGTTAATATAATGAATGGAGAATAATATAATAGAAAAGAAAGTATTATGCTGAACCAAAACAAAAACGCGCTAACATTCAAACCCTCCAATCACGCTCAGACACGCCATCTTCGTCTTCCTTTTTTTTCTGTAAACACAAGCAAATAGCGGGGGTTTTAAACCCCCACTAAACTCAACCTGAAAAATAGCGAATAGAATATAGGCAAACATAAACAGGGCGCGAGGTGTGGATTAGTTTCGTTTGGAGGTCACGATTTCAATGGTACAAGTTTTAAGGCCTGATTTTACCATATGTGTAAAGCCCCAAAATTGAAGCTTCTGAAACCCTAACCTACGTTAATGGTGGATTCTTGTACAGGCAGTATTAGTTCAATTGAGTAGTACCATTAGCTTCAGAGCATTCATGTTAGTATAAATCAATCAACAAAATGCATGAACAATGCTTAAAAATCAAAACACGATAATGGATAATTTCATGAAAAGTAAGACATCGTTCTACCACTTCTTTGGGTATGGAGGCCTGGATTTGATTGCAAATGCTTCCTAGTAGTATCAGGAGTGTATTGGAATACTTTTCAAGCCTTGAAACGAGCTCTAGGTATCAAAAGAGTTTTCAACTTTTTTGCCCAAAATTGCAAGTTTGTTATTGATTCCCTGCGCAGCTTCTTGTGTCCAATCCTTTATGATTCAATTGTGCATATGTATATGAATGAATTAGGTTAAAAAAACCAGCCTATAATCCATGCATTGATGATTTGGAGATTGGATTTTCAATGAGATCAATTTCAATCTTTTTCAATCCTTTCTTATGCCAATCATTGCCAATCATGTAGAAACTTTCCCTTTTGAGTGATGCACGAAATATTTGATTCATAATGGATGAAAACTCTGCACAAAAAGATTTGAAAGGTATTATTTGCTATTTTTTCATATTTAATTTTAATTAAGTGAATTAATAATAACAAAAATTCAAATAATTAATCAAAAATGAAAAAATAACTCCCTTGGAGGTCAATGGGTCGTGCATAGCCTTTGGGTGATGATTCATGGAAGAAATTTAGGCCCATTAGCATTTTTGAACCCTTTTATGCAAAGTTGACTTTTCAAAATTCCCAAAAATTTCCCAACTTCCACAAGGCATATCTTGCTCAATATTTAAGCTTTGATCATGTTCTTTGACATTTTGGAAAGGTCTTGAAGTCCTATAACCAATGTCTTTGGTTCCATGTCATTTTGATTTACCAATATAAAGTTATGGTCTTTGACTTAAAGTGCCTTTTTGTTGACTTTTGAAAATGACCTATAATGTTGAAATTGATAACTTTTTGTGAGAGCATTTCTTGGACTTGAAGTGTGAAGATGAGTTGTAGGGAATGTAATTCTCTTCAAAATGAGCTTTGGATGGAATTTTTCTGATAAACCATGTGGAAGTTATGCCCTGGTCAATTTGCAGTTGACTTTTTCAACTGTCCAAAAATAGAAACTTTTGCATCTTGAGACTTTTTGAGCCATGCCTTGAGAATCATGATCAAGAATTGATCAAATGATGTTTGTGGCTTCAAAATAAGATGTTGACCAAAAATTTTGACTTTTGACTGTCAAATGACCATTTTGCCCCTGCAGTTGACTGTAGGGCAATTAGGGTTTTTGACTGTGCAATCTGGTGCTGTGAGTCCTGAAACTTGGCATATGGATGCTTGACAATGTATGTAGGCATGTGGGACTTGTTTGGACCCTTGTAAACTTCAATTTCTTTGCCAGAACCAAAATCCTAATTTTTGACTGTTAGGAGGCAATTAGACTGTGCAACCCTTGAGAGATTTTGAAGCTTGATCTTGGCAAATCTTGAAGAATATGGGAGGGCAAATTTTGGGGTACAACAATATGCATCCACAAACCACTTCAAGGGTTTGGATCTTCATCTTTGTTCTTGTTTTGTAGGTCATGGAATCTCTTCGCAGGAAAACAATTCAAGTCAACCTTGTGAGAATCCCTCCTCAACTCAAGGAGCTTACTTCCAAGATTCCAAAGAATTCTCTCTTCAGTGAAAGACATGGTAGACTTCTCAACTTGGTCAACTCCAACATTGAAGAAGACATGGTGAAAGTTCTCTTCAAGTTCTTTGACCCCCTACACCACTATTTCACATTCCCCGATTACCAACTAGTACCTACTTTGGAGGAATTTTCTCAACTCTTGAGGATTCCTATTCTCCATCAACTACCCTACAATGGTACGGAAAGAGAACCAAATCCTGAAGATGTTGCTCAAGCCTTACACTTGCAACCATCTGATATCAAAGGACATTGGGAAACCATAAGTGGTGTCAAGGGTTTCTTGGCAAAGTTTCTGTTTTAGAAGAGAGAAGACTGTTGGAATTCTTTAGATCTACAAGATTTTGAAGAGATTGTGGCACTCCTCATCTATGGGTTAGTCTTGTTCCCAAACCCTGATCAGCTTATAGATGTGAATGCTGTCAAGATTTTCATATCTCAGAATCCTGTACCTGCATTGCTTGGGGACATCCTACACTTATTTTACACACGAACAATGAGGAAAATAGGTGTTCTCATGTGCTGTACTCCTCTTCTAGCAAGGTGGTTTATTTCTCACCTTCCCCAATCAGTTTTGAAGAATGAGCAGGGTTTAAGGTGGTCACAACGGTTGATGACTCTAACACATTCTGATGTTCATTGGTGTTCTCGGTCCAGAGAAAATGTCATCATCATTGATTGTTATGGAGAATTCCCTAATGTCCCACTACTAGGCATTAGGGGAGGCATTACCTACAACCCCTGTTTAGCTCTAAGACAATTTGGATATGCTCGGAGGGATGGCCCTCATGATATGTTGATCCCTGACTTGGTTTTTGACTTCGACAACGACGCTCAAGGACTTCGACAAAGGTTTATCAGAGCTTGGAGGATGCCCAACAAAGTGGATAATAAGACATTGGAGTACAAGAATTCCATCCCCCTTGAGCCTTATCTCAAGTGGGTACGAATCCACGCTCAGAGTCTTATTATGCCTTACCCTCACATTCTCCCCGTGATCAAAGAGCCTGTTATGGAAGGAGAGGTTCCATACACCCTCCTACATCCAGACATGCCAACATCATTGGAAGAATTACAAAAGAGTTGGATCCAGTTCAAGGAAGAACGAAATACTTTTGAATCCAGCTTCTATGCCAGTGAGAAGAAGGTTTTGGAGCTTACCCGCCGACTTTATAAGGAGGAAACTATCAACACTTACATCGCGCCAAAGAGGATGCGCAATGTCTTTTTACATTAAGAATTTTGTAATATTTTGCCCATGGGGCATTTATGTACTAATAAATTTCTTCTTATTAATATGACGTGTGTTCTTTTTGTTTGCAACAAATTTGAATTTCTGAACCCTTGAATGCATTACATGAATAACATATCATTCATCATATGCATAAACATGTCTTCACACCAGGTTTCCTTATCTTTCTGCTGTTTATTTCAGCAAGATGGATTTGGAGCAGACGGTTAAGGATCTGCAAGCATAAAATTCGCAATTCCAGCAACTCCTCATGACCTTAGCAAAGGGTCAAGAGGACTTAAAAGCACTGTTAGAGAAGGAGAAGGAACCAGAAAGGAAGAAAAACAAAAGAGTTGGGGTAGCCACTATGGGAAGGAGATTTGAGCATCAGGCTAGGAGAGTTATGGAATTTCCATCGACGTCTGACAAAGGGGTTGGTAAAGGAAAAGGCGCTGCAATGCCTTCTGAATCTGAAGCTGAAGAGGAAGAAGAGGAAGAGGACGAAGATTACTCAAAACAGCAATACCCGCCAGCAGATGATAAATATAAAAATCTTGAGGATCGGTTGGCGGCCATGGAGTTGCAAAGGGTACCTGGTTTAGATTTCGAAGAACTAGGGTTGGTCGTTGGGATCGTCATTCCTCCCAAGTTCAAAGTTCCTACATTTTCTAAGTATGACGATTTGTCCTGTCCAAAGATGCATCTGAGGTCCTATGTTAGAAAGATCCAACCTCACTCCTCTGATAAGGATCTTTGGGTTCACTTTTTTCAAGATAGCTTGTCAGGTACACAATTGGACTGGTTCTATCAACTTGAGAGATCGGATGTTCATAACTGGGAAGACTTAGCTGCTACTTTCTACCGACAATACCAATACAATACAGATTTAGCGCCTACGCGTACTCAGCTACAGAGTATGGGTATGGCCTCTAATGAGGGATTTAAGGAGTATGCCCAGAAGTGGCGAGATTTGGCTGGAAGGGTGCAGCCACCATTGTCGGATAGAGAGCTGGTTGACATGTTTTTAGGGACTCTGTCTAGTCCATTTTTCAATCATTTAATCAGGAGTTCATCTGCAGGATTCACCGAATTAATTCTGACTGGTGAAAGGGTCGAAGCGGGTATTAAAATGGTAAGATTCAGAAGGATGCCTCCACTTCCACTGCTATTAAGAAGGCCTTCCCAACTAAGAAGGAAGTTTCCGCTGTTCACAACCAGAGAAACCAAGGAAGAATAGAGCGCCGACCAACGGTGGGGACTGTGATGATCCAAAACTCTTCAACCGACCAACCTCGAAACAATCAACCGAGAGCTAATCAGCAAAGGGTAGAAAGGCCACAACGACAATTCACCCGAATCAACATGACACCGGCTCAAGTCCTCCCTCATTTGTTAAAGCTGAATCTCACCAACATGAAGGAAGCGCCGAAAAACCCTAATACCTCCTCTCCTTATTATCACTCCAATGCAAAATGTGCATACCACTCTGACAGTGTAGGGCATAATACCAACAACTATTGGGCTCTTAAGAAAAAGATCCAAGACTTGATAGATGCCAAAGAGGTAGAATTTGATGTGCCCGAAAAGCCGAATGTGATTTCTGCCCCAATGCCGAAGCACGGTCATAATGTCCATGCCATTATGGAAGATCTTCATGTTACCACTATTGATGACCTTTTGACTCTGTTACTTGTGATTAAAGTGAATTTGATGAAGGTCGGGATATTCCCGGGCTGTGGAAAAGACTGTTACTTTTGTTCAAACTTGCAAGCTGACTGCCCACTGTTGAAATCAGGCATCCAACGCCTGATGGATACCCAAGAGATCCTCTTTCAAAAGACTCTTGTTGATACTATCACTCATGTTACTCCTTCTACCTTTGATACTACAACCAATGACATTGCTATCATAACCATCTTCGACGATCTTTCCAAGACCTGCAAAAGGCCTGTTAAGATCACGCCTGATCCTAAGTTTGTGCCGTTGAAAATCACCATGCCGGGGCCTGTCCCGTATAAATCTAACAAGACGATACCATGGAACTACAAAGGAGAAATCTTCTATCACGGTATCAAGCAGATTGAATCAGTCCAAGAGAATTCCGATGATGAAACCCCTGATATAGGGAATATTGCGGGAACAAGCAAGATAACTCGCAGCGGAAGGATCTTCTCTCCGGAGATTTCTCCTCCACAAGCAGTCTTCGGACCCTCGAGAAATTATGTGCCTGTCAAGCCATCTGTGCAAAGCCCGGTAATTGAAGAACTTGATACTCCTGAAGTTAGACCCTCTGATGTTGCTACCAAAGGTAAGGGGATACTAGAAGCGCCTGTCAGGACGAAGGCTCAGACTGTGGTAATCCCCGAGACCACCCAGAAAGAGATGGAAGAAATCTTAAAGATAATCAAGGAGAGTGACTACAATGTTGTGGAACAGCTAGGGCAGACCCATTCTAAAATCTCCATGTTGGCTCTTCTACTCTGCTCTGAGGCTCATGCTAAGGCCTTAATCAAATTTCTAAAGACGGCAAACGTGCCTCAAGAAACTTCTGCAGACCAGTTTCAAGAGTGCATGGCTAGCCTTACTACCGATAATGCTCATGGTTTTTCTGATGCTGATTTGACCCCTAAAGGAAGGAAGCACAACGACGCACTGCATGTCTCGGTAGAATGCAGGGGGACCACACTTGCCCATGTTCTGGTTGACACCGGTTCATCCTTAAATGTGCTGCCAAAAAAGGCGTTGGACAGATTGGACTGTGAAGGTCTGACCCTAAAGCCTAGTAACATCGTTGTTAGAGCCTTCGACGGTTCCAAGAGGATGGTTCATGGAGAAGTGGACATCCCAATCAAAGTGGGCACAAAAATTTTCAACACTACCTTTTATGTGATGGACATCCGTCCTTCATATTCATGTTTGTTGGGAAGGCCGTGGATCCACAACGCTGGGGCAGTCACTTCCTCTTTGCACCAAATGCTAAAGTACCCAGTACAGGGTAAGATTATAACGGTTCACAGTGAGGAAGAATACATGATAAGTCACCTCAACTCCTTCCGCTATGTGGAGTTAGATGGCGAATTCATAGAAATGCCTTTCTAACATTTTGAAGAGGTTCCTCTTGAAGTCGCAGTTGCAAAGACAATGGCTGATGTGCCTATCATTTCCAAGCTTGTGTCTTGAATGGCATGCCTCAAGGATGCAGAGGCTGTAATCAAAGAAGGAAGGAGTACAGTGTGGGGGCAACTGCCTGAGTTTTCTCACAAGACAGACAAGTTCGGACTTGGGTTTATTGCTGCTGGCCAGAAAGCTATGCGTCGCTCCCGGACTGGAGGACCACCCGTAAAAATCACTCGCCATGGAATTAATGCCTTAGAGGATGCTGATGAAGAGGACAACTTTGAAGATTGGATCTTTCCAACCGTCGAAGAAGGATTAAGCAACTGGGAAGCAAAAGACTTCATTCCCATCACTTTCATCAACCAGTAATTTATCTTTGAACAATTTCCTATTTTGGTCTGTAATAATTAAACAATTCGTACACTATTTTCACCTTATGCCTTACCCGGGGCATATAGGTCCATTTGTAAGGGTTTGATTTCTTCATTATCATATACCATTTTTAAGTGAATCATTGGACGTTTTCATCTATAAACTATTATGTTCATTTTCTTTCCTTTTACATTTTGTTTTGTTTAAGGATGGCTATCCCTTACACACACCCACACTCACAAAATGCAGGTACCCATCCACTCCGGATTCCATGGGTGACTATTCTGTTTTAGCCTTCGGTGACTCTGAAGATTTGGTCAATCACGCCGAGTACGAAGGTGATGAAGACTGCGAAGTGCCTGGAGAGTTAGCCAGACTTTTGCAACAAGAAGAGAGGGCTATTCTGCCCCATGAAGAGTTGCTAGAAACCATCAATTTTGGAACAGAGGAAGACAAGAAAGAGGTTAAGGTGGGTGCCAACCTGGAGCCAAGTGTCAAAGAGCGTCTAGTTCAGCTGCTGAATGAATATGTCGAAATATTCGCCTGGTCATACGAAGACATGCCGAGACTCGATATAGATATTGTGGTTCACCGTCTACCCACAAGAGAAGACTGTCCACCAGTTAAACAAAAAGTCCGTCGAATGAGGCCTGACATGTCTGAAAAGATCAAAGCTGAGGTGATGAAGCAATTTAATGCTAGATTTCTGGCTGTTACTTCCTATCCATAATGGGTTGCTAACATTGTGCCCGTGCCTAAGAAGGACGACAAAGTCAGAATGTGTGTGGAATACAGAGACTTAAACAGGGCTAGCCCTAAAGATGATTTTCCACTACCACACATTTACATCTTGGTTGACAACACAGCTCAACACAAGGTATTTTCCTTCATGGATGGATCTCGGGATACAACCAGATCAAAATGGCCCCCGAAGACATGGAGAAGACTACTTTTGTTACACAATGGGGTACCTTCTGCTATAAAGTGATGCCATTCAGACTGAAGAATGTCGGGGCAACCTATCAACGTGCCATGGTAGCTTTATTTCATGATATGATACATTATAAGATAGAGGTCTACGTAGACGACATGATAGCCCGATCACAGACATAAGAAGAACACCTTGACCATCTGCAAAAGCTGTTTGTCAGATTGAAGGAGTATAAGCTCAGACTAAACCCGAGCAAGTGCACTTTTGGAGTCAGGTCTGGTAAGCTTTTGGGATTTATCGTCAGCAACAAAGGAATTGAGGTTGATCCTGCTAAAGTCAAAGCTATACAAGAAATGCCTGCCCTCTGCACTGAAAAGGAGGTTAGAGGTTTCTTGGGACGCTTAAACTATATTGCGAGGTTCATCTCTCACCTGACATCTACCTGTGAGCCAATCTTCGAGCTATTGAAGAAAGATCAGTTGGTTGAATGGAACTATGATTGTCAAGTTTCTTTTTATAAGATCAAGGAGTATTTCCTAGAACCTCCTATCTTGATGCCACCCGTCGAGGGAAGACCTTTAATCATGTATCTGACTGTTTTGGATAATTCAATGGGGTGCGTACTGGGCCAACATGACGAGTCTGGCCAAAAAGAGCATGCCATTTATTACCTTAGCAAAAAGTTTACCGACTGTGAGACTCGCTACTCACTGCTCGAGAAAACTTGCTGCGCTTTGGTATGGGTTGCTCGTCGGCTAAGGCAGTATATGTTAACACATACCACTTTGTTGATTTCCAAGATGGATCCGATTAAGTATATCTTCAAGAAGCCTGCTTTATCTGGAAGAATCGCTAGATGGCAAATGATCCTGACTGAATATGATATTCAGTACACGAGCCAAAAATCTATAAAGGGGAGTGTATTAGCTGACCATCTAGCTCATCAAGCCGTCGAAGATTACCAATCTATGAGATTTTAATTCCCTGACGAGGACATTATGACATTGGACAAAATTGAAGGTAACAGACCGTATGACGAACCTGAACAAGGATCTCGATGGAACCTGTACTTTGATGGTGATTCAAATGCACTTGGCAACGGTATCGGTGCAGTACTTATTTCTCCAGAAGGTTGCCATACACCTTTCACTGCTAGACTCTGCTTTAGTTGCACCAACAACATGGCCGAATACGAAGCTTGTATCTTTGGTCTTAAGGCTGCAATTGACCTAGGAATTAAATCTTTGGTCGTGTTTGGAGACTCAGCTTTGGTTATCAGTCAAATCAAAGGAGATTGGGATACCAGACATCCTAATCTTATCCCATATAAAGAACATGTCCTGACATTGTTGCCTAATTTCGAGCAGATTACCTTTGAGCACTTCCCGCGAGAGGAAAATCAGCTAGCCGATGCCCTGGCTACAATGTCTTCCATGTTTAAACTCAACTGGGATAATGAGGCTCCCCAAATCACCATCGAGCGAATGGGCGAACCTGCGCACTGTCATGAGATTAATACCGAAGAAGTAGTGGAACAACCCTGGTTTCATGAAATCAAAAGGTATCTCCAGACTCGAGAATACCCCGAAGGAGCTTCAGTCAATGACAAAAAGTTCTTAAGGAGATTTACTGCCAAGTTCTTCCTGAGCAATGGTATCCTTTATAAGCGCAACCATGACTGTGTTCTAATTCGTTGTGTGGACAAGGTTGAAGCAGAGTTGATCATGACCGAAATACATAGTGGCACATTTGGCACCCAATTGAGCGGACATACGATGGCTAAGAAGATTCTAAGGGCAGGCTACTATTGGTCTACCATGGAAGCTGATTGTCGTCAACATTCCCGTACTTGTCACAAATGCCAAGTCTATGCTGACAAGGTACATATTCCTCCAGTTCCTCTCAACATTCTAACAGCTCCTTGGCCATTCGCGATGTGGGGAATCGACATGATTGGAGAGATCAAGCCTACAACATCCAATGGACATCGCTTTATCTTGGTTGCTATTGATTACTTTACCAAGTGGGTCGAAGCAACTTCCTTCGCCTCCATTACAAAGAATGTGGTTGCCCGCTTCATCAAGCAGAACCTCATATGCCGGTATGGTATCCCTGACAGGATCATCACGGACAATGGTACAAACCTGAATAACACTGTGATCACCACTCTGTGCGAGCAGTTCAAGATTCAACATCACAATTCATCTCCCTATCGGCCAAAGATGAACGGTGTTGTTGAAGCCGCGAACAAAAATATCAAGAAGATAATTCAAAAGATGACAGTCACCTACAAGGACTGGCATGAGATGTTACTGTTTGCTCTGTATGGATATCGTACCACGGCACGTACTTTAACCGGGGCAACCCCCTTTTCTTTGGTATATGGCATGGAAGCTGTTTTATCAATGGAAGTTCAGATTCCTTCCTTGAGGATCATGAAGGATACTGGTTTAAGTGAAGACGATTGGATTCAGACCCGGCTTGATCAACTTAATTTGATCGACGAGAAGCGACTTACCGCTGTTTGCCATGGTCAGACGTATAAAAAACGAATGATCAAGGCATTCAACAAGAAAGTCAGACGTCAGGTATATCAAGTCAGAGATCTTGTAATCAAGCGGATCCTCTTGCCGCAAAGTGATCCCAGGGGCAAGTGGACTCCTACTTACGAAAGACCATTTATGATCAAGAACATATTTTCTGGTGGGGCAATGATTCTGACCACCATGGACGGCGACGACTTGCCGCACCCTGCAAACGCAGACATAGTCAAAAGATACTATATATAAAATGACCCGACAAGTTGAAAACCCGAAAGGGCGACTTGGGAAAAAAATGGGCATCCCGGTGAATCGAAAACCCGAAAGAGCAGTTCAGGCAAAAATTAGGGATAAACAAAAAAATCTGTACACCCGACAAGTTGAAAACCCGAAAGGGCGACTTGGGCAAAAAAGTGTTTCCCGGTGGATCGAAAACCCGAAAGGGCGGTCCAGGCAAAAGTTAGGGGATTAAAGCGTATGACTATGTCTCGTCGGATCACTTTAAGGACAATCTCTTCACCAACAAGCTCCAAGATTCTGATCAATCCAATCATCCGCGGACGAAGCAATGAATGAACAAGATGCTCAGAGTTGTGAAGGCTATAGCAGAATGGGAACCCCATGGAATTGTTACACATAGCCATCTTTCTTTTGTATAAATTTTTCTCAATTTTTACGACAACATTCTCTTACTAGGATGTCTGTCTCCTTTGTACAAAAATACTTACAAAAGTTAATACAAAAATACTTCAAAGTGCATAAATTTGCTTGCCTTTATTTTCTTTTTACACTTATGTTTTATTTGAAAACGTCCAATTGTTTGTTAAAAAAGCATATGCATTTGAATGTAATCACTGCTTACAAATAAAACGAAATGAGAAAAGGTAATTACTGATAGGTTGAAGGTGTAGGAAAGCGTCTTTAGGATATTCCAGAAGAAATCTCCTGCAGTATGTCATTCAGATCCTCAACAGAGCTAAAACCTTGAAGTACATACCCCCAGCGGAGTTAAGCTTCAAAATTCCCATCGGAGTTAAAGTCTCTAAACTCCCGATCCCCAGTGGAGCCAAAAAAAAACTTTGAACTACAGACCCTCAGTGCAGATAAAACCTTCTTTCCCAGTGGAGTCAAAATTTCCAACTATCAATCCCCAGCGGGAACCATTCAGTTTTCCTCAACTTCCCCAGCAGGTTATCCTAAAAGTCTGAGAATCAACCAGATAACAGTTAACTTTTTGTCTTATCCCCAACTGGGACAATTCTCCAGTAGATTGGCATACAACCCAAGCTCCTGATTTCCCCGGCAGAATAAACACTCTCCCCACAGAGTTATTTACCAATAAAACGAAGATTCTAGTTCCTATTTCTCCATTTGAAGCCTCCCAGGTTTCAATTCCCCAGTAGAGGTCGTAGGGTTTTTTCTTACTTCCCCAGGAAAGTCATGAAGGATTATCATTCCCCGCAGAAGTTGTCAAAACTCTTGTTTAATCCCCACAAGTCACCAAGGATTTTCAGTCCCCAGCAGTGGTCCCAGGATTTCTCATCTTCAACAATCAAAGATTTTTGGAATCCTCAGCATCGGTCAAGGATTTACTTTCTCCTGCAGTAGTCAAAGATTTCATTATCTCCAGTCATCAAGGATTTATTTTCCTCAGCAAGACAGCTACTCAGCTTACATGCACATCCATTACATCCATTACATTCATTGATAGAACATATTTTATTACATCATACATATCATGCAATATAACTTTGTGTTTTAAGCTAACATACTACCCTTTTCAGGATAAGATTAAAAAGCTATCTTTAACAACTATTCAGAGATTTCAGATACAATATGGATACACCCCAGACACGGCGGTCATTCTATTACTCATTCAGAATTTCAAGTTAAGACACAGTATGGATACACCCCAGACACGGCAGTCATTCTACTACTCATTCAGACTTCAGCAATCCGATACAGACTAGATACGCTCCAGACACGGAAGCCATTCTATTTCTCATTCAGATTCAACTATCAACTTCAAGTTCAGATACACTCCAGACACTGAAGTCATTATGTCACTTGTACAGATCCCAGTTACAGTACAGATACACTCCAGACACGGAAGTCATTCTGATACTCATACAGATCTCAATTTCAGATACAGTCCAGATACGCTCCAGACATGGTTGCCATTCTGTCACTCATTCAGAATTTATCCCCAGCACGTAGATGCTCCTTACATAGGTGTTTCTCTGCTACCCATTCAGAATACAAATACATTCCAGACACGGCAGCCATTCTGATATTTGTTCAAGAATCAAATACAGTTACATCTCGGATACGCTCTAGACACAAACACCATTCCTTTGCTCATACAAACCTAGTCTCCAGATACAACTCAGATACGTTCCAAATACGGATACCATTCTGACGTTCATTCTCCTGATTTTCAACAAACAGTCTTGGATGACATATTTAAGCCCATCTCCATCAAGATTCTACCCTCTCCAAATGGCATCTTTAAGCCCATTCCCTCATTTACATTTTGACGAGTGCAAATTTACAGGCACTCTAGTGTCCAATCTTCTTTTACCTTCGAGTCACGAAAGGCGAAACTTGCCAATCTAAATCTTCGGGTTCAAGAAGATTGAACAGGGGAAATTGTTGTACCCCAAAATTTTCCCTCTCCTTTTATCAACATTTTCCATCACAAGGCTCTTGGAACTCAAGATCAAGCTAGAGTTTGCTCTACTCAAGACATCTCCTTGCACTGATGACCTAAACTAGGGTTTGAGTTTGCACATGGATTTTTGGACCTCCAATGCTCAAATTGACTTTCATACTTCATATTGGACTCATAAGTTTGTCCATACCAAGTTTCAAACCTTGAATCAAATTTTTGCCTAGTCAATTGGACAATTGACCTAGAAATCAGCTGTATTGGGGAAAAAGTCAACTGTGGCCAATCTACAGTCAAACCTCATGAATTTTGACCCACATCAACATTATTAACTCACATGAACCATTTGATCAAGTTTGGATCACAACTCCACAAGAAATTTGATCAGATCACCAAAAGGGCAAAATGGTCATTTTTAGGGTTTTGACTGTACAAAGGCAATTTTTGACTGTTTGACCTAGCCAATGGAAAATTAAGCTCAACCATAGACTCAAGGACTCAATGGAATCATATTTACCTATTCAACAAGTTCAAAAGATCTCAAATACATGGGATTGACAGATGAATTTTTCAATCAACTGATCAAAATTTGACTGTACACTGAAAAGTCAAACTTTGACTTTTTGGTCAAAATCAAGTGCCAAGGGTCATTTTCCATCAAGATGTGTCAAACTATGAAACTTGTTCACCAAGAAACCCAAAATTGTAAATTAGGGTTTGAAATTGAAAATTTTCATAACTTAGAAATTTTCTAAGTTATGAAATTTTCTTAATTTTTCCTAACTTTGTCCCACATTTTCACCATGATGAAAATGGATTCAAACAAAACTTACAACATTAAATTTGTATTCCTTCACAAAGTCTACAACTTTTATTCACAAAGTTTTCTCAAAAGAAGCTTGGATCTCAAGTTATGATTTTTGGAACAAGGGTCCCTAAAACTTTTAACTTAGTGAAATTTTGCCCTAGTTTAGGCAGGATTTTGACCTATCTTCTTGGCCATTTTTCACATGGTTCCACTGGGAGTATCAAGTTGCATTTCAAAGATGGATTTTAGAGCATGTCTCAAGCTTTCCAAATTATCCAAGAACTCCTCAAACACATTTGTGGTTAGGGAGAATCGAATGCTTGAAGTTGGCAAAAACTCACTTTGTATCCATGGCAAAATCATGTTCACTCAAGTGGCATTTTCAAACCAGCATGCTTTGTACTAGTTTGCAGGCCTTTAAACCAATCCACGCTCCTTAATTAAATGCAAATCCATCAGTCTAAGCATTTGTTTTGGCCATTTGGGCATTGTACACAAAACTAAGCCCTAAGTAGAAAAGGGTACATTTCTATTTTGGAAAAGGTATGCTTTATGTCAAAACATGATCCTTGAAGCATAGGGCCAAGATATCAGAAGCCAAATCAAATCCACAAATTCCAGCAAGCAAGAGGATTTTTATGCAGCATATTATATGGCTTGTGCAGGCCTGTAATACCAACTACACATCTTTGCTTCAAAAACAAGAAATTGTCCAAACACTTGCCAACTTGAAAACTAGCCATTGTTAGCTTACACAAACATTACAAACAACTTTCATACAACCCTTTGAGGAAGAAACACGAGTGCTTGAGCCTCAAAACCTCCCATAGCCAGAAATCACCATTCTTTGGCAAAACAGGGCAGGTGCTGCAACTTGAGTTCTCCAGCTCATTTGGCTCGTGCGTTTTGCCCCTTTTTGCTTCAAACACCTTCCATTCCACTCACTCAAGCTATCCCAAACCTCCATTGCCAACTGTAACTCCATTTACAGTGTTCACCATTTTCATTTCAAGCTTGTGCAGGTTGAGTTTTAGAGGCTGATTCAGGGACTTTCAAGGCAAGCTAGCTATTGGAAAAGATCAAGTGAAGTTCAGACAAGCTACCAGACATCTCAAAACTTGTTGAGAAGCACTGCATTGTCCTACACGAATCCAACTGAAACAGTTTTTTTCTCACTTTCTATCTCTCTATTTAGGAACATTTAGCCTTAGGTTTGTGAATGAAAAATGTAGTATTCAATGCCATAAAGCTGTACATATGCTCAATTTTCATTTATATTAAGTGTGCTAGGAGAATTTCATCCATGAACATGCTGAAAAAACTAGGTCAGATTTTAGGGCCAGAGAAATTCTCTCTGGTCTTTGAGAGTTAGGATTAATGCTTTATATGGTTAGAATCGTATTGAAATTCTCTACAAGTTTGATGTTGTGAGTTTTGGCAAAAGATCACGTTTCCAGGATGTCCAAGTTTGTACAACAGGCGCGCGTTTTTTCAAAGTCTGGAGGAAGAAGATGAAGTTGGTGGGCTGGGCTTGGCCTGCTTGCTTCTAACACCCCCATTTTCAGTTTTACACCCCCTGGCCCAATTTCTTATATTTTCATGTTTTTGCATTTTTTATTTTCATTTTTGGTTTTGATTATTTATTTCCAAATATTAAAAAATGCTTAAGAATATTTTCACATTTTTTCACATTTATTTGGCATTTTTATTCTATTTTTTAACATAAAAAACATTTGAATACTTTTATAATTTATTTAAACTTTGAAAATAATATGTAATTTATACTTTTATTTTTATTTCTTATTTTTATTCACACTGAAAATATTAATAAAAATATGATTTATTTTTTTACATATTTTATTTCATATTTAACATATTTAATTTGATTAATATATATATATATATATATATATATATATATATATATATATATATATATATATATATATATATATATATATATATATATATATATATATATATATATATATATATATATATATATATATATATATATATATATATATATATATATATATATATATATATATATATATATATATATATATATATATATATATATATATATATATATATATATATATATATATATATATATATATATATATATATATATATATATAAATATATATATATATATATATTATATATATATATATATATATATATATATATATTATATATATATATATATATATATATATATATATATATATTATATACTATATATATATATATAT